>CM052810.1:135756776-135848282 GCA_028533885.1 Nasua narica | reverse complement strand
AACATTTCCTTAGCAATTCGGGGTCTTTTCTGGTTCCATACAAATTTTAGGATTGTTTGTTCCAGCTCTTTGAAGAAAACTGGTGGAATTTTGATCGGGATGGCATTGAAAGTATAGATTGCTCTGGGCAGTATAGACATTTTAACAATGTTTATTCTTCCGATCCATGAGCATGGAATGCTTTTCCACCTTTTTGTGTCTTCAATTTCTTTCATGAGCATTGTGTAGTTCCTCGAGTACAGATCCTTTACCTCTTTGGTTAGGTTTATTCCCAGGTATCTTATGGTTCTTGGTGCTACAGTAAATGGAATCAATTCTGTAATTTCCCTTTCCATATTTTCATTGTTAGTGTATAAGAATCCAGTTATAAAAGACCACATACTGTATGATTCTATATGACATACCCAGAATAGGCAAATCTATAGAAACAGAAAGTAAATTAGTAGTTTCATAGGAGATGGTAGGGTGTGGTAGGGTTTGGGGTATGAGATATATTGGGGAGGAATGAGGTGTGACTTAATGGATATAGGATTTTCTTTTAAGATGTTGAAAATGTTATAAACTTAGATTGTGATGATTCTTGCACAATTTTGTGGATACACTCAAAATCATTAAACTGTACTTTAAATGGCTAAATTTTATGATATGTGAATTATATTTCAATAAAGACATTTTTTAAAAGACAGACCCTGAATGTGAATTATCCACTTGATCCCTCCCTGCAATCCTGATGTACAGAAACCAAGAGAGTATAAAATTATGTAGATTTAAAAAAAAAAAGGGGGCACCTGGGTGACTCAGTGGGTTAAAGCCTCTGCCTTCAGCTCAGGTCATGATCTCAGGGTCCCCGCATCAGGCTCTCTGCTCAACAGGGAGCCTGCTTCCCCCTCTCTCTCTGCCTGCCTCTGTGCCTGCTTGTGATCGCTCTGTCAAATAAATAAGAATTTTTTTTAAAAAAAATAATAAGTAAAAGAAAAAGAAAATATATATAAAAAAGAAAGCTAATTAGAAAACTCCCAAGACATACTAGTTATAGGAGGTCTGAATTATGTAGATATATGTATGGCCATGGCAGTCTGTTACAACAACATTATTGTTCTTGATATTTTGAGAAATGCTGTGTGTCAGCAAAACAAATAATTTGCACTTCAATCAGGTTTTGTGAGTGCATGACTCTAGTTCTTGGAACTCTGCAGAAATGCTAACAGTATTCAATCTGAATGACCTTGGACCAGTCCTTTGACTTCTGTGGACCTCCTCATTCTGTATGAGGGGGAGGTACCCTAGATAACCTCTAAGATCTCCTCTTATCCCAAGTCTTGTGTCCTATTCATCACTCTGAGAAATGAGACAGCAGCAGGAGAGCTGGGGGACACTAGAATTCCCTGGGGGAAACATGTTATAAATGATGTTAGGTTCTACCACCAGGAATCCTATTTGCATGGGTGAGCTCTAGGAATTGTCCTTTTACAGAAGCATGCCAAGCAATACTGGAAGACTCTGGAAACTAGTCACCCACAAGAAATCAGAGACCCTTTTCCCTCCTGTGCCATGAGCTAAGATAGACACCTCGGTTGCCATCTGTTACTTCTATCTCTAAACCTCTTTATTTAACCTTTTTAAAGTTAGTTAATATCACCATTAATTTGCTTCTTTTTATTTGCCAAATATATGGGGTGGATGGTTGGGATATTAAAAGATCCTACTAATTCCACTTAAGCCCCGTAAGTATTACTAATCAAGAAATAGCTACAATTTTATTTTTTACATGTGAATGGGAGTCATGGGAGACCAGGAGGTGGTATGTTAGTTACATAGGTTTGTAGTCTGTTATGTGACATTGTAGTTCTCCTTCCTCTGGACAGAAATTTATGTTCCCTGGGGGGGGGCACAGCACTTTGAACAGAGATGTCATAGAAAGGATTAAAAGGAAGTGTGGGTTGGGGGGGGGAGGAAGACACCAGTGATAAGACTTACATTGGGTAAAATAGCTTTCAGGCCTTAGGGGTAGCTTTGCTCAGATGCCAGAAAAACAATAAAGCCTTACCAAGAGCCACTGACCTACCTTAAAATGAGATTCAGCTTCATCTGAATGATCCCTCCCATTCAAAGAGAAGGGATTCAAGTTCTTACAGTCTACCTTTAGAGCCTTAAACAATAACTCACATGGTGTTTACTGTGTTCAAGCACTGTTCCAAGAACTTTAGCTGCACAAACTCACTTGATCTTCACCATAGGTTGACAGATAATTATTTCTATTTTAAACATGAGGAGACTGAGACATAGAGGCTAACTAAATTATAAACATTACAAAACTGAAAGAGTGGAGAGACGGATATGAATCCAAGCAGCAAGGCTCTAGAGTCTATGAGGCTTGAACACTAAACCTCAGCCTTGTTCCTCAGCATTAACTAGCAACAGAATACAATGTGCTTCCCGTTCCTAGATTAGTGAAATCTTTCGCAGCAGGATAATATTCTGCAAATTTGTCTTTTTTTTTTTTTTTTTTTTGAGAAAGTGAGAGAGAGCATGAGAAGAGAGAAGGTTAGAGGAAGAAACAGACTCCCCATGGAGTCGGGAGCCCGATGTGGGACTCGATCCCGGAACTCAAGGATCATGACCTGAGCCGAAGGCAGTTGCTCAACCAACTGAGCCACCCAGGCGCCCCTGCAAATTTGTCTTTAATGAAAAGAGCTTAAGGTTTAACTGGTAAAGCATAATGCTAAGTTTGATCTATTAACTGAAACATTGTTCTCTGAAGAATAAAGGGATAGCTAGAATTCTATTAGGAGTGAGTGAGTTTGAAGAACTTCTTACAATCAAATATTTTTCTTATCATTATGTGTCAGAAAATGACCCTTAGTTAAGTATTGATTTTTAGAAGAATATATTTACACTAACACTCCAAGCTTGAATTCTATACCCCTCCATTCCTACTCAGGAGCTCAAGAGCTTCATAATTGACCCAATTCCAGAAAGTGAATCCAAAGTACTAGACTTTTGTTGGCATTGAAATTACTACACACCAATAGTAAGAAACCTTTTTCACCTGGTGCTTTTTATTCAGGGACTTCTAGGAATGAGCAAATTGTTGGACAAAAGATGTAGTCTATCAAAAAAATTGTATGTTGCTTTTCAATACTTCATTTTTGGATGGACCTAGTCATTCAGTAGGTATTTTTTATGCACCTACTCTGCAGAAAGCAATATAATAGCCATTGGAAGGATATGAAGATGAATCTTGTCCCCTAGGAACTAATTGTTAAGTATGGGAGACAAGATTAAAACCTGCAAAACAAGACACAAGAGTAGATGATGGTACAGAGTAATACTACTAGTGACCATCATTATTCCAAGGGGGACTTAGGGAAGAAAAACTTTTAGTTCAACTTGAAAGGACACTGAAGGTAGTATAGGATTGGGACATATAGATTTGGGGACAAAGACTGAACCCTTTTAACTGAATCCTAGGAGTGGATTGGAAGCTCTAACAATAAGTGATTATAAAGCAGGGACTTTGTGTCCTACATGATCACATATCCCCATGCCAGGCACAAACTGAAATGGGAGAGGGTGGAAGGATGGGAGGAAGGATGGAAGGAAGATAGAAGCCAGTCATTCTGATCTCTAGGGGAAAAAGACATAAGTGCCAACTGACCTCTGTTTAATCACGCTGGTGACCTCACTGGATTACAAACTCTCAAGTTCTCTACTCCATTTAGGATGGAAGATGGTCACCTCTGATGAATGATGAAAAAATGCATGCAAATGATTAAAAAATTACCTTTCCATTGTGAATTGACACTACATCCTTAAGTAGGAGAATAGTGTCAAATATATGTAGGTGTAAAATTAAACAATAAGATTGTTGAAATGACAAAACTCTTATCTTGAAAACATTGAAGTGTTGAATAATATTCAAATGATGAGGTGTTGAAAAAGTAATGGGATCAATGATGGAAACAGAACATACTTAGATTAATTAAATATAGCCATATTCTTTCAAAATGTCTTCCTTTTACTCATCTTAGAAGATCATAACATGTTGCATTCACAGATCTGTCCTGGAAACCAATATCCAAATCTAATATGGCCACCCAAACAACAAAGAACTGCCTCTTATTCTCCCCCCACTTAGTCAAAAAGGCAAACCCCTTGATTGAAAGCACTGTAGTGAATTAAAAACTCATCTTTTTTCTTTAAGGCATTGCTTTTTGAAAAAAATTTATTGGAAATAGCGATTACTTTCTCTGAAATTAGATATCAGTCCTCACTAATTTGTTTTAACCTACAGAGAACAGTCATTTCTATATTTTCTCACTTTTGTTGCTTGTTTTTGCCAAATGCTTTCTCTTGGCCATGTGTGACAAACATATCCCCAATCCTCTGTACAGACATTTTTCAGCTCTCTGAAAGCTGGGACAAGATAAGTCCTTGACTTTCCCCCTCCCTTGTCAAATAGAACCAGAAAAACATCTTTACACATGCCATTCTGGTCTCAGCATTTCCAGTGTTAGCATAGAAGCAAAAGGGGTAAGAGGATAGCTCATGAAAATATGGATTTTTTTTAGGATGGTTTACCACAGATTAGAATACCTTTACACACCAAGTGACACCCTGGAGGCAATCAGGTATTTATTTATTGACCTGTGCATTAACCTGCACATTTTTCTGGGTGAGAAATTATCTCTTTGTCAGCACTGACACTTCCAGGTAAAAATTCATGGCAATTTTAACTGGTGTGATTTGGGAAACTATGAGATGTTTCTTATACCTAAGATTATTTTCCTTGCCCACCTCTTATACTGCCTGAGACTGCATCGTTATAGACTTATTCTATGAATTAACAAGCATCTGAACCAATCCCCATAAGAGTTATGGCACATTGTAATGGTGTCCATACTCTTTGGCTTCAGTCTAGCTTATCAGTTCTTAGTTATTCCCTGGTAACTTTCCAAGTTACAGGCACTTTGGAAATTAGAGTTTTTATGAATGGGTACTTGAGACACTGCCCATTACTGCAAGTCTGAGTGAGGTACCATAGAGGATACAATGGTACTGGGTGACTAGGAAAAGACGAAGAGAGCCTATAGCAGTTGTGTTAGTTTTCTAGAACTGCAGTAACAAAATATCCACAGACTGGGTGGCTTAGAACAAAAAGATATTAGTCTCACAGTTCACAATCAAGCTGTTGACAAGACCATGAAGTCTTCAGAAGGTGCTGGGGGTACATCTGTTTTAGGCCTCTCTTCTAGCTTCAGGTGTATCCTCAGGTGTTCCTTTGATTATAGGTGCCTATCTTCTCCCTATGACTCTCCATATTATCTTCACTTTGTATCTCTATGTCCAAATTTCCAATTTTTATAAGGACACCAGTCATATTGGATTAGGTCCTAACTTAATGACCTCATTGTACTTAATTACGTCTATAAAGCTCCTGTCTTCACAAATTAGACCACATTCTGAGGTACTGTGGGTTAAGATTCCATCATATAAATATAGGGGAGGACACAATTCAATTTATAACAAAGGCGTGTGTATGTGTTGGGCAGGAGTATGAGGAAGAAAGAATGGAAGGCACTTAAAAATGGAACTCATCTAATTCACATTATGTCCTGGGCTGGCCCTGCCTATTTAGTGACTTTGTGCAATAAGGAGTCTTGGCTAGTTCAGGTGTGACTTCTAGAATCAAAAAAAGTTGGCTGATATGAAGACTTAGCTGAATTTCATAACTAAGGGAGTCAATTAACAGTATTCAGAGCACGTGGGAAGTCAAGAATTTAGGCAGGTTAGTAAGACAAGGGTAGAGAAATAGGCCCTTAGAAGTCATGACTAGGTAAGAAATGAGATACCTAAAGAAGCATTTTTTTCTCTCAATTTTTTTTTAAGATTTTATTTATTTATTTGAGATAGAGACAGTAAGAGAGAGCATGAGAGGGGACAAGGTCAGAGGGAGAAGCCGATTCCCCGTGGAGCTGGGAGCCCGATGCGGGGCTCGATCCCGGGACTCCAGGATCATGACCTGAGCCAAAGGCAGTTGCTTAACCAACTGAGTCACCCAGGCGCCCCTCTCTCAATTTTTATTATGAAAATGTTCAGGTATACTGAGAACTTGAAAAGAATTATACAAGGAATACCCATATACCCAACACCTAGATTCTATGATTAACATTTTTGTATATTTATTTTATCACATATCTTTTTAATCATGCCTTTTTATTGTCTGTATTCTGATGTTTTGGCATCTAGGATCTTGCCTTGCTGACCCTGGGGAGACTGCCACTCTCAGCGCTACCCAGTCCCTAGAGATGGTAAGTGACTTGCCTGCAAGAGTGCCTTTCATTTGCTAACTAATCAATCTGAAGCCCACATTCCCACTACCCCTCTAAGGGGCTTTCACACTCAGGGCCACTATTTGGTGTAATCAGCCCAGGGCCAGGTATCAGGCAATTTGAGAGAGCTCTCTACCTCAGAACCTGCTGAAATTACTCAAACTAGCCAGTCCTAAACCTGTTTAGCCTGCCTTACCTTTCTTTCCCATGGAAGCCACAATAAAATCTCTTGCCCACATTTCCCCCAGGCTTTCTTTGCCTTCTAACCAGCCCAGGTATTTTTCCATGTTCCCTCTCTGGCATGGATGTCCCTTCCTCTTGGGAACTATGAGGAACAAGCTATCTTTTTAGGGGCAGCCATTTCTTGGCCTATTGACCTCACCATTCCTGAATAATAATTTTAAAAATCCTAAATTTTAAAATACCATCCATTAACATTTGTTGCATTTTGTTTGTTTTTTTTTAAATCATCTTTATTGAAATATAATTTACCTTCAATAAAATTTACCAGTTTTAAGCATAGAATTGAGTTTTGTAAAAAACAAACAAAAAACCTGTTAAAAACTACCACCACAATCACAATATAGAACATTTAAGCTACCTAAAAAATTTCCTCATATTGCTTTACAGCCAATTCTCCCCATCTACCCCTGGAAATCACTGATCAATTTTCCATCGCCATAGTTTTGCCTTTTCTAGAATTTCATATACATTGTATGTGATCTTTTCTGCCTGGCTTTTTATAATGAGCATAATTACACTTTTGAGATTAACTGATTTCGTTACTTATATCAATAGTTCATTTCTCTTTATTGCTATGTAGTATACCATCGTACAGCAATGCCACAATTTATTTATCCATTCACCAGTTAATGAGGATTTGGATTGTTTCTTGTTTGGGGCTATTCTGAATAAAACTACTATGAACATTAAAGTACAAATCTTTGTATGGAACATATTTTTTCTTTTATCTTGAGTAGATACCTAAAGGTAAGATTTCTAGCTCGTGTATTAAGTGCATATTTAATCTTACATAAAATTGCCAAACTGTTTTCCAAAGTAGTTATACCATTTTGCATTTCCACAGCAATGTATGAGAGTTCCAAAGACTCTGCATTATTGACAAGACTTGGTACTATTTGTCTTTTAACTTAGGCATTCTTATGCATTTGTAGTAGTGCCTCCTTGTGGTCTTAGTTTGCATTTCCCTAATGACTGATGAAGTTGAGCATCTTTTTTATGTACTTATTTTACATTTGAATATATTCTTCTATGAAATCTGATATTTTTCTTCATTTCTTTTTAAAAATTTTTTAATTAAAATTCAATTTAGTTTACATATACTGTATTATTAGTTTCAGGGGTAGAATTCAGTGGTTCATCAGTTACATATAACACTCAGTGCTCATTAACTCAAGTGCTCTCCTTAATGCCCATCACCCAATTACCCCATCCCCCCATCCACCTCCCCTTCTACAACTCTCAGTTTGTTTCCTAGAATTAAGCATCTCTTATGATTTGCCTCCCTTTCTGTTTTCATCTTATTTTATTTTCCTTCCCTTCCCCTATGTTCATCTGTTTTGTTTTTTAAGTTCCACATATGGGTGAAATCATATGGCATTTGTCTTTCTCTGACTGACTTATTTCAATTAGCATAATTTCCTCTAATTCCATCCACATTATAGCAAATGGCAAGATTCCACTCTTTTAGTTGACTAAGTAATATTCCCTTATATATGTATACTACATCTTCTTTATCCATTCATCTGTTGATGGACATCTGGGCTCTTGTCCCTTTCTTAACTGGGTTGTTTGCCTTTATTAAGCTATGATTTCTTCAAATATCCTGGATAGAAGTCCTTTATCAGATATGTATTTTGCAAATTTTTTTCCCAGTAAGGAAGCAGTTCTTAAGTAGGAAATACTTGAGTTCAGGGGAGACAAGGAATCCCAAATCCAGGCAACTGATTAACTTAGAGCAACATGTCAGCAGTGAGAATGCTGAATTATGAGCCTCATTCTGGGCAAAAAGCTCTGGCCCGTCCATCGTTCTTTTATATATTTTTGGTTAGGGAAGAACCACTTGCAGTGCATGAATAACCCACTATGCTTAATGTGGGGGTGAGTGTCTGGCCCACCACCAGGGAGTTCAATACGCTTTTATAGCATTTGTGGCAGGGCATTTGGGGAGCAAGGAGGAAGAGGAAGTAAGTCAAGAGAAAGAGAGGTTAGGAAGAAATTAATACGAACTTGAGCCAAATGGGAATGGTGACTTCAGTATTCATGGAGAAGGTGAGCTTTCCAAAGCAAGTCTTAATAAGAGAGTAGCAAATTCAGACTCATTCTGGGCAAACATTGGTAGTCCAAGGAAATGCTAAGTTCAAGGATAGCAGGATGGTAAGATGGAGTTACATATTCAGAAGTCTAGAGAAGAGAAGGTAGTAAATCCATGATATCTTGATATCATGGAATAATGGGGCCTGAGGAGTCATGACTATGTGACTAGAACTCATATAGTATTTGTAAGTTTGATTCTTCTCCCAGAAATATTTTAATAGAAAATGTGGTAGTGAGTTTTATAGACAAGAGTTTTAGTCAATATCTTACTCTGCAGTGTCTTAGTACTGACTTTGTACATATGGAAGTCAGCCAGATCTTGTGGGTCGATCATTAAACTAGAATTCTTTTCTTAGAACACAGTACCTTAATGAGTGACCTTGACCTAAGGCTAGCCATCAACTTGTCAAGAGGAATGACCCCAGGAGAAAGGCCCTGCTTCCTATACTTAAAGGACTATTCTTTAAAAAAACAAAAAACAAACAAACAAAAAACAAAAACCAATACAAAAAAGAAAAAAAGCTTGTAACACTGAAAAATTAAAATAAACATATTTGGGGAGAAAAAAAAGATTATTTTATCTGCAAAAAAGAAAAAAAGAATGCAATCCTCCTTGGTTTCTACTTGTTTAAAGAGTGTGTTATGAGGATTCTAAAGATAATATCTTTGGAGAACTTTGAGCTCCAGCAATAAAAATGTTGTATACATATAACCAAAGGAATTCTGGTAGACAAACATTGCAAGATTGTATATCAGTCTCTGTATCTATATTCAGATTTTTTTTAACTTGGCTTATGTCCAGAAGTATGCATGGTATAGATGGAAAATGCTCACTACTAGATATTTAGCTCAATCTCTTCCTTTAAAACAAGGTCAGGGAGTAGATTTTCATCAGAGCTCAGGAACCTGACCTGTAAGCCTCTCTCACAATGAGAAGTAAAGCTAAGTAAGGTGAGTCCTGTGTGACAAATATTTTAATGAGAACTTTATACATAATTTGAATTATTTATATCATGCATCTTTAAATGAAATGATTGTTGATCAAACTTATTTCAAGTGTTATTCCCATGTTACTTCAAGTTCTATAGGTTTTATGTAATTATAAAGTGCTTTACATTTTTATGAAACATTGTAAGATAGGATTTTGGTTCTAACAGTTTATCCTTGACACTAATATATGATTCAAAGAATGAGATCAGGACACTAAAATGAGGATGCTCGTGGGGTGCCTGGTTGGCTTAGTTGGTTAAGTACCCAACTCTTGATTTTGATTCAAGTCATGATCTCAGGGTTGTGGGATTGAGCTGCATCAGGCTCCATGTTATACATGGAGGCTCCCTAAGATTCTCTTTCTCCTCCTCCTTGCCCTCAGCCCCCTCCACGCTCTCTCTCTAAAAATAAAATAAAAATAAAATGAGAATTCTCATGAACTTTGAAGGATAAAAGATCATTTGGATTTAGTGTCTATGTGTGTATTTTTCTCTATGTTTTATGAGGTGGTTATATAAAAGGGACTTCTAAAATAGAAAAGGATGACAAAAATGGGCTGAACATTTCAAACAAAGTTCAGTGTGAAATCAGTAGTATATTCAGTGGAGGTGACAGGGAACAAAGATGTGGAGGAAAAAAGAGAAAAAGAAAATCAGCAAGCAGTAAAAATAATGATTGGGGTCAGGCAGTAACAGTAAAATCAGGAAACTCGAATATGATGGAAAAAGCCATGGGTAACTATAAAAGAGGCATTTGAAATAGGAAATGATGTGAGAGGAGAAGATAATTTTAGTACAGTTAAAGGAAGTAGCAGCTATGGGTGCTAAGAGAGAGGATTAATTTTAAATGTGTCCCAGAAGTAAGAGAAATATTTTTTTAAGGGGTGGGGAAAGAATGATGAGAAAAGCCTAGTTGAGTGTTATATGGCTATTTCAGGCAAAATTCTACATAGAGTATTATGTACATTTTTGGACACCATACTTTGACTGGAGCATTGAACCAGAGATTATTCAAGACACCAGGGTGGTGAGAAAGGGCAGCTCTCCTCAGATATCTGTAGGTCTGCCATAAGGAAGAAAGATCACATTTGGCTCTATATTGTTCAAAAGAAAGAAATAGACCCAAGGAAACTTAAAGGGATGCAGATTTTGCTTAACATAATGTTCTAACAGGGGCGCTTGTGTGGCTCAGTTAGTTAAACGTGTGCCTTTGGCTAAGGTCATGATCCCAGGGTCCTGGAATAGAGCCCTGCGTTGGGCTCCCTGCTCAATAGGGTGTCTGCTTCTCCCTCTGTCCCTCACCAGGCTCATTCTCACTCTCTCACTCTCTCTCAAATAAGTAAATGGAATATTTTATATATATATTTAATTTATTTAATGATATATATCATATATATATTTATATAGTGTTCTAATATTATCAAATATATATATAATGTTCTGACAATTAGACATGCCCCTGTAACAGAATGGGCTATTTTATAGTAATGCTTTCCACCTTTGCAAGTATTCAAGCAGAAAATATTCATAACCTGACTAGCTAATCAAATGGCTTCTTTTACCTTATAAGGTCCTTTCTGCCTGGAGGAACATGTGATTTACAGACAGAGAACACAGGGCCTCACAGCTCTGATGCTGCACTTTGATCTTTTACTAAGGGTGCTGCTTCCCCAACCCCCCCACCTGCCAGGAGGAAGAGAAGCCAGACATACTTGCTATGACCATCCTTTTGGCACAATCTATTTATTGACTGGTATATTCAGTGTCAGCTACTACTTTTTACTTCTCCTCATTATTAATTCTGGGCCCCCAAGGAAACATTTTTGAAGGCCTTTTCCCTCTTTGTTAATTATAATATGAAATCAGTCAGGGTCAAAGCAGAAAACAAATAAGCATTCAAACTGAGTAATTTGAGGAGAGTTTGATAAAGGAACTGTTCACAAAGGTGTGGACAGTGTTTACAGAAACCAACAAGGGATGGCACCGTCCCCCAAGACTTGTGATGGGGGAGACGTTAATACCCCCAGCCTGAAGATGGAAGATGCGGAGCTGTTTCCAGACCCTGGAGAGAGTGGTTGTGGGAGAGGACTGCCTGAAAGGAAAGTTTGTAGCCAACACGCAGCAAGAGAGCCAGGGAAAGAAATAACCTAATCTCACTTTTCTTCTGCTGGTGCCTCTCACTGCCAAACCTGACCATGAAGGGAGCCAGCTGACATCTATATGGGTCAGCCTTCTGGGGCACAGAGAAGGACAGAACTGAGGAGAGAGGGAGTCTGGAGAGGCTAATGGAAGAAACCACAAAAAGCAAATTCCTTTCTAAGGTACAGCTGGTGTTTAAGCAGTATTTGTACTGTTGGGAATGTGGCAATGTATCTTGGAAAATCTTGGAGCCTCAACCCTCTGCTAGCCACCCTGAGGTCATGAATGCCCAGGGTTACAGCCCTCTGCAGGATTTTTCATGATGGCCATGTTTAGTCCTCTCCACCCCCAAGGAAAACACACATAATAACTTTATTAAAAAGAGGATATGTAGAAGTCCTTCATTTTAGTCAGGTATTAGAGTTTCCCTACCTAGGAGCAGAGGAGAAACATCTTGACAGAAAGGCGTTTCACTGTGAAGTAAACAAAGCTTAAGCTTTGGGGCCCCATACCTGCTGGGATCTCTGTGAATGGTGGGAGTTTCTGGGGTTGTAGAGTGTTCTAAGTGGGGAGGGAAGTCAGATTGTCCTTCAATGTAAGCATTTCTAGTACATTGCCTAGGGAAGTGTCACAAGAAAGAGATCTAGCCTTCCAAAGCTCCAGGGTAATTTGTCATGAATCCTCTCATCCTTAATAAATATTCATTTTTGATACCAAACTTTGTATTTTATATTCTTTTTCTTAGGAAGGATCAACCAAATAATACAAGCTTTAGCCCTCAAAAAACCTGGATCCGCCCTACCTACATGGAATTTTCATTATACTCAAACTAGGTCAGTAGTCAGTTTATAACGTAAGCATGTGAATGGCTTTAGTATGGAGAGTCAAAGGGATTTTGTACGTTAGCAGTAGAAAGTTTACGCATGAGAGAGAATGAGCACATGTATCTGTGGATAAAAGAATGGCTCCTATCTACTAGCAAACAGGCATCAGGGGATTAAAGTTCACTCTTTGCTGCCTTTTGGCTGCTGCTCCATCTCTCTCCTTCACATTAGTGGTCCTTGAACACACACTTTATACAAGATGTATCCACCTCTTAACTACCTTGACTCTCTTTAAATCAACTTTGTTCCCTTTCCCCAGCACCCAACTCATCCCTAGAAGCTTCCTGTTAGCTAGAATATTGCAACTTCATGGAAAAGTCAAAAGACAATTTCCAGTGTCATCATTGCAATTTCTGACTTGAAGCCCCATCAATGCACCAGTTGTCCCTTTAGTTGTGACTAGCATGACTTCTTCGAAAGCTTGGTCACTGAACTCTGGCTTCTATGGGATCATTTGCTTTGAGGATTGTACTGTACCACTTTCTGTGTCTATTGAAGTTCCTTAGTCTTTTTTCTCCTGGGTATAATCTAGGCTAGAAATCTCCCCTCCTATTAGATTAGGCTCTGCCCATACTGAGATCACACGTATTTCTCTTTCATCGTTTCTCCTCCGTTTTCACGTTGCCAGCCTCTTTTGCTGTTTCTTTATGTTTTCTCCTCTCTCTGATCCATTTCTCTGTTCAGCCTATACAACAGGATCTTCTTTTATCCAGAAGAATAGTTATCTTCAATACATTAAATTAATATCCATCTAGCTGATAGAAGTGGAAAGAAAAAGTGAGGCAGACATATCTGTTCTTCTGATACTTTTGCCCAAGAGAAACACATAAATCACTCCTGCTCACATTCCAATTGCAAGAATTCATCCAAGACTTGGTGTCTTGGTCAGATTCTTCCCTCCATATCTAACCTTCTTTAATCACTGCTCAGAGTGACCGTAAACATGGGCATCTCAAACCACTCATCAGACAGGACTTCACTCCTTAAGATTCTGTAATGTCCTTCCATAATCCCACAAAGGACATCCAAACTGTTTTCCAGGAGTCACATCACTTCCTTATTTAAGATTCACTTGTTCAGATCTCCTTTTGTCCAATTCTATCCTGACTTTTTCTAAAACTGCATGATGCATCTATAGACACTCCTTTGTGCCACTTACTATGTGCCAGACTCCATGCTATGTAATTTGACCCCAGTAAATGGCCTAAAGTTATAGACTTGGTGTAAGGGTCTCAGTAGTGTTTGAACTAAGTATCTCTGTTCTCAGAGTCTACATTGTCAACCACTGTCCCAGTGTTTCTCAGAATTTGGGCCACTGACCATCTGCATCAGAGTCATCTAGGGTGCCCTTTAAAGTGCATATTCCTGGTTCCCACCACATATCTATGTCAATGATGAAAATGAATCAGTTATATGAAGATCTAGTGAAAGAATCTTCTAGGCAAAGAGAACAGCAAATGCTGTGTTGGCAATAAGTAAGGATCAGAATAAAGACGTTGGGAGCCAGAGCACAGTGAGATCAGAGAGGTAGAAGGGGTCAAATCATGAGGATCTGGAAGCTTTGGATATAGTTAGACAGGAAGCTCTAAGACAGTCGTAAGCAGATGAACAAATTCTGCCTTATATTTTAACAGATGGCAGCTGCCCACTTAAAAGTTGTAGAGTAATGGAGTTGTTTTAGGGGAGCAGCTGCCCAGCTAGGGCATCTCCTTGCATCAAGAGAAGCCATGGATAAATTCTTGCAAGTGGAATGTGAGCAGGAGTGATTTATGGGTCTCTCTTGGGCAAAAGTATCAGAGGAACAGATGTGTCTGCCTCACTTTTTCTTTCCACTTCTATCAGTTAGATGGATGTTAATTTCATGTATTGACAATAACTAGGTTTTGCCCTGGGCTAGCCTGGCCCTGACAAAGAAACCCCTATATGGAACTATGAGGCAAGTGAGAAGTAAAATCCACATTACTCAAATATGGGAGTTTCTTTATTATAGTAGCTACTGTTACCTTAAATGATAAAAGTCACATGACTTATACTTTGCTGAGATCATGTTGGCTACTGTGTAGACAATAGTCTGGGAAGTGGAAGGGGGTAGCAGCAAGAGTGGGAGCAGGGACACCAGTTAGGTGGTTCTAATGGAACTGATGGTGGCTTGGATTAGGTTGGTGGCACTGGAGTGGTATGAAGTGGACATATTAGATATACTTAGGAAAATTTTTTTTATGAAACTCACAAGATGTGTGAATGCACTAGATGTTGGGTGTGACAGGAGAGAGAAACCAAGGAGTGCAAGATGTTTGGCTTGAACTCACTGAAAAAACAGTGGTGCCCTTTTCTGAGATAGAGACCAGAACTCTCAAAATCCTCCCTTAATTGCTATTCTCCAAGTTAGCTCCATTTGTCCTCCATGATCTCTTAACTGTGGCCCTTAGACCACATTATTCACTGCCTGTGGCCTCATCCATATGCTACAGATCCTACATTTAATTAACATGTTAGTGCTCAGAAGAAAACTTGGCCTACACACTCTCAGCCTGAACGTCTGATAAAATGAAACTCATAAACATGAAAAATGGCCATTTTGGGGTGCCTGGGTGGCTCAGTGGGTTAAAGCCTCTGCCTTTGGCTCAGATCATGATCTTGGGGTCCTGGGATCGATCCCCGCATCAGGCTCTCTGCTCAGCAGGGAGCCTGCTTCTCGCCTCTCTGCCTACTTGTGATCTTTCTCTTTCTGTCAAATAAATAAATAAAATCTTTTTTTTTTTTTAAATGCCACTTTAACCTCGGATGTGTTTAAAATGCTTTTCTCATTCTTACCAAGTTGGAGGACAGATAGAGAAGGATTGTATATTTTATACCTGCAATTAGGAAGTAAAGGTAATGAGGTTAATCACAAGTTTCTGTAGTTCTGGGCTGATCTTGATTTGGAGTATGGTTACAACACACTTTATAACCATATAGTTCTTGTGAGATTATGTTTATTGCTTCCTTTCCTCTCTGTGTCCTCTGAACATGGGTCCACTCCGAATCACAGTGTCTCCAGGGAAGGGCTCTGTAAGTGCTATAGGGGTTGAAGATGAACCTGCTCTGTCAGGCTAGAGTGGTTAGCCAATGATGATTGTCCCCTTGGGTCTCAAGAGAGGTGGTTATTTCCTTGCGAACATGTCACAGGAGGAACCTATCTGGGGCAAGTAAAAGAGAACCCCCAGAAAGTTTAGGTAGCTGGAGCTGTACTCAGGAGATAGGCTTTGCCTATGAATATGCATTATGGTTTAGAGCAAGTACTGTAGTTTTTTTTCCTTCACTTCCAACCGAACTGTCACTATTAGCACTTGAGTTTTCTGTGACTCTCACTGCCATCCATAAGTATGCCTCAGTGGAACTAAGCCAAGTCCCCAATTGTGAGATGTCTCTTCAGTTCTTTGTCTCTTCTGTCTTAGGGGAGAAGGGGACTAAGTGTGAAAGGAGAAGGTACAGAAAGGGGAAGTTCATTATATATCCCTTGAAAAGCTGTTCCTGCTGATCTATCATTACCTACTCTCCCACCCATGTCTTCACACATATTCCATAATTCTCCATCTGTTTTCAGTCCAGTCACTGGGTATTGAATATGAGTGGCTTCTGCAACCAACTGAGTAAGAGAAATGAGCAGTAGTGATGACTTTATGCTTTCATTCATTCATTCATTCATTCATTGTGTCTAATCCAAAGATGAAAAAGAAACAGCCCTTGTCCTCAAGGAGCTCTATTTGTGAAAATAATAATACCAGTTAATGTGGTAACATAAGTATGAGAACAAAGTACTCTAGATGCAACAGGAGGACCAATTAGTCCCACAGGTCTCTCTGTGTGTTTACATCTGTGTGCATGCAGGTAGACTGTGACAAAAGGCAAATTTTGCAGAGGACATGATATCAGAGCAATCTTGAATGGTAAGATGGGTAAGATTTCATCATGCAGAGAAGGAGGATGCTGAAGAGGAGAAAGACAAGAAACAGCAGGTGAAAGGCATTATATTCTGTTTACAACTAGGAATTGTGTCCTGAGGCTATTCTTGGCTGAATTAATTAGTATGGGTCATCATACCGTAATATAATGATTTACTAACAGCAGTAATGGGTTATATTTTAACCATGGAATTTCTCATTGGTGTCACTAGTGATGTGAGCTGGAAACTTGAGCATATTCTATCATAAAGTTATTTGTAACATAAAGCAGTGCTTACACTCTGCTTTATCTGCTTTAGTTTCATTTTCAACCTATAATTTGACGTGCATCATTTACTAGATATAATGTACTTGATTTGCTACATATTAAAAGTTAAAAGAAATGATGATAAATAATCTGCACAAAACTCAGATGAAACCATTTGAATCTCCCACTAGATGGCATTGGAAGAACCTAGAATAACATAATACCTAATTCTCGTGCTAGACTCAATAAAAAGGAGTTTCTATTTCCATGGTTGCCTGAATCTGAGTATTTTCTATTAAAAACAAACATTCTATAAGTAATGTCTTTGTAATTATTTCTTCTTTAACAATGATCTATTTTAAAGCAGTCATAAATGCATATGGTTTAAATTCATAGTAAATAGGAGAATATGGTGAGAGTTTATTAAACTCTTTTTTTCAACAGATTAAAACAATTCTTTTTTCATCAAGCTATTTTTTTGCTCATTTTTCATTTTTCCATATAGGCTCTTAGAGAGCCCAATTCAGGGTTTATCTTAGTAATATCCTTCTCAGAGATTCCTGACTTGGGGAAGAAAATAAAAGTTAATAATTCTATATTATTGTGACCTTGGTGGACAAGGCACTGTCATCTACCAGTTACAGGTTTTACAGAGCAATCGAAAGTGAAGGAATCCATATTTACTGATTAGAAGTAAGAGGGAACTCTCATATGACCTGTGTAAGTGAACCCACATTACTTTAAGAACATTAACAAGTATTACCCAAAGTAAAAAGAAATCCTACTTACTTGTCTAACAGTTGGCCTTTAATAATAGAACCTGTCTAATCCTAATATAATTATTCAAAACCTTGAGTCCCAAATAATTTCATCTTCATGTGAACTTTATACAAGCCCTAGTCGAACTCTATTTTAAGGATGTTGAAGGTTTGGGCAAGCCTGGTGGTGGGTATTGAGGAGGGCACGTATTGCATGGAGTACTGGGTGTGGTGCATGAACAATTAATCTTGTAACACTGAAAAAATAAAATAAACGTATTTGGGAAAAAAACTAAAAAAAAAAAAGAATGTTGAAGGAATGTGATTTTTGATAAGCTACCATAAGTGAATGATGGGGAGCAAGAGCTATCTTATGTAGCTCGTCTTTTCTGGGCATACCAGGACTCAAACTTCCCCAAATTCCTGAGTTATCTGGATTAGAACTACATTGGATAGGCACTCAAACTTTGAAAAAACTGCTTGAACATGAATACTGAGCCGAGTAAATATATCTTCCAAATAAACCCCAATCTCTGATGTAGCTGGTGCTATAGCACCACAAAGATTCATTCAACACATGTTTACTAAATGTCTTCTTTGTGCCACACTCTGTGCTGGACCCTGAGCTAGCTTAAACAATCTTAATCTAGTATCAGGATAGCAGGTAAAGGGGCAGGTATAGTATCACTTCCAATAATTATCTTTTACTGCAACAAGGGCCCCATAAATCATAGTAGTTTGCAACACTAGAATCCAAAGGACACTAAACTTGAACCACAGTGCCTCCTGGTGATCATAACTAATAGTCTACCTAGCTAATGAGAGTTCTTACTAAATGTAGAAGTATTGCTTGATTCTATTCCAATAATTTCAGCAAGCAGGAACAGAAAACCAGGCCTGCTGGTTCTTAGGACAATGCTCCCAGTGTAGGATTTTTTCCTACATTATATAACCCTTGAATGCCTTTCATTAGAATCTCCCAGATCACTTATTTTAATAAACATTCTGGAGCCCTACTGTAGGTCACAGAATCATATCTCCAAATTTCTTAACCAGGAGGCTACAGCAGAAAATACACATGGGCCAGTTCCCAAGCACACATGAGATCACCAAGGACACTCTATGAATAAGAAGAGAGATGTGGGGGCCTCAAAATGTGGTGAGTTCCTAAGCACAACTAGGGTCTGGAGACATCACAGTTTGGGCCTGGACATCAATGTGATGTTATTTCCTACTGCTTATCTTAGGTGAGGACCAGCTTACAAATGTCCTCCCCTAGAGAAAACATCAAAGAACTAATTGACTGAAGGCAGTGAGTATGGATTCTACTCAAATAACTTATTTACAGGAAATTATTTATCTGGAATGCTTCACTTCATTATTAAGTTTTAATACCAGTAAAATAATGTGACTTTACCAGGGTCTAGCCTTCCCTAATTCATTAATGCATAGAACTGTCAGAAATCAAAATGCAGAGGAATACTAACATGGAATGCCCACATGTTCTGATAAGTGTTGCTTTGAAGCAGAGTTAAGTTTGGGGAACTTATATAGAAAAATCAGAAAGTGATTTTTTAAAAATCTTTTCTCTTTGGTGATATATATGTGCACGTGTATACACGGATCTGTATAAACGTCATAGTTTCCAAAACAAGTCCTGCATTGTACTGGAAATTTAAATGTTTTATTCCACTGATTTTCACAACTGTTCTTCTGGGTGGTAGTTATGTTACCCTGTTATACAGAGTAGGAACCTAAAGCTTGAGTAACTTAAGGTGACGTAACATAGCAAAGAAACTCACAAAACAAAGGAAGATCTTGAACCCTCCCAAGTTCATAGCATTTCCATTATACTATGCTTATAAAGAAACATAGAAATTAATACATAAAAGAAAGATATCAAATGCTAAAACTTTCATGACAATTTTTTCCTTTGCAATATCAGAAGCATCCAGTAGGCTGTACTCCTGAATCAGTTTTCTAACTGAAAACCAAAGCCATTAAACAGTGACTTCTTAGAGCTCCAGGTGGTTTTTTGATGTTTTATTTTATTTTATCTTTTCACATTTTTAGAAAATTCTAGTTTCTTTTTTAAATTTTTTTAAATTTTCCAAGTTTTCTTATTATGTTCAGATAACCAACATTTAGTAGTACATCATTAGTTTTTGATGCAGTGTGCTACGATTCGTTAGTTACATACAACACCCAGTGCTCATCACAACACATGCCCTCCTCAATGTATTATTTTAGATGAAATCTACAATAGTAATTTTAAAATTTCTATATGCATACCTGAATATCAAGAAAAAATATTGTTTTGCATACATTGGTTTTTGGTCCTTAACTGATTTTTTATATTAAAACATTACCCTATTAAAATTGTTTGTGAAATGTATTGATGCTTCCCCACTAGGGACAGAGCTTTATTTTATTCCATCATTGTGAAAGTCATGCTATGTTATCACAAGCTGCCACATAGCTTAGCCTGATTTACAGAAGTGTGATTAGTTTATCAGAATGTCTCCAGGTGTGCCAAGGCACAGTTATTTTAGAATTATCAAAGACAGTGGTTCACAAAATATAGTCCCCAACCTGTAGCACCAATGTCACCTGGAGTTTTGTTAGGTAAATTCTTAGCACTGCTCCTGGCCTACTAAATCAAGACCTCTGGGAATAGGGTTCAGAAATCTGTGTTTTAACAACCCCTTGGGGAGATTCTGAGGCACATTAAAGTTTGAAAAAGACCAACTTAGGATAGTTTTCACAAGTATAGATTTCTGGGGTGCCTGGGTGGCTCAGTCAGTTGAGCGACTGACACTTGGTTTCAGCTCAGATCATGATCTCAGGGTCATGAGATCAAGCACTGCCTTGGGCTCCGTGCTCTGTGGGGAAGTCTGGTTGAGATTCTCCCTCTCCTTCTGCCCCTCCCCCTGCTTGTGCACATGCTCTCTCAAATAAATAAATAAATATTTTTAAAAATGTAGATTTCAGATACCTAGATTGAATCAGAATCTCTGGGTCTTAGGAATTTATATTTTTTATGAATGTCCCAGTGATTCTTAGACACATAGAAGTTTGAGGACCACACTGGTCCATGTGGTATGATTTAAGGGAACTAGGAAAGATCTGCTCTTAATATTTTTCTCTACTTCTTACTCAAAAGGCAATTAATTTTATAGAATTAAGTTTATCTTTGTGTGTGGTATAAGATAATGGTCCAGTTTCATTCTTCTGTATGGAGCTGTCCAATTTTCCCAGCACTATTTATTGAACATATATACTATGGAATATTACTTAGCCATCAGAAAGGATGAATACCCACCATTTACATCTACATGGTTGGAACTAGAGGAGATTATGCTAAGTGAAATAAATCAAGCAGAGAAAGACAATTATCATATGGTTTCAGTCATGTGTGGAACTTAAGGAATAGCATGGAGGGCCACAGGGACAGGGAGAAAAAACTAAAGGGAGGGAAATCAGAGAGGGAGACAAACCATGAAAGACATTGGACTCCAGGAAACAAACTAAGAGTTTCAGAGGGGAGGAGGCCTGGGGGCGGGGATAGGAAAGCTGTGTGATGGGTATTATGGAGGACACATGTTGGGATGAGCACTGGGTGTTATACGCAATTAATGAATCGTTGAACACTACATCAAAAACTGATGATGTACTATATGGTGGCTAACTGAACATAATAAAAGAAAATTTATAGAATTAAGCAAGTATGTCTCCATTAGTTTCTAAGTTCATTAAGTCACAAATATTTTAGAGTAAATTTCTTTTCATTAACTAGGTACTTAACCTTTGTAGGAGAACTAGAAAAGGGAACAATTTAACAGGATGGCTGTTACAAAGAGAGACTACAAAAGCCTAATTTGAATGCTTTGCCTCTGAGATCTGATTTATGGATACCTCACATTATTCATTAGGGAGATGTCATAATTGCAGTATAACATCTTCAGTGTAACATCCTTTAGCCAACCTCTGACTCCTGCAAAGAGATCCTTGTAAAAGTCTACTTGACAATAACCAAGCAAGACTTATACTCTGAATATAGGTAATAATGTATCATCATGTTTATTTAGTTCTGTGTATTTTTTTTAGTATAGATAGAACCTATATACTCAAAGACATAAAAACAAACATGAGACACATAAGAAAATTAATATCATTACTTTATTTTTAATTTTTACCCTAAACTATTTTTAATAAACTGTAGTTTGATTGAATTTTGCCCTGAATAGTTATAATTTGGTATTTATTGATTGATTGGTCTAATATTTATTGGTCTAACATATTTTTTAATCTTTTCAGTATTCCAAGATTCATTGTTTATGCACCACACCCAGTGCTGCATGCAATATGTACCCTCCTTAATACCCACCACCAGGCTAACCCACTCCCCCACCCCCTCCCTTACAAAACCCTCAGTTTGTTTCTCAGAGTCCATAGTCTCTCATGCTTCATCTCCCCCTCTGATTTACTCCAATTCACTTTTCCTTTCCTTCTAATGTCCTCCATGTTATTCCTTATGCTCCACAAGTAAATGAAACTATATGATAATTGATTTTCTCTGCTTGACTTATTTCACTCAGCATAATCTTCTCTAGTCCCATCCATACTGATACAAAAGATGGGTATTCATCCTTTCTGATGAAGGCGCAATATTCCATTGTATATATGGACCATATCTTCTTTATCCATTCATCTGTTGAAGGGCATCTTGGCTCTTTCCACAGTTTGGCAATTGTGGCCATTGCTACAATGAACATTGGGGTACATATGGCCCTTCTTTTCATTACATCTGTATGCTTGGGGTAAATACCCAGTAGGGCAATTGCAGGGTCATAAGATAGCTCTATTTTTAATTTCTTCAGGAATCTCCACACTGTTTTCCAAAGCGGCTGCGCCAACTTGCATTCCAACCAACAGTGTAAGAGGGTTCCTCTTTCTCCAGATCTTTTCCAACATTTGTTGTTTCCTGTTCGGATAATTTTGGCCATTCTAACTGGTGTAAGGTGGTATCTCTATGAGGTTTTGATTTGAATTTTCCTGATGGATTCCATTTATTATAGCACCAAGAACATAAGATACCTTGCAATAAACCTAACCAAAGAGGTAAAGGATCTGTACTCGATGAACTACAGAATGCTCATGAAAGAAATTGAAGAAGACACAAAAAGGTGGAAAAGCATTCCATGCTCATGGATCAGAAGAATAAACATTGTTAAAATGTCTATGCTGCCCAGAGCAATCTATATTTTCAATGCCATCCCGATTTTTCAAAGTGCTGGAACAAACAATCCTAAAATTTGTATGGAACCAGAAAAGACCCCGAATTGCTAAGGAAATGTTGAAAAAGAAAAAGCTGGAGCATCACGTTGCCTGATTTCAAGCTTTACTGCAAAGCGGTGATCACCAAGACAGCATGATACTGGCACAAAAAGAGACACATAGACCAATGGAACAGAGTAGAGAGTCCAGATATGGACCCTCAAATCTATGTTCAAATAATCTTTGACAAAACAGGAAAAAATATCTAGTGGAAAAAAGACAGTCTCTTCAATAAATGGTGCCGGGAAAATTTGACAGCTGTGTATAGAAGAATGACACTCAACCATTCTCTTACACCATTCACCAAGATAAACTTGACATGGATGAAAGACATGAGGCAGGAATCTATCAAAATCCTAGAGGAGAACATAGGCAGTAACCTCTTCGACATCGGCCACAGCAACTTCTTTCAAGATATGTCTCCAAAGGCAAAGGAAACAAAAGCAAAAATGAACTTTTGGGACTTCATCAAGATAAAAAGCTTCTGCACAGTGAAGGAAATAGTCAACAAAACAAACAGGCAACCAATGGCATGGGAGAAGATATTTGCAAGTGACACTACAGACAAAGGGCTGATATCTAAGATCTATAAAGAACTCCTCAAACTCAATCTTTTGGTACTGATTGAGACCTGATTTGTGTCCCAGGATGTGATCTATTCTGGAGAATGTTCCATGTGCACTAGAGAAGAATGTGTATTCTGTTGCTTTGGGATGGAATGTTCTGAATATATCTGTGATGTCCATCTGGTCCAGTGTGTGTCATTTAGAGCCTTTATTTCCTTGTTGATCTTTTGCTTAGATGATCTGTCCATTTCAGTGAGGGGGGTATTAAAGTCCCCTACTATTATTGTATTATTGTTGATGTGTTTCTTTGACTTTGTTATTAATTGGTTTATATAATTGACTGCTCCCATGTTAGGGGCATAGATATTTAAAATTGTTAGATCTTCTTCTTGGACAGTTTCTTTAAGTATGATATAGTGTGCAATGCAAGCTGGTACAGCCACTCTGGAAAACAGTATGGAGCTTCCTCAAAAAGTTGAAAATAGAGCTACCCTATGACCCAGCAATCGCACTACTGGGTATTTACCCTAAAGATAAAAATGTAGTGATCCGAAGGGGCACATGCACCCAAATGTTTATAGCAGCAATGTCCACAATAGGCAAACTATGGAAAGAACCTAGATGTCCATCAATAGATGAATGGATAAAGAAGATGTGGTATATATATATACATATATATAGAATACTATGCAGCCATCAAGAGAAACGAAATCTTGCCATTTGCAACAATGTGGATGGAACTAGAGGGTATTATGCTAAGCGAAATAAGTCAGTCAGAGAAAGACAATTATCACATGACCTCTCTGATATGAAGAATTTGAGAGGCAGAGCGGGGAATCATGGGGTGGTGGGGGAGGGAAATGAAACAAGACGGGATCAGGAAGGAGAGAAACCATAAGAGACTCCTAAACTCACAAAACTAACTGAGGGTGGCTGGGAGGTAGTGGGGGTAGGGATAGGGTGGCTGGATTATGGACATTGGGGAGGGTATGTGCTATGGTAAGTGCTGTGAAATGTGTAAGCCTGATGATTCACAGACATGGACCCTGGGGCAAATAATACATTCTATGTTAATAAAAAAAGCTAAAAAAAAAAAAAAAAGTAAGCAAACGATGACAAGATAAAAAAAAAAAGAACTCCTCAAACTCAACACCCAGAAAACAGATAATCACATCAAGAAATGGGCAAAAGACATGAACAGACACTTTTCCAAGAAGACATATGAATGGCTAACAGACACATGAAAAAATGTTCATCATCATTAGCCATCAGGGGACTTCAATATCATTACTTTATAATCACTTAAATTTTTTTCAAATAATATTTTTCTAGATTATTAAGCAGACTAGGTTCCATATGACTTCCTGTTGCTTCAAGATAGGTACAGATACAACGTGGATGATCTTGGAAAGCATTATAAGTGAAAGAAGTCAGACACAAAAAGACACATGTTATATGGTTCCATTTATATGAAATATCCAGAATAGGTAAATCCATAGAGATAGAAAGCAGATTATTGGTTGTCAGGGGCCAGAAGAGGGGATAATATAGAGTGACTATTTAATAAGGAGGGGCTTTCTTTTTAGAATGATAAAAATGTTGGACAGGGGATGGGCTAAATGGGTCATGGGTATTAAAGGAGGGCACTTGTTATGATGAGCACTGGGTGTTATATGTAAATGATGAATCACTAATTTCTACTCCTGAAACCGATATTACGCTATATCCTAACTAGAATTTAAGTAAAAATTTGAAAACAACTAAAACAAAGCAAAACAAAAAAGTTCAATATGTAAATGAACAAAATAGAATGATGAAAATGTTCTTGGACTAGATTGTGGTGATCATTGTACAACATTGTGAATGTACTAAATGCCACTAAATTGTATACTAAAAATGGTAAATTTTATGTGTATAACAAATAACAAATACATAGATAACACATAAAATAAAATAAAAAATAAAAATAAAATAAATAAAATAAAATAAAATCTTCCCTCAAAGAATGAAGATGGCTAGTACTCAGGATATAGAAAAGAATGTGTCGCTGGGGTTGGAGGGAATTCTAAAAGATACACCCCCAAATGGCTTAAGGGGTAACACTAAATTTGGGAAAATGTCAAGTTAACAACGTTGAAAGCCACCTTGGACTTGCATATATTCTTTTGCTTGCCAACAAAACAACACGACAACAACCACAGCCCCCTACTCCCAAAGAAAAGAACACAAAATAACTGATCACCTATAATCTCCTGATATACAGCTACAGTGCTGCATTCACAGTTAGGCCACACTCCCAGTAGGTCAGCTCACCGGGTGAGGCTTCCTACACAGTAGTCCACAGCTGATTTCTCACGTCTTCACAGAAAGACATGGAGTGGCATTCATCATTTACTCCTTTCCTTACTCCACTCTCCCACCACCATCACCAAGCCCTCAGGCAAATATGGGTCTCTCCTATGAAGTAATCTAAGAATGGATGTTTATTTTTCATGCTGGCTTTAATTTAATGATTATTGGTATCTACGTGACTATACATAAAGGCTATTCTCACTTCACTCCTTCAGAGAATTCAGATATATTTACAAAGTGTGACCTCAATGCTTATACCTTTCTATTCCCTCTCCCACTGTCGAGAAATCAAATCAAATTGCCCTCCTGAAAATTCATATATTATATCAGGTTTAGATAAAAAACTGTGGGACACCTGGGTGGCTCAGTGGGTTAAAGCCTCTGCTTTCGGCTCAGGTCATGATCTCAGGGTCCTGGGATCGAGCCCCGCATCGGGCTGTCTGCTCAGCAGAGAGCCTACTTCCCCCTCTCTCTCTGCCTGCCTCTCTGCCTGCCTATGATCTCTCTCTCTCTCTGTTAAATAAATAAATAAAAATCTTTTAAAATTTCTTTAAAAAAAAACTGTATCTGAAAACTTCAACTGAAAAACTGGAGAAGATTGTGAACTGCTTTGGAATGAGACAAAATGGTGTCTGCTGTGCCTTCTGAAGAAGGACTGCTCTTTGTGTAGGCGCTTCTGTGAAATTCTGTGTCACCCACGCTACCCATTACAATGCTCATAACATTCACATATCTGATCTGGAGGAAATGTAGCTGGCACTGTATTTATTCCCGTTACCTCCTGTCTTGAAGCAAAATGCCAGTGCTTCATCCAGCCTGGAGTGGTAAACATCAGCTGGAGAGAAGCTTTTATTTAGGAAATTTATCACAAAATGAATTTCTGAAGACCAATATAAGAAGGTGGAAGCACTGTTTACAAAGTATAGCATGGTGCAAATAGATATTTCCAATAATTAATTTCTGATGTACCCATGAACATCATTTCTTTGGCGGTTTCCTGTTTTATGGTTTTTATATGATACACAGATTTCACTTCGTATGCCCACCAGTTGTGTGCATTCGTAAAACAGATCTTTGTGCTGTTAATATAAGAGACCTAATATAGGCTGAGGATTTGATACAGTGCTAATAAAATTAAATTATTTTTTAAAAACCTGCCAAATGGGTAAGATGTTTGCCCTATATTAGTGACTATCATTTTGAAGTGAAACCTACTTTAATGAATACCTGACAAAGAAACCTTTTAAAGGAATGATTATCTTTGACATGAATATATTCAGCTACTGTTTATACACTGAAATCTTAACTCGTTGGTAAAAATGGCACAATATTACGACGGGCATAGAAAATACTCCATAAAGAAAATGTAAAGGCTGCCTGAAGAGTTAATGACTAATTCTGTTATCTGAGTTGGTGCTTCAGTGACAGTTTGCTCTAAGAAAAGCTTATGTTTATGGCATTGTGAGTGCAATCTGTACATTTGAATTATACCCAGAGCCTTATTAATGCTATGTGTAAATTATAGACATTACCAAAGGAAGAAAGCATTATGTTTGCATTCTGCTCTCAGATACAAGGCAAGGTAATCATGATTTATGACCTGGTGACTATATTTTGTGTCTTAAAACTGAAAAATAAGGGAAAAAATAGAAAGTACTGGAGTATGAATGTAATAATACTTAAAAATGATGACCTTATTGCTACGGGAGCCTGGGTTAAGCATTGTACTCCTGGCTTTGGCTCAGGTTACGATCTCATGGGTCGTGAAATTGAGCCCCTCACCTGTCAGGCTCCAAGTTCAGAGGGGAGTCCTGTTGAGATTCTCTCCCTCTGCCCCTCCCCACACTCACATGCGTACTCTCTCTCTCTCTCTCTCTCTCTCTCAAATAAATAAATCTTTTTAAAAATGATTACTTCATTGCATTTTTCATCTTCAAATGATATGTTAAAGCACAGATAAATATTTTATCATACAGTGGTCTGATTATGTTCAGAGAAGAAGAATGAAAAATTTAAATGGTGGAAAAATTTAGGCTATAATGATAGGGTAAGTTATTTATTATTAGCCTGAAGGGAAAAAGGCTAAGTTGTGAATTCATGAGTCCACAACTAAGCGAAAGATAAGTAAACAGGCAATCTATTCATTGTTCTTCATTGCCACTGAAGACAGCAGCTTAAATTAGTTAAATAAAAACATTCTTAGCAGTGTGGCTAAGAATGCTGAAGGAAAATATGGGTTATTTCTCCTTGTAGACTTTTAACAAAGAGGACATATATCTATATAAGTAAAGATTTCCCTGGTGGCTGAAATATGAATTATATGTTTCTTGCTGGTCATGATTCTATGGAAGCCTGTTCTCTAAAATAATGTAGTACTGTGTTGTCCCACACAAGTGGTGATGTCTTCTGTGTTTAATGTAAAATTAAATATTTTTTGCATTGAACTTCACTAATTTAGGAATTTCCCACCAGTCAGTAGTGAATGCTAAAATGAGGATTCTGCATTCTACATCTCCTAGTTAATCATAGAGTGAGACATGAGGGAAAAATTGGGAAGAGTGGATAAAAGGATTGGAAAATGGATAAGGACATTGAATAAGACTATTTTAAGGCAATGATTTTTAATACGAGCTGTAATTAGAATCATTTGTGCAATTTTTTTTTAAATACCAATGCTTAAGTCCTGCTTCCTTAGGGTGGGGACCCAGTTAGGTCTTTTGCAGACTTTTAAGAATCTGCAATGTTCATAAAATTAAGCAAAGTATGATGGTTAAAAAAATCTCTATACCAACCATTCTGAGTAACCTGAGAATACCAACTATTCTGAGTAACATGAACCTATGAATGGTAGGAGTTAGTAGAAGCATATGACATGGCAGTAAGAAGAGTAATGAATCAGAACAGGTACATTCTAGCCCTTATTCCATTATTTGTGAGGTGTGTGATATTGGGCAAGTTACTTTATTCCTTGAGGCTTTGATTTCCTTGTATGTAAAGTGAAGGAAGTACATGGCCTTCAGGTCACCTCTGGTTTCCTGATTATCTGGCAATATGATTATATAGATTTTTTTTTGCAGGAATCTGTGCTGAAAACATATTTTCCAACTTGAAAGTTATGGCAATAGCCTTACAATAGAGAGTCTTGAGACATCTTACTAATTTTATTTCAGTGTATTTCTCATAACCAGTATTAAATAAGACTATTGACTTAAATCAGATCATCAAGTTGAAGACCATGTTGTAAAATATTTTATCCATGTGTAATTCAACAGACATTTTGAGCAATTATTGTGTTCTAGACACTGTTCTAGAAACTGTGATGATGCAAAGATAAAGAAGACACCGTCCTTATTATCAACAACCTGATAGTTTTGTAGAAAAGACAAAGTGAATTTGAAAATTGAATACAAATTCTTTTAACCTTTAAAAGGCACATGCTTTTGCATCGATACTCCCCAAAACAATAGTAATAGACCTCAGAGAGAATTGTGAGAAATCTGTTCTTTTACTGGATTCTTTTGCTTCTTGAATAATTTCTATAAATCCCTGAGGAACGCTTCTATATCCTGTAGTCTATACAGGTAGTCACTGATCAATTGACCAGCCATCTTGATCTAGATGTTATAGCTCAAGATCCTACAACTTATTTTTTGAAGTCCTGTAAATGTCTTTCCATGCTGCTGTTGCTCTTTTTCATTTCACACTAGCTGTACACTGAGTTCTTCCTTAATTCCTAGAGCACAGCCAAACCCACCAAACACTTAAGATTTAACTGAAGGCTTAGGGATAACTCAAGCACCATACAGAAAGTGCCTTGTAACTCAGCTCCTGATATAGACTGTTCTAAACCAATCTGTGAGAAAATTTTTATATAAAGGACATCGTATCTCCCAATGGGAGGGGGGCAATTTTCAGGCATAAAACTAAATCCATATTTAGGGAAAAAATTATCTGTCTCTGTCTCTACAAGGGTGTATTTATGCTAAAGATAGCAAAATGTACATTGATCAGTGGCGCATTTAATGTATTTGTCTAAAATACTAGCTTTCGATTACTGGTGACTTAACATTTTTCTCTAAGAACAATAAGTGGTTATTATGTTTACAAGAGTATTCTGGTGATTTTCCTAAAGCAAAAGAACCTGTTTCAAAGATGAATTAATGTTTCCACTATCACTTTGGGATGATTTTTCAGTAAAGGAAAAAAAAAACTTATTTCATTGAATACCCTATTCTAAGGTTGAGAAAGGCCCTTATCCAGACTGGGGACAAGAGAGAGTGAGGATGGAGAAGCTGTTCAGTATGGGAATGACTGAGAGAGTGCCGAAGGTTAGATCAGGAGCCAAGTGAGCTGGGGCAGGGAGGCCAGGAGACAGTGATCCAGACAGATGGAAAAGCATTAGTGAAATCCTAGAGACCAGAGAGAAAGAGGGTGCCTTCAAGAGTAGGCGACATTTTGGTTGTGAGGTCATGGGGGGGTAACATTTTGGTTGGGCAGCTTTGACATTCACACCTATTTAATAACTCTAAAAAAACCCCAGACTATTAAACTTTTATTTTTGAAAACCACTAGGGGGATGCCTCGGTGGCTCAATGGGTTAAAGCCTCTGCCTTCAGTTCAGGTCATGATCTCAGGGTCCTAGGATAGAGCCCTACGTCCGGCTCTCTGCTTGGTGAGGAGCCTACTTCCTCCTCTCTCTCTGCCTGCCTCTTTGCCTACTTGTGATCTCACTCTCTCTGTCAAATAAGTAAATAAAATATTTTTTTAAAAAAGATAGAAAATCACTAGGCAATTTGTAAAACAGACACTCTCACCTCGTCTCTTATTTTCAAAGATGGAAGGGCACCACAGAGAGATGGTTAGGTTGAAAATACAATTAATTGTAGGCTATATCAAAGACTACATATTCTGTAGACTATGTCAAAATGGACCTAAAAAATGTTATTTCCTGAGGCTTTATCACAAAATATCTCTGTACCTAATAACATGCCTGTAGTATTCTATATCTATTTGATCAATGAGTGATTATAGGAAGGTTATAAATGATTTAAATATAATTCCTCAAATAGGTATCTCATTTCTAAATTTCCCATATCCAAATAAGAGATTTAATTACCTTAATGAGATGATCTTACTATATTATCTCATTTGATCATCCTAACAACTCCATAAACTATATATAGCATATAATTTTCATTTTATGGTTGTAGAAACCTAAGCTCAAGGTAAGTGATCCAAGGGCACAGATTACAAATGAAAAAAGAAAAAGTGAGTTTTGAATCACTTTTTGCTTCTAGTTCATTCATTAATTTATACATTTAATAAACATCCACTGGAGTATGTCTGCAATCTCTGTTGAAACCTCAGCTTAAATAACCCATTGTTGAAACACTGAGTCACACAGGACGATAACTTAGAAATAGGCCTGTTGTTGACTAGAACCATTTTATGAACTAAATTGAAAGTTTCCAATATTTGTCACATGGCAAATTATTATATTATTAAATATTATTATATTATGTATAATTATTATTATACATAATAATTGTATATTATGTCAAATTGTTCTATTTTGAGATATAAAGAAGGGTTGATTGCCTTAAGTGACCCCAACCACCAAAAAGGTTATGATGCCTTCCCCACCCCTCAACCTCTCTTATATGTATTTCAGAAAAAAAAATTTTAATTTAATTTATTTATTTGAGAGAGAGAGAGCATGAGCAGGGTGAGGGGTAGAGGGGAGAGGGAAAGGGAGAAGCAGACTCCCCACTGAACAGGGAGCCTGATGCGGGCCTCAATCCTGCGACTCAGGGAGCATGACCTACGCCAAAGGCAGGCACTTAACTGACTGAGCCACCTAGGTCCCCCCCCACAAACTTTTAAAATTATGATTCATAAAGTCAGTGTTATGTAGTTCATTAAAGTCTACTTTCACCCCCTAATAACTACTTATAAACTCTTTTGGCATTCTGTGGTACCCTAAGCACATACTTAAGTTTGCTCTTTGCTTATTCTAATCTGGGACACCAAATGTCCATTTGTACATTTTCTTTTTTTTTTTTTTTCAGATCTATTTATTTATCTTAGAAAGAAAGAGAGAGAAAGAGTGTGAGCAGGGGAAGGGGCAGAGGGAGAGAAAGAATCTCAAGGAGACTCTGCTGAGCATGGGGCCAAACATGGAGCTCGATCTTAGGACCCTGAGGTCATGACATGAGCCAAAATTCAGAGTTGGCCACTTAACTGACTGAGGCACCCAGGTACCCCTGCACATTTTCTTTAGTATTGTACCCTCTCGTATAATTTTTCATTAATTTGGAAGCCAGGGATCAGTTGACAAACTAACTTTCTCACTGAAGACTATAATTCTCTTCTCAAATGAAGAGGAATTTGCCTTTTGGGCTTCAAAGGGAGTAATACAAGCTATGGAAAGTTCCCCCGTCCTATTCCAGGTGGTTGATATGGTATGGTATATAACTGATAGTGTTACTAGAATGCCATAGAAATCTTTTTCAAAAATTGTGGTCTATGTATGTTGGTATAGAAAATTTTGACTCTTTTGAAGGTAAATATTTGAAGAGGTTCTTGTTGCTCCTGATGAGCTGGAAATTAACATTTTTGAATAATGTTTCTGCCATTTTGAAACTTGAGACTTCATTAATTACTTTTAAATTATTTGTGGGAACTGTATAATCTTATAATTGTAACCTACCAATAAAGCTCTCTACTCTTTTTAAAGAAACGTGTTACAAGCAATTTGAAATATATAATTAATTAGGAATTAACTGGAAAAGCTTCAAGATAACTAATACTCTTGTGTAAAGGAAGATAAATCTTGAGTTACAAATTAAGTCTTGTGTTAAATTTCTTTTCTTTCTTAAGGACAAGGGGAAATGAGAACATAAAAATATTTTTAAACATCAGTCCTATGTTGTGCAGACAAAGAACACAGATATTTTCTTGACACTGAGCAGGGAAAATTTAGTTTCAAATACCCTGATCTCTGTGGATATACTATTTGAAGTTAGTGTTCTATATTGTTTGTTTAATGTCTTTTGGCTTTCTTTGTCAAAAATTCCAGTGATAGAGAAATAAGGAAGTCATTTGACTTTTGCAGATCTCAGCTTCTTCATTTATAAAATAGAATTCACACACACACACACACACACACACACACACACACACACACCCGGGTGGGGGAAGACAAAGATATGCATTTCATAGCAGTTAAATCAAATCTTGAGCTCTGGAGTCAGACAGGTATGAACTGGTATCCTGGCTCTGTCATTTTCTAACTGTATGACCTTGATAAGCTGATTCTCTAAACTTCAGTTTCTTTATTTGTAAAACAAAAATAATAACAGAATCTACTTCTAGGGCTCTTTTAAGGGTAAAATGAGGAATGCAGTTGAGTACATAGCATAGTGCTGGTATCTTAGACTTTGTATATAGTCAATAAATTAAATAATTTTATTATTGTTTTATTAAAAGCATTTTACAAATTCATAGTGCTAGTTGCTTTCATCAGAACTATTTACCAAAAGTGAGATTCAAGTGAGATCTATATCTTCCTCCACAGTAGCAGAGGTAACGACTGCCCTCCTCAGATTCCCCATGCAGCACTGTACTCATTTTATAGATTAGCATCCGACTTCTACAGTCAGAAATGGCTATAGCTACCTAGAAATGTCTACACCCATCTTTCTCACTGGTTTATAAATTCTGGAGGATAAGGACCATATATTTTGAGTTGAATTTTAATTTCTCCCCAGCTACAATTATACTGTCTGCACATAGTTAAATTATCAGCAAAGATAAAGTTCTAATCAATAGTTTATCCCTGGAATCTTGAGTTGCACAAAAGAACAATTGAGAGGGAACCTCTACCTGACTTGTCTCTAGTCAGGGGCCCAGCTCTACTAGGATGAATGCTCATGGGGGTCCTATGTGGAGCTTCAGGGTGAGAGCCTTCACGGGGTAGGTAGAGTACTTTGGCTTTGCTGGTCTCCAGAGAAAAGCTAGCACTCTTGATGTTAACATGGTTGCTTGTGCCCTGTGTCTCCTTAGAGCCATCCATCAGGTCCTGCTTTGCCCCAGTTACTGTCTGCTCTTTGCAAAGAATATTTGTGATGGGATTATGAGAACTTTATTTCTGCTAATAAATCTGCTTTCCTTCTAAACATATCCACACGTGCCCACACACAGACACATATACACAACTATATGTAACCATATGCCGAATCCTCATTCAATGTTAGTCCTGACCTGAACTGCAATACCATTTTGATGGTGTGAAACTCCATGGAAATAAAATTAGAGAAGTCTGTCATACGGTGTGTTTATTGTAATGCATCAGTATATCCATTTTAGAAGTGGGTGGTATTTTACATAGCTATTTTGTATTACTTGAGGTTAATTATTTCAGATCTTTTTTGCTGATTTCTCTATAGTATTCTGGAGAAAAATTTTAGACATAAGTGATTTAAAGATCTAATCATAATTATGTCAATCTAATTCAATTCATTAAATCACTTTTGAGCTTCTATTACCCACAAAGCACTGAACTAGGCAATATCAGAGATATACAAATGAATAATAGTACATGGTCTCTGGTCTCTAGAGAGGTCATAATTTAACATTATTACTATTGTCAAAGTGTATTATTTTTTAAAAGATTTTATTTATTTATTTGACAGAGAGAGATCACAAGCAGGCAGAGAGGCAGGCAGAGAGAGAGGGGGAAGCAGGCTCACTGCTGACCAGAGAGCCCAATGCAGGGCTTGATCCCAGGACCCTGAGATCATGACCTGGGCTGAAGGCAGAGGCTTTAACCCACTGAGCCACTCAGGCGCCCCTAAAGTGTATTTCTTAATGATGATTCTATCCATATGTGGTATGCCTAATGGGATATGAAACTGGTTAAGCAAACATCAAAACCTGCTCAATTTTTTTGTTGAAAAAGAGAGCGTATATATATATAAATAATAATATGCTAGTTCCCAAGACTTACTTTTGACAAGCAACACAAATACCAATAAATATGAAATACATTCAATAAAAAATTATGGTAAAGTCTAATTTATCCGTATTATGAAAGAATAAAAAGGTTTATGTATTTTAATTTTCCTGATGATGGAAACTTACATTCCTTTTAAAGCAATTTTAAATATTAACCAATTTGAGGTGTATCTTTCTAAAACGTGTGATCTATTTCTCCTCCCTTCTAAAGGTATGTATCCCAAACCAAATTAAGTTTCTTAATGAGACTGGAATATTATTATGAATATAAAATCATATGCTATATTATAAATAGGGAAGTTTTCAGGAACAATATTGAGATGTACAATATAGTGATTCAACAATTCCATACATCTATTGTAAGTATTTTTTCAAAAATCTTGTTCCCTTAGTGGTTTAATTGTATGAGTCTTACTATTGCTATGTAATAAGTCATCCCAAACTTTGCAGCATAAAGAAAAAATCATTTTATTATGCTTATGGATTCTGTGGATTAGGAATTCAGTATAAGCAAGTAGGGACAGCTCTTCTTTGCTCCATGATGTCCGGCCCCTCAGCTAGGAAGACTCAGATGAGTAAAAGTGACTTTCATAGATGACGTCTGGAATAACTGGGACTAGAAGATCCAGTTTCAAGATGGCATCTCACTCACCTGTCTTGCACCTGGGCTGAAACAGCTAAAGGCTGGGTTTAGCTGGGACCGTTGACCAGAACACCTACATAGTGCCTCTTCACACGGCTTCCCCTGTTCACAGCCTGGTGATTGAGTTCTGAGAGGGAAGGCCCCAAAGAGGGGCTTCCAGAAGGCGAGTGTTCTAAGAGAAACAAGTGCAAGTTTCATTTTTCTTGTGGCCTCAGAAATCATGCAGTGCCATTGTAACAAGTGAGTCATAAGGTCAGCCCCAGATTCAAGGGGAGGAGATTAAGACTCCACTTCTTGATGGGGCAGTGGCAAGGTTGCACTGGAAGAGAGCATGAGGGATAGGAGAGGCTGTTGCAGCCATCTCTGGAAAATATAGTCTGTCAGCAACTATTTGTTATTGCTATTGACAATGTCTTCTCCCTCTAGGAGTCTCACATACTTAGTGTCCAGTTTCAGTTCTAAAATGGCAGAACAAACCCTCTTTTAAAAATTAAATGTAAAATCAGAATATGCAGTCATTTGGGGGAGGCCTAAGAGTTTTCTTATGAATGGGGTGACTGATTTTTTTTTTTTTAAGATTTTTATTTATTTATTTATTTATTAGGAAAGAGAGAGAGAACATGAGAAGGGAGAAGGTCAGAGTGAGAAGCGGACTCCCCACGGAGCTGGGAGCCCGATATGGGACCCGATCCCGGGACTCCGGGATCATGACCTGAGCCAAAGGCAGTCGCTCAACCAACTGCGCCACCCAGGGGCCCCGGGGGTGACTGATTTTTAATACACTGGCCTGATGGTAGCTAGTCTGGCCGCTGTGAGGCTATGAGAAGATACAGCAAGAAGGTGGTGTCTGCAAGCCAGGGAAAAAGATCTGGGGAGAAACCAGACCTGCTGACACCTTGATGTTGGACTTCCAGCCTCCAGAACTGTGAGAGAATAAATTTTTGTTATTTAAGACACTCAGTCTGTAGTATTTTATATGGTAGCCCTACTAATATACTGGATAACTGACTTCTCAGAGGTTATGGTCTTAGTCCTACTGCCCTATCAGTATGCTTATCTATGCTCTCTTTGCTCTACCCAGATATTCCCATTCTCTTTGCCATCACTCAAGGTGTTCCTTCTATCTAGAAAGTCCTTTCCTTCTTGTCTGGGCCTATTAACTCATTTCTCAAGGCTCAGTTCAGATCTCATCTTCTTGGTGTTTTACTTAACCAACCATCTATACAGAATTAGACACTTGATCCCTGTGCACATACCTTGGTTTTATCATTTTTAATGTTGAGTGATAATTAGTCATCTCTGATCCCCTCTCCCCCTGCCATAGAATAAGATGATTGAGGGGAGGGACTACATCCTGTTTCCCCCAATTTCTGGTACAATGCCTGACATTTAGTAGGTGCTCAATACATGTTTATTGATTTAATACATTGCACTAGAAACACATAAAATTTAAGACCTGGAAGATACCTCAATGATGATCTAATCTAGACTTTCATTGTATAAGTGAATAAAAGGTTGTTTCAGGCAGATATTCCAAAGGAAATCACTATCACACTTCCAGTTAGTTTAAAAAACATTCTGAAAGGTAATAATTTTAGGGATGATTGAACAATTGAAAAGGCATGAATTAATAGAGCTGAGAAAGGGAATGTGTTCTGGACATTGGGTTTGGAGACAGAGAGGGATGACTGAATAAAGTGAGTACCAAGTTAATGTGTGCACACTTAAAATGCATAATTGTGATTTGGAAGGTCTGTTCACAAATCGTCAAAGAAACTGCATGTTAAATTTTGTTATTTTTATTATCTCTATCGTCTAATTTTCCCTACCTCATTTTTGATGCATAGGTTATTAAAGTGACACAAGTCAGAACTTTATTTAAATGTAGATTCCTTTATTTTCTGAGTAAAGCATAATTGTGCTATGTATAACTGCAGATAAATTAAAATAATAATTTTCCCACCAATCAAACCTAAAGTAAGAGCAAAGATCTTAAGCACATTCTTTCAGTTCATTTTCCCCCTGGCAAACTTCCAAGGATAGGCAGGGCTGCCATCTTTCATCCCTCATCCATCTTCCCTCAGAAATAATTTCTATTCATTGGGGTGTCTGGATGGCTCAGTTGGTTACATGGCTGACTCTTGATTTCAGCTCAGGTCATGATGTCAGGGTCATGAGATTGAGCCCCGTGTTGGGTTCCATGCAAAGAGTGGAGTCTGCTTGAGGATTCTCTCTCTCCCTCTACCCCTCCCCCCACTCTCTCTCTAAAATAAATAAATCTTTAAAAAAAAAAAGAAAACAATGTTAGTCTCCTCTCCTCCCTCCTTTCTTGTATTCCCTTCTGCTGATTTCATGATGTCCTATGTGGGAACCTTGCTTTATTTCCCCCTCTCTATCCTGTCACACCTTGAATAATACCCAGCTAGATACAGGCAGTAGGTTTGTGTAAAATATGTTGATACACACGAACAAAGTTTATTTTGGCTATAATGTGTGAACTGATGGTTGACTTTCAACATTTGCATTTTATCTCACAAAAGTGTATATTCAAGTAAATTTTTTTTTGTTTCAATTCATGTAACTATTTAAACTGGGGTACCCTGGACTAAGCAATCTGTATCCCAATCACTAGAAAGCCTCCTTAGTTTTTTTTTTTCTCCTAATTTACAAGAAAGAGGAAAAGCCCTTTTAACTGAACTTTGGTATGCGGTTGAGCTTTGTAACTATTTGTCCTCCATGAAAACAAAGTTATTTATATTTGCCATATTTTTTCTAGTGTATTAAGTTATTTTAAACAGAAGATGCTGTTATTTCATGATGTGTTGTTGGTACAAAATGTTTCGATTTCACCTCTGTTAAACCTTTTAAATAAGTGCCAAGTTATTAATTGAAGACACTTTGCAATCAAAAAAAAAAAAAGAAAAGAAAACAAAAGAAATTCTTTCCATTCAGTCCTCAGGGGAAAATGCTAAGGGTTGTGAAAGTATGATTACTTTCTTGTCTCCTAAAATGTACTGGCAATTTGGACTCCAGGCAATAACACATGAAAGGGTCTGTTTGACATCTGTTTCTTAGAATGGTCTTTGTGTTAAAGACAAACAAAACAAAGAGACAAACGTAACAACAACAACAAAATAACAATAAAGGCACAAAAGAAGCTTAAAATCCCATGCTTTCATTATGGAGATAAAGATGATATGTTTACCAACACATAAACAACAACACAGGGATTGTTGTTCAGTCAGATGATATTCTGAAGAGCTCAGTTCACTGCCTGGCACTTCCTGTGTGAGTGTGCACAAAGCTGTGAACCGTTAGCTGTGAACATTGGCAAAAAGTTCCATGTGGCAGCCTCGCTTGCCCAGTGTGTGTGTGTGTGTGTGTGTGTGTGTGTGAACTTGGAACAATTACTTACCTTCAGGACCTTCAGTTTTTTTGTCTGTCAAATGGGGATAACGATGCCTTTCTGTGAGGATTTGGTGAAATGATAAAAGGGAAAGGCACAGTGCCAGGCACTCAGATTTCCTTTTATAAGTGGCAATACTTGGGTTCTTTTTTTTTTTTTAATTTATTTATTTTAGAGAGAGAAAGAGAGTGAAAGCATGAGCAGGGAGGAGGGACAGAGGGAGAGGGAGAAGCAGACTCCCCACTGAGCAGGGAGCCAGATGCAGGATTCGATCCCAGGACCCAGGGATCATGACCTGAACCAAGGCAGACTTTTAACTGACTGAGCCACCAATAGATGCCCAAAGATGCCCCAATACTTGGGTTCTAATTTTTTTAAACTAATTCCCTAATGACTTTGAATAAGTCAGGCCCTTGAAGCTCATTTTTCTCATATAAAATGAGTGTTGGGCCAAGGGTATCTCTTTTAACTGTAAACTTCTTAATGAAAAGGGACCCCCTCAATGGGGCCAATACTGATCATTTGACCTTGGCTTCCTCTTTTCTCTCTTTGCTTGTTGGGGTCACTGCAAGACCTGTGTTAGGAATCTTTGTGAGATAATGACAAATGATTTGTCCTGTACATGCCCAGGATTTATCTTCATGCATGGCCAGCTCCTGAAAATGTGGAGATTACTAAGTAAATAATGCATACAGATGAAACATTTAATTGTGCTTTCATGGTCTGGGCTAGTATTAGCACAAAGTTTCTGTTAGCTTGTCAGAATTTGGATACCTTCAGGTATCAAATCCTTATGCCTCCAGGCTCCCACATTTTGTAGGAGCCATTCGGTCAGCATTTATGCTTAAGAAAAAAATGGAGACTTGAGAGTTAATGACTTGAAAGGACTTGATTATAGAATTCAAAAAAAAAAAAAAAAATCAGTAAAGAGAATCCTGAAAACAGGAATGTCAATCTGTAGGTTGACTATTTAAATTGCCCAAGCCTAGGATTTCCTTTGACTCTGCCAAGGTAGAAACTTATAAAAATGACTCCCTTTTATCTTTTGCATGTTAGAGTGAGGGTAATGAATGTCCAGTTTCTCAAATCCTACTTTTCCCTAAAGTACACAAGAATTAATGGGTAGCTAATAAGCACAGACTCTATGATGTATTAAGCATGATTTGTCTTCAGTGATGGGAAGAAAATTCCCTTAGAATTGCAGTTTTCAAAAAAAAAAAAAAGAATTGCAGTTTTCTAGAATATAAAGGGGACATAACACAGAATGAAGAAAAAAGCTTTGGAAAAGCTAGATTGCCCCTTTGAAAAGAGCACTGAAGTGAGAAAGGAAATGGCAGTGGGAAAGGACGTGGGTGGAAGATGATTCAGCCAGAGGGGGCTGGGGTAAGTACTGTGGGCTGGCCTGACTGAGTGTGAAGTAGGCGGGCAGTTATGACTAGCATTGAATGGGAGATAATTAAGAGCAAGTTGGTACCAGTAACTGCCAGGGAAAGGAAGAGAATATGTCCAGAAAAAGCAGTTCTTTACTTTAATGCTGAATTAAAACACCTACCCATTTGGGGCTTGAGAATTTCATTTTGAAATGAAAAAGTATTTGCTGGAAACAGAATGCAGATGATTGTGAAATTTTACATGCTTTCTTCTAGTTGTCGTGGTGCAAACGTTTCAAAATGAAATAACTGCGTTGGGTACTCTTTCGTGGAAAAAAACATATATTTTAAAATATCAGCCATTCTATAAAGGAAAAACCAATGCTGTTCAAAGTCATGCACAATGCAAGTATCAAGTCTCAATTTGGGATCAGCTACACATACATTTCTGAATCGTTTTTAAGAGAAAGGACTGAAAATGCACAGCTTCCATCGTCCTTTAAATAGCTTTCTGGATTGAAAAGCATTATAATTAAACTGCACTAAGTGTCACAGTAGAGAAGCTTCTAAATTATGGGTCTGAATGGGGGCGAGAAATGCTACTTGATGGCTTGACAATCAAAACCAGAAATTGTTCAGATATGCACAACCCAGACTTATTGTAATTATATCAGATGGAGAAGTGGGAGTGTAGCCTTGAATTCAATAATTACTTGTTTATCTCTCTTTCAGAAATTTAAAAGAAAAACTACTCATAAATACTCAGGAATGCATATTCACAGAGTAGTCTTGTGTAAGAAAAAAACGTATTAGCAAGTCATCAGTCCTTTCAGTGTGTTCCAGAAATCAGTTGTGAAAATATGGCCATGTATGTCTTCAAAGTACTCTCAAAATGTGGAAACTAGTACACTGAACTCTTCAATAAGTACTTTATTTCAAACAGAATGTCAGAAGGGATGTTCATCAGGTCTCTGAAATCTACCTGGTGTACTGGTTTGCACTCCATTTCTTCCAGCTTTTTGTTCTCTGGAAGCTCTGCTTTCCCTCTTAAAGTGGGAAGGGAATAGGGAAAGGCTATCAGAACATTGCTCAGACAATTCAGAACCTTTCTTGCCTTTTAAAGAGGCCCAAAAGACACCTCTTGGAAGGAAGGTGAGGATTTGATGCCATGCCAGCACCTTTATAAAGTGTTTGCTACCCTCTTAGGTACTACATACGGGAAACAAACATTAAACATTTGACAAGGAAACAAACTTTGGTGCCTAAAAACTGTCAGGCTGAAAATGAAGACAGCACATTTTTCATGATGCTTTCCCAAGTGAAAAACTAAGACTATACATTATACACATAATACATGTATTATCTATATAAACAAAATGATGTCATGTTCTCCAGTCTTCAGGATTGACCCTGCCTTTAACATTTAACTAACTATGGATCTAGTTTCCAACTCATGTGATGAAGAAAGTCCATTATCCTCCTCTAATCTTCCCTCTCCTGGGCATTTTTCACTCCAGATTCTCACTACTGGTTTTGTATGCTAATTAACAATTTTTCTTTCATAAATAAATGAGTGAACTGTAGAATATACTCAAGAATAATTAAACAATTTAAGAATTGGGTTGAATGGTTCTTTCTGAAGAGGGATATTTCTAGACAATAGTATCTAGTCCCATGGAGTGAACCATTAGCCAGTCATAGAAAGACAGTTTCACTTTAGTAAGGGGAAGATATTTCTGTGGGTCAGAGATTTCCCAAGACAGCCTCAAAGGTCTGGGGGTGCAGAGTCCCTCATCTCTGGAGGTGTTCGAGTATTCACTGGCTACATTAACTTGAGATTTTCTCACAGTAGACCCTGAGATGAGGCTCCACACACAAGTAGGTTCTCTGGCAGGTAATCCCAGAGTGGTAGGAAAAACAGAAGTAAAACAAGAAAAGGATGCTTGATGTGAGGGATATACTATTCACACACGAGTCCAGTATAGAAATGGGAACTCTAATCCCAGTTGGAAATCCTGGAGACCAGTGGGAAATACTCACTTCAGTTATCCTCCCAACAAACAGAAGGTTGGGATGCTCATACACAAACTTCCATTAGTTGAAGTTGAAAACTTCTCCGGGAAACCATTAGTCCTCTGCCATTTTCTGCCTGCCTGGTGCTATTGCTGGCAGTTAAAAGCCAGGCTGGCACACAATGAACTGGTAAGAATGAAAAGGGTATAAGGCAGGGTCTCAGTAGTATCTGTTACACTAGCTAAAAACTTGAGAAGACTATTGTAGAAAAGACATTGTAATATGATAACTGAAGGACTGACTCAAACCCAGAGATGTGTATTTATTGGTTTTTCACAGTGTCAATTTTTTAAATTGAATTTGAATAACCATAGGTACTACCATATCCTCTTCAGTGTGCCTCAAGCCCTGTTACTCTCTACTACTAGTTTCAGATGTTTGCCTCACTTGTCTGCTCTTAGAATTTGCTGCCCAGGAGGAAATTCAAATCTAAGATGATGGATAAGTCTGAGAAATCTTGCAGGTCGCTGACAACTTTCATATTCTGTGAAATCCTGTGATGCTATGACTAGATCCATAAAACTCCTTTCAGCAATAAAATTCTATAGATTTAATTATATGCTGCATTTTTAATTATCTTTGCAAGTTCCTTAAGGCCAGTAGTATAGGCCCATAAATGCTCTTGACTGATTAAAATGCAATTATGCATTTCTAAATGCTAATAAATAGAGCCACATTCATGTATAAATTCACTGCTACTATAGTGTTTGCACTGTACAAGTCTAGCTTGACACACATCCAAACAGATAACAAAGAAAAAGAGCTTAGTATTCAGCAGACTTGATTTAGGGTCTACAGTCATACTTCAGTGAATTTAAGGCAAGCATGCACACTGATGCTCACCCACTTAGTCTTACATCACAAGGAAAGATGACCTTGGCAGACAGCATTAAAGACAATTTAAAAATCGGCCTTGCATTATGCTAAGTGCAAGAAGCTAGACATACGAGGCTATATACTGTATGATTCCATTTATGTGACATTCTGGAAAAGACAAAACTGTATGGATGGAAATTAAGTCCATAATTGCAGGGTTGGATGTTATGGTAGGGGGAACTCACTACAAAGGGGCAAGAGGGAGCTTTGTGGGGTGATGGAAGTGTCCTGTCTTCTTCCTCTTGGATTACACTATGGTACACATTTGTCAAATATCATCAAACTATACATGGAAAAAAGGATGACCTTTACTGTATTATATACTATATATGTATATAATATACATATATAACATATATGTTATATATAACCATATATAACATATATAATTTACTGAGGTTTAATATATAATATACATTATTATATATTAATAGATATATTAATACTTGATCATTAATTATTAAATGTTTATTAAATAATTATTTATATAGTTTCTTTATGTATCATAAAATATAACTATATATTATTATATATTATATATTTATAAATATTATGTATAAATATATAAAATATCATATGATTATTTAATGATTGTGAAAATAATTATTTAATTATTAATATAAGATGTATTCATAATATATTAATATATGTGTATAATATATATTAAACCTCAGTAAATCTGACATTGTAAACAACTGAAGAGAAAAAACAAACCTCTAGGTCCCAGGCAAGCTCCTTACCTGCTGCCACACAGGAAGCTTCCCCAGCATCCCAGGAAAACCAGGGGAGGCTGGACTGGATGTCCTCTCAGATAAAACACATAGTTCCCCCAGCCCCTGAGTTACCTCTTATTTTTAGCATTCCAGATCATCTTTGCTCCTCCAATTTGATGAAAACAGGTCAGTGGATGAAATAAGTTTTGTTTTGTTGTTGCTATCAACTTCCTGCAGCAGTATCTGCCTTAAGTCTTTTTACCTCCAGTGTTTTTCTCCAGGCCCAATTTCAGAATTCACATTTTGGTATTTGACATATTTGTTCCTTCACTTGTTTAAAGGAGATTTACAGAGGCTGTCTAACTTCCAAGCAAAATCCTAGGCTGAAGAACCATAAGTTGAAAGGAGAGATGATGTGGTTTGACTAAACCCAACGCCTCCAAGATTCTTCTTCAAAAGCTGAAGGGCTTGTCTTCCCTGTCCAATCCATTTCTATTTTTTTGAATTGCCTGTCTGCAATTCATTTCTCAGGAAGCTTGTCCTAGATTCTCCCATGGGTAAGCTGCTCTCCATGTGGTTCCATCTGGGGCAGCTGTCAAAGGCACTAATCTGGGGACCAGCCAGCAGAATGGAGTGTCAAATGTCATTTGCATTTCCCTAGACAAGGGAGAGTATTCATGCAACTCCATCAGGGAATGAGGGATAATTATAAGAACCTGGGGCCTGCACCATGTATTTACTCTATATCTCTATTAGCCTAGAGCATCTGGCACATTCCCCAGCCTCACACTAGGTGCTTGGTAGCTGTCAATTATTTGACCTCTACTCCTCCCTGTACCAGGATTTCCCTCCGGAGGGACTTGTACACACTCCTCATAGTTCTGTTCCACATCCTGAACCTTCAGATTCAGTTCATCCCTCCCAGCCAGCCCTAAAGTGTGTTCTAGATAGCCCTTCTTTGAGCTTTCCTAAGATCTTCTTATACCTATCATAGCCTACATCACTCTATATTTTAATTGCATCCTTGATTTCTCTGCCCACCCCCTCCCACTGTTCCTCACCACCCCCTCCTCCAACAGTAGGCTATGAGCCTACAGAGGGCAAAGGTTTTTTTTTTATTCTTGGTGTGTGTGTGTGTGTGTTCTATCTGGAACATTCTTGGTGTATGTGTGTGTGTGTGTGTTTTCTATCTGGATTCCTTATAAATGTTTGCCCATGAACCAATAAAAACTCGCTCATGCTACTTTTAGAAGTATAGAAGTTTAGAAGTATAATTTTATATTATATTTTTCTGTATTAGTTGGAAATGATTTCAAATGCAAGTAAAAGAAAAGCTTGCTAACCTATATTGGCTTATACAAATAGACCTTTCTTTCTCTGGTGTAAAAAAAGGTTTGGAGAAAAGCAGCTGCTGACCATGGTTTAGACATTAGACATGCAAGAGGTCAAGGCCAGATATTCTGTAATTTATTTGATCTTTCCTTTATGACAAGATGGTTTTTTAAGTGCTCAGCTTTTGAGATTAAGTGAAAAAGAGCTGTATTAGTTTTCCACTATTGTGTTACAAATTGCCACAAACTTAGGAACTTAACACAACACAAATTTGTTATCTCACAGTTTCTATGGGTCAGGAGTCTGGTCAGTGGTTGAGTTCTCTGCTCAAAGAATCGCGAGACTGCAATCAAGGTGTCAGCTGGGGCTATGTGTCCTCTGAGGTTCAGGGTCCTCATTGAAGCTCACTGATGGTAGAATTCAAATGCTAGGGCTGAGGCTCTCACCTCCTAGAGGCTGCTCCAAAGCAGTTCACAACATTGCTGTTTGTTTTCTTTTCAGAGTCCAGCAGGAAATGATCTCTTTCAAAAAGCTTGCCTGATTATGTGAGGCCCACTCAGGATAATCTTCCTTTTGATTGACTCAAAGTCAGCCGATTGGTAACATAATCATAGGGTGATATCCCATGGTTCTACGTACTCAAAGGGAGGGGATTCTACAGGGCATGTACACCAAGAGGCCATCTGAGAATTCTGCCTACCACAGGAGTGATGTCACCTCTTTCATTTGAAAAGCAAATGGCTTCTCAGAATTCCTCTTAATAGAGTTCTACCTAAACCTTATTGGCCAAAACTACATTACATAGCCATTGCTAACTGCAAGGAAGGCTGGTAAAGAGGATGTCTAGCTTTTCCAACTTCTACAGAGAAGACAAGAAAAGGAGAGGGGCCAGGAATAGATGTTGGATTAGTCCATCCACAGACCATGCCACCCGGTCAAATCCCCTCAAATTCTTAATTAAAGAATATTAGATCTGGAAGAACACTGAAAATCAATTCGTACAGATTTTTAATTTTCTGGATAATGAAACTGAGGTTCAGAGACTTTCTTGAAGTCACACATTATTTACTTTGAACCACAGGGCAAAAGTGACCCTATCATATTCAGCTTCTTTAGTAGTTTAGTTTATCGAATCTCCAAAAAAAAAAAAAAAAAAGGATATTATACAAATAAACTGATGGCGGAATAATCGCTCTTAAAGTTGATCACTGATATACCTTTCTAGCACATAAAACAGGTTTCTACATTCTAATAATAATTTGTGAAGCAAGCAGCTCAGGCAAGAGGGATGACTGGTAAGGCGTAGATGCAGAGGGCAAGTCTGCATGAGTTCAGAGAAAGAAGATACACTCCTGGCTCAGGAAGTCAGGGAAAGCATCCAAGAGGGCCTGGAATTAGAGATGAGTCTTCAAGGACAGATAAGGTGTAGCATAGAGAGTTCAAGGAGGGCATCCCATCTAGAGGGAAACATTAAAACAGAAACGATATGTTAAACTAGAAAAATGTACAAGGAGTACAGAGACCAACTCTGCTCAATCAGGCTAGTTTCAGAGTCTGCTTTGCTAGTCAAAGAAAGAGGTAATGATGACTTGAACTTAGAGGTGACAATGGGGGTGATAGGGATGACAGTGAGGATGGAAGGAAAGTTGTATAGGCTGATTGGACAGGTTTTCACTGAGTCTCTAAGCACAAATGTACAAAGTGGGTTTATTTACTTCCTATCCTCAGTCCCATAACCAGTCCCTGAACATACTAAATATTCAGTGTTTTTAGTTGAATTTCTGAATGATTTGGTACAGAAGATAAAGGAAAGGATGGTATCAGGAACCACTTGAGGCTGGATTGGAGATTGAGGAGGTGTGAATTTGAAGAGGGTATCAAATTCAATTTCGGATATGTTGAGCCCCAGGTACCTTCTGGAACCCAGGGATGATGTCTAGTAGGTCACTTGGGAGAGGTACCCAAGAAGCTGTTGGGCCTGGAGATGTGTATTTGCAATTTGTAGCTGTGAAGTGAGGGGGAAAAAAAAAAGGCAGTGGAGAACTTTAGGCAGTGCTTACATTTAAGAGGGAGGAAGACAAGTCCGAAAAGGCGAACAGCGAAGTTGAGAATTGCCCAAGGAAAGAAGATTATAGGTCCAGGAAGACAGGGAATAAGAGTGTCTAAATGATAGTAACCAACAGTTATTGAACAAGACAGCTTTCAGAGAGAATGGGGGAAGAAACAGAGAGCAAAAGTTTTAAGAATGACTAGGGAAGAAGAGCTCACAGCTAGTGTAGTTCACTTTCAGAAGTTTTAAAGATTTTATTTTTATTTATTTTAGAGAGAGAGTGTGTGTGTATGTGTGTGCATGAGCAGGGGGAAGGGTCTAGGGGGAAGGAGAGAGAGAATCTCAAGCAAACTCTGTGCTGACCACAGAGGACAATGCAGTGCTCCATCCCACAACACTAAGATCATGACCTGAGCCAAAATCAAGAGTCAGACGCTTAACCAACTGAGCCACTGGGTGCCCCGCAGAAATTTTAATGATGAGAGGAAAATCAGGGATGACAGAATCAAGGGAAGATGGTTTGGTTTATTTGCTTTTGAGAATGAGAGTGACTTAGGCACTTAGCTTCTGTTTGGTGGGATAGGTTAGAGGAAAAGGTAAAAGTGAATATAAAGGAGAGATCATGCTAAGTAGGAGGTCATAGCATCTGGAGAGTGTTGGAAGGTGGATTCAGAGAGGAGGAACTACTCCTTGTCTTCTGAAGCAAGAGGAAGAAAAGAAAAGAGAGAAGGAAAGGAAGGCTTTTTCCATCGCCCTGTCACTAAATGGCTTTGGGCCACTTGGAAAACCTCCCTGAATCTCAATTTCCTCAACCATAAAGTCAAGCCTGGGCCTAGGTGGGCCATATAATAAACTCTATAATTTTGCTCTAGGTATATTTCTTAGGATTCCCTCCTCTCCCCTACTGTCCTCAAGCAATCAATTACCAATAATGGTGATAATAGCAATAATAGCAGACAAAATTTATTGCATGTCTCAAAGGTCATACCTCTGAGTGAGACATCCAACTAGGATGCATTCTGAAAAGCTACACAGTGGAGAAATCATTTGAATGTACCTTGAAGGATGGCATGTGTATGTATATATGTATATTAAATGTCTTAGTACAAATATCTCAAATCTTATAGGTAATGCAGTGTAATGTTTATTTCTTTCCTGAGTTCAGTCAACTCCCATCTCATTTCTTCCTGGCTTTTTGTCTGTTACTGTTTCTCATATTCCCAAATGCTTGTTTGAGGATGTATATTTCAGTTTGGAGAGTTGTGTTACAGTTGGTGAGTTTTCTCCCACTTTGACATTATTTGGAAGAGGAGTTTTATGAGTTGAATTTTTTTATTCTTTTTATTAAAAACTTTTTTTTATTTTTAAAATTATCTTTATTTTAATTTTAATGATTTTGCTTGCATGAAGACTGAGCTGCATTTTCTGTGGGCAGGGCTGAATGGTGGGGTGGTTGCAAGATTTCTGGATCAAAAGTGCCCTCTTCTGTCAGTGTAGCAAAGTACATTTCTTTTTTCTTTTTCTTTTTCTTTTTTTTATTATTATTTTATGGAAGAGGAACGACAGGAAAAGAGATTATGCTTCCTTCCATTTTAAAAAAGATTTTATTTATTTATTTAGAGAGCATGCTGAAATGAGAGAGAGCAAGAAAGAGCACGAGCAGGGAAAAATGGTAGAGGGAGAGAGAAAAGCAGACTCCCAGCAGAGCAGGGAGCCCTATGCAGGACTCAGTCCCAGGACCCTGGAATCATGATCTGAGCCTAAGGCAAATGCTTAACCAACTGAGCCACTCAGGTGCCTGCCTCCTTCACATTTCAGAGAGAAAGGGTCTGATAGGTTCCTAAATTTGCCCCTCAAATTTTTTCCCCTTACCCTGCGTAATTTCTGAAAGTCACCTCCACCTTCTTTTGACCTCTCTGCCTAAAACTCTATCTTTCCAAGACTGCCTCCCTGCACTTTACACACACTGCTAAGTACCTTCCCTGTAGTAAGCGCTCTGATCTATCAGCATGTTTTTTCAGTATTTTCAAAATTAAGGTGGACTTTCTCTTTTGGGGGGTGGCTTTAGATCAATATTAAATCCACCACTAGCTCCCCTTTTCTGTAATCTGCTGTTTTTCTCAAACTGACTTTGTTTCCTGAGAGGGGCTTGCATCAGGAGTGTGGGGGCAACTTACTAGGGTTTAGTGTTTATTTTTCTACTTACAGTTAATTTGAAATTTGGACATTCTCTGTTTTCTAGTTATTGTGAAGACATGGGCATTATGTAGTGTTATTTGATCTTCTTGTTCTTTGTGTTTTTTGTGGAGGGAGAAGATGAGAGATTCCAATTTATTCCACTACTGTTATGCTGGCTACCTAGAATTCCTCCATAATGTTTACTCTAAATATAATTTTTTTAAAGATTTTATTTATTCATTTAACAGAGAGAGAACACAAGCAGGCAGAGAGGCAGGCAGAGGCAGAGAGAGGAGCAGGCTCCCTGCGGAGCAAGGAGCCCGATGCGGGACTCGATCCCAAGATGCTGGGATCATGACCCGAGCCAAAGGCAGTTGCTTAACCAACTGAGCCACCCAGGCGTCCCTACTCTAAATATAATTTACCAACAAGATATATAGGAGTCCATTGACTCAAATTATCTCATGTTTCCCTTTAAGCTTCTGTATAAGTTAAGAATTCAATTGGGCTGCTGGTTTAAGAGACTCTAAAGCCAATGTTTTAAACAAATTAGAGGTTTTTCTTGTGTAAAAAGAGGTAGGTGGCAATAGGCATTGGTTCAGCAGCACAGTGATGTCAGTGTTTATATCTCTGTAACATCTTAACCTTTCTCTTATGGTTGCCACAGTTATAAGAGGACTGCTCCATTTCTAGCATTAGCTCTAGAATTCAGCCAGGAAGAGGGACACAATACAGAGGGCCAAAAGTATTTGTTAGCTGTCAGCTCCATTTTAAAGATCTTTACTGAAAGCCCCATCAAAAAACTTTTGCTTATGCTTAATTGTCCAGAGTTGGGTTAATGATAACCTCTAGCTGCAAGTAGAAAATGGGAAATGTAGTCTTTGTTCATTTGGAGCTTTTTGTTTGTTTTTCCTAAGTACCTTATTACCCACAACAAAACTAGGAGCTAATAATAAGGAAAAGGATATTGAGTAGGCAGCTAACAATTCTCTTCCACAGCTCCCAAATTCCAGAGTCAGAGAGTTGCTGGTCTTGCACCATTGACTCAGAAACAATTCCCAGGCCCATGATTGTTGACCATCTTTGGGAAGTTCTAGGAGAAACCTATATCAGGAGAGGTAAGAGAATGACAGAGGACTGACCAACTATGGAAAAGGGCCAAAATAAAGTAAAACTAAACATTATCCCAGGCTGATTGACCCTTATCTCAGGAGAGGGCCAAAGAGCTAACAAGCCATTTTTTATTTAAGAAAAAAAAACATTAGGGAATACCTTAGTTTATAAACAAGGACATAGTTCTTGTCATATCTTTTTTTTTAAAGATTTTATTTATTTATTTATTTGTTTATTTATTTATTAGGAAAGAGAGAGAGTGAGAGAGAGCATGAGAGGGGAGAAGGTCAGAGTGAGAAGCAGACTCCCCATGGAACTGGGAGCCCGATGTGGGACTCGATCCCGGGACTCTGGGATCATGACCTGAGCCGAAGGCAGTTGCTTAACCAACTGAGCCACCCAGGCGCCCACTTGTCATATCTTTTGTCTTTCCTCCATTCTTTCTCTAAATGGACATAATTCTATATAATGAGAAAACATCTTTAGGAGATAAAGTCTAGTAGAAGATCATCTGGTCTCAGCATGGAAAGCTCTAAAGTTCACTTCCAAAATGAAACTCAGCCATCTCATCTAACACACACACACACACACACACACACACACACACTGCTAGAGACTTTCATGTATGATGCCTTCATAGATACATATCTCCAGGTAATCATTAACTGAGTTACATATCCGTTTGAATAACCTCATTTGCTTAAATGTGTACATTATTCTTTAGTCTTAAATGAAGCTACTTTTGTAGGTACCCCAATTATTTAAGATTCATTTAAGAGAATAGGGAACTAGATAGTGAAAAATCTCCAAACCCAAAGACAAGCATCCAAGTTTATAAACACACCCATTTATTTACTCTAGCAGACAGAATCTTGGCATATAATAATTACATTTTGATTCACAGAAAACTCTCAGGAGATACGAACTTCTGATTCTACCACTAGCTAACTGTGCTGTTTAGAGCAATTCATTTAGCCTCTTTGAACACCATTCCTCATTTTTAGGAGAGTGAAATTGGCATTAGTGTTTATTTCCTCTAAGTTCCAAAATCCTATGATTTTGGAGATTCTAATATCCAGTTAGCATTTGTTCAATGTCTTCTATGTGTTAGGCACTGTTCTATGCACTCTGGACACATTATAGTCTAGTTATTACAATGGGGGAGGCTTTTTAAGTCAGGGTACATAAAATACCTAGAAATAAATTTAAACAAAAGGTGAAAGACCTATACACTGAAAACTACATAATATTGCTGAAAGAAATTAAAGACGTGAATGGAAAGACATCCCATATTTATGGGTAGCAAGACTTAATATTGTTAAGATGGCAGTAGTACTCAAAGTAATCTCCAGATTCAATACAGTCTCTATCAAAACTCCAACCACCACTTTTGCAGAAATGAAAAAGCCAATATTCAAATTTATGTAGAATTGCAAGGGGCCGTAAATAGCCAAAACAGTCTTTAAAAGAACAATAAGAGGACTCACATTTCCTGATTTCAAAACTTACTATAAAGCTGCAATAATCAAAATGGTATGGTACTGGCATAGACATACGGACCAATAGAATAGAATTGAGAGTTCAGAAATAAACCAATGCATCTATGGTCAACTGATTTTTGACAAGGCTGCCAAGACCATTTAACAGTAAAAGACCAGTTTCTTCAACAAAAAGTGCTTCAACTGGATTTCCACATGTATAAAGAATGAGGCTGGACCTCTACTTCACATAATATATAAAAATTAACTCAAAATGGGTCAGAGAACTAAATATAAGTGCTGAAACCATAAAATTCTTAGAAGGAAATAGGGGCAAATCTTCATGATCTTGGATCTGGAAGTGGATTTTTAAGTAAGACCAAAAGTGAGCAATAAAAGAAAAAATAGATAAACTGGATTTCATCAAAACTAAAAACTTTTATGCATCAAAGGACATTATCAAGAAAGTGAAAAACCAACCTACAGAATGGGAGAATATATTTACAAATCACATACCTGATGAGGAATTCATATTCAAAGTATATAAAGAATTCCTACAACTCAACAATGAAAAAACAACCCAATTAAAAAATGTGCAAAGAGGGGTGCCTGGGTGTCTGTCATTAAGCTTCTGCCTTTGGCTCAGGTCATGATCCCAGGTCCTGGGATCGATCCCCACATCTGGCTCCCTGCTCAGTGAGCCTACTTCTTCTCCCTCTGCCTGCTGCTCCCACTGCTGTGCTCTCTCTCTCTGTCAAATAAATAAAAAAAAATCTTAAAAAAAAAATGGGCAAAGAACTTCAATAGAAAATTCTCCAAAGAAGAAATACAGATGGTCAATAAACACATGAAAAAATGCTCGACATCACTGATCATTAGGGAAATGAAAAATGAAAACCACAATAAGATACCATTCTTCAAACCCACTAATATGGCCATTGTCAGAAAGGAAAATAACAAATATTGGCAAGGATGTGGAGAAATTGGAAGCCTCATCCACTGCTGGTAGTAATACAAAATGGTGCAGCCATTATGGAAACAGTTTGGTGGTTCCTCAAAAAGCAAAACATGGAATTACTATTTGACTCAGCAATTCTATTTATAGGTATATACTCTAAAGAATTAAAAACAGGGACTTGAATAAATATTTATATGCCAATGTTCATTGCAGCATTACCGCAATAGCTAAAAAGTAGAAAAAATTTAAGTGTTCATCAACAAATGAATGGCGAAATAAAATGTGGCATGTATATATATACATATATATATATGTATATATATAATGGAATATATATATGTATATATATACATATATATATGTATATATATAATGGAATATATATATAATGGAATATTATTCGGCCATAAAAAAGGAATGAAGTTCTGATACATGCTCCAACATTGATGAACCTTGAAAACATTATGCTAAGTAACACGAGCCAGGTCAAAAAGGACAATTATATAATTGTCCACTTATATGTAATACAAGAATATAAAATATCTTCTATGAAATATCTAGACTAGGCAAATTCATAGAAATAAAAGGTAGATTTGAGGTTATGAGGGGTTGGGAGAAGGGAATTACTGATTATTAGTCACAGTTCCTGTTTGGGTGTTGGGAATAGGAAGTGGTGATTATTTATCTAATGTTGTGAATGTAATTAATGCCACTGAATTATACACTTAAAATTTATTAAAATGGTAAGTTTTATGTTACGTATATTTTAACCACAATAAAATTTTTCCCCCAAAAAATGAAAAGGTAACATACCTAGGTAGGAAGATTTGGAGACGGTTTCCTTAATAGGAAGACCCTGGCTATGCCTTGAGACCTGCATGCAGATGTATATAGATGCAAACTTATACGTGCATAAACACAACCCAGGTACCTAAACACAGATACCCAGATAAACACAAGCGTTACATACTTCTTGGTATGTACATACCTACATACCTACTTGTATATAAAGACGGTTGATTTTGAACCACCATCAGAATTCAACCATTCACACGGTATTGGTGCATACACCTACACATTACATTATGTAATAATATAGCTACACAGGTTAACCAAAGAACCTGTTCACCTACTGAAAAGCATGTTCTACATGCCTACACACACACACACAAAGACTCCCCACAGAAATCATAATGCATGAGGTAACAGCAAATGGGTTTAAGGACATGTAAATGGGTTCACTGATTGATAGGTGGGAGAATCAGGATAGTGAGCAAAAAGATAAGTGTTGGAAGCTAAGAGTTGTATAGAAGGGAGGGGATTGGGGGATGGTTGAAATGAATGAGTGGGAAGATGAGTGGCTGTCATAAGAAAACATCATACAGCTTCTTTGTCAAAGAGATTCAAGTCAGAAAAGGCTTGAGTTGCCAAGTTTTACTCTTTTCTCTCACCTGTTACTATATGATCTCTGGTTATCAGAGAACAGCTGTACACTCAGTTACCTTTGTTACTGCACTAGCACTTCTGACTGGTCCCAACACAATTTTAGGGGAGTTCTCAGGTGAGTTCAGTGAGCTCTCTGTGTCTTCTTTCTGCCCAAATACAATGAACCCTCCTCACACACTGAGTTCGACAGGGGGAAGGTGCCATGCCCACTGGCACCGAGCTGGGGACCAAGATTGAGGAGGGAAGCCCCATACGGACCAACATCTTTTTACGGATGGTCAAGGAGTCAGGAGCCAACGAGCAGCATTTAGAGCTGGTTCTCAAAGGGAGTAGCCGGTGATGAGAAGACAGACAAGATCTTCAAGAAAAGTAATATTGAGGCCTGAGTGCAAGACTTCCCCCAGGACATAGCTTTTGTGTTGGTTCTGGTGTCATTTGTGGTGGCAAAATTTGTACGTTAGCAGAGGGTTGCTTATGGCAACACTTTGCTAGAGTCTACCAGGGAGCTCCCGACTGAGACAGAAGGACCCTGTCTCTAGCTTCTTTCCCGGCCCTTTCCACCCCAGCACCGACACTCTATTTTCTTCCCATCAGGGACTAATTCCCTTCTACCTCCAATGAAAATCCTGAATAACTGTGAAAGTTGACATCTTATTCTTCTCTGTTAGGAAAGAGAATTCTCACTGTTAACCAGTAAAATCAGAATGAGTTACATGTAATTATCAGTACTTCTTCTTTTTCAACTTTTGAAAAACCAAAAAATAGCCTAGGCCAGTATAAGATGTTACAATTTAGCAAAGTAACATCTTGGTGTGTTCTGTTTTTTTCTGAGTTCCATAATACAGTAATTTTTTGAAAAGAGTATACCGATTGAATAAAAGTTGGTCTTTAATGGAAAACCAAGACTGGCTTTGATTTTTGATTATAGGTATTTTAAAAAGTACACTACTTTCTGTTAATTTTTAAATAAGTGTAACTGTTATAATTTTAACAGATATTAGTAACATTTGGCATGTGTGTTTGTGTGTATGTAAGTGATAGAGATATATGATTTTCCTGAGTAAAGTCTACAGTTTATAAAATCACTATTCTTATTACCTAATGCAATTAAAAATGTTTTTGTCATTCGACTGTTATAAGTCCATATTACAAATTATTTGAACATAAAGGATGTTGATTCTTAGATGAAATCATCGTGTTCTGGCTCTTCACTTACTTTGAATTCAATTGTGGTAGAAAAATTATTCTATCTTTGAAAATAATTTAACTTTTATAAGCATGCATGCATGGATAACTCCAAAATGAATAGTGAACTTTAAAAGCTGAAACCTCTTCTGACAGCAGCTTGACTTAATTCTGGAAAAAATTAAGTAAGCAAAATCTCTGAAGTATGTGCCCTCTTTTAGGTACAATACAGACCGAAGATAAATAGACAAATATTCTTGACTTGGACCATCTGAGAAAAGATTCTGACTCTCTTTCCATGTGATTTGCATATAACTCACATGCCTACACAAAATATCACAAGCCAGCTGCCTCTGCAGGTTTCCTACTCAGAGGAAAGAAAGCAGACTATTGTCAGAATGAGGGAGGTGAGGAATGAAGAGCAGCAGCTATGCGTGGACTCGACAGTTTGTCTAAGTCGGGCACTGAGACAAGGGCCTACCAAGAGCTTGGTTCCCCAACCTCTATCCCACCCACCTGCCCCCCACCCTGAGGGCTAGGACTCCTCCAGGTGCTCAGGCATGGAGGCCTAGAAGATAGAGCAATGTGGGTAACCAGGTGGTATTTTGTTTTAATTTTTTCTTTGAGATGTGTATGGATTAAAACTCTGTGTTTCTGTTTTAAATGTTAGGGATTTTCATTTGTTGCTTTAAAACAAAAACTAGGGGCACCTGGGTGCCTCAGTCTGTTACGTTTCTGCCTTTGGCTCCGGTCATGATCCCAGGGTTCTGGGATCAGCCCTGTGGAAGGATCCCTGCTCAACAGGGAGTCTGCTTCTCCTTCTCTCTCTGCCCCTCCCCCTGCTCCTGTGTGTGCTCTCTCTCAAATAAATAAATAAAATATTTTAAAATATAAATAAAATAAAAACTAAATTTCTTTTTTAGAAAAATATCACTTGTTTATGTAGGAAAATTAAAAAACACATAAGCAAAAAATTATATATATATCAGTTTGTAAACCTATGTCTAGAATATTCATTTTGATTTTGATTTGATATATATTGTGTGTATATATAATCATTTTCTAAAAAATCAAAATGGGAATATTCCAGACAGATTTATAAACTGATATTTTTATAAAGTGTGTAAGGAACATTGTTTGATATCACTGTTGAAACATTTATGGCATCATTCATGGCCACATGATATTTCATTAGAAGTAGCATTAATTTACCTTCAGTTGCTGGGCACTTAGTCATAAAAGTGTTTCGCCATTATTGGCAGTACTATGCTAAATATACTTGTACATGTGTCTGTTTATTTTCCATGGATAAAATTCTAGAAATAGAATTGTTAACTATACCCTTTTTTGAGGTTTTTGATTCACGTAGATAAATTTCCCTCCAGTAAGATTATCAGCTTACATTCCAACTAGCTGAGTGTCATCGTGTTCATTTCTATACACTCTCAACAAAGTAGAATATTAAAATCCTTAAAAACTGGTTAAAAAAATAAAATGAAGAAATTGTGGAGAAGCAACATAGAGCTATAAATGAAGGAAATAAAGATAAGGCAAGAGAAATAATGTTCTTTTTCTCAGACAGCTCCAACTCTAATCAGATTCCTTAGTTTTTCTTCTCATTTATTTATTTAGGTCATGTAAGGGACGTGGTAGTAGACACTCACCAAACTGATTTCTTTCCCTCCTATGCACACAGCCAGACTACATATCCCGAGCTCCCTGATGCTAAGTGTGATCGTGATTTCTGGGTAACACAATGTGGGTGGGAATGATAATATGCTGTGAAGCCTGGCCCTGATCCTCTTCGTAGTTCTCTTCCTTTGTCTGCTGGATGCAGAGGCTTCAGAAACCTTGGGGGATGGCAAAGTCTTAGGAAGGAGGAGCCCAGGAAGGAGGTCCCTAGATCACCTCACAGAAGGCCGTTTGTCTAATTCCCACACTAAATTTTTAACATACGCAATTAATAAATTCTGTTGTTTTAAGCCATGGAGATTATAGAAAAACTATAAAATTCAGATAAAAGAAAAAGTTACCCAGAATTCTAAAGACCAGAGGTTAACTAATTGTTACAGAAAGTAGTCTAGCCTGACAGATCCAGGCATGTTGCTGCTTTTAGTCAACCCACATTGGAATTAGTGGTAAAAAAGGAGGGCTTGGTATTATTTTCTCTTTCACAATATCATCCTCCTTTTTGGATACCTATTGTTGGAAATAATAAGCTTTATGTATAGAGTAATTACATAGAGAGAACTGTACTTCTTTGTAAGGTATATTCTTCTCTCTACAAACATCTCACACTCAAATATTCATGCCAAAGGAGTAGAAAACTGACATAATGACTTAATATCACTTCTTTGATTTTGGATGATGTCAACCTGTGGTCAGAAATGCACACTCAGACCATTTTAACCAATCATTCCATCTATTCCCCAAATTCCTACCTCCTTTGAAGTAAGGAAGACCATGTGGCCGATGAAATGTGAGCAGAAGCCCCAGGTATTTCTTCTGAGTAGAAGTGGTGAAAAGCCCACCTGAGATTCTCTTGTCTCTGCAGTGACCAGGGAGCTGGTGCAGCCACAAGGTAGCAGAGCCTCCATCATCCTCATCCTCGAGTAAACCTGCCTCCCCATCTGTAATGCATATGTGGCACAAACAAGAATTAAACCTTTCTTGCATTAAGCCCTGGGGTTTCAGATTAATTGGATAACTGCAACATAAACCTGTCTTGTCCCAAAGCAAGGCTCACACAATTCTCTGTATTTTGCACCCTCCACATCAGCAGCTCAAAGCCACTATTAATCATCCTCAGACTTGTTACACGGGATCTGATTTCCCAGCTATGAAAGAAAAGGTGAGGTAATGAATAGGACTTTAGAATGGAGAAAGGTAAGAGTTCCCTTCTTGGGAGTGCAGGAGTGATCTTACCAACACGAATAAGAGGCAGATGTGGTTTTTTGGATGTTTCTAGCCCCAAGTAGCTTATGAAATAAATTTAAATTACACTTACACTATGTGAGACCAAATAATGGCCTATAGACATAAAAGTAGTAATTGACGAAAAATGAGTGGATTTCTTGCTCTGTTAGGCCAATACATTGTATCACTTATTTTCCACCAGTTAATAATGAAAAGTGATACATGACAAGGAGTGGCGAAGTTAGTTACAAAGAGAGAATATAAAATGAAGCGCAGACCCTTTGCTCCTTTAGTGTCTAATAGCCTCAAGTGAATTCTCTTAAATCAATGAATGATATTTTCTATCATATCTGAATTCTTTTATAATGAACTTGTATTATTTTTATAATTAGAAAAATATATTTCTGTTTTGGAAAGAAAATCACTATTAGTGAACAAAGAATTAAAAATTATTCCTCCACTCACGTGTATGTAATAACACCTAACACAAACAATGCTTATCAGCTTCTTTAACTGTTTCATTCAAGGGCCGAGCTCCTGGAGGGCAGATACAGGGTTGTGATTTCAGTGAGGTAGCACACATTTGAGCACAGAGGCTCAAATATGTGAGCTGCATATTGAATGACTCTACCTACCCTGTGCATATTTGTCCATCAACTCTTTCATTCTGGAATCATTTGCTTTGGTTTCAAGTGATATTCCAAATAGCTCTGTGGGCTCTGGACTTGCCCATAAGTTCACACTTAGCAGAATCCAGGGATGCAATAATGGAATTGTAAAAAACAGAATCTGAATTTCTTGTTAAATGGAGTCTCTGTGCACAGACTCCACATCACTGGCATCATTACTCTCCTAGATAAAACCAGGCAAGTAATTATAACAATTCCCTATCTTTTCATACTTTTGTATTGCCCAATTACTACATGTAGGTAAGTATATCAGAAATCATCTTGTTATAGCTGTAGATAAAATTTTTGTTATCCTAAATCGGAGGGGCCGATGAACCATGAGAGACTGTGGACTCTGAGCAACAAACTGAGGGGTTTGGAGGGGCAGGGGTGGGGGGTTGGGCGAGCCTGGTAGTGGGTATTGAGAAGGGCACGTATTGCATGGAGCACTGGGTGTGGTGCATGAACAATCAATCTTGTAACACTGAAAAAATAAAATAAACATATGTGGGGAGAAAATATTTTTTTTGTTATCCTAGTATCCATTTTAGCTTCTTTTTCCTTTGCAAGATATTTGCTGTCATGCCTTATGCTATGAACGGCTGAAGGTCATTTTCTAGATAAGTAATTCAGCCAATTTATTTCAGTTTTCCCATTTTTAAAAAGTTTTGGCTACCAGGAATATAAGATTTGACTTGTAATAATTACCAAATTTCAAGTAAGTGGTAAATGAAAACTACCTGTTATTGTGTAAGGTAATTTAAACTCTTTGTGGGAAGCAATTGGTATTTTAAATAAACCTTCTGTTGACATGGTTTAGCTAAAACTATTTTAAAGCCTCCATAAGGTCTATATCTTTAAATTTACTTTACTATTATAGTCATTTTACTAGCTATAAAACTACAGCCATCTATCTCTGGCTGTCTCTTTCTGACACCCACAGACCTATCCACCCACACACTCACCCACACAGACCTACACTCTGACTCACATTCAGACGATTGTCAAAAAATCCCCACTCCCTGTCTAACTAAAATGTTCCTTTCAAACACATGCTACTTGTTTGATCTATTTCCATGTATCTGTGAGTCAGCTGAGTCTTGTCTGATCTACCCAGTCAAGGAGAGCCTACATGTATGTTGCTTTTTTTTCATATGGATGTGGCAAACCTGATACATATTCAAGCATTTGAGATCATAAAAGCCTGGTGAGCAGTTTTTCACTCACAACACTTTTGACATCAATTGTGTAGGTTTTTTCCTTACACCAATGAATTTTTCAACTCTCCAGACACCAACTGTGTGTCCTACAATTCAGTTCTGGCACTAACTGCCAGAGTTGGTGGACAGGTTAAGAGCTCATTCCCACAAAACTGCCCCCACTCCAGACACCAATCACAAATCCCAGGCCAACCATATTTCTGATGGACAGGCTATTTCCCATGACCCCCTCCTCAGGTTCCATAATTTGTTAGAATGGCTCACAGAAACAGTTTGCTTGCTCTTTACTGGTTTATTACAAAGGATACGACTCAGGAACAGCCAAAAGCCTGCTTGGGCAAAATATAAGGTGGGGAGGAGCGAAGAGCTTCCATGCCCTCTTCAGGCAGGGCCATATCACCCCCTCAGCACCTGGATATGTTCACCCACCACGAAGCTCTCTGAACTTGATCATTCAGTGGTTTCTTTGGAGGTTGCCTTATATAGGCATGATTGAGTAAATCATTGACCACTGGTGATTAAATCAGTCTCCAGCTTCTCTCTCCCCTCCCTGGAGGTCAGCAGGATGGGGCTGGAAATTCTAACTCACTAACAAGGTTGGCTTCTCTGAGCACCAGCCCTCATCCTAAAGCTACCTAGGGGCTCCACCAAGAGTCAAGAATCATCCCATTAGCATATACAACTCTGGTGTGGTTGAAAAGGTCTTAGGAATGACAAAAGATGCCCCTACACTCTTTCAGGAAATTCTAAGGGTAGAAGCTCTATGTCAGGAGCCAGGGATAAAGGCCAAATATGCATTTATCACATTTGAGAACACTTACTATAAATGAATTCTTATCCAAATGCTGGCAATTATTTCTAATTTAAAATATTATTTGAGAACTGGCAACATGTTTAGGGCTATCATTTCAATTCACCTGAAGAATAAGAATAACTACAATTTAATATCACATGCATCTACCTGGACTGCTCTTGAGCAATTTCACAAGGGAAGAAAAAAAGGATGCAACTCATATTATTACATGACAGCAGAACATCATTTCACTTATATATAACTCTTTTATCCAGTGTCATCTAGTATCTGAATCACAGCTGTGATCCAAATAGAAAGGATAAGACTGAAATCTCCAAATGAATGTACTATAGCTTTTTTTTTTTTTTTGTACATTGCTTATAGGAGTGACCCTTGGCATAGGCATACACCCTATGCTCATTTAATTTAATTTTACATAGGCTATTAACAAGTTTGTTTACGTGACTTACCAACCAATCAGCCAATTAGGGAGCATCAAATTAAAGCAACAAATTCAAAAGAGAGACTGCTAAAGATAGGTGGAATTCTGTCAGGATGAAATGACAGCTGACAATCTCACAACAAAACAGACAGCAAAAAATTTGTGAGAAATATATTAAAAGTGAGGACATTTAGTGTGGGAATAAAACATTCAGTACACTCCAGGACTACTTGAGGTTATCATTATTTTGTAGTACAGAGAAGAATTGAGTTTTATAATGATGACAATCACCAAAAGAAAATTCAGTTTGGCTCTGTTTGAGAGGTCAGAAATATATAACCCATTTATTTGTGTAAAAATAGTTCCAAGCAAATTTTTAAAAATAATAAAATATGAATTAATTTTATTTAAAAAGTATTCTTTATAGGGGAGCATAAAGGGAAAAATAAAAACTTTCATCTAACTGCCCCTACCCCTTCAATCATACTCCACAGCTTAAAGGGGGAAACTCCAGAAATCTAGAAAATTCATTTATCTAAAGAACCCATTTTCTCAGGATCTTGGCTAAAGGAAGCAGGGCTATATCTATAACTTAGTCCCCATACACTAATCTGGTCAGGATGCTTTTGCTACAGAAGAAGATAATGCCAGTCCCAAATATGGAGATCAAAGATGGTATTATCTCTCCTTGATACTAGCCTCTGTATTCATATCTCTTTATAGCCACTAGTCTAACCACTTCTCTTTGTTTTTTTGGATACAAGGCAAAATTCTAAAAAAGTACCCCTGCCTAGTTTAATGAGTTCAATCATTGATGACTGGTGGCTCAATGTCCTTTTAAAAATATGTCAATAAGTGCACCCTTCGGCAGCACATATACTAAAATTGAAATGATACAGAAAAGATTAGCATGGCCCTTGAGCAAGGATGACACACAAATTTGTGAGGTGTTCCCATATTTTAAAATAAAATAAAATAACCCAACAAACCTAAGAATGCTTGTAGGGGGTCAAAGAAAAAGGGTGGGCAGCTTGGTTTAGCAGGAGGGCTGGCCTCTTGGCCTGACTACTTCCTATCCCCCTGGTTCCTTTTCAGATCTGGACCAGATGGAAAAAACAACAAACTTCCACCACCACCATCACCTTATCTTCAGAGGTAGTTTCTAACAGGAGCTGAATTCCCTAGGAATTCCAAATAGTCTCAGTCATGGGCCCTAGGGTCTCAAGTGAAGGCTTGATAAGTCGAAATAAGAACTTGATGTGTGCCAAAAATATCTGTCAGAATGAAAACAATCATTTCTTATTTGCTTGAGGGATAGAGAAAGATGTTTAAAACAATAGACAACATTAAGGTACAGAATTTAAATATCTGCTTATACCATTTGAGGTCAAAGTTTGCTCAGAAAGAAACGAATTTCCATTTGTAACCGCTCTTATGAACTCTGTATAGATTGCAATTGAGACTTATCTATAGGAAACTTAAGACTTTCACAAGTAGCACATGAATGCATTCAAAATACAGATGGGGCTGAAGTTATCAAAATAGAATCATATTTCAAAATAAGAAATACTGTGAGTCAGGACAGTCCTACCAATTACAGCAACCTTGTTTCTGACAGGTTTAGAGCATGGGTCAGCACGATGATAGCGAAGCAATGTTTTATCAAAATGGTGTAATTAGGAATGGGTGGCAATATTTTACCCCTCCTCCCAAGAGTTCCCAAGTGCTTTTTTAACATGTTTATAAATATTTGCTCTTGTGTCATCTTAGGGGGAGTTTTCCATTCAAACATTTGGCTTTCAATGAGTCATCCCCAGTCTGGTTCACACTCAAAGGCTTCCTGCTTGGCTATCAGTGAATATTGGGCTCAATAACTGCCTTATTTTTATAACTAGCTTGAATGAAGATGGGAAAGGCGGTAGAGGGAGAAAGACATATTGAGATAAATATGAGAACACTCTTGTTTCCTTATGAGATTTTGCCAAAATGCACCAATACACTACCATTTAAGCTTAACTTAATGCTGGGATTGTGATGGATTTGTCTTTGACCTTTTAAGAAACATCCAGATGATTATCCCTGATGTTGTCACTTTTTTTAGTCATCATGTGTATTTGCTAGCTAAGGACACCCCAGAACTCAAATTACAATATGCAATTTTACTTTTATTGTTGTAACTACAGTTATTGTATCTTAAAACCATCAACTAAAAGCAACTGTAAGAATAAATTACCCTTCCCCATATTGAAATTGAAGAGAATGAGGGTCCTTAGTTAAGATTTTAATTAAATTGTTCTTCAGCTAGAATTAAAAACTTTTATGTAAATAAGGAAGCAACAGTGATGAAGCATATGAATTAGCAATTTGTCTCTTTTTTATTTCCATTCCTAAAAGGAAAAAGTTGGGAGTTGAAGTAGCACATTATATATCTTAGGGGTAAGATGTCAATATGAAAAAATAAAACAAAACATGCAAAATTGTCATGCATGATAATATGAATTACAAATTTTTTTAAATAAGAAATAAGTACTTTGCAAATTATACAATAGATAGAATATATTATGTATTCCTCTTTATTGGATTAGAGGAAGGGTTGCAAACTCAGGTCCTTATATCTTGAATGGCACTCTATGTATCTAGTCATATTTTGTTTGCAAATTACATACTAAATGCTTAGGAATGATTTTTGTTCTCTCTTACCTCCCCAAAACACTAGTCCCATTTTTCTTGAAATGTGTATTTCTCTCTGTTTAATTTTGTATGGACTTGGTTATAAAAACAATATCACTTTTTCTTCACTTTAAGAAAAAAATGGTCTGATTCATACATCGGTGACTGACAACCGTCACTTAGCCTTCATGTGAAAAAGGCGATGAAGAGTGGTGAGGACTGTGATAAAATAGAAAAGCACATGCTTCCTTTGAAATGAGGGTCTACTTCTAAATACCAGTAAACATGGCAATAGCCATATCTTTCAATTTCTCAAGAGAAAGCCTGAAAGTATTTAAGTATTTTATTGCTCAATGCTTTAAAAACAAGAAATTCCATTTTAGGAGGCTAAAATAAAGCCCAATAATTACCCCTGGAAAATGTGAGACATTAAATATATGTACTTCAATTCACATTAGGGGAGGAGAGAGAGATGTAAAGTGCCGAGGACGCTGGAGTGGTTTCCCTCACGGTCTGTCTTCCACCTCTCAGCCAAACACCAACACGTATACTGTTCCATGGGACACCTTAGGTGCCACCAGTCATCTCTGATCCTCTTATAGAAACCATTCCATAATTTGCTCTGGAGTGAATGTTTCACACTTGAATTCATATTTGCTGGGAGAGATGGGAAAATCTTAGGACAATTATAACAATAACAATAATGAACTCATGTTGAGAGTCAGGCACTATTTGTTCTTTCACTTAGCAAGAATTTACTGAATGCTGTGTGCTAGAACTATGTTTCTGGGATGTGTTAGGCAATTTGTCGGCATTGGAAATATATCAGTTTTAAAAAAAATGCCTGTCCTTATGGAAATTAGAGTCATTGGGGAGACAGATAATAAAATGAATAAGTATATTAAGTATACTAAAATGAATTAAGTATATTAAATTATACTCATAAGTACTATTAAGAGATGGTAATAAATGCTATGGAGAAAACTAGAGTAAGAAAGAGTAATTTCCCTGGTACCCCAATGGGTAATTGGAATGTATATCCTTGGTAACTGGCAGAACCTCCACACTGATTTCTTGTACTGTGGGATAAAAGCTGTATTAGAGGGGAAGACAAAGTGAAATATCTGAAATTGATTTGCCCCTTCACATGATAGTAAATAAAAACCAGTATCATGTCCTGGGGGAAATGGCAGAGTTTAACGCTACCAATTAAGACCTGAAGAATACAGGGTGATGGCCCTCATTTGTCCCCATTTAATTCACGAGTCTGGCCCTTACAAAAATGTCTGATCCTGGGAAATAATAAAGTCAACCAAATAGTTGCCCTGATTGCAGCTGCTATGCCAGATGTAATATCTCTGCTGGGTTATTAATATGGCCTCAGGTACCTTACATTGTAAGGTAATTAATTACCTTAATTAATTGGATTAATTAGATTAATATGGCCTCAGGTACCATACATTGATTAGCAAATGCATTCATTTCTATTCCTATCAAGGGAAGGGGACAGAAGTATGTGAATGACACAAACATTTACAGTCTTGGCCAGGGTTAATTCTTTTGTTCTCTGTGGTAATATAACCCAAAGGAACCTAGACTGCCTGGACATTCTGCATATCATCACAATATTAAATATAACATATGTGGTAGTTTTTAAGTATGCCCACAAATTCTTTGGTATTTCTTCCTTCCAGAGATAGAGCTTAATTCCTGTCCCCTTGAATGTGGTCTGGCCTTAGTGACTTACTTCTAACAAGTAGAATATTGCAGAAGTTATGATATGTGACTTTTAAGACATTACAACTTCATTCCTTGCTCTCTTTTGGATCACTTACTGTGAAGGAGGTCAGGTACCATATGATAAGGACACTGGAATGGCCCTTTCAGAGAGATTTATGTGGAAAAGAAGGCCTTCTGCCAAAAGCCCTGTGAATGAGCCATCTCAGAAGCAGATCCTCCAGCCCCAAACAAGCCTTCAAATGACTGCAGCCCTGGACAGCATCTTGCCTGTAACCTCATGAGAAACCTTAGCCATACTGCCTGGCAGACCTATGCTATTAGAGGTATCTATGATGGGAAAAGACATTTTATGGAGTTTCCAGCAAGTCCTACTAAGAAAATCATTATGTAGATATTAGAGTTCTGGAACAATGTTACATCATCTATAGCAGATACCATTCAAAATATAGCTCCTGGTGTGCTACTAGGCCCTGGTAGAGATAGAATACCTGATCTTGGAACATCCAGTGACTACGCAGCCAGAACTGTTTGTTACAAGGTGTGTTCTGTCAGATCCACTAAGTCACAAGGTCATGGGAGCCCAACAGAAGTCCATAGTGAGATAGAAGTGGTAAATCAAAGGACAAGTAAGCTGCATGTGTAGATGGCTTCGACTCCTGTTTCATCCATCACTATAGCACCATTGCCTCTCTCTCAGCTTACATTCATGATTTTTTTTTGGGGGGGGGAGGCAAGTTCCCTTATGATCAGCTCATGGAAAAGAAAAAAAAAATGTCTTGATACACAAATGGATTAGCTTGGTATGTGGTGAAGTCAGAAATGAACCACTATATTATAATCCCCATCCAAAGGGACACCTGGGTAGCTCAATTGGTTAAGTGGCTCCCTTCAGCTCAGTTCATGATCCTAGAGTCCTGGGATCGAGTCCCACATCAAGCTCCTTGCTCCACAGGGAGCCTGCTTCTCCCTCTCTCTCTGTCTGCCACTCTGCCTGCTTGTTCTCTCTCTCTCTCTTTCTCTCTCTTTCTTTCACTCTCTCTCTCTGACAAATAAATAAAATCTTAAAAAAAATCTTTCTTTAAAAAAAAATCCCTTTCCAAAGATAGCCCTAGAAGACAGCAGTGATGAAAAGAGCTTTGGTGATACATCTGGTCATCTATAGTGTGTGGAAAGAAAAGTAGTCTGAAATAAAAATATAAGACTCATGTGATGAATAGTGTAGCTTCTTAGGGGTTTGGAAAGAGAAAGATTCAAAAATTGGGAACAAGCAGGTCTAGGGAAGAGGCATGTGGATAGACATATAGGAATCCTTTCCTCCAGCTACTAGAAGTATTGCAGAAATCCTATTCAGAATATATTAAAAACCCTTCACATCTCAATTTTAAAGAATGGGACAACACAATTTAAAAATGGGCAAAAGACTTGAACAGGCAATTTTTCAAAGATATATGGATGGCAAATATGTACATGAAAAGAAGTTCAACATCATTAGTCATAGAGAAATGCACATTAAAACCAAACTGAAACACTATTTCACAGTTAGGAGAATAGCTAAAATTAAAAAGACAGAACACATTGTACACCTAAAATTAATACAATGTAATATGTCAATTACATATCAATTTAAAAAGTTTTTAAAAGACAGCACGCCAAGTATTGGTGAAGATATAGAGGGACTAGAACTCTTACACTGCTGGCAAGAATGTAAAACACTTTTTAAAAATTTATTTATTCAAAAAAAATTTATTTATTCACTTTAGAGAGAGAGAGAGTAGGGAGAGGCAGAGGGAGAGGAAGAGAGAAATTTTAGCAGACTCCTTGCTGAACTCAGAGCCCAATGAGAGGCTTGATCTCACAACCCTGACATCATGACTTGAACCAAAACCAAGAGTTGGAAGCTCAACCGACTGTGCCACCCAGGGGCCCCAAGAATGTAAAATACTTTGGAAAACAGTTTGGCTGTTTATTTAAAAGTTAAATGTACACTTACTATATGTGATCCAGCCATTTCATCTTTATTTACCCAAGAGAAAAGGAAGCATATGTTTATATAAAAAAATATATACACATATGCACCTATGTAAAGATCCACATATATAAAGTATTCACAGAAGCTCTATTTGTATAATCCCAAACTGCAAACAACCAAATACTCATCAATAGGTAAACAAATTTTGGTCTATCAGTCTAATAGAATACTACTCAGCAGTGAAAATAAATTAATTCTAGAGTTACACAACAACATGTATGAATCCAAATTAATTATGCTGAATGAAAGTAGCTAGACCAAAAAAAGAAAACTTACTGTAATGACTCTATTTATCTAACATTCTAGAAAATATAAATTAACCTATAGTGACAGAAAGAGATTAATGGTTGCCTAGTGATAAGGTGGTAGGTTGGAGAGAAGGAATTACAAAAGATCATAAGGAATCTTTTGGGAATATGCTCATTAGCTTACCAAATTGTACATTTTAAATATGTGCAATTTATTGTACATCATTATACTTCAATTAAGCTTTTAAAAGAAAAAAAAAGATTAAATCTCATGCCAATAATGTCTAGTACCTGATCCTTGGAATCAAAAGCCATAATATTGAAATGCTATCCCCATTAACTCACAAGAAAGTGACCTGAGGCAACCCAGGGAGCTGATATTATCTGGAGGTCAGGTCAGGTTTTGGGAATTTTAAGTCAGGAGGTAGGTGGTATTCACTCATTCATCCAAAAAAAGTGTATGTGTCTGCATGAGTGTGTGTGTGTGTGTGTGTGTGTGTGTGCGTGCATGTGTGTGTATAAAATCTGCTATGCAGGGATGCCTGGGTAGCTCAGTCAGTTAAGCTCTGACTGTTAAGCTCTGAGTTAACTGACTGTTAAACTCAGTCAGTTAAGCTCTGAGCCTTTGGCTCAGGTCATGATCCCAGGGTCCTGGGATTGAGTCCCCCATTGGGCTCCCTGCTCAGGGAGGAGCCTGCTTCTCCCTCTGCCTGCCACTCCCCCTACTTGTGCTCTCTCTCTCTGACAAATAAATAAATAAAATATTTTTTTAAAAATCTACTATGCAGTGCCAGTATTATTTTAGTATCTGGAGATACAGAGTTAAATCAGATACAAATCCTGCACTTAAGTCAAAGTCATGAACCAGGTAAATGGAGCTTCTTAAATCTGAGACCATTGAGAAGCATGTGAGTGATAGGATGAACAATGAGCATAGAGGTGACAGACCCAGATTAAGTAGTACTGGGTTTGGGCATTGAAGTAGAGCTACATTGATCTAGGAAGTGTCTCCGAGGATCCAGATTCTGGCCCTTTGACATCCAAGCTTGAGTCATTTAGCAAGGGTTATGGACAGGAGCAGACTCCCTAATAAGGGATGAGGTAGGGTAGATGCCCCATATTTGTCTATACAGTGAACCAAAGAATGAAAGGAAACATGTAGGGAAATGGTCAATGTGAAGAATACCGAAGAAACTATCTGGCCAAAAGTGAGAAGTCTATAGTAGAGAGAAAAATAATGCACCAGGGAATAGTTTGGTGGGAGAGACAGCAGATACAAATTGGAATCTGAGGGGCTTTTAAAACCCAGTCTGAACAAGTGGAGCTCAGTGGGTGCCAGAAAGGGATTAGCACAGAGAGGGAGCAGAGAAAGGTCTTATTCTTCCGTATAGTGAGAGGTATAGTCAAATCAGAGGTTGAATGGGAATCCTTTCTTGTATGAACCCAGGAAGTATAGCCAAGGACCCACAGCTAATCAGAAGAATATATTCAAAACAGGCCTCTGTTTGACCAAATGACAGGGGGAGGAGCCAGTCCTTGCTCACCAGTAGGGAAACAGATGACCATAAAAGAATGAAAGTCATGGGATTTTTGACAAGGATCCAAGGAAAAGATACCAGATCAGAGCAGAAATTGGTGCCTATGGGGTGCTGATGAGAGGTGTACAGGCGGGGCCAAGCTAAGAGGGCTAAAAGCCAAAGATTACAGCCAATTTTAAAAGACATTAGGACATGCAGAGACTAGAGTTGGTCAGAGAGAGATCAGAACTTCACTAACAGATCTTTCAAAGACACAGGCTCCTTTGGAGATTGCCCAGGAACTCTGACTCTGCCCATTATGTCATATTCCTACATAGTTATATGTTAGTACCAGATTACTGAGGGCCTTGGCAGTCAAGAAAAGGAGTTTAGACATGAAGTAATGGGCACTAGGAACAAATGCAAAAGCACTTTAAGCAAAAGCACAACAAATTTTAAAAAAATCAATCTGGAAAATTGGAGGGAGAAAGAGATAGCTTGTCAAAGAAGGCCAGTTTGAAAGCTATCACAGCAACTCAGGGGCTATATGGTGAGGGTGGCAGCTGTGAGAAAAGGAGTTGCTATCAGAGAAGTGGGAGAAGAAGCCAGATTGAAGAAGATTAAGTTGGTTGCCTCTGTGTGGTAGATTATAACAAAAACTACAACTATAGATGGATAGCTATGTAATAACACAATAGTAAAGTGTTAGTTGAAGAAAATAGGTGGTAGGCATGATAGTATTCATGGTACAGTGCTTTTAAATTTTTTGTATGTTTGAAAATTTACACAATAAAATGGCAAGAAAAAATGGCCAAAAACTATGCCCCTTCTGCCCTTGTAATATGATTTTACACATTCTCCCATCAGGTAGTGGACTTTTTTCTATCTGTGAATCTGAATTGGCCATGCAACTTGATTTGGCCAATGGGACATTAGCAAATAAGACATATGTAAAGGCTTGAAGATTTGGGCATTGGGATTTACCATTTTTCTGAACTTTGCATCTACCAACATATAAATGATCTTGGACTAGCCTCTTGGATGATGATAGATACATGGCCTAGTTATCCTCATCGCTCCAGCTGACAACAAGCCAACCACTGGACATGTTTGTGGGACCATTGACTGCTAGTTGATCACAGATCCATCAATGAGCCCTGCCGAGACCACCACAAATTGACAACCTACAGGATTGTGACCAAATAATTGACTACCATGTTAAGCCTCTAAGTCTTGAGGAAATTTGCCAGCAAAAGCGAACTGACACATTCTACTTGTTATCCCTTTGACTCCATTCTGAGGGAACTCCATACTGAGCCCTGTCTGTCTCTCTGTGGCTCTGCAAAGTTTCAGGGAGAGGTCAGTTGTATCTGAGGGTTAGAGGGAGGATGACATGGTCTGGGGTCTGTGACATGAGAGGATGCCATGGGGTGGAGCCAGTGTGACATTAGAGCAAGAGTCAATGTGACATGGGGGAAGGCTTAGTTTGTTAGAGGAGGGGGATCTCTAGCTCAGAGTGGAGGGAGTTTATTTTGAAGTTGAGGGCTAGTAAATGTCACACAGAGAAATGAAGATCAGCCACACCAAGTGAGGACAGGTGAGTAAATGTAAGGGAACCGGGGGCTGAAGTATTATTGGAGACAGTGCAATAAGGCAGACACAACTGGCCAGTTGAGATTTCTCTTTGCTAATAAAGTTCTTGACTTACAGGACATCCCTCTGTGGTCAGGCATTTCACCTTAGAAAAATTTCCCAGACTGCAATGGGAGGGCAGACACTCTAGAGAAATAGGATCTGGCTGTCTTTCCTCCCTTTGATGCCATCCTCCCTTGGTTCAGAGCATTTTGCTCCCTTGAATATTCCCACCCCACCTTGATATTTCTCCCTTTGTAAATCTTCTAGATCAGACTTGTTGGTAGTTCACTCCCTTCCTAGGTCTTCTTACTGCAAGAGGGCATGGAGATCACAGACATGAACCACCTATTTCTAGTCTTCAACATTCTGACAGTGACTGGTGAGTGCTGGTTCCTATTTTGGCTTAAAACTTTGAAAAAGTCATATTGGAGGAAAGTGTAGGAAATGGGTCTAGATAAGATGGGTGGAGGGTAAATTAGTTAGAAAGATAAGAATTTAGGATCCTGTGATTGGAAGTTTTCTTGCACACTCAGAGATATCTAAAGCCCACTGACTTTCCTCTGGCTCCATGGGTGCAAGAGAAGATTCAGACTGAGATAGTAAGGCTTAGCATAATGGATGGTGGGTGTTAGCAAAAGAATGTGATTTTGCTATATGGTTAGGAAGGAAACTTAAGACAAAGAGAGGAGAATCAAGCTGAAGGAAGAAAGGAGAGGGAGAGTAAAAAGGAAGATACAAATACAGAGGGAAGTCTAAGGGAAAATTAACAGAAAGACCCTGAAATGGTTCAGTGACACCTCAAACATCATTAACACACTGGCCATTTCAAAAGCACATCCACATAAAGTTTTTCAGACTTCCATCTTCTGGAATGTCTGCCTGTCTCTAAAATTCTGTCTTCCTTTCCTCTGACAGTAGTAACAACAAAAACTGTAAAACCAATACCAGTACAAGTAGAATTAGCCCAGCAGTTCAATCAGATGAACATCAATACTCTACCAACCTTTTTGGTTTTCCTGAACTCAGAATATGAGCCTTGTTTGGGGACCCTAATCCACAAACAGTGGGTTCTCACTGCAGCCCACTGCTTCTTGCCGTGAGTAATGGGGGTTCTCAAGGGAGAGGTACTTCCCCTTAGTCACTGAGATTGCCAAGGGTGTACTGAGGCTCAGCCCTGAAGAAACTTGCGCATGGGCTCTCAAGCCTGAGAAGTGATTGGAAGGAGGCAGGAAATAGATCTAGGTGGTTATGAGTTAGATTTCTGGGTGGGATGATGTAGACAGAGGGAACTGGGGAAGCTGAGGACTAGGGGATGAATCAGTAGGGAAGAAAAGCCTATATACATTATGGTACAGATCAGAGTTATAGAACTGCAATAGAAATTGCTCATTTGCCAGACAAGGAAATGGAGGTCTTGGCAAACTATGGAAGGAATTCATGCAAAGTCACAAAGCAAGTTAGGGGAGAAAGAATAAAAGATGAACAATAGAATAATATCTAATCCTTCATGGCCTGTTCCAGATTTCTTGAGATAAACATTGCTGCTTCAAAAGAGAGTTTCCAAAACAAGATTGGAAACTTAAGACCCATGCTTACTGTCCAACACCCAGATTTTACCCGGGATTCTGCTGAGCATGACCTCATGCTTATCAAGCTGAATCAACCCCAAAAGCTCAAGGATCAGGTGAAGCTGGTGGTTCTGCCCAATACCACAGATGACAGAAGAGGGGAAAAGTGCACAGTCTCTGGTTGGGGCTGGGAATGGAAGAATTCCAGTGAGTGACCCACAAGACAGACCCTTAGTGCTCCTTAAGTATCCACTCCAAGACGATTATCATATAATTATTATTATAGATCATGAGAATTGGAAGAAGCCCGAGAACTTATATATTAACCTCTAGTTTTATTCATTTGGAAATTGAGGCCCAAACTGGTAACATGACTGTTCATGGCAGGAGGTCTCTGGAATCCAGTGTTCTTGACTCATTCATCCCCCACGTGAGGGCAAAAAGGTGTCTGGGTGAGGATGAGATGGGCAGGTAATCCTGCTGGTGATGCTGAGTATGGCTTATTCATTAGAAACTTAGAGACAAGCATCACAAACAAAAGCATGCACACACAAGCCCAAAGTATGCAGTTTACAACACTGGGACTAGACTGTGGTTTTCTCACTTCATTATATTTCTTCTTCTCTGGTTCCTTTTCATTTTGGCTTTTTCTTTCATTGAATGACGGAGAGGTTAATGAAAGAAAAGAGGGAGGGAAGGGGAGAAGAAAGGAAAATAAATACATTAAGGATCAAAGAGAACCAAATTCTTTTCTCTCTCTTTCTCTGTGTGTGTGTGTGCGTGTGCGCACGCACACGTGTGCACGTGCACTTGCACACGCTCGTGTGCATAGACACAGAGCCTGATATCCAGATAAACCAGACTGTCTTTTGGTTCCCTAATGATGACTGCCAAGAGTCCCCTGTGAGAGAAATTCCTGTTAAAATCACAAAGAACATGTTCTGTGCAGGATCATCTCTGGAGAGCACACACACATGTAAGGTAACTCTTTTCCCTCTACCCCAATTGAGTTTGGTCTAGGACACTGTTTTCGGGTCTGCATATCTCCCTCAACCAATCTAATTTTCTGTCTCTACATTCAAGAAGAGATAAAGGTAAATGGGATTCAGGAAAGAATATGTCCTTCCAATAATGAATGAACTTAGATGCCAGGGTGAAAACATCTCAGAGTATTCTTATTTCCTCATGGCTAACTCTGATGTGGCCTAGAATGAGTGCTGGGATGGGCCCAAGATGTCCACCAGACATTTCTCCCAGTCCTTATCACCTAAGTCTCTCTATTCTGGACCCCTCAGATAGGAACTTGGCACTAGGTACTAGGTCATCTTTGTTTTGGCTGTCCTATCTGACCCATCTGTCCTTTTTCTAACAGGAATTAGCTGCTGCCCCAATCCTGTGCCAGAATCAGCTCCATGGGATCCTGTCTTGGTCAGCAGGATGTATTCTGAGAGGTGATATTGGCTACTACACCAGGGTTTCCCACTATACAGACTGGATCCGCAAAGTCATCCACAGCAACTGAGTTCTCTCTCTTCCTTCTCCCAGTGGCCTCAGAACTAGGTCTACCCTTCCTTTCCCTCGAGCCTCAAAACAAGATGGGAATAGAATCTTTGGCTATCAGGAATTTTCTGTTCCTTCTGTTCTCTTAACTTCCCTTCTCCTTTCTCAGTCCTAGCCTGAATGATCATCAAAGGATTTGAGCTGGATAACATTCTCTTAAATAAACTAACTTCTCATCACTCCCTTCCACTCCTCCAACTTCCCATTCACCTGCCATGGTTTCCTCAGACTTTTATGGAGCAGTTCTCCTCCAACCTCTACCCTCCAGAGGACATATGGGCCTCAGGAATGTGATAGTGAGACTGTGGCACCTCCAGGGTGACTCCTTTGTCTGACATCACTTAGTGCTGAGTCAGGCCTCTGAGTCAGGCCTGTGCCCTCTCACTCCATGATATCTAATAAGGCTCAGCAACTGCTACCATGTTATCAGGCTGTTGGCAACATAACTGTTAGAGATGGAGGCTGGAGTTTTATGACAACAAGAATTGTAAGGGTTTCAAAGAGGGTTAAGAGATGAAGCAGAAGTGGGTGCAGAGAGGAGTTAAATAGGTCAGACCACCGACAGGAGGAGGGATGATCTCCTGAGAGATCTTTCCTAATGCTAAGCACAGAAAAACCCAAGGTGGCTGGAAAGAGAATGGTAGAAGGATAGTAGGGAAGTATTGAAACCTAGGTGAGTATAACTGTGTTTGCGTGTGTCTGTGAGTATGCATATGCACATGTGTGTGTATAGATTAGTGGAGATGTGTGCAAAGAATGATCTCACTGAACCAAGCAAAATCTACCCTACACCAATTGCCAATTCAGCTGATTTTCTCCAAATCCTGACTTCACCTGCTCTTATCCTACCTTTCTCAATTATTAAATTAAAAAAAAACTAAAGTAGATCCTATTTTTAGTATAATATTTTATTTTAAAATTGATTAAGATAAGAAATTATTTAAAAATTGTAAAAAAATTTGTAAAAAAAATTTTCTGTGTACACCCAGTCTTGCCCCATTGATAATATTTTCTATAATCATAGTAAAATGTAAAAACTAGGAAATTCACAGTTGTACAATGTTGTTCATTCAGATTTTATTTGGATTTTCACCAGTCTTTCTATATATACTCTTTTTAAGGGTAAAATTTGAAATCTTATCACATGTATAGATTCCTATAACCATCAGCACAAGCAGAATCCAAAACTGTTCTATCACCATATCATCAGAAACTTCTTCCTGTTACACTTTAATAATCACACCATTTCCTGGCCCTAACCCTTGTAACCATTGATCTGTTCTCCATCACTACAATTTTGTCACTTCAGGAATGTTCTATAGTATACAATCTATATAATTCCACAGCTCTTTTTTTTCATTCATGATGTTCCAAGATTCCTTTCATTGTCATTTCCTTTCTATCTGAATAGCTTTTTTAGCCATTTTTTTAGAACAAGTCTGCTGGTGACAAATCCTCTTAGTGTTTCTTCACCTTATTTCTTGAAGGATATTTTTTGCTGGATAAAGAATACTGGGGGGTGCCTGGGAGGGCTCAGTCCATTAAGCATCTGTCTTTGGCTCGGGTTATGATCCAGGGTCCTGTGATGGATCCCTGTGTTGCTTCTCCCCCTGCTTGTGCTCATGCTCTATCATAAATAAATAAAATCTTAAAAAAAAATCTGGATTGACAGTGCTTTTCTTTCAAGACTTGGAAAATGTTTGCCTTTTTCTTCTGTCCTTCAAGTTTCTGAGGATAAATCTGCTATCATTTGACTCATTGTTTCCCAGTCGGTAATGCATGGTTTCTCTCTGGCTCTGGCAGCTTTTGAAAGATTTTCCTTCGTCTTCCTTCATCTTGCTTTTTCAGAGATTTAATTGTGACATGTCTGTCACAAAATAATAACTTAAACTTTTAAAACTTTAATAACTTAAATAATAATAACTTAAACTTTTAAAAGTTTACTCTGGGAATACATTCAGTTTCTTGAATCTGTAGATTTATCTCTCACCAAATTTGAGATGTTTGAACCATTATCTCTTCAAGTATTTTTCAGCTTAGTGTTCTTTTTCTTCTGAAACTTTTGATAACATGAATGTTAAATCTTCTGTTATTATCTCACAGGTCCCAGGGGAACCATTTATTTTTTTAAATATCCCATTTTCATCTGCTGTTCTTATTGATAATTTCTACTGCTCTGTCTTCAAGTTCACTGACTTTTCTGGCCTGCTGATTTTGCTACTGAACTCATTATTTTAATTATGTTTTTATTTTCTATATTTATGATGGTTTCATATCTTGGGATCCTTGCTGGCTAAGGAAAGAGTGCCCCTCCTAGAGCTAACTAATTCCTGGAGGTAGTAATTGACTCTGTCTATCACATGCATTTTTATACACAAACCTACCAATCCAGAGCTAAACCCCAACCACCTCCTTTAATCTAACTTTCACACACCAAGTCAATATTTCCTCTGCCCTAAATCACATAGGACCTGGTACTGAACAACTAAAGATCACCACCATACCTCAGAGCCTGCTGAAATTATTCAAACTATTCAATCCTAAACTTGTTCAAACTTGATTACCCTGCCTCACCCATTCCTTCTATTGGTTTCCAAATAAAGGTTTGTGCCTATGCTTTCCTCTCACTCCTCCAGCCTCCTGACTGACCCTAGTACTTCTAGGTACCACTTTCAGTGGTACTGACCTGCAGCATTATCATTTAGTCACTTTTAGAAATTAAATCCTAGGTTCAGTTAAAACACCCATCTAATGAATTTTTTATTTCAGTTATTATAGTTTTAAATTCTAAAATTTCCACTTGGTTTATCTTTATATCTTCTATAAATTTTGCTAAGAGTTTTTTGTTTCTTTTTCATTTGGTTCAAGAGTATTTATAATTGCTTATTATAATATTTTTATAATAGCTGCTTTAAAATCCTTGTCTGATAATTCCAACATCTTCATCATCTTGATGTTGACATCTGTTGATTGAATTTTCTTATTGGAGTTGAAATTTGCCTAATATGGTGAGCAGTTTTGTACTATATCCTGGACAGTCAGATTTCATAAGTCTGATTCCTACTTAGATATCTTAATTGAGGGAGCCTGAGTGGTTCAGGTGGTTAGGCATCCAAATCTTGATTTCAACTCAGGTCATGATCTCAGAGTTGTGGGATCAAGCCTCATGTTGGCCTCTGCACTGGGGAGTAGAGCCTACTTGGGATTCTCTCTCTCCCTCACCTTCTGCCCCTCCCCCACCCCCATTCACTCTCTCTCTCTCAAAAAAAAAAAAAGATATCCTAATTGAGCATGTACTTAACCTATTTATGTTCAGAATGTATGGCCTAGCCCACTTTTGTGGGCTATGATTCAAATGTGAATTTGGTTTATAAAGCCTCTAGAGTGTTCTTTTGTAGGGAATTGTGGTGACAGAACAATGACCCCACACATACACACATACAAACTGTCTACATCATAATCCTTAGAACCTATGAATATGCTACCTTATATGGTAAAAGAGACTTCGCAAATGCGATTAAGTTAACAATCTTGATAGAGATTCTCTCTAATGAGAAGATTAGCCTGGATTTCAATGTGTGCCCAATGTAACCACGAATGTCTTTATAAGACAAAAGGATCAAAAAAAAGAGGGGAGATGTGATTACAGAAGTAGAGGTTGGAGTGAAGTGCTTTAAAGATAAGAGGAAGAGGCCATGAGCCAAGGCACATAGGCAACCTCTAAAAGCTGGAAAGGCAAGGAAATGGATTCTCCCCAAAGCCTCCAAAAAGGCTTCCAGAAAGAAGGCAGCTCTATGGACACCTTGATATTAGCCCAGTAAGACCCATTTTGGCTTTCTGATCTCTATGACTGTAAGATAATAAATTTGTGCCTGGTGGTGGGTATTGAGAAGGGCACGTATTGCATGGAGCACTGCGTGTGGTGCATGAACAATCAATCTTGTAACACTGAAAAATTAAAATAAACATATTTGGGGAGAAAAAAGATAATAAATTTCTGTTGTTTTAAGTCACTAATTTTTGGTAATTTTTGTAAAGCAACAATAAAAAACTAACACACGGTAGGAGTTAGTTTGAGTTCTGCCAACTAGCCCCACTACTGGAGCACCATAGGGATGAGGGAAGACATGGCTTTTTCATGGGTTTTATCTCAAGATCAAGGAAATTACCAATAATTTATTGGTTTAAAACAACAAAAATTTATTATCTCATGGTTTCCTTAGCTAAGAATCCCATAGTTCAATGTTTCATGAGGCTAAAATCAAGATATGGACCAGCTACATCCTCACCTGGAGGTTCAACTAGGGAAAGATCCACTTCCACCTCTCTCACGTTGCTGGCAGAATTCATTTCCTTGCAGTTGTAAGGCTAAGATCCACAAGTCCTGGTACCTGTCAGCAGGGGACCACACTCAGCTCCTAGAGGCCATTTTCAGATCTTTGCCACATGGACTCCTCCATCTTAGCAACAGAAAACTACCCTCATGTCAAATGCTTCTCATGCTTTGAATTTCTCTGACTTCTCCTTCTACTACCAGGCAAAGAAAACTCTTAACTTTTAAAGGGCTCATGTGTTTAGGCCAAGACACCTGGATAATCTCCTTATCTTAATATCCACTATGCCATATAACATAGCCTAACCACAGAGGTCATGTCCATCAAATTCACAGTTCCAGGTCAGGGTAAGTACTCAATGGTAGAAAACTTGGGGGCTACATCTTAGAATTCTGCCTACCACAAACAGTTAAAAAGTTTCTGTTCGTTTGGGCTTCTTCTTTCCTAGTCCTTTGGCTAGAGAAATAGAGTTTCTTATTTTTGTTGTTGTTGCTGTTTGCTTTTTTGTCTCTGTCCACTGTTGTTTCCAGGTTGCAAATATTTTTCGCATACAGACCTGGATATATTGAGGGCAAGAAAAAAGCCCAGGGAATACACTACCAGGTCATTCCTTAAGTATCAAGATGTCTGGCTAATTCACTTTTTTCCCACTTTTCAGATCTTCTAGTAAATGACTTGTATATTTTGTTCAGGGTTTTCTGGTATTGTTATTGTAACAGGAGATATAATATGGGATGCACCTACTCCATCTTGTCTAGAACAAAACTTTAGTTACATGGGACATTAGAAAGATGAAAGGCAATACAGTTAATAGGAAAGACCACTGAACCGTAAGTCAGGAGACCTGGGTTCTGGTCTGGACTCTGTTATTGATTAGGTAATGATTTTCATGTTGTGCATACATAAGCCCTAGGAGGATGTAAGAAGTGAGTATTAAAACTTCTGTTTGCAATTAGTTTAGCTCATCCTTTAAAACCTTCTTTTTGGGGGGGGGGGGTGCCTGGATGGCTCATTCAGTTAAGTGTCTGACTCTTAGTTTTGGCTCTGGTTGTGATCTCAGGGTCATGAGATTGAACCCTACATTGGGCTCCATGTTCAGTGCAGAGCCTGCTTGAGATTCTCTCCCTTTCCCTCTACCCCATTCCCTGCTCAAGTTCTCTCTCTCTCACCCCCTCTGTCTAAAATAAATACATAAATAAATAAAATCTTTTTTAAAATTTTCTTTTTTGGTGAATGTTTTATAATGTGTACATGTTTTTCATATATATATATATCAGTACATAGATATATAAATACATATATGTATATTGGTGATACATGCCAAAAAATGTTTTATAGGATTGGTCACAACACCATATATCTAAAATTAGACTGCCTCAGATTTTCTGGGACATCTAATTGCCTAAATATGTCATATTTGATTTAGGGCAGCTCTCTTCAACATGGAACAGACTGTAATTCATCAACTAAGATTCTTTTATATTTCTTTAGTTGAGAATATAATTCTTAGCTCAAACAATGCTTCCCACATTCCTTAGAAATTTCATATGGAGACATAATGAAATGAGGGCAAGTCATTCTTAGAAAAGTAACTCTTTAAAAACAAAATATAATAAATAAATTCTAAGTTCATATTTCCAACCTAATAAACTTTGGTGAGCTGAGTTAAAAGAAGTAGGTGCTTTCTGGAATTAATTTAAGATTATACTTAGCTGAGGTGCCTGGATGGCTTAGTCAGTTAAGTGTCTGCATTTGGTTCAGGTCATGATCCTAGGGTCCTAGGATTAAGCCCTATGTTGGGCCCCCGGCTCAGCAGGGAGCCTGCTTCTCCCTCTCCTCCCCACTCATGTTCTCTGTTGCTCCCTCTGTCTCTCTCTTTGTCTCAAATAAATGAATAAATAAAATTTTTTTTAAAAGTTATACTTAGTCAATTTGCTAAGCATAAAATTCCATTAGTCTAACTTCCATCTTTAGCCTTAACACAGAGAGGCACATTTATATCTGACACTCTGAAACTATGACCCACAGTTCTTTCCAAGTAGTCTTCCCTTTGCGTTTTCATTGCCAGTGATATTGTTAGAAAACTGGTACCCACTGCTCCAGTGTCTCTGACTTTTACATGGCCACATGTGAGAGAGACCACACATTGATCTTCTATATCCTCATCTTTTTTTAAATGGATACCCCGTAGCTGACTTAATGACTGCCTTGCTAGAAGCTATCTTCCTTAACATTCTTTGTAGCTCACTGTAGCCATATGACTAATGTCTGAGAGGATGTGAGTAGAAGAGATGTGCACAATATTTGTATCACAGTCTTAAAAGTAAGGTATTTTCCCATTATATCTCCTTCCCACTTCCCATGGGCTGGAACACATTCGTGATGATGGTCAGCAAGCTTCAACCTTGCCCACAAAGAAAATAAGGGAAGGGTGGACTGAGACAGAAGGCTGCATGATCTAGGGGAGCAGAGCTGCCTTCCTACCAAAAATTGCTCAAAAACTCCAGACTGCTCTATGAGAAAGAAACATTTATCTTGTTTGACCCATTATATATTTTAGACCCTGTTACAGCAGCCTATTCTATAATCTAACTAATACACCTATTTAATCTTTCAGCACATGTTAAGTTTGTACTATACTAAGCTACTGTCTTAGGTTCTAGAGATTTAAAAAAATGAATCAAGCATACTTGGATAACTCCATACCTAAGAAAGGAAAATTTGCATCAAAGGAAAATGGGAAGACAATTGATCTTTATTAACCACCTATCTTTTCACATGCATTGGTCTATTAAGCCTCACACACACACACACAAAAAGTTGTAATTGGTATAATTGTCATTGTACAGTCATGGAAACAGATGATCCAGTGGCACATCAGCCTTATAAATAGTGGATTCACTATGCATTTTTATCATCACTTTTGATGTAAGACCACTTTTTAATTGGTACTGACAGAGCCAATAAAACTATATCTCCACGGCCACAATTGAGATTCCTCATAAAATTGGTATGTGTGACTTGTATTCTAGAATCCCTTCCATTCCTTCTGCCAGCAACAGCTCCCTATTTTCATATTAAGTTTTACTCTTAAAAAAAAAAGTTTTACTCTTTCCTCACTCTCCCTCTCTTCAGTCCATGTGCTTGAGCAAGGCTACACCTCTGTTCTTAGAGGTGAAACATACTTCTTAGGCTTAAGCTAGTCAATGTATCATGTTTCCTTAGCCACAGTGATTGGTTCAGGGATGAGAATGAGACTCAAGTCAGTAACTTTGAGTTCTTAGGAAGCCAATTTGCTCTTGTTATTTCATCTTGAACCTAAGAGGTTGGAAGGACTGGAGCACTACTGTGTGGAACCTGATACTGAAGCTATGCAGAAGGCAGAATTAACGGTTGGAGCACCAGTGAATTGTTTTGCTTGAATCCAGCTATACTCAAAGCCTTGGGACCTACACTTGGACTTTGTAGTTAAACAAGACAGTAAATTTCCTTTTGGACCAGATTAGGTCAGTTTTCCTGCCATTAGTAGCCAGAAGAATCCCACTTGTTCTTTAAAGTCAGCCTGTGCTGAAGGTGAGCTATTTCCACTCATTAATAGAGAAAGTATACATCTTTCTATCCTGTTGTTCATAATTTTATTGCTTGCTAGAACCTCCAAGATTCTTAATAAACAAAAATTTATCATGGGAAATACAAATGCTTTGTCAGTGACAGTCAACAGACAGTCTCACTTTCAGAGAGATTTTATAACATTTATTTCACTAATTTTGGATTTGCCATGGTTTCTGGCTAATGTATTTTTGGCATTAATGGTTTATCATATTCATATGCTTTAAAAATCTAATATTTGGGGGTGCCTGGGTGGCTCAGTTGGTTGAGCAGCTGCCTTTGGCTCAGGTCATGATCCTTGAGTTCCGGGATCGAGTCCCACATCGGGCTCCCAGCTCCACGAGGAGTCTGCTTCTTCCTCTGGTCTTCACTCCTCTCATGCTCTTTCTCACTTTCTCTGTCTCTCTAATAAATAAATAAAATCTTTTAAAAAAAATCCAATATTTGCTCTAATTATATCTTCGTAAATCTAAATGTAGTGCCCAATCAGAAAGAGTTCAGGCTGCAGAGAAAACCAGTAGGGAGTTAAATTTAGAGTTTTCCTGCACCATCAGGACCTCTTCTTCATAAGGCTATTATCATTAAGAGCATAAGAAGAAGTTGACTTTCCTAACACAGAGAAACAGTTGCAGAAAGTCAGACAAAATGAGAGAAAGACAAATATCTCCCAAATGAAAAAACCAAACCACAGCAAGAGACCAAGGCAAAATGGATATAAGTTACATGCCTGATAGAGAAATTAAAGTAATGATCATGAAGATACTCACTGGACGTGAGCAAAGAGTGGAAGACATCAGTGAAACCCTTAACACAGAGATAAAAAAGAACCAATAAGAGATTAAGAATACAATAAATGAAATTTATAATACATTTGATGGAATAAATAGCAGAAGCAGAAGAATGAATTAACAACTTGGAAGACAGAGTAATGGAAAGTAAACAAGTTGAACAAATGAGAGGAAAGAAAATATGCAAATTGAGAATAGTCTTAGGGAACTCAGTGACTCCATCAAGCATAATAACATTTGCATTATAGGGATCTCAGAAGAAGAGAGAGAAAAGGAGACAGAAAATTTATTTAAAGAAGTAATAGCTGAAAACTTCTCTAGTCTGGGGAAGGAAAGAGATATCCAGATCCAGGAGGCACAAAGATCCCCCCAAAAACAACACAACGAGGTCCACACCAAGACACACAGTAATCAAAATGACAAAAAAAGTAGTGATAAAGAAAAAATTTTAGGGGCGCCTAGGTGGCTCAGTGGGTTAAAGCCTCTGCCTTCAGCTTGGGTCATGATCTCAGGGTCCTGGGATCGAGCCCCACATTAGGCTCTCTGCTTAGCGGGGGAGCCTGCTTCTCTGTCTGCCTCTCGGCCTACTTGTGATATCTCTCTCTTTTTCTCTCTTTCTCTCTCTCTGTCAAATAGATAAATAAATAAAATCTTTAAAAAAAAAAAAGAAAAAGAAAAAATTTTAAAAGAAGCAAGAGAAAAGACAGTTACATACAAGGGAAGCCCCATAAAGTTCTCAGCAGATTTTTCAGCAGAAACTTTGCAGGCCAAAAGAGAGTGGCATGATATATTCAAAGTGCTGAAAGGGAAAAATCTGCAGCCAAGAATACTCTTTCTAGCAAGGCTATCATTCAGAGTAAAAGGAGAAATAAAGAGCTTTTCAAACAAACAAAAACTAAAGGATTTCATGACTACAAACCCAGCCCTACAAGAAATATTAAAGGGGACCCTTTGAAAGGAAAGACCATAAGTGAAAGTATGAAAAGAAAAAACACACAAAAGCAGTAAAAATAAGTATCTCTTAAAAATCAGTCAAGGGATTCACAGTGTAAAAGGATGTAAAATGTGACACCATATATCTAAAATATGGTAGGGAGAGGTATAAAGAATGGGTTTAAGTTTAAGCTGCCATCAATTTAATATAGACTGCTATATGTAGAAGATATTATATACAAATCTAGTGGTAACCACAAATTAAAAACCAGTCATAGATATGCAAAGAAAAAGAGGAAGGAATCCAAGTTTATCACTACAAAAAGCCAACTAACTATGAAAGAAGAGAGCAAGAGAAAAAAACTACAAACACAGCCACAAAACAAATAACAAAATGGCAATAAGTACATACTTATTAGTAATCTCTTAATACAAATGAACTAAATGCTCCAATCAAAACACATAGGGTGATGGGGTGCCTGGATGGCTTAGTAAGTTAAATGTCAGGCTCTTGATTTCAGCTCAGGTCATGATCTCAGGGTCATGAGATCAAGCCCCTCATTGGGCCCTGAACTGAGGATGGAATCTGCTTAAGAGTCTCTTTCTCCCACTGCCTCACTACTGCTTGTGCTCTCTCTCTCTCTCTCTCTCTAAAAAAAAAAAAAAAAAAAAGACAGAGTAAATAAAAAAACAAGACCCATCTATATGCTACCTAGGAAATTCATTTCAGACCTAAAGATACCTGCAGATTGAAAGTGATGGGATAGAGAAACATTTATCATACAAACGGATGTCAAAGAAAGCCAGGTAGAAATACTTGGACAAAATAGACTTTAAAACAAAGACCGTAACGGAAGACAAAGAAGGACACTATATAATAATAAAAGGGTCAATCTAACAAAAAGATACAACAATTGTAAATATTTATGTACCCAACATGGCAGCACCCAAATACATAAAACATTATTAACAAACATAAATGAAATAATCAATAGTAATAAAACAATAGTGGGGGACTTTTAACTCCCGATTCATATTGATGGACAAATCATCCAAACAGAAAATTAAAAGGAAACAGTGGCTTTGAATGACACACTGGACCAAATAGTTTTAACAGACATATTCTGAACCTTTCATCCTAAAACAGCAGAATACACATTCTTTTCAAGTCCACATGGAACACTCTCCAGAATACATCACATATTAGGTCACAGAACAAGTTTCAACAAATCTTTAAAAATCAAAGTCATACTATGCTTCTTTTCTGACCACAATGTTATGAAAGTAGAAAACCACAAGAAAAAGTCTGGAGAGAATACAAATAAATAGAGGTTAAATAACATTTTGGGTCAGCCAAGAAGTCAAAGAAGAAATAAAAAATTACATGGAAACAAATGAAAATGAAAACACAATGGCCCCAAAGCTTCAGGATGCAGCAGAAGTGGTTCTAAGAGGGAAGTTTATAGCAATACAAGAGTACCTCGAGAAGCAAGAAGAATCTCAAATAAACAACCTAACTTTACACCCAAAGGAGCTAGGAAAAGAACAACAAACAAAACCCAAAACTAACAGAAGGAGAGATAGAAACTAAACAAACAAACAAACAAAAACAATAGCATAGATCAATGAAACCAGGAGCTGGTGCTTTGAAAAGATCAACAAAATTGATAAACCTCTAGCCAGATCCATCAAAAATAAAAGAGAGAGAGAGAGAGCGCCTAAATAAACAAAATCACAAATGAAAGAGGTAAAATAACAACCAACACCACAATTATAATAGAATCGTGAAAACCAATATGCCAACATATTGGACAACTTAGAAAAAGTGGATAAAGTCCTAGAAACATACAATCTATCAAAACTAAAGAAGAAAAAGAAAATTTGAACAAACCAATTACCAGCAATGCAATTGAATCAGTAATCAAAAAACTGCCAAAAAACAAAAGTTCAGGACCAGAGAGCTTCATAGATGAAGTCAACCAAACATTTAAACAAGAGTTAATACCTGTTCTTCTCAAACTATCCCAAAAAATACAAGAGTCAGGAAAACTTTCAAGTTTGTTGTATGAGGCCAGTATCACCCTGATACCAAAACCAGATAAAGACACTACCAAAAAAAAGAGAAATATATGCTAATATCTCTCATGATTAAAAATGCAGAAATCGTCAATATTAGCAAGTGGAATCCAACAATACCTTTAAAAAATCACCATGATCAAGTGATATTTATTCCTGGGATGCAACAGTGGTTCAGTATTCACAATACAATCAACGTGATATGTCACATAAATAAGAGAAAGGATAAAAACCATATGATCATTTCGATAGATGCAGAAAAAACATTTGACAAAATATAACATCCATTCGTGATAAAAACACTCAGCAAAGTCAGTTTACCTCAACATAATAAAGGCTTTGTAGGAAAACGCAAAGTCAACATCATACTCAATGGTGAAAAAGTGAGAGCTTTTCCCCTAAGGACAGGGACAAGACAAAGATGTCCACCTCCTACTTTTACTCAACATATTACTGGAAGTCCTTACCGCAGCAATTAGATAGCATAAAAAAATAAAAAGCATCCAAATTGGTAATTGGTAAGGAAGAAGTAAAACTCTCACTATTTGTAGATGACATGATACTGCCTAGAAAATTCTAAAGACTACACGAAAAAAAACACTAAAATTGATAAATTCATTAAACTCACAAGATACAAAATCAATGTGCAGAAGTCTGTTGCTTTTTTACACTAATACACTAATAATGAAGCAGCAGAACATGAAATTAAGAAAACAATTTAATTTACAATTGCACCAAATACAATAAAATATCTAGGAATAAACTTAATCCAAAAGGTGAAAAACTTGTACTATGAAAACTATAGAACACTGATGAAAAAAAAGTCAAGACAACACAAAGAAATGGAAAGACATTCCATGGGTTGGAAGAAGAAATATTGAAATGTCTATACTACCAATATAGTATATACTAAATCAACAGATTTAATGAAATCCCTATCAAAATACCAAAAGCATATTTCATAGAACTAGAACCAAACAATCCCAAAATTTGTATGGAATTGCAAAAGACCTCGAATAGCCAAAGCAATCTTGAAAAAAAAAAAAAAACTGGAAGTATCACAATTCCAGATTTCAAGTTATATTACAAAGTACTACTAAGTAAAACGGTATAGTACTGGCATAAAAACAGATGCATAGATCAACAGAATAGAATAGAAAATCCAGAAATAAATCCACAACTGTATAGTCAATTAATCTTCAACAAAGGAAGAATGAATATACAATGGAAAAAAGTCTCTTGAACAAGTGGTGTTGGGAAAACTGGACAGCTACATACAAAAGGATGAAACTGGACCACTTTCTTTCACCGTACACAAAAATAAACTCAAAATGGATTAAATACCAAAATGTCAGACCTGAAACCATAAAAATCCTTGAAGATAGCACAAACAGTAATCTCTGACATGACTATAGCAACATTTTTCTGTCTATGTCTCCTGAGACAAGGGAAATAAAAGCAAAAATAAACTATTGGGACTATATATATAAAAAAAAACACCTCTACACAGCAAAGGAAACAACCAACAAAACTAAAAGACCTTACTGAATGGGAGAAGATATTTGCAAATGATATATCCATTAAAGGGTTTGTATCCAAAATATATAAATAACTGACACAACTCAATACTTAAAAAACAATCCAATTTAAAAGTGAATCAAAGACATGAACAGACATTTCTCCAAAGAAGACCTAAAGATAGATGGTCAAGAGATACATGAAAAGATGCTCAACATCCCTCATCATCAGGGAAATGCAAGTCAAAACTATAATAAGATATCGCCTCATACCTGTCAGAATGGCTAAAAAAAAAAAAAAAAAAACTCAAGAAACAGCAAGTGTTGGCAAGGATGTGGAGAAAAAAGAACCCTGGTACACTATTGGTGGGACTGTAAACTGGTGCAGCCACTGTGGGAAATAGTATGACGCTTCCTGAAATGGTTAAAAATAGAAGTACTGTATGGTCCAGTAATCACACTACTGGATATTTACCCCAAAAATGCAAAAACATTAATTCAAAGGGATACATATACCCCTATATTTATAGCTGCATTCTTAATAATAGCCAAATTTTGGGAGCAGCCCAAGTGTCCATCAACTGATGAATAGATAAAGAGGATGTGGTACACACACACACCATACCATATATACCATACCATTATTGATATAGATATAGATACACACACACATATACACATATATACATACATACAGGAATATTATTTAGCCATAAAAAAAGAATGAAATCTTGCCATTTGCAACATGATGGAGCTAGAAAGCATTATGCTAAGCTAAAGTCAGTCAGAGAAAGACAAATATAATATCATTTCACTTGTATGTGGGATTTAAGAAACAAAACAAATGAGCAAAGGAAAGGAGAGAGAAAGGGGCAAACCAAGAAACAGACTCTTAGACTATAAAGAACAAATTGATGGTTATCAGAGGGGAGGTAGGTGGGAGAAAGAGGGATGGGGATTAAGAGTATATTTAGGATGAAAAAAAGAAAAGAAAATATAAGGACAACCCCCAAAAAACTAAAAAAAAAAACCCTATTATTTTCTTCTTTCTAGGATTGTTAGAACTAATTTAATAGTACTATTTTAAGCCCTTTTCCTCAGGAAATTATCAATGTATTGAATTACTGTATTTGTTTAAATATATTGTTATCAAAAATGGATTGGATTAAACTGAATCACAATCTTCCTTTCTAGTCTCATGAATTTAAGCGGGAGGAGCTGGCTATATTTTCACTGATTTTACTAAAGTTAATTTTTCTGAAAGAAATTACTATTTCATTCAAAGCCTTTTTTCCATAGGCTTTGTGTAATACACATTTATACATCATGCATCTGTGCTCCTGACTTTCATTCCTCCTTCACGCTTTCTCCCATAGATGCAGGAGATGGAACTAATGTGTCAGAACTGTGTGTGAAGGGCAGGTGAGTGGCTAAATGCATAGGTGTGAATGTGGGGGCATGTGTTTAAAATGCATCTGTTGGTGTGTGTGAGCAAAGGTTCAAAAAGCAAGGATCTGTGTTAGAGTTCAGAAGTTGCTAAAAACTGTGCATAATGGCTTTATTTTTATATGAATTTTCAATTAAAACTTTGATTTTCAGGTTTTTGAGTGTATGTGTGCACTATCACAGATCTCAAATTAACATAAAGAAGATATCCAATGGAATCCATAAAATTTTAGGAAAGGGCTGTGTAGACCTTGTGATATGTCATCTGTCACACTTAAAATGTAACTTCACTTATCATACAGCTCTATATTACCATTCTCCCATATGTTTATATTCAAATTATTTATAACTCTTTTTTCCACATATTGGAACTAGAAAATGTCCTTAACACTATCACACACACACACACACCAACATATCCTTATTCTTGTAATACTTTTTTACATGAATTTTAATCCTATAATATTTGGAAAAGATGGTTTTAGAAACATAACTAAGTTGTATTTTTCAGTGTGATACTTTTTCACAAAGTACAGCACATCAAAGGAACCTGTATAAGAATCAATATTCTTGGATTCTACTTCTAGCCCTGATGTTAACTTGGCACATAATCCTGAGCAAATAAAATATTGTGATTCAATACTCAGATTTCTCATCTGAAGTGATTTAATTAAATAATCCCCAAGGTCCTTTCAAGGTCCACAACTCTCTAAAAGAGATGATTTATAAATCACAAATATTATTTTTATGATTGATAGGAAAGAATATGAAGTACCTTTGAAGCCTTATCCAATTATTTTATCTTAATCCTGGATAATAGATTTATACATTTAGTTGGGAATAAAAATGCCTGAAGTTGGAATATCGCCCTTATCTCTAAATAATTATGATGTAATAAGCTTTGCAAAGGAAAGAACTTTGTTTTCTTTTGTTTTCAAAACTTTGTTTTGCTCAATCTCCAGTTCCCAGAATAATGCCTACCATATAGGACTTAAAACTTGCTAAATGAAAAATAAGAGGGGGAGGAGCAAGATGGCAGAAAAGTAGGAGGTTGAGATAAAGTCGGATCCCAGAAGTTCATCTAGATAGTTAACAAATCATTCTAAAAGCCAGCATACTCAACAGGAGAGAGAAGAGAGGAAGAAGAGCAATTCTAGGAGCAGAAAATCGACCACCTTCGGAAAGGTAGGACGTTTGGAAAAGTGATTCCAAAACGACGGGAAGAGAGACCGCGGGGGGAGGGGCCGGCTCCCTGCAGCCGCAGAGCCGCGGAGCACAAAATCGGAACTTTTAGAGTCTGCTCCGCTGAGGGACATTGCTCCAGAGGCTAGGCCGGAGGTCTGGCCCTCGCGGGAACAGAGTGGTTTCAGGACCCATGAGATCATAAAGAGACCTAGGGTGTCTGAGTGAGGTAGAGCTCCCAGATATCAGGGCGGAGAAGCCCACGGCAGAGAAAGAGCCATGCAGTGCGTTTTCAGCTGGGGCTTACCCTAGACCGTGGCCGTGGCCCTTCCAGCTGGGACCACAAAAGGCATTCCGGAGAGACCCCCTCCTTCCTCCTCAGGGAGGAGCGGCGCGGCAGGGCGCAGCAGGAATCTGCTGGGTTTGGAGACTCCAGACGGGGCCATGCGCCAGAGATAGAGGCGCGCTGCCACAGGTGGCTGAGCTCAGAGCTTGTGCGGACCCGGGAGACGGGAGTGATTGACTGCTTTCCTCTGAGGGCACGCTGAGGAGCAGGGACTCCAGCACTCAGCTCTTCCAGCAGAGACTGGGAGCCGCCATTTGCATTCCCGGCCTCCAGGGCAGTACGGAAAGCGCTAAGGGAACAAAGACTCCCAAGAGCGAACCTGAGTGAATTGCTTGGCCCCTCCCTGGGCAAGGGTGGGGCAATTCCGCCTCAGGCAAAGACATCTGATAACCAAATTGTAAAGGCCCCTCCCCAGAAGATCAGTGAGAATATCCAGCCAAGACCAAGTTCATCAATCAGTGAGAACCAAAGAACTCCCAAGTACTTTTCTCTCTCACTCATCTATTCTTAGCTTGATAAAATGACAAGGCAGAAAAACTCACCACAAA
>CM052810.1:135615682-135756276 GCA_028533885.1 Nasua narica | reverse complement strand
GTAGGGATATGGACATTGGGGAGGGTATGTGCTATGGCAAATGCTGTGAAATGTGTAAGCCTGATGATTCACAGACCTGTACCCTGGGGTAAATAATACATTATATGTTAATAAAAAAATTAAAAAAAAAAAAAAGAAAAATAAGAAAGTGTCAAGATGAAAGGATTTATAAAACCCAGTGAGAAAAGAAGAGAAGGCTTTGCATGAAGGATGATAATTGAGCTAAACCTATAGGAATGAACTAGAGTTTCCTAAGCAGAGAAGGAAATAAAAACATTCCAGACAGAGTCAAGTGTATTGTGGCAAAAACAGTGAGTTATCTTCAAGATCCATTCTTCTTCCTTCCCTAAAAACAGAACTTCTGAGCCTGTGACCACTGGAATTTTTTTTAGATTTTTAAAAATTATTATTTATTTGTTTGTTTGTTTGGGAGAGAGACCATGAGTGAGGGGGAGGCAGATGGAGAGGAAGAGCCCACTTTATCAATTTTAACTTAATTTTTTGAAAGAGAATTAACAGTAGTTGCTGTCACAATGAAGTAAAACAGTTGTCCAGTAGAAAACATTTTATAGTCAAGTTCCCAACCACTCTACACCGACCCCCTCCTAAATTTCCTAAAATAGTGCAGGAGTTGGGAAGTCAAAGGGCTTGGTTAAAGGCCTAGAAATATTATCAGCACCCATGACTTTGGGCAAATCTCCAGATCTTTCTCATCCTCCATTTTCCCACTTGTAAAATGACAGTTATTAGTGATAATCAGTCCCAATCCAGCAATCATTACCTACCTTTGCAATACAGCTTGAAGTATCATTTCAAGATGAAAAATTATAAAGCTGCCTTTAGTAATCGGCGTCATAAATATGCTTCTATACTAACATTTTTATGGCTAAAAAGCAATATCACTCTCTCATTGATGTTTGTCAATTCAGTGAATTGGGTGATGTAAGTTCTAAGATTTTACATTTCTCCATGAGACCTAAAAAAATCTTTTCATTTTGGAAGGAGGGAAACAGAAACTTGTCAACTTTTTTATATTCCTTCAATTCACAAGTAAATATTGCTTGCCTCTGAGATGCTCTCTCACTGATGCCTTTGAGTTCTAATACTGTGTGGCTAACCCCAACTTTGGCTTGAGACTGGGACAGCTCTCTTCACAGTCTCATGCTCCATTCTTGCTCCACCTGAACCGTCCACCTGATGCTTACATAACTTTCCGTGCCTCTTAAATGTACCCTTAGTGTCAGAATGTACCTGGACAGTATAAATCACCTAGTGGCTGGGTCAGGTTATCACAATTGAACTAACCTGGCAAACACAATAGATCTAAGCCAATAGTTAGAGAGTTCGAGGATGGATAGGGCCACTGCTAGTAAGGCAACCCCTCCCCACTTCTATTTTTCACTGCCTAGCACACGTAAGTACAATACTACATAAAATGCAAAAAGAAAAAAAATACCCTTAATTCATAGGACTACCATGCAAATTACTATTGGCTTTTGGGAATTTTTAACCCTTTTAAAGAAATCCCTAGTCATGTAGGTATACAATAGAAATTGATGGCTTTCTAAAGTAGTAGATGAAGGCAGGTTAAACACAGAGGGGTATATCATAATGTACCTTTAACTTATGCAAATTTAGCTATATGAGAGAGGGCAAGGATAAAGAAAGAAAAGTTTACTTAGAATGATTCTGCTTTCCATTCAACTCCCTATGTTTAAGTATAGGAGTGATTGTGATATGAGAAATGACTTTCATGCCATTCTTACAATAAGACACTCATCTGTATGTTCTGAGATGGTTTCCGGAACTCTAGACATCAGATCTGCTTACTTTTCACCCAAGAGGAAGAGAAAAGGCAAAGAGAAAGTACACTCACAAACTGATTATGCCCTTCCCACGAAAAAAGGTGCTCTCCTACATGTCTTTCCCAACTATTCTGCAGAGAAACAAATTAACCCCAAACTTAGCAATTTAAAGCAACAAATATTATCTCACAATTTCTATAGCCAGGAATCTCCGTATCGCTTAGCTCAGATCTCCTGGCTCAAGGTTTTTACAAAGCTTCAGTCAAGTCATCGGCTAGGACTGCAGTCATTTCAAGGTTCAAATGGGGAAGGCCTGCTTCCAAATTCACTCGCATGATTGTTGATAGGATTCAGTTCCTCCAGGCTCTTGGACTAAGGGTCTCAGTTCTTCTCTGGCTGTTGACTGAAGATCTCTCTTGGTTTCTTGCCATGAGGGCCTCCCCCAGGGCAGTTTATAACATAGCAACTGGCTTCAATCAGAATGAGCAAGTGAGAGACCAAGAAAAAGTAAACAAGATGCAAGAAAGTGTCCCGTTGGTGCCTAATCCTGGTGGTGACATCCCATCAAACTTCGCTATATGCTATTTATTAGAAGCAAACCACTAGGTCCAACCCACACTCACAGGCATGAATACCAGGAAGAAGGACAATTGGGAGCCAAGTTAGACTTGGCTAACCACACTAACCGATAGATAGTTTTCCAGCATTCTTATTTCAAAGCTGCAATGCAAAATTCTGCTACAAAGATACAGAAATCTGTTCAGAATTTTTATCAATGTATGTCTCTGTATATTGAGAGTATGTGTAGGTTTTTAGAAATCAGTGAGAGGAGTTCCAAGCAGAGATGGACTCAAACTTTTTTTTTCTTTTATTTTTAATTAACATACAATGTATTATTTGCCCCAGGGTACATGTCTGTGCATCATCAGGCTTACACATTTCACAGCATCAAATAAACTTTTGAAACTCAGTGGGTAAAACCATGTGTTTCTTCCTGGTCTCGAAGGTAGAGCTGCCCAATTTGTGCCCTGTGAATGGATCTAATTGTATTCTAGACACTGATTCCTTAGTAGAGGGGGGTGTGACAATGTGCCCCAAGACTCCTACAGATGGCAAGCTGGACATTATCTTTTACCCCCACTCAACCAAGATGTAGGGATTGCAGTCAAGGCAGTGCTTTGCTACCTGGCACCTCCCTCAGTAGGCCACTGAGAGCACACCAACATGGACTTAACATGAATGAGGAAGCTCTGGTCCTCCTGGGAAAGTTTGTGCTGTGGGTACCCAAGAGGCAGAGAAAGTGGAATTGGGCAGCCTGGGCAGGAGCTTCTGACCAGTGTACCAGTGTAGCTCCCGACCCAGCATTTGCCCTAAATCTCTATTTTCACATTGATTCAGTGCTCCTGTCTATTTGCAACCAATGTGTCATTTTAGGGACATCCAAAGCTGCAGAGTAACCATACTGCCAATGCATGTGTGATAGAAACACATTAAGTGGATCTGAACATTTTTTATAGAATTCAAAAAACACGTCATCACAAGAAATGTCAACGTTATGTTTGCCGATGAAGAAAAGGAAACGCTATTGGTCTTTATGTTTTCAACAATAGCGAATTTCTGAATTGTTATTTTAAGTTTTTTAAATTTTTTTCTCTCACCCATTTGTGAAAAATTTCTCATTAATAGTGACTATCACTTTGAAGAGCTCTTTATTGAAGAGCATTGATAAGAATTGCATGTAGCCATTTCAAGCATAACTCACACATAAAATGTCATGTTTAAGGAGGCAAAGTCAAGTTTATCAAATTAAACATACTTTATTTGGAAATTTCAGACAAATCCAGTATCTAATATCTTCCCTTGTACTTTGTATTGTACTTATTCATCATAATTATAATATAAATAAATATAATAGATGGTTTTACCAAGCCCCACATAGAAGTCCTCAAATCATTTTTCCCAATTTCTATACATACAATGAACAATAAAAAAAAGTTTAGAAAGCTTTGGTTTAGAGCAAGTTACCTGACTGTGTTGATTATTTATCTGTTGTTTTTCAGCTTTATATTTAACCTTTTGTAATCTATTCTGTATTCGTTGGTGCCTGAAGTTTGCAAATTACGTTTCTCAGACTCCCTGCCAGAGGCCTCCTGTTGGCATCGGCCAATGGCAGGCTTTGGGAAAGATCAGGGGAAGGGAGAAGTGTTCTACTTCTAAATTCAGCAGTAGTAGAGGGGACAGTAGGGCTGCAGGCTCCAGCTGCCCAAGCAGCAACAGAATCTCTTTATTGTTTATAGTCCTAGCCATGGAGGGAAATTACTAACAATTCCAGTCCCTGAAGTGACCACATCCATAGCTGCCCAGGGGCAGGAACAGGCTCATGGGTACAAGCTTAGAAGCATCAGGAGTTTCTGAACTCTGCATATCTCCCCTTCTTCCTTTTGCTCTTTTAGCCCTTCCAACACTTTGTAAACAACTCCCTGTATTAAGTCCCTCAGGTTTGAAATACTGACCATGGTTTCTGTTTTCCTGACTGAATCCAGAATAGTAAATTGAGTTTTGTGTGAGGAGGAATTACTTTTCTTTTTTCAAAGGCCCTAGAAACTGCTGAGAAAAGAGATATGGGAGTTGACTTTGGTCAGTTTAGGTCCATGAAGAGTATTTGAAAAGGTGTCACTTTAAGTTGTCTTGTCTTTCCTAAAGCATGGAGAGAGGGTGTTGAGGATGGACAGTGAGTGAAGAAAGAAGCACAGTAACAACAAATGACTTACAGTTTTACTGAGTGGACCTTAAAAGCCACTGACAAATTGACTGGCTGGATGAGGATTCCTGCTTCAAAATTTATCTTGGTGTCAGAAAAAAAATATTGCCATATTGCTGATCTCTCTTAGTTGCAGTCTTACCGCTTAGTTACATTCTATACTTCTGTTTGGTGTTTCCTTACTTGGTATTATTAGTGACTTTGCATCCTATTGGTAAATAGCAAGTTGAACCATTTATCCAGGCAGCCTGAATTACAAATATCAAATATTACTATTTTCCTAGAATTAGGGAAAAATTATAAATCTTGGTGTATCCCTTCTCTTGGTTCACCAGCTACTGAATAAATGAGATGCTTTCTTCATTCCTGATTTGATCTAAGATCAACAGAACAGAAGATCTTAAAATACACACCGTAACTCCACTCCAGGGAGACATAAAAATCATTTCTTTTTTTAGGCTTTTTCTGTATTAACTGACTAGTTGCATCCCAAGATATCTGTAGCATTTCCAGAAACATCAACTATTGTATAAACTATTATGTGAGTTATATTTCACTCTTAATTTCCTCAAATACTTGCAGAAAAGACAGATATATCTCTATTAATTACCTGTACAACTTGATGTACATTTGTTTCTGTGTACCCAGGCTTTGCTGTGGAAGAACACGATGATCTAGCAGCCTCTAACTGCACCCTCGTGGTCTGCATCTACTCCATCATAAAAAGGCGTGATTGTTAAAGAGTCTGACAGGCTTTTCTCCACTTTCTCAAGGCGCCTGCCTTCCTTAGAGCAATGTGAGAATGGAGTGGTGTATAAGGCAAAGTCTAATGCCTGGGGGACCCGGCAGATGAAGAATATACCAGCACAGCTGAGGAGAAGAAAGCAATTAATTATATTCCTTTTCTGCTTCATTTCTTTTCACCTTCAGTAAATTGAAATTTCCCCAGGGAAAGGTACATATTGCTATAAACCCCAAGCTATCCATTCCTAGTGGTGGTGATTGGATTTGAAACATCAGACTCAGAGCTAGAATGTGAACTGCAGCCTATCTTTATGTCTGTTGTGTGGGGTGTGTGGGATGTGTGTGAAATGGCGATTAATGACGCTCAGCTTGCCTTTTGGAGTCCTTGTGGTATGTTTTAATGATTTTCAATGTAGTGGTTTCCAGTAAACCTTGTTTGTAGAAGTAGGAAGAGAGTCCATTCGTAACTACAAAAGTCTCAGATGATGTCAATATTAATGCAATCACTTTAGAATTATGCAGAGAAAGTGTTCCAGAATACCAGCCCAAAGATTGATCGTACAACAGCTATTTTTTGTCTTTGTGGGTTCTCTTTTCTTAATAATTCAAATTCAAAGATACTTAATCCAAAAGTGTGTAAATGTTCTTTTGTAACATACTTGTTTTTTGAACTTCACTCTGTGTCATATTCTCAAGTTTATGCTTGATGCTAACATGCATTCAACCATGTTTTCGAAACAAAAACTTTCTATGGTTATTTTTATGCCACACACCCCCTTTACATATTTCTTGCACTTGCAGTTTTTTTTCTGCTTGGATTGCTCAAAAGTCTGTTGTGACAGCAAAGTGAGCTGAGAGCTTCACATTTTTAAGGTCACTGCTGCAACTTAAAGTTGTTCATTATCAAGCTGGATCTGCCATTACTAAGGGGAAAACATTTTGCCTCAACCTGCCTGCAGCCCAACCCAGACTTTGAAAAGTCTTCCTAATCATACAGCATATCAGAGGTGTGGTTTGAACACACAACCATGCAACAACAACAACACCAAAAGTCTTCAGGGACTGTCTGAATAGCTGCCTTCTTTAAAAAAATGAGACTCAGATGTCCTTTAGATAATCTCTGGTTAAAAAGGGCAGCTAAACCACCAGGACCTTCACTGCTAGTGAAATTCACCTTTCCCTTGAGAAAGATAAACCTTTTGCACCCCAGTCTCAGAGAAATTGTATTTCCTAGCTTTGCTTGTAACACAACTGAAAAAAAAAAAAAGTCTTTTGATTCAAGGCAGAGGTCACAAAGGGGAAACTAAGCACATGGTCCTGGGAGTGGGAAGCAAGGTTCTCCAAAAAGGAGTGCACACACCTCAATGTATGAGGAGTCACTGGGGCATGGCATGGAAATGTTAGAACTTTCTACATCTACTTTTTATCTCATCTTTTGAACATCACTATTTATGTCTGTCCTACGATGTATGGAAAATGTTGGTACAATGTCCGTGTCTAGTACATATACCAAGTACATATGAAATTGAAGATATGTGTTCACATTTGTTTGGGGGTACATAAACCAGAACATTTGGAGACCACTGTCCCAGAGCATACAGTTTATAAATTATGAATGATCCCATAAGGATTAAGAACTCTTGCTCAATAATTTTCTCTTGCTCTTATTTAGCCAAATCTATTGATTCAGCTCAAAGGAGAAAGGAGAGGAAGCCTTGTTATTATTTTCAGAGACACGCATCAAAGGGGGTAGGGACACAGTAATCTATTTTTGCTGTCAAAGAGCTGAGGATGAGACTTGAATTCTGCCTTAAGGAGGCAGGCTGGGAAGGTTTTATGGAAAAGACTTCTCAAAGGAAGTTTGGTATTTAAGACGGTGATAAAATCTTGGTAAGAGAAGATGGGTAAGGGGCCTTTTGAGAGGGAATTGATAGCATAAACAAAGGAAAAAGGAGGCAAAAATACAAAGCTTGTTCAGTAATCAGTGTGAGGTTTACCCAATGAGAGGGAAAGAGTAAGACTGGCTTAGTGACTGAGGCCAGTTTCTCAACGCCTTGAATACTTTGCTGAAAGTTTAACATTATTCCGAAATCAATGAGAAAAAACTGAAGTTTTTTTTGTTTTAGTTTGGCGTCAAAGTTCAAAACTCACGTGGGGTGCCTGGGTGGCTCAGTAGGTTAAGTGTGGAACTCTTGGCTTCAACTCAGGTGGTGATCTTAGGGTCTTGATTTCAGTGTCCTGAAATCAACTGAGCAGTATCCCACTCCGAGCCATCCAGCCATTCGGGAGTCTGCTTCCCCTCCCTCTCTCCCTCTGCCCCTCCCCTACTCTCTCTCTCTCTCAAATAAGTAAATAAATCTTTAAAAAAACACACAACAGGGACACCTGGGTGGGTTAGTCGGTAAAGCGTCTGCCTTCAGTTCAGGTCATGATCTCCGGGTCCTGGAATATAGCCTTGCACGTCAAGCTCCCTGATCAGTGGGGATTCTCCTTCTTCCTCTCCCTCTGCTCCTCCCCAGCTCACGCGCATGCTCTCTCTTTCTTTCTCTCAAATCAATAAATAAAATCTTTAAAAAAAAAAAACCACCACCACCAAAGTTGAAAACTCACTTATTCCAAGATTCATATTACAAAGATGAACTCAGCAGCTATGTGTATCAGTGTGATTGGGAAGAGAACAATTAGGGAACTGATGTGATTATCTTGGTGGAAGGTATCATGACCTAAATTTTGGCCGTGATGGCGGTGAAAATGTAGAGGACATATTTAGGAAATGCTGAAGATAGAGATATCTTTGGATAATAGAGATATATTTGGAAGGACTATCAGGCAGTGGGATGGGAGAGTTTTGATTCTGAGATTATAAGATTAGCAGACTGGAAGAACAGTAGTACAATTGAAATAGAGCTGCAGGGAAAAATAGGTCTTGGGGAACCATGAGGAACTGGTTGCTTAGGCCAAGTTTTCTGAGATAATAAAGATTTGCATGCAGAAAGTTTTTTGGGGGTGCACCTGGGTGGCTCAGTGGGTTAAAGCCTCTGCCTTCGGCTCAGGTCATGATCTCAGGGTCCTGGGATTGAGCCCTGCATCAGGCTTTCTGCTCAGTGGGGAGCCTTCTCCCCCCCCTTCTCTGCCTCCCTCTCTGCCTACTTGTGATCTCTCTCTGTCAAATAAATAAATAAAATCTTAAAAAAAAAAAAGTTTTTTGGGGGAGTTTGGTTATTCACTAGGAGGACTAACAGGACTTGGCCAGTAGCTGTACTCACAGATATAAGTTGTTACAGCAAAAGGATATAAAGAAAAAACAGCAAGGTGGAAAAGGCACATGGGGCAAAGTCCTGAGGAAACCAAGCACAAGCTTCCAAGAGTCTTCTCCCCATGGAATCACATGGAACTTGTGCGGCAACACATGTGAAATGGTGTCCACTAGGGAAGCTCATTAGAGATTGAGTGCCCAGGTTTTTCATTGGACCCTGGTCACATAGGTATCCTTGACTTCGCACACAGCAAAATCCAGACTCCCAGAAGGAAAGGAAGTGTTGAGCACACATCATGTTGTTTCTACAACAATTTAGGCACAGTGAGCTACTCTTATTCAGTTCTGGAAATGGCAAAAACCTTACTGAAACCCAAGTTCCCAGGCCAGCCAAAGTCCAAAGTTATAAGTAGGTGTTTCAAAGGATAAAAGTCTCGGGCTGCTAAATTAACTCTTTTCTGCACAGGCAACACATGACCTATATGGAAGGAAGGGAAGCAGGACTGGGCAGAGGGGAAAGTTGAACCATAAAGCAGTTGTGGCAAAGGCCTCAGTCAATCCCACAGAGAGCTCTGGAACTGGATGGTCCTTCAGAGATGTCCTAAATGGAGCCCAGGGGGCCAGACCTCCCTACCCCACATTGACTAGGCACTGTGAGCCCCTTTTAGCTGAGAGCAATTCCTAGGCAGGGAAGGAAGGAATTGAGCCCCACCGTAGACGACCCCAGAAAGCTGGTTCAATGAGTGTTTCTCCTGTGGTTGGCACACCCCAGCATCTCAGAGGGCATGATGAATTGAGTTGGTTGTATAAATGGCACCTTTGCTCCTTTGCTAATTTGATCCAACCACTTTGAAGATGTTGGAATTCTAATAGCAGAAATTCAAGTTCCTGGGTGTCTAATTCAAGCAATAAGGATGTATAGATACATATGCCATGCTATAAGAGTATATAGGACACATAGGACAGAGTATTTCTAAAGCATCTTGGCACCTAAGGGCCTTCAGTACAGCCCAATTTTTCTTCAGAAAACCATATGGGGAGCTTTACTGATAAGGCACTAACATCTGCCTAAATCCTATTACCAATTCCAGGAAGAATTCTGGATTGGAATGCTTTGCCCAGGACCCTGGAATCTGCTCCACAGGCAGACAGAGGTAGCATCCTAGCCCTTTAGTGAGAAGGTGTCCAGTCTCCAAATAATTATATTCACAATAATATTCAGACAACATTTCTCTTGGTATCTTGGTTTTCACATCTCTTTTACAAATATTAAGTCTTCTGATTTCATGTAAACTTAAGCAGGCAATGTGACAGTTCTTATAATTGAGGAAATTGAGGCTTAAGGGTTACAGGATGAACCTAGAGTTCCACTGCCAGTAAATAACAGATGCAGGCCTGAGATCTGATGAGTCTAATCTCTGGTGTTCTTTCCACTACCCCACACATGTCTCCTCTGCATCATAAAATCTCTCTCCTAGAAAATAGAACCAGAGCCTGGATGTGCTGCAGGGAGATTGGAGTTTTTTTTTAATTAAAAAAATGAAACTTTAAAAGATATATTCTTCATTTTCTTTGGGGGTGAAGTGGCAGAATCACTAGCGTATAAGAGACCACTAGGTGCATAAACAATTAATCTTGTAACACTGAAAAAATAAAATAAACATACTTGAGGGGGAAAAAAAAGACCAATAAGCATACACGTAATGAATAAGGAGGCTGTGGAGGTCGGCAAAGAGCAATTCTTGCTTTGGGAATTCAAGTATTCTGCTGTATGAGAGAGATTCTGTTGGTTTTGGAAATACAGTGAATCATTTTCTGAAAGAGCAAAATAATGGAAGCTTTTCAATCCCAAGTTTCCAAGAAATGTGGTCTAAAGGCAGAAGACACTTAGGAACACCAGGCCATGTGTGGAGGCCTTTGCTGTTTCCTGGACTTATACACCAGGAAACCACCAAGAAGCACCTACACACTAGCAGGGGCTTCTTCCTCCTTGGTGGTCATGTGGTACAAGGAGATTTCTTTCTCTTTGTTCTCACAAGTTACACTGGTCAGGGATGCATTACTTTGATGGTTGGTGAGTGTATTAGAGCCTGGAGACCCACTTTTTAGAATATTAGCAAGGGTCTTTTCACCAGGGAATTTCCAGTGAGGTCAGTACATGTGCTCTCTCTCTCACCGATAACCCCACAAGAAACTCAAAACTGCAAGACTAGTGTTTGCATCTGTGAAATTTAAGTGGAGTAGATGCTTGTCAGCACCAGTAAGGTCAGAACCCAGTCAATATTTCCATTCCAACTCTCCCCTCAGTGTTTAACTCTTTGTAAGTCAACCATAAAAATTCACAAGTTGAAATTTGAGGCCATTTTTTAAAAAAAATTTTCTTAAGATTCCATTTATTTATTTGAGAGTGAGAGAGAGAGAGTGAGAGAGACCACAAGTGGGGAGGAGTAGAAGAAACAGGCTCCTCATGAGCAAGGAGCCTGATGCGAGACTCGATCCCAGGAATCTGGAATCATGACCTGAGCCAAAGGCAGACACCCAACTGACGGCCACCCAGGCACCCCGAGGCCATTTTTTTAAAGGTTGGGAATGTTTTTCTCAAACGATAGAATTGAGATCAATGTGATCTTTTGCAGTGAGCAGTGCGAGAAGAGTGTGACCCTGAGATGCACACACAACACAGGGTCCTGTCTCCAACACTGAGACCGAGTAGGGATTGTGTCCCATAGGGACCATCTTTCTGAGTTTCACCCAAAAGATACAGGAACTTATGAGGATTCTGTAGAGCCCAGAACAAACTTTTCCCCAGAAGCCTTGCAGCTATGAAGAAACAGCTAGCAGTTGACAAAGTCAATCTTTAATTTAGTTGTCAAAGACGATCTCCCATTTCTGCCACATTGCCTCTTCTGATGATCAAAATTAGTCTTCTCAGTTTGACTCAAATGATGTGTTTGTGTTTCTATGCTATCTTCTTTTTGGGGAGAAGTGAAAATCAAGCCTTAATGATTACAGTTGGCAGTGAACCCTTTTAATCCAGCTCTTTAGACATGTTTGGGATCTATGTTGTTTTTCTGAACAAAAGAATATCAGGGTGTGATAGGGGTTCCTGTGACAAGAAATCATGACCTCCACAAGGTCAGTTGTTCAGAGGTAAAAAACATGCCTAAGTGCTTGGAGGTGCTGTGTTCATGTAACTGTTCAGATGCGACTTTTTATATTGATAGTAATCACCTGTGCTTCAAACACACCAGGAAGGTGTCTGAGGAGATGATGTATGGGACTAAGGGAAGCTCCTCAAGATTTCTACAAACACCAAAGATGCCTTTAGTGGCTAACACTTTCACAGCCCTCTAGCTAAGCTGCATGTTGATCCTTAAACCTGTGCTGACAACTTGTTTCTTAAGATAACACATACTCGAATGTGATGAGTTGCATGCAAACCTATGAACTTGACTTATATGTTTTCATTGCACCAGATTATGGGGCGTCAGAGTCACAAAATCGACACTGTCCATACCTTACAAGAGTGAAATCCTTAATTGGTTATTATTACAAAAATCACAGGCTTTGGTGGTAAACACCCTGGCAGTATATTTGAGAAAGCCAAGTAAAAGAGCAACTTTTAATTAGGCAACCGGCTTTTGTATAATTATACTAAAGCATTTTACAAACTCAATCATTTCAAGAAAGGCCAGGTAATTAATAGAATTAAAGTTTCCTAATGTCATCAGGAATCCCCCTAGCTTCAAAATGTTGGGATATTCTTCCAACTCCAATGGCCTTTACCACCTATTTATTTCAGACGACCCTGCCATGGGGATCTCATCCATCTTCCCATCATCTGAAAGTTCTCCACCTCAAAAATCTTAGATTCCAAAATTTACTCTTGAAAAGCAACCTCCAAACATATCTGCTGCCCTCATAACTGCTTTTTTTTAAAAAAAAAACCCATCTGGCTCATGGCCTTCCTGGATAGCTGCAGCCTCACTGATACTCCCAGCCTTGCCCTTTGCATTTCTTGCTGGTGTGCTTGTAATGTCCCCACCCCTGTCCCCTAAGAGCTATGCCGTGTCTTGATTTGTCCATACTGTCATTCAGCTACTCAACCAATATTTATTAAACTAGCCTTATGTGAGAATCATGTCACTTGGCCCCTCTGTCTGGAATGTCAGCCTTCTCTCACCCACCCCCATGGTGCTCCCTCCCTATTCTAACTCCTACACATTATTTAAGACACAGTCGTGGAGACACATCCTCTAAGGAGCCACAACTGACCATCCCCTTCATTCCCTCTTCTCCTTCTGTTACGTTATGGGCCCCTTAACAATTTGTGTGTATCTGCATCAATGAATCAGTCTATCATTATTTCAGCCTCCCCCTCTAGACCAGTGTACTCTAGCATACTCACCTTTGGAGTGAGTGCAAGGTAATGGTTAGACCGCAACAACCTGTTGTCACACCTATCTCTACTGCTCACTAGCTGTTACAGTCTTAGACAACTTACGTAACTTTTAAGGTTCAGTTTCCTCAGTTTCCACAGGTACTAATAGAGACTGGGTAAGCTTAGCACAATGCTTGATATACAGTAAATGCAAAAGAAATACACTTTGAATAAATAAATGCCACAGGAACATCCTTAGAGGATTCCCTAAAAGGAAGATATTTATCTTTCAAACACTTGAGGTGTCAAGGAGCTCGTTCCATTATTGGATAACTCCAATTATAGTGTAACTCAAATGATATGGTTTGACTCACCCTAGTTTCATTGACATAAATTAGTCCCCCACCCTCAGAGTCTCCTGCTGTGCTTAAGGATCTTGAGAATCTCTCAGGTTCCCCTGTCATGTGTATCAGCAACCCATCCCTCAAGTACCCCTGTTTTGGCCAACACCTCTGATGTAATTGGCTGCTGTGCGATGGTTACTTTTGGGCAAAGCTCTTTGCAGCTGGTGCCCACGGCTGGCCGCTATCATGACCACTGTGGGCTCAGGACAAGAGTCACAACCCTCCTCTGTGCTGCTTTGCCCCATGTGTGGTTGAGGACCTTTTCCCTTAATTCTGTTCAGGACATCAGAAGTCAAAACATGCAACAAGTTGATCAAATCTTAATGAAGGTCAGGGACAATGAATAGGAAAGGGAACAGAGAATGAGTCAATGCTCCATCCCCTCCAGGAGGAAGCACGTCATTCCTAGCAGCCCACATGCTTGGTGAGCTCCCCAGGGCCTCAGAAGGTGCCCTTCCTGGGAGATCCAGTCAGTCAGACTCTAAGTTCCAGAGTTCTGATTTCCTGCCCCACCGATGACCTCTTCTGAGGACAGCTGGCGGGTTAGCAGTACCAGTCCCTTCAGGGGAAACCCACCCGCATAATCACACAGTGACTCATCACCAGTGCATTTCCCCAAAGCTCTATCATTCAGTCTTGCCTCTTGCCACTTTGTTGTTAATGAAAATATTAGCTACTGCATCTGGTTGATCAAACAATCCTAGTTCACGGGAGGGTGAAACATGAAATGATTTTGTTTTTCTACAATCACTGCCTTCAACTCTGTACTGTGCACAATCTCCCTGTTGTGTCCCCTGACAACATATCTCTGGGAAACCTCTAGCGTTCTCGGCATTTTTCAGGGATAAAAAGCCCAATCCCGTTTAGTCCGATTTTAAACTTCAATCTTGCTTTAATACAATGACCATGTTCCCTCCCCCAGCCCTGGCCAGCTCCCCTACCACAGAGGGGCTTACCTGCCCCTAGACCACCCCCCTCTGCTGCCCATACTCCTCCTCTCTGTGCAGAGATAGGGAAGAATGACAGGAGTGACAGACAAGTGTTTCTCACCTGAAGGCCTCTCTGACAGTGCTGGCCGTTGGCTCCCTCTCCATGGCAGACATCCAAATCTGGTTCTCTCCTTGGTGCTTCCGTGAATTTTCCAGAGGCCCAATAGGAGGCCTCCCACTTTACCATTTCTACCATCTGGTCCTATTCTTGGTGATTCACCCCACTGTTTCTTGTGGCCAGGGTCGACTTTCCTGGCAGCCCCCTCTCTTGGGTGGAATGTTAGTGAGACAACCTCAACCTAGCTGCCTTCCACAGCATCCCTTTGATCCAGGGTAAAATCACATATCCATTACCAAATACTAAATGTTGGTCATGGAAGATTCTGCACTCTACCCCTTCTCTCTGCTCTGCCTCTTCTTCCAATTCTCTTTTCCACTTACCAAATTGCACAGAGCTGGACCAGCCCATCTGTGTTATGAGCAGATGCCCAATTGGTAAGTGAGGAGAGAGCAGGAGAAACATCTGATCAGAATATAGCCCCCCAAGGATGCAGTGACTTTCCAGAATTCTCTCCTCCTGGCTCCTCCCTGCTTACAGAGACTGAGAGCAGGTGGCAGAGATGAAGGTTAGAGAAGCAGGCCCAGTTCAGCCACTTCTTGGTAAATCCTAAAAGGAAGGTCTGATTCCTATTCACTTAGTATTTATTGTTTGGTCCTTGACATATTTGCCCTCATCTTGGGATTCCAGTTGTTAACTTCCAGAGCAAGGACAACAACAAAAAAACTTCCCATGAACATTCTATTTTACCTGCTCAATTCTAGATATTATATTTGGGTCTTTATACACGTGAACCTCAAAACTGTATTATTGCTTATATTTTATACCTTTCTCAAGATCACAGAGCTAGAAATGGAAGATCCAGGACTTAGACTCAGTGCATCAGATTAAAAAACCCCTTGTACCTTTATACAACGTCCCTTGTATGGAAAGTTCTTGTGGTTGAACTAAATTCTGCATCCTTGGAACTTTAAATCCCTCAATCCTAATCATGCTTTTAGAGCTACACCAAGGAAGTCTATCCCTCTCTACATGCCAAGAGTTTTGGATTTTGCTTAGTCTAGAATTTGGCTCATTTGGCTGACTTTATCAGAAGATCAGGCAGTTATGACTTTTCATTCAAACATTTAAAGACAGTTATGGTCCCTGTGGCTTCTTTCCTCCAAGCTAAGCATCTCCATCTCCTTCCCCTGATTTTCTCATGCATCTGGGCCCCGAGTAGTATTTTGCAAACATATTTAAAGACTGGGGGAACTTTGGCTTTCTTGTTGTTTCCCCATGTTTGTCTTTTGCTTTTCCTAGTCTACTTCCAGATCCTACTTTTTTTTTTTAAAGATTTTATTTATTTATTTGAGAGACAGAGAAAGTGAGAGAGAGCATGAGAGGAGAGAAGGTTAGAGGAAGAAGCAGACTCCCTGCAAAGCTGGGAGCCCGATGTGGGACTCGATCCCGGAACTCAAGGATCGTGACCTGAGCTGAAGGCAGTTGCTCAACCAACTGAGCCACCCGGGTGCCCCCAGATCCTACTTTTTGCTAACCCTCTCCATTCAGTTCCAGACTTGGTAGAGAAGGTACTGAAGGAAGCTCTCCCTTTCGGCCTCAAAACTTTCAGATATAGCTCAAGATGGAGTTCAGTGGGCTACTAGTTGGGAGTGAGGATGGAGGGCTTCTCAAATTCTTTCACCATGATCCATTCCTGATTCTTCTCTTCCACAATAGGAAGAGAATCTTCCTATTCAGATCTTCCTATTCAGATCCAGAATTCAGATCTTTCTCATTAATTGGGAATAGTAGTATACTGGCTCTTCTTCCTTTAGGCCAGAGGCCCACAATATTCTAGGAAGCTTTTAAGCTAGAATATCTGGGCTTACCCCCAGAATATAATTACTTATCTTCTCTAGAGTGGATCTCAGGCAGAGGTATAGTTGTAAAGCTCCCCCAGGAAAATCTGAGATGTAGTCAGCATTGAGAACTACTGCTTTAGGAGAAGTTCAACTTCTCAGTCTCATCCCACCCCCACCTGTGTGGCACTAATGGTGGGTATCCGTTCTACAAGCTTGTCTGCTCTTACAAATCACCACAGTGGGTCTCAGGCATTTTCTATTTCAGCCCCCTCTTGAACTGCCCACTAATTTCCAATTGGATAGAGAGCCTAGTTCTTCTTATTTATAGGGCATTAGTGACTGGCTTATTCTGAGTCCATAGAATAATCAGGTTCTTCCTGACTCAGGTCACCAGCTTTGGTTACTCTCTCATATTCTCTTTGGCAACACTTTCAGGAGGGATCTCCCTGAATGTCCTCATTAGTAGTAAAACTAACATGCCTAAAACCCAGGAAGTCCATGTTACATTATGTACACCTACATCCTTCCTTCCCACAGTCATTCTGGACAGTACTAATCAGTCAGGCTGTAGATTCCTCTCAGCCAAGGCATGGCCCCTACATTCTCTTCACTGCAGTGCTCAGGTGGCCATCACTAACTAATTAGAACTGGCATTGAAAATGGAACTTATCAGCCTTAAACACACAGTTTAAAATGGCTGAAATGATATCCAACAAGGGAAGACAAAGGGCATCATCTTTACTAGCTCAGATTCTATTTTTATATCATTTTTATAAGAGATCCTTCAAAACAGAAAGATAACATGCCCTGTGATAGCTCAAGTTCAGATGTGATGTATCTAGTGACAGTTTCCCATCACCCAGGTTATTCACTTCCTTCACAATAACCCCCATTTTCCTTGGTTGAACTTTTTGAACTCTGCTTACAGCACAATCATGGGCCTTTACTCTGTGTTAAACTATAGTTTTCTTGTTATTTTGGGCTGAATATTTGTGTCCTCCCATAATTCATATGTTGAAGCCCTACCTCCCAAGGGACGATATTTGGAGATGAGGCCTTTAAGAGGCATTGGGTTTAGATGAGGTCATGAAGGTAGGATCCCATAATGAGATTAGTGCCCTTATAAGAAGAGGAAGAGAGCGAGCTCTCCGTCTCCATGTGGATAAGTCAAGGAAACGCCATGCAAGCACACAGTGAGAGGCAACGGTCTGCAACCCAGGAAGCAGGTCCTCACAGGACACAGAATAATCTGCCAGCACCTTGATCTTGGACTTCCCATATCCAGAACTCTGAGAAATAAATGTCTACAGTTTAAGCCATTCAGTCTATGGTATTTTGTTATAGCTGCCTGAGCTTATAAAAAAAATATTTATGCCCACTTACATACTCGAAGACAGGATGAAGCCTCAAAGAATTTAATTAGAATTTAACATATAAAGGGCTGAAGGAAGCTTTTATCCATCCTTTTCATTCTTTTTCTTTCTATCCACTCTTTCCAGTCTTATTTGCATTAACAAAAGAGTCGAGATTAAATTACCAATTCTTAAGTATTAAGGTTTACAGGTGAAAAGGAGACAGTCTGAATTCATAATATATTAAAAATATGTATAAGAAAAAAACTGAAATGTAAAAATCACAGCATGCAAGCAGTTATCTTTTTAGTCTAATGGAGTTAGAATTGGTTTCTTTCACCTTAGTTTCTATATTTTTAAAATATAATGTGAGTATATTATTTTGTAATAAAAATGGTTCGTGTTTTGAATGTCGGAAGATTAAATTCATGAAATTAGTGTTATCTTTTACAAGAAGACAGATTAAATTTCTTTTTCGTAGATGTTCTATTTTTGTAGGGTTTTATAAAAGATACTCCCTAGGTGGTACTGAGACAACAGGAATATCGAGTTTCAATTTATAAGAAATGATTCGGTTAGTTTACCAGGGTTTCGTTGTGAGGATCCTGAAGACTCTGCTGAAGAGCTTAAAAAATAAGTAAATAAAAAGATTTTCTCTTAAAATGAGTATAAAGGGTAAAGACACAACTATTTCTCCCATATTTTTTTCCTGACTTTGCTGAGGTGAGACACAGTTTAAATCCTTACTTGGCTGGTATCTGCTGTGTTTTACCACAGGCAGGTTCCAGCCAGTCTGGACTTCCCTGTGGTCATGCTACAGTAATCTCTATCTCGCAAGCCTGTTGAAAAGAAATACATAGAAAAGCACAAACTGCCTCACACAAAAAATGCCTGAATATAGTTCATTACAGTTACATTTCTGAGATCAAAATCTAATGTTCTTTTAATTTCCTAGCACAGTTTACTGATCTAAAACCCTTTTAGTATGTACCATGCAGAGTAGTACACTGTGCGTCCTCATCAAATACTTTAGCCATCAGAATTTTAGTGACACATTTCTCAAAGGAACATACAATAATTTGTGTTGCAAAAACACCTCATTGAAAGAAATGGCATTTACTCATGAAGTTGAAAAAATACTTTTTTCTGAGAATTCTAACTTCAGTAGGATTAAATCTGGAGTGTAGTAAAGATTGACTTCTCTATAGCACCAGATAAAGCAAGCAAGGAGACTCTTCCCCATCCTGACTCTTAGCTCTGAAATGTCTTGCCGGCTCTCCTGGCCCAAATCTTGCCCAGTATTGGTAATACCTGCCCAGCCACTCAGAGCCTCAGCCCTTCTTTTACTCACAATTTCTCATATTTTGTACCTGAGAGGATACTTGAAACCAGATGATAGATTCTGACTTTGTTTTCATCTCTAAGACTGCATAGTTCTAAAAACGTAATTAAAAGAGTTAACTTTTTTTTTTTTTTTTTTAGTTAATCGTGGCTGATTGAATAGCTGGAGAAATGAATAGATCTTAATCTAAACTGGCTTGTAAAGTCCTTAAGGGTATGTCTTTCCAGATACACTTCTTGCCATTTTCTGTACTTTCGAAATGAATAATATTAAATTTATAGCAAAGAAATGTAAATGAAAATATCTGTTCTGCTGTACATAGTGCATAAATTGTACTCCTTTGGAAAGCTCACGGTATCAAAAAATTTGTTATAAACATAATTATTTGCTTGAGAGATGGGGTTAAGATCTAGAATCTCATACACAATTACTATCACTTTAACATTGTTATTACAATCAAAACTCAAAATTAGTATAAGATAACAAAAGAAAGCAGAGTTAAATGAGCAGCCAGCCACACAAAGCAGCAATGTACTCCTAGCCTGTGTGAGCCACAGCATTTTCATTTTTCCTGTGTTGGTGCTAGTTCTTGATTATAATTGTAGGAAATTTGTGTTATGCAAAACATGGTCTTTAATTAGTCCATTGTCTTTCAAACAGTTCGTGTGAAGAAAACTTGCTCTGAGGACATAGTATCTGTACTTAATCCCCAGGAATGGAAGTGTGGTCCACCTCATTCCAAATCTTTTAAAGGGATGCAGCCCATCTAAACAAGCCTTTTTAGATCGCTGATCCTGAATCTTGAATCTTTGTCCTATTTTGGTTCCATGTGTTGGCCCTGGGTGTCTCCACAGACCTCCAGACTGCTATGTTGATTTCAGATTTAGTATCTCAGGAGCCTCTTCAGGACAGAGTTCTCAAGCAACCCAACCATGGGTGAGAAGAGATCCTCTGTCCCTGAGCGCTGGTACAGCATGTGACATCTGCTGGCCTCTGCCCAGCTCTCACCTCCTCAGGGAGGAATCCTGTAGAGGTGTAGCCAGTTAATAAGAAACACCCACGAGAACTCTCGATTCTTTTTCAGCCTCATCTGTGGATGCTCACTGATATGGCTGATCAGAGCAAGACAGGTTCTTGTGCCTTTGGGAGGTTTGATCTAGTCTACTTTAGAAGAAAAGACTAGGATTTCTTCCCATCTGGAGATTCCATAACCTATTCTTATCAGTGCTTGCAACTACGGAACAAAGTTATTTTCAGCAAGGATTTGTAGTTTACAGCTCACTTCTTTCAGTGTGAATAAGCAGTGCTATTTATAGTTATCTCATTTTATTGCTTTAATTTATGTATCTGCAAGAATCTGTTCTAATTGTGGGCGATTATCAAGAGGGAAATGTGCTCTCATGCACCTCAGGGGATTTGTTTGTGAGCCTCTGGTTTTAAATAGCCCAATTTATTCCCCAGTGGGTAGAAAATCAATTTTATGGATCTTCAAATATACATAATAACCATCATGAATAATAAGGTAAATATTAAAGTGATATTAGCACATTATTTGCTTTAATGGTTTTTTCTTTTCTAACTATAAAGTTACCTGTATTTCTACTATGTACTTTCAAGGGTATTTCTAGTGTGATACAATACAAAGAGGGACTTTGACCCTCTCTAGGTATTACTAAGAGAATTCAAAATTGGTTAATAGCACCGATGGGGAGATATAAGGCCTCAAGCAACAGAGAAGATTCTCTAAGGCATGGAAATGACAGAACTGGATTTCTGCTGGCTACAGATGACCTTAAGGAAGCATGATATGTCTAAACAGAGCTCACCAGCCCTAACAAGTATTTGATAAGTGTCTTTCAACCCAGCCTTCTCATTAACATAGAGTTACATTTCTCAACCAAAAATTAGATGAAGATATTCTTTTTCTCAAAACTGGAAATGCATTTTTGTTGCTTTATCCATACTGTTCCCCCAACAGTACAATATTCTCCAATATTCTAGGCCTTTATATGTTATTTCAACTGACCTTAATGCCATTGTTCACCTATCAAAACCCCACTCATATTGAAGGATATTAAATGATACCACTTTCAAGAAATCTTTTCTGATCAAAATCAACCCTCCCCAGTTAAAATCAACACCCCTCCATCCTCATTTGCAACTTATTAGTTATTTAATTTTTTTTATATCATGACTAATTGCTATATTGCTTGTTAGTTTCTACACTCCTAGAATTCAGACTGTCTCATTATCTAGGCATATCCCACAAAGTCCCTATGTATCTCCTCACATAAATTGTAAAGGAGAAGTTACATAATCGCTATATGAGCACGATAGAGAGAAATGGGATGAACTAGAATATCCCACTCATTGTCACAGTCTTATCAAGAGGAAACTTAGAATCCAAAGAATCTGAGCAGAGCCTGAGCCACCTTCTTGGACAGCTGGTGTGGTGACTCAAATCTTCAAGTTGGGCCCAGTAAAGAAATAAGTGTTTCTTGCCCTCAAACACAGGGGGTTCCATTTTTCTGAAAAGAGTAAGAAAAAAGTCATGCTAATAGGAGAAATATCCTTTCTTCAATGTGAGTTTAGATTGTGTTGTCTTAAACAAAAAGTAATACTTGCATTGATAAGGTATGATTACTTCTAGGTTACCAGCAAGGGAAACCGATTGCAGTTCTCATGGTGGGGAGATGAATTGGGATTATAATATCCAATTCACCCTCACTCAACAGCCTAGAGTTTGTCCCTCCCCTCCAGAGCTGACTGAACCAGCATCAGTGCCCCAAAGAACACTCTGTCAAAGCTGAGGACCTCAAGTTTTCAAGAACAAAAATGGTTTCTCTGGGCAGTGCCTCCTCTTCCTCCTATGGAAGGGATTTTCCCAGAGAGAGGATGAGCCCCTTAATGAGGAGTAGGGGAAGGTGGAGGGAGGAAAGGACAGGAGGATGGATCTACAGATGACATCTTTCCTTTAAAGCCCAAGTTGGAAGGGCCTTTCCTAAGATGGGATGAGGGAATACCTTGGATAAGAAACACAACCAGTGTTTCTCTCACACAGCCCTACTATCCTGGGATCTGACACTCCCATGGAGAAAAACAATAACAACAACAACAATAAGCCATTCCACGGCAAGCCAATGGATCAGGCAGAGACAGAGCTGGAGGGGACTCTGCCCGCAAATGGATTACTAGAACTGGTCATACCTGGTTAATGGCAATGATGAGGATACTGTCTATAAAAACAAAGAACATGATGAGGCATAGAGATGGTCACAGTGGATTCCCAGACTGTATCCATATGTCAGTAGAAAATATTCTAAAAAATAGATAGGAGGGGCCTCATCATTCTCTGGTGATGAATAATAGGGATTCTGGTATGAAATTTCTCTTTGGACTTTCATAGCTGGGGGCTCAGGGTAGATGAGTAGAGATTTAGGGTACCATAAGTGGACTCTTTGGTGAAATAAATCATTTACATAGGGAAAGAAGGAAAAAAATATATGTGGAGGTTATATTGAAGAGACCATTAATGGCTATCGGATCTCCTTTTCCCAGTATTGCTCCCCAGCCGAGTCAGATTTATCAGAGGATATCAGTGGCTGCACTAGATTTCAGAAGCCCCTTTTGGGAAGAAGCTCAATCCAAAGCCAAGCAGGAATCCAAACTCACTATTCATCTGAAGGGGCCAGGCAATGAGAAATCTGGTGATGAGACACAGGACAAAAAGTTTGAAGTGCCAGATGGGAAGGTCATCTAAGCCAAAGCACGTACTTTGCTTTTTTTAGTGAATCAGGGGCATTGGCATTTAGATAGGGAGAGAACTCTTAATGGTACTGAGTTAGCCTAAAAAATGCTTGTCTAGGGAATTTGGATTTTGTTCTATTAGCATTAGAGAGTCATTGAAATTGTTGGTGGTGTTGTGTTTTCTTTAACAAGGCAATGAATGAGGAAAAGTAGTGTTGAGGAGAATTATTCTGGAAACAATACACAGAATGGATTAGAGGATAGAAAAAACAGAGGTTGAAATTGCATGTGATGAAAAGGGACTGAAATAAAGGGTGACAATAAGACTAGAAAGTAATGGATTTATGTGTGAGAAATACAAATGAAGAATTAACAGGACTTTGATATCTAACTGAGTATAAAAGATAGAGAAAAGTAAGTTTCAAAAATGACTCAGTTTTCAAATTTAAGTGAAGAGGAAAACGTTGGCACCAATCAGAAGTCAACCTCGTTCTCCTTCCTTTGGTCTCCCCTTCAAATTTTTCCTGAGCATATTTTGGTGAAAACCACTTCTGGAAGTTGATAGGCTAAAAATATTTGAATCAGGTAGTTTGAGCAGAAAAAGGCAAAGAATCAACTTTTCTCCTAACTACAGAGTTCTTCTAACTATATAGGGAAAATAATAAAAGCAGAACCTAACAAAGATATCATAAATTCAAGCCAATATTCTTTAAATGTTGTTCCACATGTGTTTAACAGGGTGGGAGATGAACTGATATTTTATTAACGAAAGCTGTATACTTCTTTATGTTCAAAAGGATTTATTACATGACCTGAATGTAGCACATTTTCACATTTCAGTTTTTCCATCACTGCTGTCACTAATATCAATCAAACTTTATTTTGCTGAACCCACTGGCATTTGCTTCATTTGGGAAAGAATTTTAGTTCCACTTTCAATTACCTTTCAGTTATAAAATCTTAAAGTAATTATCTGACCCAGCAGAGAGCCAAAACTGTTCTGTTTAATTTTTTCATTTCATAATCAGATAATGAAATATATTCTGTGCAAGAAACTTTTACAGAAACAAGAGAAAGACACATTCACTTAGGGATTTATTCCTATAGCCCAAAGTGAAGGCTAAAATAATTTGGCCAAAAGATCCAACTTATCTATAGTTCTCTTTCTGGCCCTCTGTCTGTTTGTCTATTATTTTTTCTGGTTTTATTTTGCAGTTTTTTGAAGCAAGAAACTTCTTGGGTATCCTATTAAGTATTCAAAATGTAGCTAATAAAACAAATCACTTATTTCCAGTAAACAGCATCATGCCTTGCCATATTTTGTCATGATTTTATTTTATTTATCTTTTAAAGATTGATTTACTTATTTGAGAGAGAGAATGCACCCAGGTGAGGGGCAGAGGAGAATCTTAAGCAGACTCTGTGCTGGGCATAGAGCCTGACTCAGGGCTCAATCCCACCACCTTGAGATCACAACCTGAGCCAAAACCAAGATCGGATGCCGTGCCACCCAAGCGCCCCTAGTGTCATGATTTTAGCTAGTTGAGACTTCAAGAAACCATCAGCTGATCTCATGTTTGGTATCCAACTTAAAATTGCAGTATGAAATAGGCATTTGTTTGTTGCAAGATACTCACCAGAGATTGTTTGATATTCCTACATCAAACAAACAGAGCAACTTGTATTTAACCTGTTATACAATTAATCATCACCATATTCCCAATTTGTTCCGGTATATTTGTATGAATTCCTATAGACTAGATAGAGTCCCAGGACCGTCAACAGGCTAGTTACCTTTTAAACCAGCTCTGAGTTTAAAAGAATTCCTTTTGTGGGAAATCCTGTAGGACTTCATAATTAAATAGTTTTGGTTTCTTTCAGAGAACGTTGCTATGAAATCATTTGAAATTGCCATTTCATTATATTTACAATGGAATACTATGCAGCCATCAAGAGAAATGAAATCTTGCCATTTGCAATGACGTGGATGGAACTAGAGGGTATTATGCTAAGCAAAATAAGTTAGTCAGAGAAAGACAATTATCACATGATCTCTCTGATATGAAGAATTTGAAAGGCAGGGCAGGGGGTATGAGGGGGTGGGGAAGAGAAATGAAACAAGATGGGATGGGGAAAGAGACAAACCATAAGAGACTCCTAAACTCATGAAACAAACTAAGGGTTGCTGGGAGGTGGGGGAGGGGTAGGGTTATGGACATTGGGGAGGTTATGTGCTATGGCAAATGCTGTGAAATGTGTAAGCCTGATGATTCACAGACCTGTACCCTGGGGCAAATAATACATTATATGTTAATAAAAAATTAAAAAAAAAAAAGAAACTGCCATTTCACTATTGTGATGTTATCAGTCACTAGTTGGGCTGAAAGTATAACTTTTTGTTGTTGTTGTTCCATAGTGACATGTTTAGTTTACATGGATAATAAGGTTTTCTCCCTGTTCTAAAAAAAAAAGTTATAATTTAATGAATCTTTTAGTCTGTTTTATTAGGAAGTTTATAAAATTCAGAAATTAAGGAATTTCTTTTGGAAAACAACGTTAGTTTTCTAGGGCTGCCATAACAAAGTACCATAGACTAAGTGGCTTAAACAACAAAAATTAGTTTTCTTACAAGTTAGAGGCTAAAGTTCAAGGTCAAGGTGTCAACAGAGCCGGTTCCTTCTGAGGGCTGTGGGCTATTCCTATTTCTAGGGCTACTCCAGACTCTCTCCCCACCATCTTGTAGATGGTCGTCTTCTCCCTGTGTCCAGCCCTCTATATGTGTCTGTGCCTAAATTTCCTCTTTCTATAAGGGCCCCAATTGTATTAGATTAGGCCCCACTCATAAGACCTCATTTTAATTTAATTAGCTCTCTATAGACTCTGTCTCCAAATATGGTTACATTCTGAAGTACTGGGGGTTAAAACTTCAACATATGAATTTTTAGAGGGATAAAATTCACCCCATGACATATGGAAACAAAGTTTCGAGTCAGTGCAACACATTGGCTCTCCGGCAAAGTGAGTCCCCAAGTAAGTGGTATTCCCAAACCATGCCAGCACCCGGTTGGAAATGCACCCTGGACTTGCTTTCTTCCTCTTCTCTTACTTCAGCTCCAGGTTCGTGATATCTGCGCCTCCGAAGGCTGCAGGTAGAAGGCTCACTGTGGCCACCAGCCTATGAGATCTCCAGCATCTCTGTCCAGGGTTTAGGATCTGAGTCCAAGAGGGCCTCTTCTGGTGAATGGGCCTAGGTGATGTGATGTGCTCACTGCCATCAGTGGAAGGGCCTCTAAAGGTAGCAAAGCAACTAAGCCCAGCTAATTATGGCTCCTTGGCACAAAGGACCATGGCGAGCGTGGGCTTACTCCAGTATTGACCCATGATCTGCAGGCCGGCTTGGTTCTCCCATGTGGTTCCCAACCCCAGGAGTCTCTCTAGACCAACTCTGCCTCCATCCACATGGCTCCCCCAAGATCTGGTCCCTTCTCCCTGGCTCCACAACTGACCTCACCTCCCTTCTCCCTGGGGAGGGGTAATTACAGTCATGGCTTTCTTCCAGCCTCTTTCCAATGTATTATTATTAGAACATAAATTCTATGCCCTACTTCTTTAAAGGCCTTTATTTCCAATTCTCACAATCCCTTTCTTCCCTCAACAAAAACCTACCTCATTCAGATCAAAAGCTTTGGCTTCCATGCATGTGTGGGGGCAGGGAATATATGGGAAATCTCTAAATTCTCTTTAATTTGGCTGTGAACCTTAAACTGCTCTTTTAAAAAAGGGGGGAAAAAGCTTGGCTTCCAGAACTATTGTTTCTGATAGGCTCTTACAAAAGAGGCTCTTACCTCTTTTTTAAATAAGAGAAAAAAAGCAAGTATTGACTGTTGCTTTATCTTTGCATACTGCCTGGAACCTCCCTAATTCTCCTTTAGTCAATGTGGATGGCCCAGGGGGAGCAGAAGGAAATACAAAACAGAAACAAACTCACAGATTCCTATTTCAAGAAATCACCTCACTAAGTAGGTGAGCTCACTATTGTTGGCAGTCCTATCCCACCTTGTGAATTAGAAGCAGGCAAAAGCCGGTTGTCAGGGACGATACTGAAGTGGACTCACAAGGACAAGCAGAGAAGACAGAGGGGAGAGGATGACGGGGTTCCCGTCACTTTCTGGCTTCCCAGTTTCTGCCCAACTAGAACCCTTTTATCCTCATACCCTTAAACATCACTCTATTTCTAAAATAAATTTCTAATTTTTCTTCAGCTAGCTCAAGTGAACTTATATATTTAGCAACCAAAATGGTGCTAATGAATACAGTTTTATAGTTTCAAAGCTAATCTACATTTTCCTAACCGTCTTGGGAAAAAAAAACCCACTATAGAGATTAATAGATAGTTAAATGGCCCAAAATTTTTATTATTAAAATCTGTATTATTTATTACAACTCTGTAGTTAATATTTTCTTGATAAGGATATCAGGATGTGGTGGCAACATACAATCTTATGTGTTGGTATCCATCTGGAAGGAGATACGGACAAGATAATATACTAGTTCCCGCATGCCAACTGGTAGTTGCCAGCCTGGGATGTCTTCTGGAGATAAAGGCTTCCTCTGAGCACTGAGGAGTAGCAAGAAGAGGCTGGACCTTGGGAGCAGGCAGCAGCAATGTTCTATCCTCTGTCACTACAGGATGCTCTTGATGTTGTTGACTACCTCGCCTTGCTTTGAGGTCTGCCATTTCCTAGGGAGGCAAATTGTTTCCTTTCCCTATTGTTTTCCTGCTGTGTGACCCTTTCTCTCTAGGGAATTTGTGCAAGCCCCCTTCTTGGGAATTTTGGTCCCGTGGCTCCTTCTAAGCAATCAGTGATGACCCAACTTCTCACAGCTCACTGCAAGGTGTTCCTGCCTTAAGCTGGAGCAATCACATTCTCTCGTAGGGAATTTGGAATTGGGCTTTCGAGACACTCGTCTACCCTGGTTGAAGTCTGGACGGAAAGTCATTGTCAGCCACGTGCAGCCTGAAGCAGCTGCTGCTGGTCTGACAGACATGCAGAGGGAAAGGCCAAGTGGGAAGCATTCAGCTTCGGTGATACCGCAAGAGAGAATAGCTTTTGCTTCGAAATCCCCCAACTTCTTGGGCTCCAGTTCTTCCTGAAGCTGCACTGACCTCCTGTCCTGGGTTCCTTGAGCTGTCCTTGTATCCTTCCAGAAAACTTCCTTGGGTACTTAAAATGATTTGAATGAGCTCAACAAAGAGCTCACTGTAGGGGCCGGTCATCACATAAGATAGGGTATGTCGCCTGCCACCCATCCACCTGAATCTCAAAACAGGTAATAGCAAATAAAAAGAACCTACTCTAAGTTTATTTTTTTTTCCCTTCCCACGTATTTTTTCAAGCAGAGAGAGGTATTTCGATTTCTTGGATTTGCTTTTCAATATGAACAGAGATTTAAGAACTTGTTTTACCAAGTGCCATTTTCTTTTCATTGTAGGCCTAGATATGAGAACCAAAAGATACCTAAACCTAAGATATGAGATGATAGATTCAGGAGTTCTCATTTTAAATAATATTGAGGCCATCATATCCTTTTCCTCACAAATTTCAACTATTTGTGGGGTGACCCAGTACTAGAACTCTCCTACCATCTGTAGGATTCAGGTTGAACTCTAATGAATAAAAAAGCTACCTGGAAATGAAATGCCATCTTTGTCATACCATATCAAAATAGATACGGACGGCTTGATTGGAGCCTTCTAGATAATTAAAGCTAGAAGAGATCTAGGAGTTTAGGGCTTATTAACCTGGAGGCCTGATAATATATATTGGGTCAGGCTGAGTCCACTGAAATGTATGCAAAAGCTTGGTATATATTATGAGGGGATTGATACACTTCATCAGATTCTCAAAGGGCACATGTTACTAGAAACCTGTGAAAGTCCAACCTCTTTCTACAGATGAGGAATGACAGCATAGCAAAGATGTGACCCATATCTTTGCCACATAGAAGACAATGGCAGAGCCCAGGACTGGAATCCTGATGTCCTGAACCTTAGTCAATGCTCTTTTCCTGCATGACAGCACCTCCTAAATGCTCAAATAATAAAGCCCCTTTATTGATTTCTTAAAGCCCTTTATTTTCTTAAGTAGTATTGTAACAAATAAGTAAAGCATGTTCTTTAAGGGAAAGAAATGTTGCAGACTCCAAGAATTTTTTTCCTCAGTAACTATTCTCAATAACTTAAACATTGTAAGACAGCCTCAGAGATCCTCGGGATACTCATGGAATCAGGTAAGGCAGTATCTGTCCCTCGTAAATAAGACCAACAATTTTAGAGCACTTTTATGTTTTTTTCATATGCCACAATCCCACCATAATCCTGGAATTTGGAGAGCATCTCTTACGATTTACATTTTACAAACGAGAAAACTGAAGGTCAGAAAGCTTTAATGACTCACTTAAACGTCTCATCGCCTAAAGATAAAACCAGTTATAAAATGGGAGGCTTTTTGATGCCTAGTCCTTTGATCTGTAGCACTTGGCTTTGAACTGCCAAACTATGCTTCTCTGGATCAGGGAAATGTAGCTTTCGATCAGAGATACAAAGCGACGTGTCAGTGGTGGTCAAATAAACAGTAGATGCACCAGGACTCAAGTTCATGTTTCCTGAATTGTCTCCAACCACTAATAGTAAGAAGTTTTTTGTTTGGGGAAATAACACAAGTCTTCCCTTGTGGAGAAGAAAAGTGGTGCAGGAGAAAGAGCGCTAGATCAGGGAGGGTCTCCTCCCGGCTCCCTCCCCACTTGGGGGCTGAGACAGCTAACAGCCACTGAACAGGGAGGCCTAGGTTCATTTTGAGAACCGGCATGTGCTCTCGACATTCTATACTCTTCCAGTAGGAAAGGTTCCTTACACTCTTCCACCTGTGTGTACCACCACCCACATGGTAACCTTTACCTTGTTAGAATTCTGGTGCCCCACCCGCAGTCGAACAAACATAAAATGGACATCTTGTGAGAGGTTTTGAGAGAATCGAGTGACTTTTAAAAAGCTACTTTGGTTTAAAAACAGCAAATTTCAAAGAATGAAGCTAATTTCCTTAACTCAAAGCTTTTTTTTAAAAGTTAATGACCTTGTAGACTACTAAAATTTGAATTTTCATAGCTCTTTACTCTTGATTCTCCTGTTCTTTGAGTTGGGGCGGGCCTATCATCCCAAACTACCAGGATGTGGCCGGGCACGTATTCCTTTTTAGCTCTACTCTGCGAGCAGCCACTCCCTTTGGGGGCAGAAGCCAAGAGCAGACGAGTCGAGCTCCCTGTCATGGAATTAAAGTCAGCAGAGTTCATCATTTCTGGGACATCAGGGAGAGTACGAGCTACAGCTACTCGAGTGTTCTAACCCTACCTCAAAGCTGCCTTTAGCATGAGGAAAACAAGTACATTCTAGAGGCTGAAACACATTTCAAAGCTTTAAAGATATCATCATTGGCGAATTGTTACCGTCTTCTTCTAAACATTCTCTTCATTCCTGACTTTTGCTACCTGTTTCTGAAGCCTTAAAAACTGTCCATAAGCAGTGATCAAATAAAAGTAGTGTTTTAAAACAAACACAAGATTATCATAAGTAGCCGGATGATTGTGATAGTGGCCTGGCGACGTAGGTTGAGAATCATCCGTATTTCACCGTTAAAAGGTCATTTTAATGAAACACAGAGAAAAACGAGAAACAAATGTTTTCTTTTAAGCTCATCTGTTCTGCTGTAAAGTTTAGTGTTCCCAGTGAGATGCTACAGGATCCACTTCAGTCTTTTGAGATGCAGACTGTGGACAGGAGCTGGGACGAGGAGCTTAGGGGCTCGAAGTGCATTGAGTTCTGGAGCACTTGACCTGAGCTCCAGATTTTTCAATGTCTAGACTTTTGTTTCCAAGTAAATCCTAAATAGCTCTGCTAAGACCAACTGAGGACTTCAAATTCAACATGTCAAACAGAGTTCCCTGTGGAAGGCAGCTCCCACGACGGCCCGCAGTGATACCCATTTTTCGGCATTCGTGCCCTCGAGTGAAGGCAGAGAATGGATCTGGGTGGTGCGCACAGCTTGTATTTCTTACTATTGGCATTTATTCAGAATAATGCTGTTTATGCCATAAATGTTCAGAGTTCAGGAATTGTTCAGGGATTGTACCTTAATTTGTTCTTATGTGTTATGTCCATGGAAGTGCCTTAAAAATGTCAGTGATGATTTTTGTTGTATTTAGAAAACCCTTGAGTTTTTAAAAAATGTTTTATCAAAACATGACTTCTCTATCTTAAAAAAAGACCTTCGATTTAAGAAATAAAGTTTTATATTTGATTTGCGATATATCTTAAGCATGCTGCTGCTTCTGCAGCCCTTCCATAACTGTCTCATTAGAAGCCCACACACGGGCTCACAGAAAGGAGGTGGAGGCAAACTGTTTTTTAAATGTACAGTCTAATTTTCTTTCCTCATTAAGGACAGAAACCAAAGCAGAAGCAATTATCACCTGTAAACTAATTCCTTCTCTAGGTATCAGTGAGTGCCTAAATCTCTTGTAGTTTTTTCTTTCATAAAACAAGGAAAATAATGCCAAATTTGCAGGGTGTGAAAGGATTGATTAGGTCGCAACTGTAATGATAAAAAAGAATTAATTAGATCACAACTGAAAGCTTTAAGTGAAAATGCTATTTCTAGAATTTTCACACTCAGTTCAGGAAAGGAGAATGGACTAGATTTCACAATTGTAAAATTAGTTTTTTCTCTTTGCGATTAATAATTTGTGGGTGAAATTTGGAGATGTAAATGGAGTTAAATGAACCCTGGTTCTAAATCTAGCACATTTGCTTCTTTCTCTAAATCCCTCCTATCTCTCCACTCTCTGTACAACACACTGAAAACACACCTGAACCTTTCATCATGGTGTTAAATATCTATATAATGAACTTTGCTCTTGGCGGTGTCTCTCTAGGAAAATGAATTCAAATTTTCCAAAGTCCTTAGCTCCAGCTTGGACCTTTTACATTCTTTCTTTTGCTATTTTTCGCTCCCTACATGGCAGCCCTACTCACATATATGTACAACTCCCAAATGGAATGTGTGGGAAACAAAGTATTATCGAACACCAAATTCTTCTCTTTCCTAAGTTCTTTTTTGGAAAGTGACACTATTATTCTCTCCTTTTCCCAGGGTCAGAGGCATGGATAATCTCCATCCAATTGGTCAGTATGTTCCTTTCTGATGAGCCAGACATTTATCTGTTATCAAGTCTTGCCGCTTTATCATCAACCATCTTGATCACTGTCTTCCTCCATTAGATAGTGAGTGTCCCTCAAAGGAAGGGACAATGTCTTAAGATTTTTGTGTTCCCAGTTCCTAACATGATGGCTGGATATTTTCAAGCAGATGGCTTAAACGAGTGTTTGCTAAGTGAATGAATTATTGCACGCTGGGGTAGCTGTAATTCTTACTCCCCTTGGTCCTTATTCTCACTGCTCCCTTTGGCCACCTGAGTGTTGGACACTGCAGCAATATCCTGGTCCTTACTTCCCTACATCAGCACCGGATTCCAGCTCTTCGGGGGCTCCTTCGAACTCCTTATTTTAAAGATCCAATTCGTATTACTTTGCTCTTGTGTTCTAAACCTTTTTGGATTGTTTCACTACTCTCCTGAAAAGCTTCTAATTACTTCCCAAATTAAAGGAGAACTTCATAGGAGTTTCAAAAGATTTCATTTAATGGACATTCTCTTTTTTGGATGTTTCATCTCTAATGAAATTTTTGCTTGAATTCTTTGCTCTAGTCCATTACATTTCCCAATGGTACTTGAATGTGATGTTCCTGCTCCCCTTCCTGGGCCTGTCCCAGGCAGTGCAACGTCCTTTTACTTCTCTGCATAAATACCTGCCTTCAGAATGGCTGGGTATTTACTTCCTTTAGGAAGCTTCTGCTGGAATCTGAACACCACTAACAACTAACCAGCTGATCAGTACTCATAGCCTAGTTGTTTCTATGTGTTTAGTTAAGCTTCACGTGCATTTTAAAGTGTTTAATGCGCTAGAATACAAAATGCTTACAACAGTGCCGGCCAGACACCTGGCTCAAAGGAAATGGGACAGAATAGAGAGGGTGCATGTGGACTTTGCCATCTAACAAACAGACTGGCCGAAGTTACTGTTCCTAGCCGTGTGAGCTGCAAAAAATGGGTTAATAATTACCTCCTGGAGTTGCGGAGGGTTAAATGTACAGCAGTCGCCCCAGAGCTGGGAAATGGTAAATTTAACATATGGCAGTAACACAGTCACCACTAGATTAGGAGTATGAGCCTCAGTTTGAGATCTTTTGCTTTCCAAAGCAGAACTAGTTGTCTTTTTAATAAGGGAACACAGGAGAAAGTGATTTATTTCTCCTGTTTAAAGTCTTGGGAAATGAGATCTTTCTTCTCACATTTAAATATTACGACATATTAAATTTCTGATTCTCTGAATTAGGACCTCAAATTTATCTCACCCTGAAATGCTAATTTTTAAGATACATGCAAATTGCCTTTTTAATACTCTTTTAAGAGTGGGAGCGAAGTACCTGGCTATCTCTGTGGTTATCTTTCTCATTATATAAGCTGCCTTGTCTTCTCATCAAAAAAAATCAAAGATGTGGTTCTCAGAGTTAAGTCAATGCATGCAAAAAAAATTCAATTACTATATGGACACGTTCTGTTGACAGAATAACTGACTGAATTTGGAAAGGAAAAGGATGACCTAGTCCATTTAACTGTTGATGGAAAACATCCTCACATTATGTTGCTGGGGACCTCAAAGCGGAAAGAGTGCTTTTTAAAAAATGTAACTAAAATGACAAGGCTCTGAAGGGTCCTACAGTATAAGACTACCAAAGAAATCTACCAAAGAAATCACTGTCTTCTGGGAAGGACGATACATAGCAGGGGATGGGGCTAGACCACAGGTGTCTGGTTTAATAGTTCACAGTTGAGGGTGGCAGGGAGTCTCAGAAAATTAGAAAATGCTTCTGCTGAGCCAGTTCCCGGTAAGATTCCACCTACGTATGTACTACTTAAATATCTTCCTACATACTTGCGCCTAAGTGACCTGTCAGCAGAGGGTATCTGTGACAGTTGTAAGACAATGGCCTTGCTTGCTTAGGATTGTGCGTGGGTGTCAAACATGGCACTTTAAACATAAATTTATGAGGTGCAAACTTTTAATGCAAAGATGACTCATAAAGTTTCAGAATGTGTAAATACGGAGCACAATCTAACTTACACGATCACTGGCACTCACCCACAGCAAAACTAGGCTGCTTACCAAATTGCTTGATCACCAGGATGTTCACGAAATTTGCCACTCTTCGTAAGTTGATGAGGAAAAATCTTGGGCTGATGTCAACATTTGCGTGGCACTACCATCTTATCTTGAACAAGTGTTATATTTATTTCATCTGCATTTTGCAACATGTTTGATGGCAGCATTCAATTAACTCTTTCTCTGAGTTTGTGAAGCAGCCAATTTTTTGAAGAAATGACACTGGAAAACTTAGACAGCAATTACATAATAAAGTAAAAAAAAATTAAATAGAGGCAATTTCTCACTGAAGTGTCTGGAATCAGGCAGTAAGAATAAAATGGGGGAAAAAAAGAATAAAATGGAAGAAGGGTCATAACTAAACATTTCATGTGTATGTTGAAAAAAACCCTAAGATTAGTATTTTATGTGATTCATTTCTTAAGGATTTTATCCTATTTCTATAAATATTTCCTTTTATTGAAGATGAACTTATAAAAACTAAAGCTTTAACATTACTGGAGTAATATGTTGGAAGTAGATAAGTTAGTTGTCAGAACAACCACCTTGGAAACTGCGACCAAATAGATACAACCAGGAGACCCAAAATTCAATAGGATGCTGTTTTAATACTTAAAAATTTTGTGGCCTTTAAAAGGCAGGGAGAATATGAAAGAATAAAAAAATAAAAGAGCTTATTAGTTAACCAGTTCTGTAAATATAACTAATCATTGTTCATAGTTCCCTTAAAAACTGATTAAAATTTGCTAAACTGTTAAAGATTTGCAAGTTGAACTTAAAAAATAAATTTCTGACTAGCTTTTTCTGCATACAAAAAATAAAAAGACCTTCAAGGTATTTTTTTAAAAAATATTCATAGGTCAGTAGAAATGCAATCAGAGATTTTAAAGCTTTACATACTCAAAAAGTAAAAAAAAAAAAAATCCTAGTCTTAGCATTTAGCTTTTGAACACTTCTATGTAAAATAAGAATGATCTTACAGAGTCAGTAAGGAAATAGTTAATAGGTTTTTAAGATTAAACATATTTACAATAAAAATAAATTTCTGGACATTGGTTCGCTCTTTTAATTTTGGAGGCCCATTTGAGAATCACATTTATGAGGACACCCACAGATAATGAATAAATAAGCTTGGATTCCCTGAAACAACACCCATGCACACAGCTGGACCATAAGGTGGTTTTTAGTTAAATAGCAGCTACCATATTTGGTTATATGCTTTAAGCTGTTACAAACACAAAACATTTACTCAATTCTAACTTAGCTGTTTACTAACCAAATTCATTTCCTATAAGAGACAGACCTCTAGTTTCATTAGGTTAATACCTTGGTTGATTGTCTTTTCAAGACTCGGTGCAGTATTAAACAAAGTTACAAGCATACAAACAAAAGAGGTATTGTATCAATAATACTTCAACATTTGAGTAACCAAGTGAGCAGACTATAGGTGAGAAAATTCCTTGCATGCTTATTTAGGTTTTAAGTCTTAAATGCCATCAACTATAATTGTAAACGTACATTAGGTGCTAGTAGGCCCATAATCACCAAATCCTAAAGCTTTTTACCCAAGTGGTCTTATTAATTAGGGATAAGAAAAAGCACATTCCCCCCCCCCCCCCCTGCGTTTTGACAGTTCAGTGGGACTATCAAAAAGAATTCTTATCTTGGCAAGCAGATTTAACTGGCTAAAACTAACTTTTTTTTTTTTTTAAGTGGCTGCAAAATGAAAGAAATGCCCTACCACTATGTCTTTCTAGCACATCAGCTCTTTCTGTTAACTGTTCTAGTTCTGGGTGATTTCTTCTGCATCTCAGTCAGGCCGATGTTTGCTTTCACCTGTAAAACGTGGCCACCACCACAGTGCCTACTCAAGACAGACTACACTTAAATGTCAGCTCCTTATTCATCTCAAGTCTGTAGCGCATTGAAATTTGTATTTTATCTGAGTGGTATTAGTTCCCATTCAACTAAGTACTGGATTCACAAAGGGCAAGGATCATGAAGTTTCCTTTGTGGCCTCTGTGGCCTCCACCCTCACCCTACTCTCTAGCAGTGTTGGGACCCCATGAAGCTCTTCGTTAATCTACCAGATGCATCAATTAAAACTTCATTGCAGGGGCACCTGGGTGGCTCAGTCAGTTAAGCATCCGACTCTTGATTTTGGCTCAGGTCATCTCAGGGTCATGAGATTGAGCCCCGAGTCAGGCTCCGCACTGGCTGTGAGGCCTGCTTAAAATTCTCTCTCTCCCTCTCCTCTGCGCCTCCCTCACCATCTCCTGTCCTTCTCTCTCTCGATTTCACTCTCTCAAAAAACAAAACAAAAAAACCTTCATTGCAAAGCTTTTGCTCATTCTCTATCATAGGTTAGCTCAGTATCATAATTAGCTATAATACTGAGGCCACATCACATTAACATTTTACAAATATTAATAATATTATATATGTTAAACCCTAATATTCTTTTTATTTAGTTGGTTAGATATGGTGGGTAGCTTTTACAATATCTTTGTAAACCTCTCTTAAGTGAGAACAATATAAACCAAACCTGTCCCTTGACAGACTTGAGTCAATGGAGTACCTGTTTGCCAAGTATCTTTCTAGAAATGAAGGTAGATGGTAATAATATTTTGTCTTGACTTAAGTCCTGGCCCCGGCCCCTTACACCCAAGCCCAGCCCAAATAATCAGAGAGGGGAGGCAGGTGAGGCTAATACCACTTACTGTGAAAAGTGCTTTGCATGAAGTTATATACACATAAATGTGTGAGGCACAGAAAATCTTTATTGCCACAGGAAGCAAGTGCACTCGTCCCACCTCACCAACAGATTTAAGAGTCACAGAAACGCAGACTTCACATACTAAAGTACAACACAGACTTGGGGAGAAATGGTCCCTTGGACTATATTGGCTGTAATACTGAGGTAACCAATTGACCTTGTTCAGTGAAAATACCTCTAACACAATGAAAAAATCAACTAGTTATAACATCCAATTCATATATACAATTCAAATAAAAATATATATTATTTGCTTCAATGTATAGCAAATTTAATACATTAGTGTTTACAAAATAAAAACTGTATTCTACTGAAATTTTTCTTGTGCTTCCCCCTTATTATTAAGCTTGAAAGACCAGGAAAGTGTGATACTTAAGGAAACTTATGGATTTAAAGATGCAGTTTGTGGGGCCATGAAAGACGGATAAATATTAACTGGAAGATTACCGCATCTTTAAAAATTGTTGCTTATTAAAATCTACAAACTTGAACTGTAAGACACAATTAAAAAAAAACCCACAAAATTTCTCAAAATAGATTAGAATACAGGAAACGTTTCATGAAACTACTGAGATACTAACCAGTTCTATGGCTAATATTAAAAACTGAACAATCTATTTAAATCGTACTCATACTATTTCTACACACAGTGAACAATACAACCACAATAATCAATCTCAAGCTAGCAACAAAGTTGCAAGGTCCATAGAAAGCTTCTTCAGTGGGCAAAACACTATGGTACAATTAAAACATTTAGGGGAAAAGAGCCTTTCAATAGTATAAAAGTTGTTTACTGGTGTTTCTACTAGAAAGCTATTCTACAAATCAAAATGAAAAAGCAATTATATATGTGACAGTGATCAGAGACTATAGTCCAGACATTTCATCTAACATTTGGCTAATGAATTTTAGTATAACAGACTATGACTTAATATATTTTACACAGTTATGACCTAGAGCAGAACTAAAAACAAAAAAACACCACATATCCCAACTCAGGATACTGTTCTCAGCAGTAACCGGGTTTAGATGAATCTGGAGGAAGTAGGTAAGCTGTCATATGTCTTCTCTTAAACCAACAGAAAATATGTAAATTGGTAGAAATTGTATTTTTTTAAACTATGGATTCCAATATGAAATTCTCATAAGTATGCAAGGACATTAACATTTAAGCACACCCCCATAAATATGCACACAGTCCATTTATTAAATAGGGGGAATTAAAACATACTTTCAAGCTAAAATGAATTTAAAGAAAAAACTGCATACACAAATATGAAAGGTATACAAAACTGCAAAATAAATAATGAATCCAGGTGTCAACTAAACCTCCACAGAATTATGCCTACAAATGTGGATGTAGTGATTGTCCACACTTGGTATGGTCTGGGCGGGAAGACATTCCCCAAGGGAGAGCCGCCTACTTTCTCTGACTCCATCCAGGACATCAAGAATTTCTAAACATAAAATGGTTCTTACTCTATTATATATTATAGCCTTTTTAACAGTCACCATCTTTATCACATTTGGGGTTAACTTACTATGTCTTAATCTATTTAACACATTCTTAAACAACAATGTTTAAGTCACGGCTTTTACACATCAGTTCATTTGTTTCAAGTTTCCTCTGTCCAAGGAATAGCTTCCTATTTTTTATTATGAGATAATGATATAATGCAATCTGAATCAACTATGAGAGATTTTCTACTCTATTGCTCATCTTTTTAATTTTACTTTAGTATTTATTAATTGCATAAATGTGCCTGACTGAGCCAGCAAAAGTGACATTTTACTTCTAAAAATGATACATTTCCTGTTAAACAAAATCGGTTTTATCAAATAGTAAATCCACAATATTTTCCTTGGTTTAAATTGAGCATTTGCTTTCCATTTTTCCAAAGCCATTGCAACCTTGCCAATAACTACATCACTTAAACTTTCTTTACGACTGCAAAGATTCTAAACTCTAACATATAATATTTATGCTAAACACACTTAAAAGTAGACAGTGAAATTTCAAGTAAAATAAACTGTATCCACATTTATTGGACCAAACATGTCTCCACATCTAGATTTTACTTCTATAAATTATACAAATACATTGTACATTCTTAAATAATGAATGCTTACAATATTAATTTGTAAGCTTTTCCACATAAAACGACTTACACAGGAATGTGAATGGATCAGTATTTCTGTTACAGACTGCAACATTCTCTCAATTTTCTCCTTTGTGGCTGCTGTTTTGTCTTCCTGGTTTCCGCAGACTAAGTATCAGTCCTTATGCTTTGGCTATGAAATCTGTTTGAGCTGAATGAGGCAACGTTGGTTATTAAGGCTTATTTCTATGATGGAGCATTATCCTTAAACTGAGTGCCATTTCCAGAGAACAGTGGGAGAATCACAGCTATCTTGAATCTTCAGGCTCTGTTTTGATGACTTTCTTTTCTAAAGTAAAAGCTGAGTGAGGGTAGTCTTTTAAAATCCCAAGACTCTCTGTATAAAAATGGAAATACAAAGTGTATTGATACTTTAAATCAATGGATCACAAAAAACAAATTCCAACTTATGAAACAAACCCCCAAACTCCATAGCAAACAGTATCAACTAGTCATAATTCTGCAATTCCATGCAAAAATTTTGTTTATAGAATTGCGATTAAGAGCTTGGATTCTGGATTTAAATTCCATCTCTGCCTATTACTAGCTGTGTACATCTCCAGGCAACTTACATTCCTCTCTAGGCCTTAGTGTCTTTCTTCTTCTATAAAATGGGGATAGTATCTATATAGGGTGGCATGAGAGTTAAATCATGAACGGCACAAAAAAGCACTTAGCATATAGACCGTATTTTTTTTAATGCTTAGTTCAGCATAAAAAAATTTTGTAAAATAAAACTGGTCATGCATCTACAACAAAGTTACTAGCTAAAATATTTAGTTACTAGCAGTGAAAAAAAGAGAGAAAACATTTTCCATATTTAAACATGGAACTCTTATTAAAATTTCTAGCCATGAAACATTAGGGTGGGAGAAACAAGGATAAAAGAATGAAGACTACATTCATAAGGAATCATTCCTTGGAGTATGTGTGTATAGTTATTTCAATCTCACAAAAACACTAGAGAGTGACAATAAAATGTAATATTGATATAAAGTAGGAGTGCTGGATGATACATATCCACACACACACGTGCACACACACACGTACCCTTTGAAAAGGATTCCAGAAGTGTAACCAAAACTAACAGCTAATCTGGAATTGGGCAGTTCAATTTACGAATTTACTATCTCTATGCAAAAGTAGATTTTTAATTTAGCAAGAGTATAAAAATAGTAGCTACCATTTACTGAATTCCTATCAGCTAGGCAATTCATATGTGCTACCTTGTTTAGTAGTTGTAATTACATGGCAGAATTTATTTGTTTTACTTATGAAGCAACAGTGATCAAGTGACTCCTAAAGCTACTTTAACTCAAAGATGGTATGATGCTAGATACTTTCAAATGGTGCTGCTCTCTAACAACTTTGTCTAACTCACTTTTTCTTGGGGAAAAATAGTCAAGCATCTTATAATAAGGAACAGCTTATCCTTTTATGGAGTTCAGTTTAATTCTGAAATATAAGTATCATCCGCAAAATGCATCTGTAAGAAAAGTTTAGATTTTGGTATATAAGGTTTTCTTAGTGTGAGAGCAAACATGTAATCCATCAATTTCACAGTATGAAAGGCTGGAAAAAGGCAATTACATAACTTAAATCAGCCATGTATTATTTGGTTTAAAATTTTTTATAACAGTTAATCAAAATAGTATCATCCTTCATGAGTTTTTCCCTGTCAATTCTTTGGAATACCATGTTCTAAAAAAGACTGGTCATTATTATGGCAATCTCTTATTTCCAAGGGGAGAAAAACTGGTAACATTGTTAGTAATTAATGACCCTTTTTTTGGCTGGGAGTGGGGGAAAGGAGGAGTGGAGATAGTGGAAAGTAGGAAAATAGAACCTAAAGATGTCTTATTCAAGTGTCACTCTCTCTAATCACATCCCATATTCTTACCTGACTGGGACTTCGCCTCACTGGAGTAAAGTCTACTCAGCTCTCCATCCACCACAAAATGATGGGGTTGTCTGTTCGGTAAATTAGGCATTCGGAGATTCAAAGGTCTTTCTCCTAAAGGAAAGGAGGGGGGGAAGCAGTATGAATAATACTAAAAACACACTATGGTTTTTCTTAAATAGACATTTTCACAAATTGCCTGAACACTCTTTAGGAAAGGAATAAAGAAAGCCAACAGGCACTGAAAAATTTAAATAATAGCAAGAGAAATATTTTAAGTAATAATTTAGGAAGGAAATGGCAATACATGCTAGTTCCAAGGTTTACAATTCTGCCAGGACATTTTTCGGAGTGACACGTGAACCAAACAAAGACTGAGATTTCCAGTAAGCACTCCAGCTCTGGCATAGAATACATCCCCTGTGTAAGGCATTTTCTTACCAGTGCATAGTTTACCAAGACGTGTCATTAACACACAATAACAAGTACTAGAGAGACAGAGATGGTTTCGAGCAACTGCCTATTACTACACAACGAAACCTACAGCAAATCCACGAAGACAAAAGTAGCACAGATAAGGTAAAAACGCTTTATATGGGAAAAACAAAAACGAAAACAAAAAAACGCTGTCTGCCAAATCACCTTCTGTCATAAACCTAAATCCAAACACTTAGACTGCCACCCCACTGGACATTATCCTGGTTTCACCAATTAGAGTCATCCAGTCTTTTTTTTTTTTTAAAGATTTTATTTATTTATTTGAGATAGAGACAGTGAGAGAGAGCATGAGAGGGGAGAAGGTCAGAGGGAGAAGCAGACTCTCCGTGGAGCTGGGAGCCTGATGCGGGACTCGATCCCAGGACTCTGGGATCATGACCTGAGCCGAAGGCAGTTGCTTAACCAACTGAGCCACCCAGACGCCCTAGAGTCATCCAGTCTTTCATTAATTTTGCTTTTGCTTCTTAAAACTCTTAAGTCTTAACTGTCAAGGATGACTGGAGAGGTTAAACAAGACCTCAACTAAACAGTTTCTATAACATTTTTAAAAAGGAAGAATGCTCTTCTCCAGCACTCGGAATCCGCTGACGTATTTTACGCTATAGATGGAGAATGCCTGTTCGGATAGTATTCTCCCTTAGAAAGAAATCTATTTTTTTTGGACAATGGTAGCCACTCTCTAGAAAAGTATAACGATAATATGTAAAACAAGAAGGTCCTACACAATTACTGTTTTTCTTCAAACACACGCCACTATTTGAAACTCTCATGTCATATACTGTACATCTTCCTCCACTAGAGTGTGAGCTCCAAGCCAGCAGGGACCTAACGTCACTGATGCATCTGCGGTACCTAGAAGCATGCCTGGCACACAGGAAGATACTACGAGTACGTGACGATGACGTGAGATTTTCTTCAAGTGTCAATACAAAAAAATGAAAATAATTTTTAAAATGATAAAAATATTCATGAACCACAGCTTTCTAAACTTAAGAGTTTAAGACAACCATTTCCAACGTACCACACCAAATAGCTTCATAGGGACCATGGGCCAATCTAGAGCCTGAAGAACACAAAATTTCTTTTAAGTCTCTCCATTCTTAAACTATCTCTACAAATCTCTGTACTCTTGTCACAGTGCTTGAGAAGCGGTTACCATATCCTTTTAGGAAACAAATGTTATAAATTTCATAGACAAATCTGTTTTTGAAGTCAAAGAAAATACGAAGCTGTTATCTTTTAAAAACCGATAAATGTCTCCGATGGCACCAGTTTCTTTGGGGGAAAAGGATCTTTACTGTTTACATGTCCCATTCCCATCCACCCTGTACAAAATATGGGTCAACTGCGTATGTCAGCTAGTTTAGGGATAATAAGGTAAAAAAAACAAACATACAAACAAAACAACCCCAAAACTTTTGCTAATTAAATCTGCAGGATGAATCCTTTCCTTTTTTGAAAAAGCAACAATTTAAAAATGAATTTTTATGGGGAATGTATAACATAATCTCTATAAAACATCAGGATTTAAAAATAAGCCAACTTTTGTTTCTCTCTGCAGTGCACACAGTCACTGGCTCACAAAGCGTAGGTCATCTAAGACCCACCTTGGCCATCAGAGTTGTCGGAAGCCACGCCGTTCGGGCTGTGCTCTTCAGAGGCCTGCCTGTAGAGCCCCGCCGAGAGCCTTCTCTCAGCATGCTGCAGTCTCTCATAGCCAGCTGGGGCGCAAAGGAACTCCATCTGCTTTGCCATCACCTTTTCAGGCTGCTAGTAAGTAAAGCAAAAATAAAATCAGGAACTAAAACAGTCTACATTTTTTTTAATGGTTTAAAGATGCCAATTTCAGACTCCAGCAAATATATTTAGTATTCATTAAATTAGTTCGCACTTCATGTGGTATACACGTTCCATAAATATGCTTAGATGTCTGTATCATGTTAAAACATAAAATGCTGGATTCTGTGCAAAAGAAAAAAAAACTTCCTGCTTATCCTTTAAAGAGAATTCCATTTCAGCCCAAAGGCAAAATAACCTTAGCTTTGTTTCCTGAAGTACTGAGTCCTTTAAAATATTTTTTTAAAAAGGAACCTCAGAGCAACAGCAACATCTGCTAGAAACTGCTTCTAACACACAGGGTGACATCTTGGCATTCTTGGTTTAGGATCTGGCACTACACATACTCTGATATGATGACACTATGTTGGGGGAGAAAAGGCGTAAAATGGCTTCTAGAAGGACAAGACAAACACTCCTCCCACCAAAATTAAACAATGCAAATTATGCAGGAAAAACATCAGCGCCAACGAGACTCTTCCCCTTCACCATGGAATGAAACTGCGGTATTTCCCAACCAATCATAAAAAGGCAAGTTTAAAATACACAAGTAAATAGAAATTCATCTCTGCATGTATTTTTTAAGTTCCTTCTTTACGTACTGCTTTACTTATATGTGATATTCAAAGCAGTGCATTTGTGATATTTTGCCAAGGAAGTTAATAGTCAAAATGCAGATATGAATCACTGCCATGCCATATAATACAAAGTACAAAGAAGCTGCTGTATAAAATTAGTTACAAAAAATCCTGATTCACAATAGTAAAAATCAATAAATGAAAAATATTAACTCACAGAATAGGATAAAAGCTTATACTACTTTTCTGAATGCACATAAACCAAATCAAAAGGAGCTTCAACTTCAATTCATTTGAACTCATTACTAACTGGTAAAATTTCCGTAAGATTTCTAAGGAGGAAGTGTATTTTTCATCCTCTTAAGAAGAAAAACAAAACTTGGTACTACTGAGTTTAACCAAGAGCAGTCGCCAGGCAGAAGATTAACAGGAATAAAACTTCTAGTCCTTTCCAAAAGGTGGTATATGCAGATGCCTTTTTAAAACATTAATTTCAGGATGCAATGATTAAATAATAGCAAAAGCACCTGAAGATACATATTAAGGTAAGAATTCCTTCTCATACATGAATCAAAATGACTTAATAGCCACAATGCTGATGATTAATGTTTTATTGAGAACTAGTACTATTTTATCTCAAAGTTCTATTACACACAGCCATAATCAACATGGCTTTTTTCCTGGTATCAAACTGCTTCTTTTAAATTTTCTTATGTAGAGACTCTTTCTTCCTACAAAACTACAAAGAACAAGTATCACTATATCAGATTCTGCTCATAACCAAATCAAAATAAGTTGTAATGGCTATCTTGTTGATACAGCTGTGGATCAGATGACATTTCAAAACAACCAGATATAAATCCAGTCCTCCGATGCTTACAACTGAAGCTAGCTGAAGCACCCATTTATTTTTCAATCTATAGATATTATTATGAAATGTTAACTGGTGGTTTATGTTACCTGTGAACTAAGAGCAGCAAGTTCTTCACTCTTAGCTTTAGCCTGCTGGAACAGTGTTTGTACAGGGTCCTGGAAATCTGGAAATCCATCCTATGGGTCAAAGAGTTAAGTCCTTTTCAGAATTTGTAAATAAAATATCAACAACTCAGAAAACACAACAACAAAAAACCACTTTAATCCTACTGCCCAAGTAATCATGATTAAGATTTTGACGTACAATACTTCCTTTCAGTCTTTGATGGTACAATTACCTTATTTCTACAGTTGTAAACTCACTAAATATACAAACAAAAAAGACAATAAGACTTACACATCGACATTGGAATGCAGACTTCATGAGCGTTAAGAGGAATGGCCATATAATGTTTCACGCAGCATTTCATCTAGTGGTTCAACTAGTAATAATCACTATTTTCACATCGGACATTTAGATTCTTTTTATTTTTAGGTTGAAAAACACTGCAAAAATATTTTCACAGAAACAGCACTTTCCATAGCTTAGGTTACCCAGGTACAGTAGATTCCTAGTACAATTACTGCAAGGGGATGAACATTTTTAGGAACATTTTTCATTCACTACTTCCCCCAAGGGCCTTTACTGGTTAATCAGACCCTAAGTTTTCCTTGCCAGCACTGGGTGTTATTGTTTTCTTAATTTTTGCCAATTCACATTTTTGTACTGATATTCAAAAATTTTAAAATTTTATATACTGTAACTGTATACACTTTTATTTTGTAAATTCTTCTATCACTGTAAGCTTCAGAAAGGCATTCTGCTTTAGAGATTTGACAAATACTCAAATCTACCCTCTAGTTTTACCTTGTTTGCTTTGGTTTTAAAATTTAACTCTCTAACCCATCAAGAATTTATTTTGTTATATATAATATGATAAAGAACCAATGTAAATTTTTTTCAAAGTGCCACCCAATAATCCCAATATGAATTTCTGAAGAATTCTTCCACTCTGAGTTGTCATTTCTCATTCGGTATTTCATATGACAGGCAATGGGGATTTGAATTAGAACGACCTGCACTCTCGAGGCTCCTGCACTCGAGGCTCCTGGGTGGCGCAGTTGGGTAAGCAGCTGACTCTTGATTTCGGCTCAGGTTGTGATCTCAGGGTAGTGGGGTCGAGCCCCAAGTCAGGCTCCCTGCTCAGTGGGGAATGTGCTTCAGGTCTCTCTCTCTCCCTGTCCCCCCACTGCTTGCTCACTCTCTCTCTGCAAAATAAGTCAGTCTTAAAAGGAGGAGGAGGAGAAGAAAAATGGAAAAAAGACCTGCACTCATGTTCCAATTCCACCACTTACTAGCTACATAACACCAGAGAAAAAAATGACCTTTCAGAACATTAGTTTCCTCATATGAAAAATATAGGTAAGAGCACCTCTCTGTTCGGGTTGTTGTGAGATGAGATATTGCCTTTAGCCTGTAATCACTGCCAAGTAAGTGTATCAATCCATACTAAATTCTTCCATTAAACAGAACTTCCTTGAGGCACTCTCCGCCTGGACAGTACAACTTAAATGATTTTCACTGTGCCAATCCGTCTATTACTTTTTTCAGGTTGTTTTGTGGTTTTTGCTCATTTGTTACTTCTCATGAAATTTATATCTACAAACATAACAATAGCGTGATTTTAGTAACTTCACTATAAACTACTAAAGAACTCCTCACAGAAATGGTCACTGACCTTCAAAATATTTCTCCCCTAGTTTCATGAGCTATATTTCGTAGCAAAAGGTAAATCATTAAAAACCAAAGTTCTTATAACATAGCAGAAAGAGATATAATAATAATAAAATATTTTATTTGAAATAAGGGATACCGATTCAAAAGTTTTTCCCCATCAGGGGCCTTATTTCTCCACTGTGAATCTCATGTTTTCAAATATTTCATCTACCAAAATTTAAGTAATTTGCCATTTTTAAATTCAAAGACATGAAATGAAAATAGAGTCGAGGGCAAATAAATCTGACATCTCCAGATAGTCTCATGTAGCTTTATGGTGGGTCAACATACAATCAGCATTTTATTTATTTATTTGAGAGAGAGTAGGGGGAGGGGCTTAGGGAGGAGACCCCGTGCTGAGCAGGGAGCCCAACTCGGGGATCCCAGGACCCTGGAATCACAACCCCAACCAAAGGCAGATACCCAACCAACTGAGCCACCCACGTGCCCCAATTGGCATTTTTAAAGTATTGAAAATAGTTACCTTTCTAGGCCCCCACGAGACCAAGAACCCTTGGCTCAGAGCAATATATGGAAAATAATCCTTAGCTGAGCTAGAATGAACTTTATACAAGTATATGCAATCTAAATCTAAGTGAAAAATACACTTATTTAGTCATTCCATTTTTCTCTAAGAACTTATTTAGAGCTAAATCTAACAGTCTCTTTAGCAATCTCTTCTGAAGTGAAGAGCACCTATCTGTTAGGGTTAAATCTATTAGGGCTGGTAATGAGGGAAGTTCAATGAGGGAAGCTAGGAGAAGACCTGGAAAAGGGAAGCTATCATTTTTCAGGTGACTACGACGTATCACCAGTTCCCGACTGTGTCGTGTATTTTACATGTATCCATCTAATTTAATCCCCACCACAGACTACCTTGGGTTCCTCTCATTTTACAACTACAGAAAGTGGCTTCAAAGCCTCTGCTCAAACTATAAAATCCCAGAGTTACTGCATTTATAAAACTCACAGCAGTAAACAGAGGCACAGCTCTTGCAGCTCTGTTTTTCATAGCTGAACTGGTTTAACTCCATTATTTACACTGAATTCAAAACCCAATTCTACTATTTACTGTGATACTGGACAGACTATTTCATCTTTGTCTACTCAGCTAACTTTAGAACCATTTTAAGGAACAAAAAACTCATAAAGAACACTTAGCACAGGGCGCCTGGGTGGCTCAGTTGGTTAAGCGACTGCCTTCGGCTCAGGTCATGATCCCAGAGTCCCGGGATCGAGTCCCACATCGGGCTCCCAGCTCCGCGGGGAGTCTGCTTCTCCCTCTGACTTTCTCCCCTCTCATGCTCTCTCTCGCTCTCGCTCTCTCTCTCAAATAAATAAATAAAATCTTTAAAAAAAAAAAAAAAAAAAAAGAACACTTAGCACAATGTGTGGCACATAGATACTACCCAGTAAATGTTTGCTACTGATATTTATTTGTTTAAGATTATATTTATTTGACACAGAGAGAAAGAGAGAGAGAGAGAGAGAGAGATCACAAGTAGGTAGAGAGGCAGGCAGAGAGAGATGGGCAGGCTCCCTGCTGAGCAGAGAGCCTGATGTGGGGCTTGATCCCAGGACCCTGAGATCATGACCTGAGCCAAAGGCAGAGGCTTTAACCCACTGAGTCACCCAGACGCCCCTGCTATTTATTAAGTTCCCTTTTTAAGCTACCAGATTAATCACAGTAAAATAGATAGCATGCTACAAGTGACTTACTGCGTGTCTATGATACAGGAGGAATAAGATAAATTTGGGGGATATTTACATAGTATAAACATCTTAGAGATTACATACATAGTATAAGACATCTTGGGTATTTAACACTATAAACAACAAGAAAATATTGAACATATTGGAAGGGAATGGCTTTAGTGGAAAGAACAGCAGAAATCTGGAAATACTTGTTTATTTATTCATCAAAAATTTCTCGTTTGCCTAACAGGTTCTAGACTCAGTACTCAATGCTGGGGATTCAACGACTCCTGTTTCCTGAAAAATAGACTAGAGAGAGAAAAAGACAAAGAGATCCAGAGCACGGTGGAGGCCAGTGTCAGGGAAGTCTTCAGAGAGGGCATTATATCTAGGTCGAGACGTGAAAGAAAAGAATTCTCTAGGGAAAGAGAGCAGCTTATATAAAAGCCTACAGGCGAAAAGAACAGGACAACACATCTGAGAAGCTGGAGAATATTTACTATACCTAACACAGGAAAACACTGAGAAAGAGGGAGTGGTGAGAGAAGTTGGATACGCAGGACCAAATTCTGTGAGAGACCTTGTAAGCCATGTTAAGAACTGTCGATTTTATCTTAAATTCAGAGAAGCCACTGAAGGTCTTGGGGGAGAAACCAACCAGATCTGTGTTTCCGAAAGGCCAATCTGAATGTGAGGGAGACAATATATAGTTCCAGCTTTTCAGCAAGCCCTGGGTGGAGTGTGCCCTGACCAGAACCTCCAATACTCCAATGCTGTTTTTAAAGGAACTTACACAAGAAAGAGCAATCTAGTCTTCTTGTGTTAAGAACTAGATGTGTGTTCCCAGGCAGGACAGTTAACCTCATTATTTCCAGTGTTCCCAATTTTTAAATGGAGATTAAACCATCTGCTTTATCCACTCAATGGAGATTCGTGAGGATTAAATGCAGTACTGCAAATGGTTAACTCTCGGAAAAGTGCACATTGCTATACAAACATATGGTGGCACCACTGTCAGAATTATTCAACCATGAGAATGCGAAAAAGCTGGAAGGGAGAACTGCAAACTCTACATATAAAGTTGTTGGGAAATGGACACTGCTCTTTCATTAATAAAGAAGTAAAAACATGTAATTAGCAATATACAACCATATCCAAGTAATCAATGATCTCTCTGAAGCTGGGTCATTCTGCTTTGCTCGCACAGTCTCTGATGGTTCATTACGGGCAAACTACAGGACTGAGTAGCTATCACTTCCTGACCTACGTTTTCAGGTACCCAAAATATGTGGCTTAGAAAGAAGAGGGAGAGGGCGCCTGGGTGGCTCAGTTGGTTAAGCGACTGCCTTCGGCTCAGGTCATGATCCCGGAGTCCCAGGATCGAGTCCCATATCGGACTGCCGGCTCTGCGGGAAGTCTGCTTCTCCCTCTGACCTTCTCCCCGCTCATTCTCAGTTTCTCTCTCTCTAGTAAATAAATAAAAAAATCTTTAAAAAAAAAAAAAAGAAAGAAAGAAAGAAGAGGGAGAGCATTCCCAAGAAACTGGTCTGTTTCACAAGATGTTTGGTGCAGGACTTTTGTTGTATGTCTCTCAAGCTTTTTCCCCAAGAACCAGCTGTACCATGCTATGAGCAATTTATCTTCATGTCATATTCTTGGCTACTGCCATTAATCACAATGTTCCCTTACTGGTGAGATTCTGATTCTGAGCACTGAGAAAATAAAAGACACAGGGTGGGATGCTGTTTGAGACCTAATTACTCTTATCCCTTTGGTCTCCACCCCCATTCCTCCTCAACCTTGCCCCTAAACACCAGCAAGCTGCTTTAAAGTCACTGCTTAATCGCTTCTCGGCCTTTTGGCTAAGATCAAGTGTAAAGTCACTGCTTAGCTGTCTCTAAAATGGCTCGTTTCGGCAGATGTTCTCAGCCTCACACGTGCATTTTCCTTTTTTTTTTACTCACACTTTCTATATGAATAGCAGATTATAATGCTTCTGTTTTTCTGATCCAAAGGGGAAAAGTCTACATCAAATTAGACCAGCCTTCTTTCAACAACCTTAGTAAGAATGGATGTTCTGACCCTCTTCCCTCCCCCTGCCTCCCTCTCCCACCCCCAGCCCACTGGAACTGCTAGCAGATGTTTCCTCTAAGTCTTTCTTCTTCAAGACCCAATTCTCTGACTTTCTGGTCTCTATTAACAAACTGCATTTCTTTCATCCAGTTCTCTCTAATTGCTTTGCACTCCCAGCCCACACAGGATCAAGAATGCTGTCACCTCCCATCTCTCTGCCTAGTCTCCAGCAATTTCAGTGAACGAAGAAAAGCTACAGATGAGATCTGAACAGCAACAGCCCATTTAGCCAGCTCCCGTGGCTAGTCCTGAGACCGGCTCTCTTACATATTCTTCCTCTCTTCCAAGATCTTACTTACAAACACAGGAGGTCATGACAGGATTTGTTCATAGAACACTTTATGTTCTAAATGAAAAAGAAAGGCTGTCAACTGAATCCACTTTTAATTATTATTTTTAAAAGACATGAGTGCCAGGGACTTTGGGTATTGGTATTTCATCTCCTTTAACTAGTTGTCAAGCTGTCTGAAATATATTCTGTCATAGGTATAATATAAAAAAAAATCAAACTAATTTTTCTTGATTTACTGTTTATCATCCCAACATCGTGCTTTTCCTCATTCTAAATAATCAGTTTGTCAAATGGCAATGTCTTATATTTAAATATATTTTGTAATTTACATTGTTAAATTTCCCACTCAAAACTTTTTTTTTTAAAGATTTTATTTATTTGTTTATTTGACAGAGATCACAAGTAGGCAGAGGCAGGCAGAGAGAGAGGGGGAAGCAGGCTCCCTGCTGAGCAGAGAGCCCAATGCAGGGCTCAATCCCAGAACCCTGAGATCATGACCTGAGCTGAAGGCAGAGGCTTAAACCACTGAGCCACTCAGGTGCCCCTTCCCAACTCAAAACTTACAACTGCTTGGATATGCCTCCTTGAAACAGAAACTGATAACTGTCCCCTTTCCCTCTTCTTTAAAGACTACCGTTTCTGCACACGCTTGGCCTTCCATAACCTACTAGGAAGAGAAAAGGTATAGTGCTCATAGTGTTTCTCATACCGAAGGTGAAGGTGCATTGTGAATGCTCATCAGCACCCAGGAAGGTAACACTGCTCTGCACTTTAGGAGTCAGACCTAGATATGAAGGCCTGGCTCTGCCGCTAGAGAGCAACGTGGCAGCTTAAGCAAGTCACGGAGACTCTCTGGGTGTCTCTTTGGCTATAAATGGAAATCCTAAAGCCTCTATATAAGGATAAACAAGAAGGTTTGTGATAATGAATTTCAAATGCCTAGCAGGGACAGGCATTAATAGATTCAATAAAAGTTATTTCTGCAAGTGTCCCAGAGCTAGATTTGAGGCCTGTGATGAAAAAGAAAACAACAAACACAATTCATTTTCATTTGGCTGAAAGTGGATCCACACAAAGGACTGTATTTTCCAGGTGGACAAGCTATTCATCCAGCCCAGACAGGAGAAATATTCCCAAACCTCGCTTACCAACATACAGGGCCGAAGAGGTGCCTTCCCTAGAGGCTTCATTCCAAGTGATGGATTACCTTACAGCCTTCCCAAGCTAGCAGGCTTTTTCCTCTGTGTCTACTTCATTATTTTCGGAATTATAGAGAGTTCAAAATCTGTTTCTTAATGTCTAACATTCCCTGTAGGAAGGAGTGCTAGTTAAGGACAACAGATTATCCTGAGCACTTCACTACAATACTATACTGTATTAAAAAACAACCCCCAAAACAAAAGCAATCAAATAAATAGCTAACTATCCTTAAAGGGGAACAACCTATTACATAGTAAGAGGAAAAAAATCAGACAAGGATTTTAAAACTTCTGCCCAACCCTTCACAAGCAGACCAGGAAACTACAGCACTTGGCCACAAGAAAACACTTTACCAAGCTTGAACGTAGTGTAGTTTTCTCAGTGCGTCCTAATGCACTGGTAGTGGCATGCGAGAAAATGTTTCTTTCCTTTACATGTCCATTTTTGATGTCATTTCTATTTTATCTACTGGATATTACATTTCTTTTTGTACATTGTAAAAATTATGTTTTCAAGATTAAAAAAGTCAGCAATTTGGCACATATACTAATTGGTTATTGTCAAGGATTTTAGAAAAATGAAAATGAAAGAAAAAATTCTCATTAACTTGGGCCTACTAATCTGCTATAATTTATAATGTGCTAAGCTTATCTTTATGGTATTTTCTTTTAATAGAAAATTAGTAATTCAAATGAAATAAGAAACAGTATGTTCAAAGAATTCTAAAATCTTTCTAGTTTTACTGATGAAGTCCCTGGTGTCAGTCATAAATTGTGACCAAACTGGTCTCATTGTTCTTCTAAACATGTGCAGTATTTTCTTGCCTCTCTCTTTGTCCATGTTAGTCTATCTTTGTAATGCCCCTCCACCCCACATTTACCTTCTAAAACCCAACCTTTCTTTTAAAACCCAGCTCAAACACTATCTCTTCAACAGAGCCTCTCTTAATCTCTTCTATGGGAATTCTCCCCTCACTGGTAGCCACATAGAAAATAGGTATATGGACACCTGGGTGGCTTAGTTGGTTAAGCATCTGCCTTTGGCTCAGGTCATGATCCCGGGGTCCTGGGATCGAGTCCCACATGGGGCTCCTTGCTCAGTGGGGAGCCTGCGTCTTCCTCTCCCTCTGCTGTTCCCCCTGCTTCTCCCTCTTCCACTCTCCCTGCTTGTATGCTCTCTCTCTGACAAATAAAATTAAAAAAAAAGAAAAGAAAAGAAAATAGGTATAAACAATGCACTAATACTTGATAAAATGTCTTAAAGGAGTAACAATCCTACACAACACTATGTACACCTCAGTATCAGCTTCTGGAATCGGAATCTCAAATCTGAATTAGAGTACATAAGAGAATTGAGACAAGGATTGAGGCCAATCCTGTGTATTTTGCAAAGGATTACACTGGATCCATGTGTAGGTACACACATGCATAAAACACACACTCTCAGGAGAGAGACTGCTGCCCTGCAATACAGAAGTGCTTTTAAAAAAATGAAGCAAAAACAAAATTTAAAACAAACCAGCAAAAAAGGAAAACTATTGTCCTAAATTAAAAGCTCAAGTCCCTATTTATTTCTGGGAAACAAAATCAAGAGTTTAGTGTCTGTCTATAAGAGCATTTAAAGTAGCTTGGGCTGATAAGTCACTTGTCTTATTTAGGAAGGGTAAGAACAGTTATTCACAGAAAAAGGAAACTCCGATTATCTTAATTCTAAGTCCAGAACTGTTCAAGTGGCTTTGTGAACGCTAATAAAATAATAAACCAAATAGAACTATCATTCAGTATCTCTAGTGGAACATAGATAAATGAATTGAAGGGTCACATCTAATGCTATAACCCAACAACACTCTGAGCTACTAAAAAGAAACTCAAAACACTGTGCTGGATACAAAAAACACTGTTTAAATTTCAGGTAAGGGCCACCAAGGAGGAGGTCAGAAAGACATCAATACAGCCGAATAAGAATAAATGACAGCTCAAACAGCCCATGAGATTCATGATCTCAAATGTACAACAGCGATCTCTGAACACACAAAAAAGGAAACCAGGGCTTAAATGTGAGAAGAGCCCAGGTCAGGATTACATAGAGGGCCAATGATGAGAAAGAGAGGCGGACAGAATTTCTAACCCAGCAGCTGACTACTCTTCCTGGTCCCTGGGCAGGTTTTGAACCTTCTTTCCTCTAACTCCTCTGACAGCACATGCCTTCCTAGCAGTCTCTATATTCACCTGTCTTCCTTTCAGTGGCAGAGTCACTGTATCTGTATCATTACTTGGGATACAATCAGATAAAACTATGTCATCACTAGTTAGATCATCTTCTAATGGCCTTTTCAATAATTTTAGCAATTTTTTTGCATCGTATCTGAGGCTCACCGGTCTTAAACATTACTCAAGAGCTAATAATGATGCTGATTACAAATGTAAGCACAATTTTTTTAAAGTGTGGCCTTTTTTGGACAAAATTCTTCTCTTCCTTGAGAACCACTGCTTTAGGATAAAGTTTTTTTGGTTTTTTTTTTTAAGATTTTATTTATTTGACAGAGAGGAGAGAAATCACAAGTAGGTAAAGAGTCAGGCAGAGAGAGAGGGGGAAGCAGGCTCCTTGCTGAGCAGACAGCCCGACTCAGGGCTCAATCCCAGGTCCCTGAGATCTTGACCTGAGCTAAAGGCAGAAGCTTTAACCCACTGAGCCACCTAGGCGCCCCTAGGATAAAGTTTTTAAGAAGTCAAAGATGCTTAACCATAGCCATTCATTATTTCACCGAACTGATTTTACTAAGTGCCTATTAAGTGCAAGGAACTATTATCAAATCTGAGTATAAAGTAGTGAACAGATAGATAAGAGCTGTATTCTCATCCAATGGGGCAGACTGATAATAAAAACAAATACATAATAGTTTCAGATACCAGTAAGTGCTATGAAAACAAACAAAACAAAGCAGGATAATGAACCTAAATGGATTCTGAGGTAAGGGTGCCCTTTTAGAAAGGAAGGAAGGAAGTCAGAGGAAACTCTCAGCCACGAGCTGAAGCCAAGTGAAGAGCTACAGAAAGATCTCCATAGGGGAACAAACAGTGAGTGCTGAAGGCAAAATGAGTTTGGCGTGTTCCAGCAACAGAAAGTGGGTCAGTTTAGCTGGGACACAGTAAGAATGGGGAAGCGTGGCAGCAGATGAGGTTAGAGATACAAAGTTAGAGTCAGATCATGTAGAGTCTTAGACGTCTCTAGAAGTGTAGATTTTATTCTAGGTACAGTAGAAAGACATTGGAAAGATTTAAGTGAGAAAGGGATTTGCATTTTTAAAAGGTAATTGTGGGGGCACCTGGGTGGCTCAGCTGGTTAAGCGTCTGTCTACCTTTGGCTCAGGTCATGAACCCAGGGTCCTGGAACTGAGTCCCTTGTGGAATTCCCTGCTCACCAGGAAGTCTACTTCGCCCTCTGCCCACCCACCCCTACTCGCGTGTGTACTCTCTCTCAAAAATAAAACCTTTAAAAGAAAAAAAAAGATAATTGTAGCTTTGGTGTGAGTGAAAGACTATATACAAACACATGCTTAGTTAAAATAATGAGACGAATTTAGGGTAATCTAACACAGCTTATTTGCTTTAACTTGAAATTAAATAATGGATGTCTAAGAGAGTACGGGCCCCCATCCCCTGCCCAAGAAAAAAAAGGAGCTCTTAGACTTCAAATTTCTACTCTATTGAAGACTGGCCTTTAAAAAAAACATTCAATCCAAATTAAGGAACAATAGTTTTGAAACCATTCTATAGTTCTAACAGCCCTAAGAAAAGCACATGTTTTTTCTTGCTCAACTCCCACCTTGCCTCTTGCAGACCTAAAATCAGAAGGATAACCTTGGGGGCCCTGGGTGGCTCAGTCAGTAAAAGCCATCAGACTCTTGATTTTGGCTCAGGTCATGATCTCAGGGTCCTGGGACTGAGCCCCTCGTCAGGCTCCCAGCTCAGTGAGGAGTCTGCTTGCCTCCTTCTCCATCTGCCCTCCTCCCCCCTGCTCATTCTCTTTTGCTCTCAAATAAATAAATCTTTTTTAAAAAAAAGGACAGTCTCAACCATGATCCTCTATAAGGCTTGATTATAGGAAAGTCTCCATTACTTGGAACTACTAAATTGTCATTTCTCTCAGATCATTAATATGAATAACCTTAGTTCCTCTAAATATATTTGACAAGATGACTAATGATATAAGATTATAAAAAAATCATTAAAGAGTAGAGTTTTTAAATGTCTAAGAAACACTATTGACAAATCAACCTGTGATAAATTGACAGGATATCAATCTCATTATTGTTGTTTCCTTCTAAGAATTCCTTTGGTATTCTAGTTCAAATTAGATTATTTCAAAGCAACAAAATTCTATATTGTCTTAAAAATTCTACAATTCATTCACATTTTTCATTTGTTTATGGAACATCCTTTTTTTCAGTTTGAACTAGTAAATAAACATTATTAGCGTAAGAAAATTTAATGCATAATCTTACCTCCACTTTAATTCTCTTTGGGGATAATTCATCTCTTTCTCCACATTTTGACCTGAATGGAATGGGAGAGAGAAAAACTTGAGAAGGTAACAAATTTTATTCTAAAGACATCTCAATTTATAAACTTCCCCTAAAACATATACCCCTGCAACCCTCACATCAGAAATAAGACATTCACAATGAACACTGACATAACAAAAAAGACTTTTCATCATTTCTAAAATAACATCAGGGAAATATGCCAACACAATTATATTATACATTTTAAAAGGCCACTACCTAAAAACTTCCCCACAAAGAAAGGTCTCAATAAATATGTAATGATCATCACATAATGGAAAAAAAATTAAGGAGGATTATATTGCATGGTATCTTTTTATGTATCAGCAGGAATACTTCAGGATAAAATGACCAAAGTGGCCACTTAAGATCAATGCTTAAGGCTACGTAAGATTAAAATGCATTTTGTCTATCTACTGAAACGCAGATGCATTTTCCCTTGACCTGAGGATCCCTCTGCTGGGACTCTATCCCAAAGGTACCTACACATATATGAACTAGTACTGCCAATTAAACTGTAATAAGCCATCAATTATAAGCTATTCTTCAAAGTAAATGGTTAAATGTCTGCCCTTAGCTCAGGTCATGATCCTGGGATCATGCAACTGAGCCCAGCATCAGGCTCCCTGCTCCGCGGAGTGTCTGCTTCTCCTTCTGCCCCGCCCCTTGCTCATGCAAGTGTGCACTCTCTCTCTTTTGCAAATAAATAACCTTTAAAAAATAATCTTTTAAAAAAAATCATAGTACATCCACACAATGCAATACCATGGAGCTGTAAAAAAATAATGAAGAAGATGTGTACACACTACCATAATGAGATCGCTGAGACATGTTAAAAGAAAAATACTGAATAATGCAGATACATACTACCTATTGTTTTTTGGGAAAAAGGTAAAAATGAGAAAATATATATATCTGTTTCAAGTGCATTAACACACACTGGAAAGATGAAAAAGAAACTAATAAAACTACTTACATTGAGGAGAGGAAGAAGTTAAAAAGAGATCAGAACAGGAGTGAAACTTTTTATATTAGTCACAACGTTTTGGCTTCTAAATTATGTAAACGTGCTATATATTTAACTTAAAAAGTATATAAATGTAAATACAACAAGAAACAGCTAAAAATTGTTGAAAGCAATTGCCTTGGCGGTGTGGTATCCAGAAGGCAGGGGTGGGGCGGGGAAACTACTGAATTTCAGTATAAGCCCCCTGCACTGTATGACTCCTTAAATGATGTACAATGTATTACCTTGATTAAATCACGTAAATAAAGCCGTCAGAAAATTTTGTAGAATATAGTGAAAAATATTAAAAATCACTAAATCAACTCATGATTATCCAACTTAAAAAAATATGATAAATAATTCTACAATATTGCTATATATTCTTAGCCTGTTCATTTAGTCTGCATCATTTCACTTTGGGTCAGTTTGTGAATATGTGGACTCTTTAGGCATAGCAAAGGAAGCTGCTATGAGTTAGGGGACATAATGATGACAGTAAGCACCTCAACAGTGGCTTTTCAAACTTGCATAGGTACAAGAGTAATCTGGGACACTTGTGAAACTTTGGATTCCAAGACTCTATCCCCCGAAACTGATTTATTAGGGCCAGGGAGGGTGCTCACGATGTAGTTTTTCAACACACATTCAATGACGCTAAATGCCAGGGGTCATGTATCTACTCAGAGAAGCAGCGGCACACACAACTCATGGTGAACTAGAAATCCACGTGCAACAAGTGAATAAAACTGAAACGGTACTATGCCATCCTGCTCAGGGTTTAAATGAAGATGAGATGAACAATAATAATAAATGTTTATATTAAATTTTAAAACCACCACTGCTTTTCAACATGTAAGTTTTTTACTTCAAGTATTCTATATTCCATTTCATATTTCCGACACATGTCCATATTCCACGTAATCTGGTATCTTCCAACATTCCCTTAAGTACTGGCCAATGGAGTCTTTTCATCTATTCAACTAATCTCATTGGATTGCAAACACCTTGCAAAAGAAACCACTTGGCTTCCACCAAGAGTTCAACAAGTTCATACAGTTAGTGGGTATACAAATAAGTCTTTACATACCGACTAACTAAATCTCACCATCACACTCAAAACCAAAGCATCTGTGTGAGAAGAATGTCTAAAACCACTACCAGAACAATGCTATAGTGCTAGGGAACTGTCTTTCAAAAGACAAAAGGAGAATTAAACAAAATAACAAAAACCACATCAGCTATGTTTTGAAAAGTCACTTCACTCTAATTTTACAGAAACACAATCACATTACACTTCTACTTTTTGAAAAATGCTTATATTCTATCAATGGGTAGTGTTTTAAGTTCTACCTCTATCAAGCGATGCAAAAATATTACCTGTCAATTAGTTAGACACTTACTTTGTGGTTCTGTAGGTGTATTTGTAGGTGACTTCTCGAGAAATCTGCCTAGCCAGGGCAAACAGTTCATCTCTTCTTGTCAGCAGGGCATTATCCTTCACACAGAGCTGAGCAGCCGCTTCATTAACAGTGAGCTGTGTATCCAAAACAAAGTTTAAAAATTATAAACATCTTTATTTCATCAATAAGAAAAATGTTTCACTTAAGGATATAAAATACATCATTATATTATAATGAGATCATAAGTTTATAAAAATCAGGATGGGTCTTTCTTTATTCCTTACTAGTCCTAAGGCCTAATTTCAGAAGAAAATCGTATCACCCACCATCTCTTGGAACTCAAATTAATTAAAAGAGTCACCTTGGTTTCATGTCTTTAAATGCTTAATTTATTTTTGTTTAGGCATGGATTTATAGAAAATAAGCAAAATAAAGTAAAAAATTATCTGTATCTCATTTTTGTGAAAAGCTAAGGATTTGATACGATTTGTTGGTACTATTTCCCTAACCAAAAGTGAGTATATGTGGTCTGACGTATTTTTTACTTTTTTTTTCAATGTGAACTTATATGAAAATTCTTAGGAAGTTATACAAATTAGATTATTTGAATTAAATATTTATCAAATTACTTAGTCAAAAAACAGAGCTATCACATATTAGGGTCATAAAGGAAAATCAAGGTCTTGGATTCACTAATTCTCTAATATTCTTCTAATTCTACTCTTTTATCTAAGTGTTAAATAATGCCAATACAGAATTGTTATTTGAAAAAACTGTACTGAAATTTAAAATAGCAAATTTATCCTAAATTCAAAATCTATAATTGTTCAATAAATCAGAAAAGGTTTTTTTCACACAATTTTGCCAATTTAAATAGGGAATTGCCAAGCAATGTATCAAACTTTTTTTAAAAAGCAGGAAACATACTCGTTCCAGGCATGACTGATGGCAACCAAAGTAATGGCAGACAGCTGAGGTGAGTCCTGCTCCATCACGTACAGGCTGTGTGACTCTGGGCATGTAAAAACTTCTCAGAGCCTCAGCGTTCTCAGAGGCAAAAATAGGATAACCAAAATGGGAACTACCTCGAGGGACTAACAAGAAATAAACTGAGACACACCTGGCACAAGGTTGTTCTTAGTATTAGTTCTTGTTTTCCTTTCATAAAAAAATGGGTATTAACTTCCTTCCTACCTGGAAATCCCATTTCGTTCACAAAAATGTTCTGTATTTAAAAGTTTCAAAAATACAGAGAAGTAACAGAAGAAATTCAACCTTCTATCTATTAATATTTTATTTTTAAAATTTTATTTATTTATTCTTGAGACATTGAGCGAGAGAGGCAGAGGGAGAAGCAAGCTCCCTGCTGAGCAGAGAGCCCGATGTGGGACTTGATCCCAGTACCCTGACATCATAACCTGAGCTGAAGCCAGATGCTTAACCAACTGAGTCACCCAAGCGCCCCCATCTATTAATATTTTAATGTATGTTACTCTAATATCTGTGTATATACAAACATGTACATGAATATAGATTTGTAATCGCCTTTTTTCACTTATGTATGCTGTATTTTTTACTTTTATCATGTTGTTAAAGCCGAAACTGGGCTTATTTATATCAGCATCTGGCATGGGTTGGCTACTCAGTAAATATTTGCTGACTGATAAATGAATGTAAATATTCTTTATGATATCATTTTATTTTTACTACCCAGACATGTAATATTCCATTGTAGGAAAGAGCAATATATTATTTAAATCAACCTCACTCTGAACATTAAACTACCCCCACTTTTCATGTAGTACAAAGAAAGCTGCAAAGAACATTCTTAACTGTGTATCTTTGCACACTTATTCAATTATTTTCTTGGAAAAAACTCCTAAGAATAAATTTGTTAGGTCATAGAATATATTAAATTTTAAAAGACTTATATATTTCACCAAATTATTCTCCAGGAAAATTGCTCCAAATCTTAACACTACCAACAATTATATGAAGATCCATTATCTAGAATCAACCCATACCATTAATTTATTTTGAAAGCTTTACCAAGCTGATCTATTTTCATGATCATTTGGTTGTAATTTACATTCCTTTGACTATAAAACTGAACTTTTTTCTTATACTTTTGAATTATTTTAAAATTTGCTTGCTCATTGCAGTTGCCTGTTTCCTCTATTGCACTATTTTGTTTCTTTAGGACTCTAGGAATTCTTTATGCGTTAAGAGCATTAACTCTTCATATGCGGTGGCTTTCCTTTCTCACAATTTATCACTACCCTTATGGTTTTTGTCTTGGGTGCCATGCGTAGAAACTCCCTTCTCACCCTAATACTACATGAATGTTTTCCTGTAATTTAGTGTAATAGTTTTATTTTTTCCACTTAACTACTGAAACCATTTAGAATGTGTTATGGCATATGATATAAATCATATATCTAATATTCCCCTCCCCAGATTTCTACCTGTAATTTACACTCTCAAATAATTTTGCTATGCACAAGGTTATAATAAACCGAGGTCTCCTATTTTAAACCCACAACTGAAAATTAGAGCATTATAGGAACAATGTATTTCCAGTCTTCTCCCCTTTTCCTAAAGAATCATCAACAGATCAATTTCTTCCCTAAGTACTTTTGAAAGGCACAATGAAACTGTAACTAAAAGTGAAATATACTTTTTTTTTTAAAGATTTTATTTATTTATTTGACAGAGAGACATCACAAGTAGGCAGAGAGGCAGAGAGAGAAGGGTAAGCAGGTTCCCTGCTGAGCAGAGAGCCCTATGCGGGGCTTGATCCCAGGTCCCTGATGAGGCTTTAACCCACTGAGCCACCCAGGCGCCCCTAAAAGTGAAATATACTTTAAAGAATTTCCTAAATAAATTAACTTCAATTTCAGAAAAGCAGTAGCTACAATGACCTTAAAGACCTTAAACTCCTTTTTATGTAGCCCTTTCTTTCTTGCATTCATAACCTCCATTGGTAGGGAGGGAGAGCTTCTGATTATCAGTAAGGTATTTTAACTGATAACATTTCAGAGGTACCACCTTATACACAACCACAGAAAATAACCTTTCAACATCAACTGGAAACAGTGTTCTAGTATTCCACCATCCTAAACACAACATAACACAAAAAAACACAAACATAACACATTCTTTGTCACTGAATTCAGGCTTCAAGAGATCAAAAAAGTAGACTGAGCCCTCCAAGACCTTAGGGAGACTTCTGGTATTAAAATTGAGGCTGCAGAAATAACTATTGCTTACCCCAAGTTGTAATAAGAAGCTGATTCATCAAGGTTCCCCCTCAAAAATGGCATTTTCTATTGGTGTTTTCTGTATTTCATGCTCCTAATTGTTAATAATTAAATCAGTAAATATTATGATGTATTTTTAAAATTTATACAAATACTCTAAAATAGTAGTCATTGCAGTACCATACTAGCTTTTTAAAAATTCTAAGTTTCTAGGGGCACCTGGCTGGCTCACTTGGTGGAGCGTGTGACTCTTGATCCCAGGGTCGAGTTCAAGTCCCACACTGGACATGGGAGCCTACTTAAAATTATTAAAAAAAAAAAAAAAAGTAAAAATTCTAAGTCTCTAGTTTTTGTTTTTTTTAAGTAGGCATCACACCCAGTGTGGAGCTCAAGGTGGGGCTTGAACTCAGAACCTGAGCTCAAGACCTCAGCTGAGATCAAGAGTGGGATATTTAATCAACTGAGCCACGCAGGTGCCCCTAAGTTTCTAGTTTTGTTAAAAATGTAAAATAGAGGGCGCCTGGGTGGCTCAGTTGGTTGAGCAACTGCCTTCGGCTCAGGTCGTGATCCCGGAGTCCCGGGATCAAGTCCCATATCGAACTCCTGGCTCTGTGGGAAGTCTGCTTCTCCCTCTGACCTTCTCCCCTCTCATTCTCAGTCTCTCGCTCTCTAATAAATAAATAAAAATCTTTAAAAAAAAATGTAAAATAGATACTCTAATTGGTTTACTTCCTCCAATTTCTTTTTTGTGGCTAAAAATATCAAAATTCCATTCATATTTTTATGTTAAATATTCTTTAAAGTTAGCATTCTATCATTTATAACTAGACTTAAAGTTTTCTTTACTGGTAGTTAAAATTATAATCTTTTACAATCAAATGATTGTGACTTTCCATTTTGTATTGTTAGCATAAAAATCCCATGAGAATGCTATGTGACAGGGTGGCTCAAAAGGCAATCAAGGCTTTCATTTCCAGCACAGGGAGGGAATGACGGGCCTCCTCACAGAAAACAACTAAAAATGTTGGATAAAAACAGGAGGGGAAAAATATCTTAAATGCCATCAGTAAGCCAGCAAGACAACAGTAAGGACTATTCCTAAAATGAATAGTCTTAAAATGAATGAAGACAGCATCTTAAAGGGAGTAAGTTGAGGACAGCTGCTAAACCAGATGACCCTGAGCTTCAGTCTTCGCAACCTTATAGGTCTGGTTAGTGTGAGAAGAGAACAGGAGGAAAAACCCAGGATCCACCAAAGGTGGTATCTGAGACCCCTCCCTCCACAAAGCTGAAATCCCAAACCACCACATGCTCACTGGAAGCACTGAATTAGAAATACAAACCTGTATTCTCAGGAGAACATAAGGGAAATTACCTGTCTTGAACCCTGTTACTGAATAGGGGAAAACAGAAGATACTCCCCTGAGATTTCATAAACCATCCCCCCAAATCAGCCCTCATGTGATTTTCAGCCCTAATTCACACTATGTGGGCTGAGAAATTTTTTCACAGGGTTCCAGAATTGTACTGTACAGAAAACAGGTGACTGGTAGAAGAAAAAGCAAATAACCTCTAGAAGAACCCATTTTCTTCCCAGGCCTCAAGACATTCCCACAGTTCCAAGAAATATGAATTATAGGCAGAAATCATAAAACATCCAAAGAAATAGGCATCAAAAGTAAAAACCAGCAGAAATGACAGAATAAGACCTTAAAAAACTAGAAAAATAAGAGTTGAAAATGTGACTAAAGAATAATACGGTAAAAAAGACCAAGAAAAATTGAGAAAACAGAATGAGAGAAAAAATTGGGGTAGGGGCAAACAGAAGACTTCAAAAGCAAACAACAGATAACATTGGCCTGTAAACCACAACAATGAAAACCGAAAGCCAAGGAAATATCTTCAATTACTAAGGGGAGATAACGGGCAATATAAAATTTGATACCCAGAATAAACAATGAAGGCAAAATAAAGATGTTTTCCAGTGGGTTGCTATAGGTCAGAATTTGCCTTGGTAGGCCTTTGTTAAGAAAATTCTACATGATATACTTCAGACTAAAGGAAACTAATTCCAGACAGGAAATCAGATCTAAAGAAAGGGAGGGGCAGAAATACAAAATAAAATAAGGGAAATAAATTCAAATAGTCGTCATCATAAAAAATGTAAATAAGTCAAATGTTCCAGTTAAAAAGAATTTGCCTATTAATTTTATAGTTCCAATATTGGTATTTACAAGACACATATATAAAACATGGATTCAGAAAAACTGAAAGTAAAAGGCTGGTAAAAATATAACAAAGACCATCAACAGATGAATGGATAAAGAAAATGTGGTATATATACACAATGGAATACTATGCAGCCATCAAAAGAAACGAAATCTTGCCATTTGCAACGACATGGATGGAACTACAGGGTATTATGCTAAGCGCAATAAGTCAGTCAGAGAAAGACAATTATCACATGATCTCTCTGATATGAAGAATTTGAGAGGCAGGGCAGGGGTTATGGGGGGGTGGGGAAGAGAAATGAAACAAGATGGGAGGGGGAAGGAGACAAACCATAAGAGACTCCTAAACTCACGAAACAAACTAAGGGTTGCTAGGAGATGGGGGGGTAGGGATATGGACATTGGGGAGGGTATGTGCTATGGCAAATGCTGTGAAACGTGTAAGCCTGATGATTCACAGACATGTACCCTGGGGCAAATAATACATTATATGTTAATAAAAAATTAAAAAAGAGATAACAAAGACATAATACATGTACTTATATTAATATCAAACAAAATAGGCTCTTAAAGTAAAATGGGTTATTAAAGATTAACAGAGTTACTGCAAAATACAAAGAGAAACAGAACTCCACAATCACAGTACTGATTTGCATACAACTCTTCCTGATAGAGCAGACCCAAAAAAATGACTACTTTAGAATAAGATTGTTAAAACAGACACATACAGAACACTCTACCTGCAGAAACGCACACAAAACACTGACGATATACTGAACCATACTAAAATCTCAATGAATTTTAATATATGCAAACCATGTACTCTGACCACAATGTAATTTACTTAAAAATCATTAGAAAAATAATTAAGGAAAAGCCCTCATATTTGGAAATGAAAAAATACTTCAAATAATTCATTGGTAAGAAATCATAAATAAAAAGAGAAGTAAATCAGAATTGGGGGGTGGGACTTCATACCAAAACTTTGGGAATTACACCAAATTAGTATATAGTAAGAATTTATACCTTTAATTGCTTACATTAGAAAAGAACAGCTAAACATTAATGAACTAATAAGCACCCAACCTAAGTTAGAAAATAAAATGAACTATAAGAAAGTATAAGCGAACACACACATACACACAGCACAACTAAGAATATCAACTAAGTCAAAAGTTCCTCCTTTAAAGATCAGGGGTTGGAAAGCTTTTGCTATAAAAGATTAGGCAGCAAATATTTTAGGCTTAAGAGGCCCAATAGTCTTTGTTACAACTATTGAACTCTGAAATTGTAGCTCAAAAGCAGTCGCAGACAATACATAAACAAATTGGCCTGGCTGTGTTCTAATAAAAATAAATTGCAAAATGAGGAGGTGGGCCATATTTGGCCCATAGGCTGTAGTTTACACAACCATGAAAAGATGAATAAAACAAACCTCTGGCAAAACTGATCAGGGGAAAAAAGAGACAAATGGGGGGGCTTGGGCGGCTCAGTTGGTTAAGCGTTGGACTCTTGATTTTGGCTCAGATCATGATCTCACAGGCTGTGGGAATGAGCCCCATATCACGCTCCGTGCTCAACAGGAATCTGCTTGAAGATTCTCTCCCTCTGCCCCTTCCCCCCACTCACGTGGATACACTCTCTCAAATAAACAAATCTTAAAAAAAGAGAGAAATGTGCAAACAATATTAGGTTTTAAAAACAATGAACTTTACAATAAGTTTGAAAATTTAGATGAAATGGACATATTTAGAAAAATGTGACTTACCTAGGTGACTCAAAAACAGCCTACCCTGATAGTCCTATAATCCATTTTTTAAATGATAAAAAAAAAAACCTCTTTTCAAGTATTTGATGCCGAAATCTATGCATTCTAAGAGTTTAGAATAAAGCATCATAACTTACCGATAATGTATTCAGGTTTATGGGGTTCCCAGGTTCAAAAGTCCTCCACTCTCAAAACTAAGACTGCTAGATTCCTCTGAAAGCTTCAGCCTTGACTTCTGAACACTACAAGGAAAACTGACCTAAATGTGGCATATTCTATGGGCCTAGGTCCTTATCTTAGTAACACACATACTTCAGTTCCTATAGGATTTTCAGTAGGTCTACAACTTAGCCACTGACTCTACATCTTCCTCCTCCCATCTTTGTGTTCTGGAACTCTCTGATTGGAAGTTGCTATCTGCCAAGCTGCCCGCTTGCTTATATTTCTGAATATTGCAAGCTCCTACATTCTCCACTGCCTTGCTATTCTCAACTTTCAGTTTCTCTCTCCTCATCCATTCACTGATTTAAGATCTAACACATACACTGCTTGTCTGCTTACCACATAACATACTTTTGGAGAGACGAAAAAATCCTGTCTGCTTGGACAGCTAATACTTTGTCCCTTAGCACCTGCCTCACACCAACAACGAGTATGGTTCTAGGCCCAGCAACTCACACTGTTTTCATGGCCTGACTCCTATAAACCAGGGCATATCCAACCAGAAACTAAGACCATCGCCGATTTTTTAGCTTTAAGAAAAAAAAAGTGTTTATTATAACAATGATTAATTTCATAATTCTTTACTGCCTGATATAAGTACATTTGGAAACAAGTATAAAAATGCATATAAGATTTTTATGTACTTTAGAGCTGAAAAACTTTTCAAGTGTAGATAACTTTTTGGTTTTCATCCACTAGTGACCTACATATTACAGCTGTAGGTCTTGAAAGACTGAAAGAACAGTGTCCACAGGGTGTATATGAAGAAAACTCTCAAATACTGTTGACTTAACAATGAGTCATATATTTCCTTATTTGAAAATTGAAGACAAACCAGTATTGTTCTTTAATCTTAGGAATTTAGAAAAACTCAAATATCTTTCACTCATTTTATTTATTTATTTTTTATTTTTTTTTAAAGATTTTATTTATTTATTTGACAGAGAGAAAGAGAGACAGTGAGAGAGGGAACAGAAGCAGAGGGAGTGGGAGAGGGAGAAGCAGGCTTCCTGCTGAGCAGAGAGCCCGATGCGGGGCTCGAACCCAGGACCCCAGGATCATGACCTGAGCCGAAGGCAGACACTTAACGACTAAGCCACTCAGGCGCCCCTTTCACTCATTTTAAATAGTCAAGTGAGAAAATATGAAATTACCGTACCTAGAAGGTATACTTATGTAGTATCTCCTTTCTTTTAATTCTCTCAAGATTTCATAATTTCCACCAAGCTGTTGAATGGTTACTAGTTTGAAGGAAGCATCCAGATTCATAAACATCTATCCTAAACTGTATTTTTGGACCAGATTCACATACTTGAGTTTACAAATAACAAGTGGTCTAAGTTTCAAAAATACAAGCCACATATTCTAAAGCCCCCACCCCCACATCTCAGCCTACTAGCATTCATTTTGAGTGTTCTCTTATTTTGGGAAACTCATGATAATCTCATTACCTAAATACCATCTGTACCTATTTATCCAAAGAAGCAAAGAACTCTTTAGCAAAAGCCAAGTGTGAAATAATTTTTCTATTTTTTAAAAGTAGGTTAGGACTTTAAAAAGAAAAAAAGTGAGGTCGATTTGGTTTATTAAAGTCATCTCTTTAACATACTTTCACTTTGGTAAAAATACTGACTCAACTTTGTGTTTCATCTGCTATATTTTAAAGATTATATTAAAACTAGATTAAAGCATGAAACTAAAATTGCCAACATGTTTTTCCCTTTGTTTTCTATTAATGACAACCATAATAGTCTTTTGGTAGATTCCTCCATTAATTCATAGGTAATGAAAGCATCAAAGTGTCTGAATTGTAACGCTAAGTGGTATTTTCTAGATGGATTCTAAGTTCTTGTGAGTCAGTTACTGTATGGCAACTATACATTAACAATTGCAAAAGGATATGCCCAAAATAGATCAAATCACAGATGCACTGTTACTTAAAACATTTTGCTAACCAATTTCCTTATTTTAAAGCTCCAGTATGCATTCACATCTAAATGCATTTATTTAAAAAGATGATAGTGAAATTGCTGAAAACAAGATTAATATACAAAAATCAGGCAGTGATAGTAATTTTAAAAAGTGGAAAAAAATTTCATTTATAATTATATCCCTTTTAAATCTTATATATTTGGATATCTTCTATTAAATAAAAGCTATAGAACAGACATTTAATATGTGTATATATACTACGCTGTATTTGACCTAACAAGAAATATGCAAAACCTATGTGATATGTGAATAAAGAACTAAAAATTACTGAGGAATATAAAATATCTAAATATGTAAATATATACACTATACTACTATATGGAGTTTTCATTATTTTTTTTAAAGATTTTATTTATTTATTTATTAGGAAAGAGAGAGAGTATGAGAAGGGAGAAGGTCAGAGTGAGAAGCGGACTCCCCATGGAGCTGGGAGCCCAATGTGGGACTCGATCTCGGGACTCCGGGATCATGACCTGAGCCGAAGGCAGTTGCTTAACCAAATGAGCCACCCAGGCGCCCTGGAGTTTTCATTATTTTAAGTACGTCAGTTTTTCCCAAATTAATCCGTACCTTTAAGGAATTTATAATAAAAATACCAATAGAAATTCTTGGGAAATTTAATAAGTGCATTAAAAATTTCATTTGGGGGGACGTCTGGATGGCTCAGCAGGTTGGCTGTCTGACTTCGGCTCAGGTGATAATCTTAGGGTCCTGGGATTAAGCCCCACATCTGGCACCCTACTCAGTGGGGAGTCTCCTTGTCCCTCTCCTTCTGGCCCTCCCCTTGCTCATGCACGCACGCTCCTGCTCTCTCTCTCTCAAATAAATAAAATCTTTTAATAAGTAAATAAATAAAAATAAAAATTACATTTGGAAGAAGAAATGCATGACCACCTAAAAAGATAGAAGCTACAAAACAAGACTACTGAAGGAACACTTGCCTTTCCAGATATCGAAATATATTATTTAGCTACAGTAATTAAAGTAACTCTATACTGGTAAAGGAATAGAGAATTAGATATGAAATCATATAGGATAAGACCAATAAATATTACTACGTAAAATTAAACTTCCACATGGCAAATGAGTCTGAAAGGTCAAAGGACAAATGTTGATCTGGAAAAATGTTTACAACATAAGACAAAAGGTTAATATCCTTAAAATATAAAAAGTTCTAACCAATCACATTTTTTAGGGTTAAGAAAAACAAATTAAGACATTGAACAATTAAACATTAAACAAATTAAACATTAAGCAAATTAAAACATTAAACAATTAAAATAAATGATAAGAACATAAAATCTGATATCTATTATACATATAAAAAGATATTCATCCTCACTAAGTAAAATAAATTTGAGCAATGAAAATTTTTCATCTGCTAGACTGGCAAAGATGAAAAAGAATGATAAATGCAGTATTAGCAAGAGTGTGGAGAAATGAACACTTGCATGTAATACCAGAATTATAAGGTGGTTTTATAAGGCAATTTAGCAGTATCTACTAAAATATTAAATCTATATATTCTTTGATCCCAAATTTTAAGAATCTACTCTATAGAAAAACATGCCTAAGTTTGTCTGTAAAGGAGTATGTATGTAATGTTCATGTCCACCATATGTATTATCAAAAAAATAGACGGGAGCCTGGGTAGCTCAGTCGATAAGCGTCTGCCTTCGGCTCAGGTCACAATCCCAAGGGTCCTGGGATTAAGCCCCGCATCGGGCTCCTTGCTCAGCAGGGAGCCTGCTTCTCCCTCTCAGATTCCCCCTGCTTGTGTTCCCTCTCTCACTGTGTCTCTGTCAAATAAATAAAATTAAAAAAAAATAATAAATAGAAACATCCTAAATGACACCAAATGAATGGTTTAGATAGATAAATAAGGGCACATTCACATTATGGAATATGATGCAACTCCAAAATAAAAAAGGTAACTCTAGGTGTATTCACTTGGAAAGATATCTAATAGTATATTGTACTATGAGTATAGTGTTACAAGTTTTTTTTTTTTTTAAAAGGGAGTCAGAGGCTAGTGTACCAAATATGATCCCTTATTTGTATACGTAAAGAAAACTATCTGAAAGTTTACAGATTAATTTCTTTACATCCTTTTGTAAGAACTTTTGTAAGAACTGAATATTTTTCCAATAAGCATATATTCCTTGCTGTGTTAAAGTACAAGTCTGAGGGGAAAAATATAATGTTTTTTACACGGAATATTATAGTCAAATGAACATTTTATTTCTTCTATAGGATTTATTTCTTCTATAGGATAAATGCTATACAAAATTTAGCAATGAAACAGTCTTTGTAACTCTGAAAATGGCATTTATTTGCCAAACATGCATAGAGTGTGTTAGACTCTGAAGATATAAAAATTAATGAGACATTATCTCTGCCTTGAAGAAAACCAAAGTATACTATGAGGGACAGATCAGTATATAAGTAAGTACAATAAAGTGTTTAAATTACTATGACAGTAGTGTAGGTAAGGGTAAAAATGGAAAGGAAAGGGAAGGTCATTCTACTTGTGGGAAAACATATCAGAACAGACTTAAACTCATACTTGAGCTACATCTTAAAAATAATGCACTGACCAGGGGCACCTGGGTGGCACAGTGGATTACAGCCTCTGCCTTCAGCTCAGGTCATGGTCCCAGGGTCCTGGGATCCGCCCAGCATCGGGCTCTCTGCTCGGCGGGGAGCCTGCTTCCCCCTCTCTCTCTGCCTGCCTCTCTGCCTACTTGTGATCTCTCTCTCTCTGTCAAATAAATAAAATAAAATCTTAAAAAAAAAATGATGCACTGACCAGATGGACAAGAAAAAGCGAATACATGCAAAAGAGATATATATGCATTCTTCTACTCAAGAAGATATATATGCATTCTTCTACTCAAGTAGCACTCAAGTGCTACAAATAAACAATGAGAATTTTAATGCCAAACGTCAAACCAAAACAATTTTCAAACTCATAATAATACTTATAACATTCATCTAATATAATTTTATTGTCTGTGCTAGTTGAAAATTACTTTTAAGTTCTGGTCATTTTTTTATAAATTTTTTTTCTAAAATCTACAAAAATGCTATCTATCTATCTATCTATCTATCTATCTAAAGGAGGGAGGGGAAGGGCAGAGACAGAATCTTAAGCCAGCTCCAGGCCCAGCGTGGAGCCCAATGCAGAACTCGATCTCACAACCCTGAGATTGTGACCTGAGCCGAAATCAAGAGTCAGATGCTTAACTGACTGAGTCACCCAGGCATCCCAAATGCCTTTTAAATGAATGGTTATATTTAAAATCCTATTTCTTAATTAAAAAACAAACTGTCTTTAAGTGCAAAGACTTTATACTTTCACTGCTTAAATTCTGATATTTTTTCATGTCACCCTACACTGTCATTCCAATGCTCAACACGTTTGAGTTCCACACAAAACACCCTACCACAATAAATATGGTTTATTTTCGTTAAAAAGTGACTATTTTGCTAACACCTATAGGGTTTTTATACTGCTTTCAGGGAACCTATCTCCTTCGCAACAAAATATTACCAAACTTATCTCTAAGAAACAAGACACACCACATCCATACAAAGAAAAACGTGGGCTTTTTACCTCATGAAGTGTGAGATGTTTCCCATCCTTTCTCTTTGAGTCAAATCTGCCATATATTGCACTGTATTTTCGAATTTCCTCCTCTTTGTGTGGATCATCATCACTCATCTCAAAGATGTGACCGATCATTTTGGCCAACTTCTTGTTGGTTTTTAGCAGCTCTTTCACTTCATTCAAGTCACTTTTCGGCAGCGTGGGGGCCATTCGCTCCACACACTCGGCCACAGAGAGCGCGGCGGCGGCATCCAGTGCCTCGCTGCTTTCTTTCGGGGAAGCCGGGGAGCCGAGGTCTGCTGGGGAGAGGCTGTGCTCGCTCTCGGTGGCATGATGGCCTTGCCAGAGTCTGGACTCACCGATACCCTGCAGCACTAAGCTCCCCACCACATCTGATTTCCCCTGTCCCAAGCTCTGCACGCAAGTAGTGGCAGCGCACTTGGGGATTTTTAAATGAGGTTCCCGGGCATTGCTATTCCTTTCGTAACTGCTGCAGGATATTCCCAGCCACGTTGGTGAACCCTCTGGTAACTTATAGATGGGTATGCTACTGACAGGCAGGGAAGTCAGTGGCTGATTGAAAAGGCTGGGGTTTGTAACCCAGTCTCTCAAAGCCTTCTGTAGCCTTCGAACATGAAGGGGTTTACTGGCCATGCCCACGAGTGCCATGATTTCCAAGAATTCCTCTTCTCCAGCTTCACAGAGTTGCTGGACATCATCACCCCCTTGTTGAATAAAGGCATCAAAATAAGAAAGCAGATTGGCTTTTTGTAATATTCTATACAGCTGCAACTCCCCCAGGGTCCTGGGTAAGGCCGCGGCCATTACTGTGGATGGACTTAACCTGCAAGAAGAAGAGAGGAAATACTCATGACACTTGCTCTTTCTTCATCAGACACTACAGAATGTACAAATGCGGTAAGGGAAGAACAAAGACAAGGAGCATTTGCATAGCAGCTGACTTTAGTTAAGCAAGCATTCCCCCTCTACAAAAGTTATCTCATTTTATTCTTCTACCAATCCCAGTGGTCAGTATAATTGTTTCCATTTTAAAGTGAAAAATATAAAGAATATAAGTAATTTGCCTGAAATCTTACAGCTTGTTAAGCAGAAGTCAAAGGACTCAAATCAAGGCTCACCGGGCTCTATATCCCGTACTTTTGACTAATCATTTTACTGCTTGCTTCCATGGTATGGAAGGTGAAGTGAAGAATAATCAAATTCAGAAGGAGGTAATAAGTATATTATGCTACCATTTGCTGAATACTTATTTTGCATCAGACGATATGATAAACACTTTACATCTATAGATGGTCCCCAACTTATAGGTTCAACTTACGATTTTTCAGCTTTATGACGGTATGAAGGTCATACACATTAGCAGAAACCATACCATTTTGAATTTTGATCTTTTCCTAGGCTAGTGAAACTCTTGATGCTCGTTAACAGCAGTGAGCCAAAGCTCCCAGTCAGCCACACGATGATGAGGAAAACAACTGAGATGCTGACAATTTTTCTATACCCACAGCGATCATTCTTTCTCCACTTTCAGAACAGTATTCAATAAATTACATGGGACATTCAACACTTTACTATAAAATAGGCCTTGTGTTAGATGATTTTGCCCAACTATAAGCTAATGTGAGTGTTCTGAGCACATTTAAGGTGGGCGAGGCTAGGCTATAATGTTCAGTAAATTAGGTGCATTAAATGCAACTCATGGCATTTTTGAACTTACGATGGCTTTACCGGAATGTATCCCCAACTGTAAGTCAAGGAAGATCTGTAATCCTTGTAGCAGCCCTGCCAGAGTGGTACAGTAGTTCCCATTTTATAAAGAAAAATGAGCAAGATTAGCCTGGCAAGCAGAGGAAAATGGATTTCAGTATGAATTGGAGGTGAGAAGATAGGTGGTGTATTTAAGAACCCAGGGAAAAAGGCAGGAAAAATTCAAAGAAATAAATGGCAAGAGTTGGGGATCACTCAGGTACAAGTGATAAAGGAGAGGAAATGGTACCATTCTTTGACACTTTTTTGCTAAGTCCATGAAGAAAAGAGTAAAAGACTGACTATGGGATTACATATGTGAGAATCTAAGAACTGCGACAGGCACTGGGGTACAGAAAAATCAGGATGATGGGATTCTCTTTTAAACATCTGGCACTTGAAGATGGCGTAAGGTAGAATGCTTCAATAGATCTGCCCTGCGTGCAAAGTCACATACTGGAATCTCAGTGCGTGTGAGTGCTGGAGACATAGGCCGGAACAGAGGAGGGTGGAAGAGCCCTCCAAAGCAGCAGCAGAGCGCCCAGGGCATAGTCAAGAAAGAAATATAATTGTGGGGCCCAATCAAGACCACGAAGCCTGCTTTAAAGAGACAGAACAAGACCCAGCAAAGCACTTCTTGACCTCTAAGCAGCCTTTAAAAGTTATTCACAGTTGCCTGGAGACCTCCCACATACAAAGAGGAGTTGGCCAAGTACTTCCATTTAAGAGAAACAAACAAACATGTTGTAATCAACTCGTACCCTTAGGATTTAAAAGGACCCTGTGGCCCTCTATAGAGAAAATTACAGAAGGGCAAAAGAATATGTAAGAATATACGTACATCAGAGGAAAATGGAAGCTCCACTCTCAATTCAAAATAGTACATTGCAACAGTTAACAGGGAGATAAGGCAAGCAGAGGAATATTAGGAACATCTCTGAAAGCCAGGAGGGCACCAAATCTGGGACTTGCTCTTTACGCCATCAATCAAAATGCTATCAAAATTTTAGTCTCAGTCATCCCCTTCAAGGAGACAGTATCTCCCTAGCACCCTGAGAACTGACTTCGGGGAAGCCCCATCTTCAGGAACCTCTGTGTCATCTACAATTTGCTTGGATCAACTAGTGACCTCCTCAAATTTTATGGTCCTTTATTTTACAAGGGTATTTCCAGGTGACTTGATTACTTCCCACGAGATACAAAAACAAAGATTTAACTGGAGAGCAGCAACTTTCTGCTAGCAGGACCATCACTTGGGAGTGATAATAATTTCCCGGAGGCCTGGGTGGCTCAGTTGGTTAAGCATCTCCCTCGGGCTTGGGTCATGATCCCAGAGTCCTGGGATGAGTCCGTTATCAGGCTCCCTGCTCAGCAGGGAGTCTCCTTCTCCCTCAGACTGCCACTCTCCCTGCTCGTGCTCTCTCTCTCTGACAAATAAGTCAATAAAATCTTAAAAAAAAAAAAAAAAGCAAAAAACAACTTCCCAGGTCATTGTGTTGTATCTTAGGAGACCCCCATGATTTGGCAAATTTGACAAACTGTACTAGAAGATCCCTGTTTAATATACCTTCTGGCCTCCTACATGTTTTGTGATCATCCGGATTCTTTAAGGCCACCTTCAGGTTCAGGCCACTTTACCCCCCTGGATAAAAACATTCTTGCATCTTCTAAACAACCCACAGGAGTTATCTACTTATCCTCCCACTCCAGGGAGAATGTGTATCATCCAGCTGGACACTAACCCAAAAACACAACTCTGAGGAATTATGGACACGAGTTAAAGTCTGTATTGAATTTCATGATACCAAATAGAAGGACTTCTAGAAAGTGTCTGAGGGGGGAAAAAGGAAAGTTCTTTTCCCATCATACACCTAATCCAAGACCTTCAAAGACTTTCAACTCCAGTATACAAAAAAATACATATACACATATAACCACATGTGCATGTACAATCTTTTTTAAATTTAAATTCAATTAACTAACATATATATAATGTATTATTGGTTTCAGAGGTAGAGGTCAGTGATTCATCTGTCTTACATAATTCCCCGTGCTCACACAATCTTTTTTTTTGAAGAGGGCTATATAACATTGCAAGGTTTATGGTGTCATCAATTATCTCATCATATGTGCTCCCCAAAATTATGGAATAGAGTAAAGCTACGTGAGAAAATCTGTAAGAATAGTTTTTGAGTCTTTTTATTAGCAATAAGACAAAAAATATATATCAGACAAACATAAAAGAGAAGCTTAAGGAAAACTAAAGACCCAAACTTTAAGTTTTATTCTTCTAAAATGTCTATAATTTTGGAAAAAATTAATTTCAAGTTTTTATCATTTCTCATCTTTACCCAGAAAGAAAGGAAACCCTCTAGTTCCTAAGGGGGTAAGAAAGCAGTAGCAGGAAGAAAGTAGTAATTATTATACTATCTCCGATAATAACTGATAGGACCAAGTGTGCATTCCCAAAGTCAAGACGCCAGATGAAAGATAAATAAGTGAGCTAGACAGAGTCCCAGGAGGCTTCTAAAGGCCCACAGTTACTGCTGGGGCAGGAGTTTTCTCCTTAAGCTTTTGCCTTAGGAGAATGTTTCAGTTTCCTACAAATGCCTGTTGTGATAATTTAAACACTCACCACTTCATACATTAACTTGATTTGATTTAAAAGAAAATTCTTATAAGATGAGATTTTCTGTTTTTACAAACGCTGTATCTATTCATGCTTCAACATGAAGGTCAAATAAATCAAGAGCAAGCTTCTAACTGCAGCTCTCCAATTTGAAATAAATAGGAAAAGATCCTAACAACAACACTATTAACAGGTAGCTAATAGCACAGTAAATCTACTCAGCTGAAAACTGTCACCTGGCCTTTTCAGGATGCTGGAACAACCATGCTGAGTCTGACCTTTTCATGAATTCCACAGTGAAGAGAAATCAGTTACTAATTTTTACTGCATTCAAAATCCAAACTAAAGGCCTGCTACCAAAGGCAATCTCCACTTGCACCAGCTTAAACACTGCTCAGCCCAGTCAGTTCCAGAGAAAGAGGAGTTAAACAACAAAGGATTCATTTTAGGCCATTTGTTGCCATTTGTTATTCATTAATCTATTTTAAATGGTAATGGTTGTTCCAGAACCTTAAAAATAAAATAGGATCAGTCATCTGTCAGATTCGAACTTGCTCAATGAAATAATGGGTTAGCTTGGCCCAGAAAACTTGACTGGTCAACTACTATTTTGTCCTTGAACCACAAGGAAGCCAATAGGAAGCAAAACTTCTCTGATATCCTCCAAGCTGGGATGTGGGGATTTACTGTAGGACAGAGGCCTTTCACTGCCTCAATCCATTCCGAGAAGCTTCAGTCAGCCTTATGGTCCTAAGACTCAGTCAAAGCTCTCGAGTAACTACTGTATTATCAGTGGCCTCTCCCTCTAACCTGTCTGTCTCAGCTTGACATAGCTCCTTGAAATGCTCTCTACCTGACTTTGCTAATGGCATATTATGTTCTCCTCCCTGCCTTATAAGCTCATTTAAGAGCGTAACTGAATTCATGGCAGCTCTTATTACAGTGTATGTATTCTACAAATACTAAAACAATCAGTGAACATCTGTAAATTTTTAATTTAAAAAAATGATCTTCATAACAGACAAGTTTGAGAATCATCAGCACCAATCATTTTTAATAATTTTGCATTTCAACTACTACCTGGAAATTGTCAAAATCTCAAATTTTTTAAGTCCAAAAGCAGGTATCCATTTTTCTCTCTTCTTCCAGAATCCCAAATCTACTCTTGCCAACTCTTTTAGTTGCATCACTACTCTTTCATCTTTGTGCTTTCTTCTTCCTTCCTTCCTCAAATCATCATCTCAAGCCACATATCCACCCTTTTTCTTTCTCTGCCTCAGAAGCCCCTAATTCTAGTTTCACTGCTTCTTGCTTCAACTTTGAAATCAGCTTCCTTACCTTCAATACATCTCACACTGCAATACCAACTTTATCTTCCTAAAGTACAGGTGTGGCTCTTTATCCACCTGTGCAAATTTCCCTACTGCAAAGAGGAAGAAATCCAAACCTCTCACATAGGCACCCCAGACCCAAAACTATACCTTTCCAACCTTCTCTCTGGTCCCTAACATGACCCTGTGCTTATGCCAAACAGATATACCGGGCATTCCTTCAATGTGCCTCCCACTTCCCTGCCCCTGTGCCAGGCATACTCCCTCCTGCCCACCTCCACCGGCCTTTGCCATAAATGCTTTCCCACACCCCCTTGGTGTAGGTGTCCTGTCCCTTCTCTGAACTCTACATTACTTTCTCATTTTTTTCTCCATTTATTCAAATGACCCTTCACGGAGAATGAGTTAAGAGGGTGAAGGAAGACAAATAAGCAAGACATTTAAACGCTGTGATAAACGCTATGCTAAGTGTTATACATAAAGAGCCACGGAATAAAGAAGAAACCTCACTAGGCTCTGCAGAACAGAGCCTGAGGGTAGAAACTGGGTCTCATTCATCTATCCCCCACCTCTAGCCAAGTGTTCAATGTAGAATAACATCTCTATAAAGGTTGCCATTGAACGAAACCCAACATTTAAGACAGAGTCTAATCAGCAGCCTCCCAAAGGGATGCTCTCTGTGTAAACTGGTGTCCCAATGACCAATCTATCACTTTAGCTACTACTTTCCCTAAAAGCTTTTATATTCTCTAATCACAGATACAAGGCTGTATCTGGATTTCCATAACATGGCTATTTTTCCAAGAGATCTAAGGATGTATTTCCAGATACAGGAACTACATGTGGTTAGTACTGTAATATACTTCATGTGTTAGTCCAGTCCCAGCACCAGCATTTTAAGAGGTCATGAAAAATTCTAGGTCTTTTCCTTCTTTGTTCCTATAAATTAAAATGCTATGTAAGTTATCCACAAATAACAAATACCAAATGGATTGATAATCACTACTCTTAAATCCTCCTCTTCATGATGTAGGAAATACACACACACACACAGTATACACACAGCATACACACACTTTGATGAAGTCTGTGGCATTCCAAAGAACAGAGACCCTTCAGCAGTGAGGAGAAAGCAAGGGCAGAATCCCAGTAAAATCTGACTTATTTTTCATGCAAAGGACTATAAATTCCTTCCTCCCAACACAGCCTAAAATTTTTACTTTAAAACTGTCTAAGTTAACAGCAGCTTCTTACAGATTTATAAAAAATGTGAAAAAACTTGGGACGAGTTAGCTCATGAGTCATTTTCAGATTAAGGTGAATTAGTTCCACCAGACTGTTTTCCTCTTAACATCTAGATGGAAATCCAGTACATGCTAAAGGAAATGAAAGAAAGGGACTGGAAGTGGTAAGGAAGGAATGAGGAAACCTAAGGGCAGAGACTGCATTTAAAGCCTCAGAAGTATACCACCGAGTTTGGAAGAATGGAGCCTGAAAGTATAGGGGCCTGGTGAAAAGGGTGGTGCAGTGGGTACACTACAGGCTGAAATGGAAAAGGTTTATGACAAGCCAGAGGTTGGCTTAGGGAAGGATAAGCATTAAGCCTAGGAAATGAATTCTACTAAACTTTTGTCCTAGTGCTAGAACTCAAGCTAAAATAATTAAATATAATATTTAGTTACATCGTGAGTTACTTCAGATTGCAGAGTTGGTGTTTCTATGTTCCAAGTACCAAATAATTTACCTAGGCAAATTTATTAGTAAGCATTCAGTGATCTTAAAATATTCAGGATCTTATTACTGTCATAGCTATGAGTTAAACATACAGCTCCTAATGAATTAATAGTAATTTGGGGAACTTAAAGTGTTCCCTCCTATTGATTTTTTTCTGAATTCTGAATGAAGCTGGAGGAAAAAAATGTCTTACCCCTTCACAGGATATGGCTGGAAAGTCTTCAACCAACAAAAAGACAAGTCATTCAACAAACATTAATGTCCTCTGAGCATGTACAAGACATGCTTTTTCTAGAAATTTCTCCTTGAAATTAACATACTGTGCAAATTAACTGTGCAGCCCCCTAAATCCAAGGTATTGAGAAATGACAAAGTATTTGAAAGCTTAATGCCATGTTTTAGCTGTGAGAATTCTGACAAGATGAGGATTAATCTATTTTTTCCAGCACCAACTTCTCAGATTTCCCACTTGTTTCATTATTAAGTTTAAGAGAGTATATAGTACTATTGTACTAGTTTTTGAACATGTCAGATCAAAAAGAAAATTTGCATTTAATATCATAACTACTACTCTTCATTCCACTAAAAAGAATGAAAGAAGCAGATAAAACTAAATTCAAAACAAAGGGGCTAAGAATCTTATATTATGCTTGAAAGGGTATTATTTATTCCTTAAAATATTTCATAAACTCTGTGATGAAATACGGTAGCAGGATCTCAGAGTGTTCAAAACATACTATAAAATACTTCCATGAAAGTAACATAAAACATCATATTCATAATGCACATAAACAGCACCAACAAAACAAATAGACTTGTAATGGAATAAATGAGGCCCAAGTCTTAGAGTTTAGGTCAAGAGACACAAAAACCTGACACATTTCTGTTTCCATCCAACTACTTTACTTTAATTACTTAAAGTTCAAGCCATATATTCTTCAAAGGTCTCTCTCACTTTGTAATACATTTAATTTCTTCTTTCAAAAAGCATCCACAGTGTAAACCCCCAAAATCTCGAGTAATAAACCATTATGTCCTTAAAGCGTGATTAAAATATCGAATGCTTTAATTGATTCTCTAACAAGGGGGATGAAAATATATTAACTTCCCTATAAAACAATGGGTGTTATTTACTAGTCACAAAAAGGGAAAATTTTAAATTAATTTAGTTGAGATTAAACTGTGTTAATAACTCTGAAAAAGGACAAGATGTAAATTATTAAATATATCAAATTATTTACTAGACATATAAACTCACTAAATTTCCCTTTATCAGCTATGGTATTCCTAAGGATTTCTGTCATTTTAATTACATCCACAATTAGCAGGCAAAATGAAATAAAATAAAAAATCTACAATGCCTCAATGTTTTTATTATTATTATTGATTCATTTACACGTAACAGGGAATCACCAGAGCCAAGGAATATAGTGTTTCTAATACCAAGATGGCATATTAACTTCCGTACAAGATACTAAACTAATAAAATTAAAACAAGCAACTTCCCAATGGTTCCTTGAATTTATTTTCTTCCAAGACCTAATTGTCCAGCATCCAACACTCAAACAAGAATAAAGAAGGCTGACCCTGGCAAAAAGCCATAGGTTCTTAAGAAAACCTAATACCTCTCAGGATAACATAATTTTAAAATTTGATTAAAAGACAATATTAAAATGTCTCAATACTGAAAAATGGAGGAAAATGGATACCCTTGAATTTAAGAGCCACTTTTACTGGTACTTAGATTGAAAGCAGCTCTTTTAAGTCTTCAGGAAAATATCAGCCTCCACCCCAAAATAAAGTAAATCCTAAGCATCCCTTTTCCATTATTTCTTCTTGAAACCCACATATAAATTATGACGTGTCATAATTTGGTATGTCTTACAAAGGAAAGTTTTCAAAAAAGTGAAAATCTAAGAAGGTAATTCACTGTGTGCACACTTTTCTAACAAAACAGCCAAGCATTTCCTACGTGACTAATCTATTTTAAATTCCGTTCCTCTGTTCCTATGCAATCTAATATTATCTGTTAAAACTGCCAAAATATTTTTAAATAAGATCTGAGAATTTCCCTCTCAGCTTCTGATCTTTGCACTCCTTAAGTTTGCAGACAAGTCAGTGGCAAACCAACTGTAGGTGACAGGTTACTCCAAATCAACTCTTTCGCATGAAATTTTAAATTGACAGCTATTCCCAAATTTTCCATGCTCGCCAGATCTCAAGGAGTGTGGGATAACGCTACATGCAAGTCAAAGATTCGTTCTGATCACCTGCAGCAAACTTGGTATGCAGAACCTATATGTGCATATTCCAACTCAATTATCCTTTTCCGAGACCTTGGAACATTTAGGCTTACTCAGAAGTATCGTTTCATATCTTAATCTTGTGAACCTGGAGGTTGAAAACCGTAAACCTGATTGCACTTGCAATGTTTCTCCATAAGGTCACATCACTCTGCATCCAAGGCTTGTGTGTCCCACATGTGTTTGCAAATTCCACACTGGGCCTTAGCGAGCACGAGTCTCTCGCTTCTCTGCACCCTGGTGCCAAGTTTCTGTAAGCCACTTCCAAGCAAAACTCTCCTTCCGCTTTTAAAAAAGAAAACTACATTCGGAAGGAGAGGATACCCAAGGCAGAAATTAAGACTGTAAGTGCAACATTTTTATAAAGTAAACAAACCAACAAAAAGATCTGGCCTTGGGGAAGGTGGCTGCAAAACTCAGGGCCGGCGCGAGCACCCACCACGCACAATACACCACGCAACCCCCGCGCTCCGCGCGACGACCCCAGCTGCGTTAGAATGGACTCGCACCCCCGGCTTTCTCGGGAAGAAAGACGCGCAACTCAGGCCCGCTGCCCCGCTCGCCCTCTTCTCGCTGCCACGGCGCACCGAATTTCTCTGGGAATCGCCCACACGAGCCAGATGCCGCCCTCTCCTTCCGGTGGCGGCCGCGCGGGGCCCGCTCCCCTGGACGCCGGCCCCCGAGTGCCCGCGCGGCCCGGCGACTCTGCCGCCCTAAGTTCGCCCGCGGCCGCACGAGCGCCAACGCGTCTCGTACTTGGCGGACAGCGAGCAGGTACGTACTCGGCCAGCGGCTGCAGCGGTCTTGGCACGCTCTCCTGCGAGGACGGCTCAGCCCCAACTCCGAAGAGACGGCCCCCAGCTCTCCCTCCTCAGAAGGCTGCGACGGCCGGGACGCCCCCGCTCCCATCGAGGGGGGAAGGGAAGGTGGTGGGCGCGCTCTCTCGGCTCCCCCCCCAGCTCGGACCCGCCGCTTCCTCCCGCCCGCCAGCCCCGACGGCGCTCCGCTCGGCCGCGTTGGCGGCGGCGGCTGCTCCGGGCTCCGGCGCGCGGGCGGTGGCAGCGGCACCTCCCCCGCCGCGTCCTCCCTCCTCCTCCCTTCCCTTCTCCTCCCGGCGCGCGCTGCACCCTCCCCCTCCCCCGCCCGCCTCCGCCGCCTCCACCCCCCGCGCGCTGTCACATTGGGAGATTCCGCTCTTGCTACATTCGCCGCTCCGGCTCCCGCCCACGCGCGGCCGAGTGACGCAGATCCCGGCGTGGGCCGCCGCGGGGCGGGGGCGGGGGCGGCGGCCGCCGCCGGGGCCCGGGCTCGGCCTCTTCCCGCCGCCCCCTCCGCGGAATCCGGAGGGCGGCCCATTCACACGGCAGCTGGGAGGAACCAAGTGGGCGCTCGGGAGGGGGCGGCTCCCGCGAGTCCCTCTCCGGGCGGGGGGAGGGGGCGGGAAGGAGGGAAACGAGGGTGGAGGGCGGGAGGGGACGCCGCCTCGGGCCTGCTCTCCAGCTGCCTAGTGAACCGGGAAGATTTGCAATTAAAAAAAAAAAATTCTTTTTTAATGTGTGAGGTTCCCAATATAGTATTTCAAAGAGCACACCCCGCCAAATCCAACATCCTCCGGGAGGCTGACTTGAAAAAAAAATAGAGAGCGCCCTCGGCCCACTAATCTGGGCGCCGAGCTCGCCCCCGCAGGGGAGGCTGGTGCGCCAGGTGCGCCCCTTGCCCTTCGGTCCGAGGCGTCCTGCGGGAAGTTAGCTCCGACCGCATGGCGTGGGGGCGGCAGGTGCGCAGCGCTGGAAGAAAAACTGACGATTCTAGAGAATCTCTGCCTCGCCCATCTTGCCCCTCCGCAGCCCTGTCTTGGAGTTGGGAGTGGGGGAGGAGAGGAAGAGTGGGAACCGACAAACCCGAAGTGCAGCTTTGACGACTGTCTTGCTTGCCGTGTAACTTAATTTCACCCTTCTCAACCCTCCTGAAAGCATGCCTGTTATTTTACTGGTTAATATTTTCTATTTCCATGGTGAAGAAATCCGATGGCGCTTAGAACAGTCCTGGGGTGTATTAAAATAGAGTTCCCGAAGCACGCTATAGAATTTTTGAGTTTGGTTTGCATAAACTTTTCTAACCAAAGAAAGTATTGAAACACCTCCATAAATGTACTTAAACTATTGCCAAAAAAAAAAAAAAAAAAAATTGGAAATTTGCTTTAGAATCTCTCCTCTCTTTGCAAAAATGGGAAAGAGAGAATTCCCCGAATTTTAGCAATGTGCTCTTGAAGGATAGAACGCATTTAGAAATCTACAACTACTGCAAATACAGGTAGACTCCCGTTTTAACATACATATAAAAATCCAGTTTTATAGGAAGCCGTTCCCACATCCTGGCTAGCCTCCCAGTGTGTGCCTACTTTGCTGGTGGTGATACAAGGCATTCTTTGAGATGGGAAATTCTTCATACCACATCTTTATGTTGCAGCAACGGATGGGATGATAATATTGAAAGAAAAAGACCTTATTAAAATACTGAACTTTTTTTCTTTTCAAAAACACGTTGAAAGAATGAATAATACCACGATGGGATATATATAATTAAACCTCTTTATTCACGTGTGAGTGAAAGGTTCTGTATGGAGTAGTTGTGTTGATATTTCATATGAATAAGCATGTTTGCTCCCTCAAATTCTTCAATTGAAGAAAAACTGCTGGAGGTTTGTCTTAGCCTAATTGTCATGGTTTTGCTCCTGTGGACTGTGTTCTGCTAAAGAGACAGTTAACAGGTTGTTATAAAATAAAGACAATTTCTTGGAAAGATACAGGTTAACAAAATTTCAAGCAATGAAATCTGCAAAATTCTAGTTTCTGGAATCTTGATGTTTTGCAAACGTTGTTGGTTCTGTATGGCTAGAAAAAAATAACTTTCTTCCATAAATTTGTACAATTAGTAATTCACAAGTCATGAAACCAGCAATCTTAACCTGGACTATTGAGCCTCCCAGTAGAATTGTTTCCAGAGTTGGCGGAAACAACAATAAATTCTCTTCCTGAGCCTGTGTATGTTTGGCCAGTATTGAACATGATGCTGAAAAGGAAATATGTTAGGGCAGATATTTTTTCTTCTTCCTTGTGACTAGTTACAATAGTTCCCCTTATCCATGGGGGAGATGTTTTAAGGCCCCTGGTGAATGCCTGAAGCCAGGAATAATACCAAGTCCTATATATATTATGTTTTTTCCTGTAATTACCTATGATAAATTTATAAATTAGGCACAGGAAGAGATTAACAACAGTAACTAATAAACTAGAACAATATAATAATATACAGTAATGAAAGTTATGTAAATGTCTCTTTTTCCCAAAATATCTTATTGGGCTATACTAACCCTACTTGTGATGAGATGAAGTAAAGTGAATGACTAGGCATGTGACATAGTTTTAGCCTATTATTGGCCTTCTGATGTAATGTCAGAAGGAGGGTCATCTACTTCTGGACCATGGGTTACTGAAACCATGGAAAGTGAAATCTGGGGCTACTGTATTTCTACAGTTAAACCCTGAAATCCCTTCTTGTTTGTTTTCTGGGCACGTTTAGATAGTATATTCTTCCCACATTAAGAATGGTATTTTTGGCCCACTTAGCATTGCCTTAAACACTCTCTGGTGCTGGGGGAAGTGGTGGGAGGAAGGAAAATGAAGAAAAGATAAATTTTTAAGCTTTTAGGCATCCAATTCTCTATGTCTACAGTGTCTATGTGTCAACAGTATAGTCACTATGGCTGCTCACAAAGAGGATTGAGGCATTCATCTGTATCTGAGACAACTCAGGTAAAGAAGCATGATTCTTATAGACCTCCTCACCACTTTTGTCACCCATGCCACCCCTTGTTCTACTGCCACCCCCACCCCATGCCCTGGACACACACAATTATCCCCTATTGCCAGGCCCTGGTGGTTTAAGGGAGGGCACTCCATCCCAAAAGGTAACAGCTAGAGATTCTGGTTGTTCCATATTCCATTCTATCCCATAAGTGTCTTATACTTCTTTTGAATTCAGTACATATGTGTTTAACAGGATTTTTTAAATATTATTATTAGAAGTGATTCAGGGCACCTCGGATGGCTGAGTTGGTTGAACTTCTGCCTTCAGTTCCAGTCATGATCTCGGGGTCCTAGGACTGAGGCCTGCATAGGGCTCCCAGCTCAGCTGGGAGTCTGCTTCTCTCTTTCCCTCTGTCCTTCCCCTAACCTCCTCCCCTGGTGCTCTCTCTCTCACTCACTCTATCTCAAATAAATAACATCTTTAAAAAAATACTTAAGTGGTTGGTACATTTGCGGAAATAAGGAGTTCTTTGGACAAAACCTTTTCTGCATTGTGAAACTAAAAAAAATTTTAGTAAAAAAAAAGTACAAATTTCGTAGTGGTTCTGACATTTGAGTGAAAATTTCACTGAAAGAGCATTAGTTTATTACTTTCAGAAAGATTTCTTACTTTAAAATGCCTCAGTGATTCAAAACAAAAGAATTCATAATAGATTTAAAATGTTCTTAGAGGAGAGAGAGAATAACATTATGGCTTATGACCTACAAGAATATAATGCTATCTTCCAGTTCTCCTATTATCGCCTCAGAACAATTCTATACTTAACGAATTTTCCACTCTATGTGGTGGTGGCCCTACAATTAACTGAGTCATGTGTAATATTCATATTACCAGAAATATAATTAAAATTACCCTTATTTTGTAATATGAAATTTAAAGCTTTGGATGTGTGTTGTAGATGAAGTAGATTTTGAAATGTATGGAGATTTGAATATTTTAAAATACTGAACTTATAAACAAATTTCTTAAAGATAAGCTAATAAGAATATATTTAGTAACTGATCATTTCAAGAGCCATAACTCTAAAATTACTTGCTCTTTTAAAAAAAAAAGCGTATCTTCATACATTGCATTTTAAGACACTGTAAAATTTTCAGATATAAAGGATTATGACGTTCACGTAATTCAACCTCTTGTGTATATTCAAAGTAGTTCAAATACTTTGCAGAAATTCAGCATACAACTAGTTTGGTTCTAATAGCTTATTTATAAGTTGGTTAATTTTAACTTGTATTGCCATCCCTACTGGGGTGAAAAAAAGGAATGAGATAGATTCCCAGCGCGGGCTACAAATGCTTATAAAATGCAAGTGAAAATACAGAATTACAGACTTTGCGGTGATGAGGTAGGATCTTAGAAGTCATCTAACACAGCTGGTTGGCTTCTGCAGATAAAGACATTTACACTATACATTGCTAATATGAACAGCAGAAAAATACTAATATAACAAACAGTTAGTACAACCAAACATTTAATTGAGTGAAGAGTAATTTTGGTTTTATTTTAAAAATTGGTATTTAAGATAGAAAAGTGTGTAAGGAAAATTTCTAGAAGACTTTCCCAAGACAATTTCTGGACACTTTTTAAAGAATGGGGCTTGGTTTTTCTTCCTCCTTTGTCCTCTCTGGCAACAGTGGTTGCAACTCAGCTACTCTCTCTTCTCTTCCCACCTTTTCTCTTCTCTGGCATCCATTGTGCAGGACTTGTTTAGGTAACTGTCCCGGAACTCTGCTTGGGTCTCAACAAAACTCACTGCCGTCCACATATTCCTGGCTGCAATCAGCTGAATGTCTGTATCTCCTACCCACCAAATTCATTTGTTGAAATGCTAATCCCCAGTATTAGGAGGTGGGTCATGAGGTTAGGTCCCTTATCAATGGGAGTGTCTTTTTTTTTAAATCTCTTTTTTTTTTAAGATTTTATTTATTTGAGAGAGAGAGAAGAAAGAGAGAGCCCCGGCAGGAGGGGTGGGGAGCAGAGGGAAAAGCAGACTCCCAGCAGAGCAAGGAGCCCGTTGCAGGGCTTGATCCTGGAACTCCCGGATCGTAACCTGAGCCAAAGTCAGATGCTTAACCCACCGACTGAGCCACCCAGGCGCCCCAGGGAGAGTCGTTGTTAAACAGATCCCGGAGTTCTCTTGCCCCTTCTAACACCTGAGGACGTGGCATGGAGATGGCATCTATGAACCAGAAAGTGGCTCTTTACAAGACCCCAAATCATCTGCCAGTGCCAGTTCCTCGATCTTGGACTTCCAGATAGTGAGGAAATAAATGTTTGTGGTTTAAGCCACTCAGTCTGTGGTATTTTTGTTATGGCAGCCTGAATGAACTAGGACAGCGGCCACTAATAATTCTCAGCCAACTACACAAGGCAGGGGGTGGAGAGTAGGAAAAATACTCTGCTCACTATCTCTGGAATTTATCCAAATCATCTTCCGTTTGCACACCTTATCCTGGGCCTTCTTGTTCCTCACAGTCCCATGTTTGGCTTTTGTTCTCCAGCCGGTCGGCTGAGATTGACAGCAAGTCTGTGCTCACTCTCCCACCTTTTCTGAGCTCTCTTCCTTCAGGTCTACACCCTGCAGGCAGAGGACCCACCAGCTAGAGCATCTCTATTAAGCATTATACATGAGAGTGGATGAAAAATTTTGGTTTTTTCCTTGCCAAAGGTGTGTGACTTGGCAGCAGAGATGTGGGGCTTCTTCTAGCTCGTGAAAGGAGAAAGGGAATAGGAATAGCACATAAAGGTAGAGAGCCTTCCTTGAAGTAAATGGACAAGAGTTGGAAGAAAGTAGAGGGAGAGGAAGAGACAAAGTGACTGCGCACTTGGGAGAAGCTGGCTCAAGTGTCCATAACTATTCTGAAAGAAGTGGAAACAACAAGCAAAGGAAGACTACCCAAGTACATGACTCTCCTGAAGAAGAACAAAGAAGAGACAGAGAAGAGATCATCCTAACATAAATTCCACAAAAGTATGCTCTTGGCCTGAGACCAATGGCAATATTGGGATAGAGCCTTTGGGAATGGATCCTCAGGAAGAAGGGGCGGAGAAACAGTGGTTATCCTGCATCCTCTTCACTTGTATATTCAGCTGTATGTTATCTTTTAGTTGGACTGGGAGAGGTGGTGTATATATCAGGTAAGTGTATATATCTGAAAAAAGAAAGAAAAGCAGAACAGGTTCAAAAAATACCTACCATGCACTAGTTTAAATATAAAGAAATTAAGTGTGTTAATGAGTTGGGCTACTTGTCACAACAAATTACTCAACACTAAGTGCCTTCTAGGAGCAGATGCTATAAAGGAGCCATGCCTGTACTGAACAATAAGTGATTTAAAACTATTGAAATAAATCAGACATGGTTCTCTTCACATGTAATTTCCAAATTATTGCTTAATAGTTTGAATTATATTGTTGTACACACCCAGATTTATATATACATTGGGACCATCAACTTGCCCAGAATTGGCAGTAATTTATGGTAGTCAAAAAATACAGGGCCCTTGATTTCTTCATTTTCTGTCTATTGCTATATTTTTTCATTTCCTTCTGAAACAACATCTTTAATAGTGGCAGAGTGAGAGTTGTTTCCAGCTATAAAATATATTCCTTTAAATAAAATTTTCCAAATCGTCCTGCTCTTGGTAAGGTTAGGGCTCTTCTGCACATTTCTGATAGCAAGGGAAACAACCTTTTAGAAGGGCAATTTAGCAAATTGAACCAATAGTTTCGAAGTATTCATTTTTTTTTTGATCCAACAGATTCACTTCTAGGATATTATCCTAAGTTTATAAACACTTAAGAAGAGGATATTTACCACAACATTATTTATAAATTTGAAAGCCAAAACATTTAAAATAATGGATTAAGTTATATCACATCAATATGATGGAAAATATTCAATTAATATTGAATAATATTGGGAAATGCTTATGATATAATGTTACTAATCAAATAGAACAATCCATAATCTCTCTAACTAAATAAATATGGGAAGAAGTTTACCAAATGTTAGCATAGTTATCTCTGGATGATGGTATTATAGATAATTTTGTTTTTTTATGCTTTTTTAATTTTCAAAAATTTCAGCGACAAGCATGCATTACTTTGAAAATCAGGGGGGAAATTTAAAAGTTTTTTTTTTTTTTTAAGATTTTATTTATTTATTTATTACAGAGAGAGAGAGGGAGAGAGAGATCACAAGTAAGCAGAGAGGCAGGTAGAGAGAGAGCAGGAAGCAAGCTCCCTGCTGAGCAGAGAGCCTGATGCGGGGCTCGATCCCAGAACCCTGAGATCGTGACCTGAGCCGAAGGCAGAGGCTTAAACCCACTGAGCCACCCAGGCGCCCCTTAAAAGTTATTTTTAACAGATTCTGCTTCAAAAGCAGTTTACAATGAGATAAAAATGAAAATGAAATCGAAGAGGGCAACAAAAATCAGGAATTACTTAGCAAATGGGTATTGAGCCCTTTGTATGTAATCCATCCTGTATAATTATGTCTTAGAGAGTCTTCCATGTGTCAGGTAGATACAGAGATATAGGTTTAGCTTGCTTGAACTGCTTTAATCTCATATTACAAATACAGTCATATCTCTGTTGTTGTTTTTTTTCTGATTAATCATTCGAGCGTGTGTCTACTTGTGGTTGCCCCTACTACCAAGAGTTATGCAGTCCTGGGGCTTTTGTACAGTAATTCAAAGAGTGGTATTCATTTCTCTCATCTGGGCTTCCACATCCAGAGAATGCCAGACTTGGTGTCTGAGCAGCCTCTGATGTCACCGTTTCTCACTGTCCTTGTTTTGCTGCAGAAAACTGGGTCCACCATGTACAGTGTTGGTCCAGTGCTGCTCGAGACCCTTCTGTAGGCCACCATGGTTCTGCAGGGGAGGACAGAGGAGCCCACTCTCTCCAAGAGTGCAGTTTGCAGGGCTCCCACCTTCCTCCATTTCACAAACACAGCCATCTCCCAAGAGTGCCAGCTCTGTGCTGGCCTGATCACCTCCAAACTTAAAGTCACCCCTCCCCCCATCCCAGGGATCCAGCCATGGCTGTGGCTCTTTTTCAGACTACTTTTTGAGAGATTTTAATTTTATTTTACAGTATCTTTTCTGGGTTATTTAAAATTTGAGTCATTCTTCTCATTCCTGTTCTTCCGAGCTCTCAGTGTGCCTAACAGTTGAGGTTCATTTGTGTAAGGACTATTTACATCGCGGCGAAGATTCCCGTGGCAGGCTGCCCAGATGCTGACGACCCAGATCCTCTGAGCACCAGGGCAGTTACACAAGGCCCCTCTGTGTGTCTCGTTTTCGCTCCACACTCCTACTCACACATACTATGGATGGGTAGGAGTTTTGAAGAACTGAATGCTCTACCTTCCTTGTATGCTAAGGTCAAGAAAAGGCAGGTTACTCGTGAGGTGGCATTTCTTAAGCAAGAATGGACCCTCAGAAGCAGGGGGACAGTCTGGGGACAATTAAGAGGCAGGAAAAGGTATTGTGAAGAAGTCTGGACAGTCTAGGCTTCCCACACAGCACAGCAGTCTAACAACTAGAAGTCTTGTCTGAAAAGAAAGGTTGGGGGGTCGGTGACTCAGGGAAGGAAAGAGACTCTCCCCCACACCCCCTGCCACCCCACACTCACCCTTGCCCTCAGGCTGCCTGGAGTGGTGTGACTGCTCCTTACTCTGCAGGGCTCTGTGGGCAACCTCACTCTAGCTTCCCACCCCCCCCTTTGCATTTCATCTCACTGCTTTCACTTGCTTTCACTTCCCTCGCTGGCACCCAGTATTCTCCCGACATCGGAGGTGATTTCCTGAAGGAAGAACGTCATCTGATCCAGATACACCTGGGGGTGTTAGCGTTGCGGTGTGCTCCTTTCCCACAGATGTTCATACCAGGGGATTATTAAGCACCTACTGAGGCACACGCACTAAGACTACATGCTCCAGAGGATTAAAAAAAATGCTCTGCCCCAATTTCTGGTCTAGGAAGGGGACTAGACGTGTGAGAGAAGTGTTGTTCCGTATAGAAGCTCTTCCTAGTCACACAATAGAAAGAATCATGGTTCTGCCTTGGATGAGGCAGAGGGACAAACATGAAGCTTGTAAGAAAGTGACAATTGGACAGGTCTTGAAGGATGAATTTACTAGAACGACCCTGGAAGTACAAGCACTCCCCAGCAAGTCTGGAGGCAGTGAAATAGCATGAAGGGTGAGCAGTGAATTAGGGCAATAATTGTAAAATGAAACAAAACTTCCAAATGACTTGAGAATGACATGTGAAGAGGGCAGAGGCGGAAGATGAGGTTGCGAGACCAAATCCTGCCCACTAAGCAGTGTGGACTGTATCCTGTCACTGTCGTTCTTGCTTCCATGAGGACAGGAATCTGGTAGTGCTAGCCGTCAGGTTAGTAGTCACAGCTGGGAAGAGGGACGAGGGATGTGATTGAAAGGAGAACAAGGGGGGCTTTTTCTTTTTTTTTTTTTTAAAGATTTATTCATTTGAGAGAGAGAGCAGGAATGTGTACGTGAATGGGAGGAAGGGCAGAGGGAGAAGGGGAGAAAGAATCTCATGCAGACTCCCCACTGAGCATGGAACCCGACGCAGGGCTCAGTCCCACAACTGTGAGATCATGACCTGAGCTGAAACCAAGAGTCAGATGCTTAACCGACTGAGCCACCCAGGTGCCCCAAGGTTGAGGGGGGGGGGGTCTTCTGAAGTGCTGGCAAAGCACTTCTACAGATGTTCACTTTGTAATAATTTATTGAACTGCGCATTTCTGGTTTTAGTACTTAATGTGTATTACATTTCTCAATTGCAAAAAAAAAAAAAATCAAGCTGGGTAATTTATAGAAAATGCAATTCCAGGGCTCAGACATTCTAATTGAGTAGACCTGGGCTGGGACTAATGAATCTGCATTTTTTTAATAATTATGTTAGAGGATCAAAGGCAAAAGGGATCCATAGACCACGTTTGAGAACAGTAGGGCTGTCAGGGAGTGACACAAAAGGTTTAAGCAAGAAATTAAGAACAAAGGTTTGCCTGTCTAAAAGTACTAGTTTAGGGAGAGGAAGACGTTGAGAGTGGTCTCCATCTTATATCCCATAGAACTTACAGGTCCTGTGTCCCATTCATCTGTGTTTTGAAAGAAATGTGACAAATGTGACAAATGCTGGCGATTTCTAAGTACGGAATGTATTTTTTGAGATAGAGTTTCTTTGGGAGGTTTCTTGAGTACGAAAATTTTGACCCTTGGCACATTATAATAGTCGAATTTAAGGCATGGAAGAAGCCCTTATGATAGATATTGTGGGGCGAGGAGCAACTTTCTAGAATTTTTTAAGTGAACGCATTCTCAGCCTATGAGTGATAGTCATTCAGCTACTGGCCCACCGTTATTGCGGCATGTGCTTAGTGAGGGCTGATTTGCATGGATATAACTAAGTTCTTTTTCTTGTGCTCCTTTATAATCAGAGGGACATTTTTGTCATATAAGGCAACCAACATGGTATTCTTCCCAACCCTACTCCCTACAGGAAAAAAAAAAAATGGCAGATTTTGTTGCAAAGTTGTTTTTTTTTTTTTTTTTTTTGATGTTCATGGAGTTGGAAAGAAAAAGGGGAATCTTTACTTGGCCTTAAACAGAGAATGGGAAAATTCAAAAATCTGAGACAAACTTTGTGCATATTTTTTCCTCATAATTGACGTACTGAGGAAATACCGTAAGGTTTTTTAATTGTCACAGTTATTACTTCTTTGTGACCATAGTGCATCCATTCATTGAATTAGTGAAAATTTTAAAGTATGACAACACAAACTGTTGGCTTGGTTTAAGAACGTAGGGACTCATACACTTCTGGTAAGAATATAAATTGAAACAATACCTTTGCAGAGCAATTAGCAATGTTCAGTCAAGTTAAAGATATGCATACTCTTTGACCCAGAAATTTTCACTCTGGGGTATATTCTGAGATCATCCTAAGGAGTTATGTGCCTGAGGAGATATGTACACAAATATTCACAGCAGCCTTGATTGCAATTTTAGTAAAAGAAAGAAAGAGAGAGAGAAAGAAAGAAACAACATACATTAGATGAACAGAAGAATTTATCAACAAATTGTGATATATTCATATAGTGGATATAGAGTGAAAATAAATGAAATAGATCTACATGTGTCTCTGGAAGATTCTCACAAATATGACAGTGAGTAAAAAAGCACATTGCACATGAATATGCACAATATAATGCCATTTATATCCAAGTTAAAACTTGTAAATACTGTTGTGTGGGAAATTACCTTTGCACAATGGAAGTCTTTAAGTATAGTAACAAGCAGGCTATCCAAGAGATCGAAAAATAGAAAGGCTTACGGACCAAAATGAGATGCTTAAATCACATGTATTAAATCAATTGCAAACACACAGCAAGAAGCAAGGTGAAAAGATAGGTTAGGTTAACACATTTAAAACATGATGTAGGCAGGGTAGATGGATGACACTACCTGGTCCTCAGTCCCTTCTGTCTTCCTTGCTAAGGGTATGTTTGCAAGGACCAGAATAGAGATTTGAACAAAGTGGACCCTACCCTCAGAAGGTGTGTGGAGTCAAAACACACAGTTGCTCGGTAGGCGTGGAATCAAGTGCTTCTGGCTGATAGCTATAGCTCCCACATAAGCCTGATGGGCAACTATGGATTCTATTTTGCATTTCTTGTGCAGAGGGTGCGAGGAGCCAATGGTTGCCTGCAGTAAGACCTTGTTACTAGCAAATGCCTCATATTCCTCATGTATCTCCAGTATGTCCTGAATATTTGATGATTCATGGCCTCATATATATTTATGTATCATGCCTATTTGGAGTTTCTTATTCTTTCCATCCTTTTCTAATTATGTTCATTACACAAATGCTCTACTTACCCTATGTCTAGCATATCTCATAGGTTACCAACTTCTTGTTTAACATATATTGCAAATTTTGCTTGCCTCTTAAGCTATTTGCTTCAATTCTCAGTTTCATTCTTCTTCCTATATATTTGCTTCTCTTGTATTCTATATCAGAATCTAATATTCTTAAATAATTCAGCAAACACACATTATAAGTAATGTGTAATATGACTAAAACATAAAGGCCTGGAAAGAGTAACGCCCAGTGTTCTTTCTTAATATGGATGGTGGGTATATGGGTATTTATTATGTTATTCTTCATAATTTTCTTATCTGTACTTTTTCCAAGTAGATTTTAAGAAAAGCTCGAAATTGTAAATACCTGGTGTCTTACGTGTAATAGGTACTTGATACTTACCATTTCGATTTTGGTAAAGTTAAAGAATTTGGGCTAACTAAATTGATATGTCATCTTTCTATAGCTTGTGCATCCATATATTTTCCAACAAATATTTGTCAAGGCTGCACTGTTTGCAAGGAAAACACTGCTGCAGTTGACCTAGAGGATAAAAATTTGAGTATTGCTTAAGATCCTTACTTAAGAACAAAAATAAGAACAATACGGGGCATAACATAAGAGACTTTAGAGAGGTAGAGACCGGGGTGGGTCTGGGTAGGTGGAGCTTCCACCAGAGGATGAGATCAGAGAGAAGTGGCATTCAGTCTGTGCCTTGAACTAAGTAAGTGTTAGGACCCCTGGGTGGCTCAGTTGTTAAGCATTTGGCTCAGGTCATAATCCCAGGGTCCTGGGATTGAGTCTGACCTGGGCTCCCTGCTCAGTGGGGAGTCTGCTTTTCCCTCTGCCTGCCACTCAAGAATTTTGATTTTTTCCCCTTGTGATCTATATAGTCAATTTACTTTGGTTGACCACCTATTGCCATACATTACAGTGACCATAAAATTGATTCCTGATGAAATAGCTGGACAATTTGAGTATGGAGCTTTGACTCTCTGGGAAGACAGAAACAAATACTCATCCCTGCTCCTTTTGAGATTTATCAGGATAGTCTGGCTAAAGCTCATTATCAGAGAAGAATAATGAAGCCCTGAAATAAAATTATCTTTAGAAATGGGCAGACCTAAGTTGGTGTTCTGGCTTAAACTAAGGGCCTAGGCATTGTTGGCGGAAGCCTAGCACGCAGCTAAACTGGAAGCTCCTTGGGACACAACCCCCCTGGCCCAATGTGTGAGTACGTGAGGGCCTCTAGGAGAGCCAGAACTGTAGAGCCCCAGCTCAGACCCCACCAACGTCTGGACAGTGGCCAGAACCATCATGGGCATGCCCCTACCATGGACTGTGCACTGGTGCAAGGGTCTAGACCAATTCCTTCTAGGCCCTGCACTGGAAATGTAACTCAGCCTTATCCACCTTTGGACTAAGCCCCTGGAGCCTTTAGACAATTTGGGGAGAGTCTCTATTAGACTTCCCACTGACAGAGCAAGGAAGCATCTAAAAAATTAAAAATATAAAAATTATAACTATGGCAATAAAATGGTTCTGTGGATTAAATCACACCGTATTAGTTTATTATCTAAATGTTCTGCAATAAATATGTGTTAATTTGTAATCAGATGAAAGTTATTTTGGTAAGTCTTATTCTGAATACCATATTAACTTAAAAATAGCATATGATCTTTGATGCATAATCAGTATAAAAGTAGTCAAATATTAATATAAAGATTTAATCTTATAAAGTCAGTTGACATTCTAACTAATCATTGACAGTGTCTAAGTAAGGCTTGTTTCCGTGTTGCTAAACTATTAACTAGAGAACCTGGTCAAAAATTCAACAGGATCCTATCAAACTTGGTGATGTACTACATGACCTATTCCACACGACCAGCAGAAGGAAGTTCTAGCTGTCTCCCCAATAGATACCCAATTGGTTCTATCTACCCAATCTGTTTCATTGGGTTGGATATGTAAGCATCTTGAAAGACATTGTTTCTTCTTCCTCTAGAACCATGCAACATTCATCCAAAATCTTCAAAAGAATGTAAGTTAGTCATACCTTCAAAATGTTTGAGATTTTTGTAACTAATCCTCATGCTTGGCTTCTTGAAATACTAAACAAATAACATCTGCATAGTATTATTATTTCTTATTCAACACTGAGGTTTTCACTGAGAGTGATGTTCAGAACACTGGATTCTTCCACCAGTGTATGTCAGGGGAATTCGGTACACTCTACTTACCCAACTTCTCGATTAGATTGAAAGCTAGGAGGCAGGGGCTCCTTCTCAATGGCTTTCAGGCCTTCAGCATTTGGCCTGATACAGAATATGCAGCCGACGCCCAATAGGTATTTGGTGAATTACTGGGTTTTGAGGAGGGGATAGTTAGGAGTGGCAGGCACAGCTGGGATACTCCGCACCCCTCTAGACCGAAAACACAGCTGTACTACTACTTGGATATGTGGTATAATTACTTCTGGAACCTTCACTGTAGTTCAGATTCTTGAGAGTTTGGATAATTGAACTTGATAAAAGGATTATGATTGTGCTTTGTTAAAGCACTCGTGAGATCAATGTTTTAGGAAAGACTTTTTGTTGCATATAAGAGAGGTGAACTTCAGGCCAAACGTTGGAGGCAGCCTGCTCTCCTGAGGGACTAGACCCAAGAGCCAGGAAGCCTGCGGGAAGCCAGGAACCACACTCTCTCTTGCTCTCCTCTCTGCTTTTCTCTCTGTAAATTTATTTTTCTTTCCCTCTCTCTTTCTGCAGATGTTTTCACTGCCTCAGAGCACACGGCCCCGAGCACTGCTAATCCACAGCTCCCCAGCGCACAGACAGCTGGGCATTTCTGTCTCACTTCCAAACTCCGGCAGCGGGGCGGGGGGGGGGGGCGGGGGGGGCACTCTTCACGCAGTATTTTGTGTGATAGCAGGACTGGGGGGAAAGGCATTACAAAACTGATTTTATACTAAGGAAAAATATATACTGCATATAGTGTTAGCCAAAACCACGTTATAGTGTGGGGCTCTATACTTTCAGGAATCTCTGAGATTTCCTTCCTTGAAGGGGGAAGAGCAGTAGCAGACAGGCCTTCCCCATGAACCGCATTTCTCTGGGCACCCAGAACCTTCTCCTAACCTCCGCTTTAGGGAAACCGACTGCAAGATACCGCAGCAGGATCTGCTGCTCCAGTACCTTCTCCAAGCCCTGTTGGGTGGGGAAATGTGAAGAATCTAAAATGGAGTCAATAATCAGCAAACATTCAGTGGTGTAAAAGGAGCCAGTCCAAAGTCACTGAGTTCTGACATGCTGCGAGGCTGTGATTTCCATGACACCCAGCACCCCCACACAGCATGACTGCCCCAGAAGCGAGAGCGCAGCTGGCCCGGGAGTGGCTGGTGGGGCTGTGGGCAGCTTGGCCCCCCGGAGGAGGAAAAGCAACGCGGGGGTGGGGGGAGCCCTCCTCCCTGCAGTCTGTTTCCCTCCTTACTAGGTTGGCACACAGATCGAAAAATGTACGTCTAAATCTATTTCTGGCTTCTAAATGTGTGAAGGAAACACATAACTTTATTATTTTATTTTTGTCAAGTTAGAGACAGATGCCCCTAAAGCTTATGTATTCTGTAAGAAGTTCCTATTCAGTGGTGCATCTTTGGAAGCAAAAATCAAAGACAAATAGGACATCTCCTCTAAGTTTTCTGGACAAATATTGGCAATCAAAAGAAAGAGTCACCACTGGCGACTAATGGCGATGAGGAAAATAAAACCAGGAAAGGAAAGATTGTTGAAAAAAGTTTTTTTTTTTTAAAAAAAAACTATTAAAGGCAAAACAATGAAGTAAGTGTTGATGTAATACAAATATGTTATTATTTGTTAATTTGTACCAAAATTTGTACCAAAAATACTGCAAGTATAAATAAACTTTTCAAATTAATGAGAAACACATGAACACTTACAGAAATGCCCTTGCCAGAGGTGTTTGGAAATCTTCAAAGCTTAATAATATCCTTTTGTGAAGGATAGTCAGTTGGTAAATTAGGAATGAAAGAAATCTGGAAAAATTGAAACACATCAATACAACAGATATATTCCTGGGAAAGATTGTTATGATAACTTTAGTTTCAACTATAGTGCCTCACAGTCAAAGAAAATCTTATAAAACAGAATACTGTAGACATTTGCTTATTCAAAAATATTTTTGAGCACATACTATGTACCAAGCACCATGCTAAACATAGGGAATAGACTGGTAAATAAGATGGATACTGTCCCAAATGCGTGTCCCTGCCCAGGCTTTAAGCTGAATAAGGAAAATATAATCACCAAGTCAAATAGCTGCATAGAACCTAGAGATCAGTTAGTCCAAAGTTTTGTTTTACACATGAGGAAACTGAGGCCCAAAATGTTAAGTAAAACTGCCTGTGCTCTTGGCTTCCTAATTTTTGCCATCCAAAAAAACATTTTTTTTTAAGATTTTATTTATTTATTTGACAGGGAGAGAGATCACAGGTAGGCAGAGAGGCAGGCAGAGAGAGGGGGAAGCAGGCTCCCTGCTGAGCAAAGAGCCCAATGTGGGGCTCCATCCCAGGACCCTGAGATCATGACCTGAGCCGAAGGCAGAGGCTTAACCCACTGAGCCACCCAGGTGCCTCTAAAAAAAACATTTTTGTTTCATAGAGCCTTCTAAACTTCCCAAATTGTATGACATATAACAAATGTAGATATTAATCCTTGTCAAAATTCTTTCTATAGATTTTGAATATTCCTATGCTTTTCTGGAAATAAAACAGGAAATCAAACAAACGAAAATCCTGAAGCCCAATTTTCATTTTTTTAAAAAAATATTTTATTTATTCATTTGACAGAGAAACACACAGCGAGAGAGGGAACACGAGCAGGGGGAGTGTAAGAGGGAGAAGCAGTCTCCCCACAAGCAGGGAGCCCTTAAGTGGGGTTCGATCCCAGGACTCTGGAACACAACCTGAGCAGAAGTCAGATGCTTCAGGACTGAGCCACCCAGGCGCCCCATGAGGTCAAATTTTCAGTATCTAATCCAGTTTTTTTTTTCTTTTGTTAAGTGTTAGCCACGTGATTCTTATCATCAAAAACAGTCCTATTGTGTGATAGTGGCCATCTGTCTAGGATGTGGCTGACACACTTGGAACATCCAGAGTAAGGGGAACTTGGAACCGTCATTGGTCAGAAAGGTTATCAGTGCAGGGAGATGCCGCTTGGGTCACAGGTAGGTGAGGCATCATCAGACGGACCGTCTGGATTTCACGCCTCCCTGTGCTCTAGCCCTCATGGGACGACTGCGTGTCCTTTGGTCGTCTGACCTGCAATTGTCCCGCACTCGTTAGCACGCTTGCCACCCGCAAGAATGTTGTGACAATCGCTGGAGTAAATGCTATGAAGCATTGTGAGCAATTCAAAGGAAGGGTGCTGCATTACTACGCAAAATCATTATACACCCACAGGTACGGCTCTTTTTTTTTTTAATATATTCTTAATGTGATAATATAAAAGGGCATTCCTCAGGGTACATTTGAATGTGTTTCATTACATTTGTTATTCATTCTAACTTTTAAATTGATTATTATTTTCAGATATTAACCTGGCACTAAAAGGAACCTATCATTAATTTGATAACGTTATGTCACCATGTTTGTAAAAGAGAAGTATTTGGGTCTCTAGAGGCCCCTGTCTGTTAATCTGTAACTAAAATGAATTTGGTCATAATTTCCTACCTGACTCTGGGTCCCTTGGCCATGGACTCAGCTATGTTGGAAACATGTGTTTGAGAATCCATTTGGCTGGATGACTTGGATTGAAGCCTCAAAATTAAAAGAAGAGAAGAATGAAAGAGAAAGAAACAAACACAACTAAACACAAGCTAATAAATGCAAATACCTGACAGCATTGAAGTTGTCAGGGATGAGGTGACCTAAATAAACCATCACAGATTAGTTTGTGTACAGCTGACTTTATTTTTCTTCCTTCCTTCTTTCCTTCCTTCTTTCCATCCCTCCCTCTCTCCTCCTTCCTTCCTTACTTTCCTCCCTTCCTCACTTCCTTCCTTCTTTCCTTCCTTCCTTTCATTCTTCCTTCCTTCCTGTAACAGGTTTATTGAGATGTAATTCACATGCCAAAAAATTTACCCTTTCAAAATGTGCAATTCGGTGTTCTTAGTATATTCATCAAGTTGCACAATGATCACAGATTCCACAACACTTTCATCACCCCAAAAAGAAACCCTGAATCTATTAACAGTCACTTCCCATTCCCCCTCCCCCATGCCCTCGCAACTACCAGTCTACTTTCTGTCTCTGTGGAGTTGCCATAGCTTCTCTATGTCCCTATGGATACTGGATATTTTATATAGAAGAAATCATACAATATGTGGCCTTTAGTGTCTGCCTTCTTGCACTCGGAATAATGCTTTCAAGTTTCATCCATCATTATTACTTTTTATGGCCAAATAATATTCCATTGTGTGGATATACTATATTTCGTTTACTCATTCATCAGTTGATGGACATTTGGGTTGTTTCTCCTTTTTAGCTATCATGAATACTCTGTTATGGATATTAGGGCACAAGTTTTTGTGTGGATGTATGTTTTCAATTCTCTTAGACCTATGCCTAAAACTAGAGTTACTAGGTCAATGGTACTCTGTGTTTAGCTTTTGAGGAGCTGAAACTGTCCTCCAAAGTGACTGTCATTTTACATTCCTATCAACAAAGAATAAGGGTTCAAATTTCTCCATATCCTTGCCAACATTTGTTATTATCCAAATTTTTGGTGATAGCCATCCTAGTGGGTGTGAAGTAGTATCTCACTGTGGTTTTGATTTCCATTCCCTAATGGCTAATAATGATGAGCATTTTTTCCATGTGATCGTTGGTCATACGTGTATCTTCTTTGTCAAAATAGCTGTTCGAGCCTGTTGCCTATTTTTAATTGGGTTATTTCTCTTTTTATCGTTGAACCTTAAGAATTCTTTATATATTCTGGTACAAGTTCCTTATCAGATGTTTGATTTACAAATATTTTGTCAAATTCTGTAGGTTGTCTTTTTATTTTCTTAAAATTCAGCTCAAAAGTTCTTAATATTGATGCTGTCCAATTATCTTTTTTTGTTGATGCTTGTGTTTTTGGTGTCATATCTGAGAAAATTCAAGATCACAAAATTTTATTCCTAATGTGTTCTTCTAAGACTTTTGTAATTTTAACTTTTACATTTAGATTTTTGATCCATTTTGAGGTAATTATTCTATACAATTCAGAGTCAGCATCCAGCTTCATTCTTTTGCATTTAGATACCTAGCAGTCCCCTTGAATTGTCTTAGCTGGTTTTCTTGTAGAAATCAACTGGTCGTAAATGCGAGGCTTTATTTTTGGACTCAATTCTATTCCACTGATCTATATGTTTATCTTTATGCCACTATTACACTTGTTTACTGAGGCTTTGCAGGAAATTTTCAAACAGGGAAGCATGAGACAATTTCTGCAAAAAGAGCCCCCTGGAATTCTGATACGTACTATATCAAATCTGCATACCAATTTGGGGAGTTTCGCCATTTTAACAATATCAGGTCTTCCAAACTTTGAACCTGGAGTGTCTTCCCATTTATTTAGATCTTTAATTTCTTTCAGTGTTGTTGTAGAGCTTTCAGCGTACAAATGTTATACATATTTTGCTAAATTTATTCCTATTTTATTCTTTTTGATGCTGCTTTAAATGAAATTTTCTTAGTTTCACTTTCACATTATTAATTGCTAGTATATTGAAATATATTGATATTTGTATATTGATCTTGTGACCTTTAACATCGCCTATTAGTTCTAATATTTTTTAGTGGATTCCTTAGGATTTTCCTATGTACAGGATCATGTCACCTACAAATATAGTTTTACTTTTTTCTTACCAATATGATGCCTTCTGGTTTTATTTTGTTTTTTCCTGGCCTAAGTGCTCTGTCTAGGTCCTCTAGTACAGTGTTGAACAGGTGTGGCAAGAATGGATGTCCTTATCATTGTGCTAATCTAAGAAGGAAAGCATCCAGTCTTTCACCGTCATGTAGGATTTTAGCTCTGAGTTTTTTGTAGATGACCTTTATCAGGTTCAGGAAGTTCTCTGTATAGCTCTTTAAGTTCCATGGATGCACAGGGCTGAATTGCCAATACTAATGAGATCTAGAAGTTCTTTCGGGAGTTCTTGTCCTTTTCAGTATTGTAATACGATGTGGAAACAATGCCTACTAGAGATAGGTTATATGTTTGTTTGTTTTTCTGGAAAAGGCTGAATACTGCAAAAGGAAATTTTGTGTATCTCTCTTTTCCCATCCCCCAAGCATTCTTTGTCGTCTCCCACCACATAAGAGCAAACGAATGGTTGTGGTGGGTAAATAGAATAGCTTCTTTCCATGCTGTCCTTATGTTGTAAGGATACAGTACATTTGTGCACAAATTTCAATAGCACATATGCCATGGATGTTATATAAAATAAGTTGTAGGAAGTCAGGGAAGGTGTCAACTTCCGAAAACCTTCTCAAAAAACTTCTGAGAAGAAAAGACATTATCAAATCCAACTGAGAGTTTAGTTCTCAGGGGATCTGGCAAATTAAGACTTGCTCTGCATCCTGGGAAAATAGGTGCTGATTTGATGGTGATAGTGATGCCAAGTGCCAAGTGGTACCTTTAAGAAGGTGAGGTCCAAAAGCCAATGCAGGACTGGGCACCAGACAAAAACCGTATCAGCCAGGGAGGACACAGAAGCACAGAATTAATTGAATGACTTTGGTTCTATTTTCTCACTTCTGTTCTCTGTTTCGCAACTTCCTATTGCCCATTAGCTTGCCATTTTCCCCAGTGGCCATTATTTATCCCTCACTCTCAACTTTTAGTACCTGCTCATAGTTCTATGTGATGCCTAGGAACCCATATGTCGTGTCCTTGGCTGCCTCCTGAACCTCTCTCCCTGAGATGGCCGGATATTATTAACACCGCCTGTCTTATGTTTCTGGAACTGACCCTGCACACATCCCAGGTTTGACTCTGCTCAGCCTTGCATTATTTGTGTATGACAATTACAATCTGAAAAGCAAATCATAACATTAAAAAATTTTTTTAAAGTCCACTTCATGTGCTTTCAGAGTCAAGCAACAAGTGGGTTGTTAATAGTCTCAGTGGCAAGACCTATCTGCTCTTCGAATTGAGAACCAGCTTTGCTACTTCTGATAGAAGAGAGATTATATTCTTTGCTTATATTCATTCTACATTCAACATTTTAGGCAAGGATTGTGGGGATAATTAGAATTTTAAAGGAACAAAGAATCTTCCTCTGTTTTTGAATAACACTATAACCCAATCCTAGAGGAAGTTAGAATTTAGTAGTTGGGAAGTGTCTCTTTTGTCAAAGATGAGATCATTTATTCCTGTCTAAGAACTTCTGCTTGGTGGAAGGGAGGAAAGGAGTGATGGTGGAAGAAGGGATTAGGATATGAAAAAACTCACAGTAGCACTATGCCTTTTCTGGGTCTCAGTGGGGAAGTTGGGGTGTTTCTCATGAGGTGCCATTGGAAAAAAAGATGTGAAAACACATCTCCCTAAGAGATGTGTTTGTAGTGCTCCAATCTGGCCTGGGAAGTCGGAAACTGCTAGAAACTGATGAAAAGAACTGAGGAACTGCCTAGCAAAGAGCGAAGAACAGATAGACAAAAGGAGATAAGACTGGATTTGTCATTTGAGCCACATTAAGCAAACAGTAGGGACAAAGAAGCAGAAAGGCAGGATGACTGGGCTAAAGTCTTGATGAGTTATCACACTGATCAAGTTGTGAGCAGAGTGGAGAACCTGGTCCGGTCTTGAGTTTTCTGACCCAGTTCTAGGATCTTGAGCTTGTAACCTGGCTCTATGATGAGACAGCGTCTCCTGAGAAGCTGCTCATGTGGCCTCCCTAGGATTCCCTGGAGAGGGATTTTCCATTTAGCTACTTGATAATAAAATTTAAATCCAGATTTTCAGGCAGAGTAAGGAAAGGACAATAGCTAATGTAAAAGCCTGAAAACGGAAACAATTAAGGAAATGATCATGAAATTCTAAAAACCATTTCCAAGATTGAACCATAAAAATGTAGGCTCAAAACTTAGTAACGATAATCACGGTGATGAGGATAAAAAAAACTATAATGCAGCTATTAAATCATCCAATTCCCACATGGCTGTCTTAAGAGAAGCGAGGCTCTAGTATAAAGGAAATATGAAATCTTATTTTTGAGGAATGTGTAATCATGTTATTTTGCAGAGAATTTGCATTTGGGGTTTTTTTTCGGAGTACATTTCCCCAGAGAAATGTTATATTCTCTTAGTCTAAGGATAGAGACCGGAGTATCAATAGGGTCAGAGCAAGCATTGGAAATGACACTCTGATGTTAAATAGGAATCAAGTGGAAATTCTGTGAAGGTGAAAACATTTTCAATCAGTGTATATTCCCTCTCTCTCTGATAGGGGATAATTTAGTTTTGGGTGAGAGTGGGGCGGGATGTGGTAAGGTGAGTTTGGGAGGAAATTCCGGTATCCTTACACCCATACAACTAGAAAAGGAAAAGAAGAATATAAAATCTACATTTTGTTTCTCCATCTGGATTGCCCTAAACCATTTCCAAGTAGCTAATACTTTCTCGGGAGTACTTAGGAAAAAAGATTTACTGAACCTCCAAATGGAGACTGACTTCAGATGACATAAAGGCCTTGAGCAGTGTGGACTTTAATGAAAACTGAAGTGGAGTGAGTTACCTAGAGGCTAGGAATCGAAATGTTCATAAATCTAATTATTCAAATATTCTAAAAAAATTTTTTGGACAAAGTCACAAAACATAGTTGCAGTACACAGATAAGATTATTAAGGAGAAATTTTTATGAGAAGCATGTCTCAGCATTTAGGATTAGGAACGCAGCTCGCAGGTCTTGTATCCGTGAGAGCTAACGGGCTGCGGGAGGGATCTAGAAGTACCGTTTCCTCCAGTCCACTGCGATGAGCACTGCTGATGTTTTCAGCTTATGAGCAGATCAGATCTCCATACAATGTAAACCACAACTTATGAAGCCCCATATTTGCATGTAAGAGTTTACTGTTCTAATCAGATACAACTTGAGATAGGATTTTAACATGTGTACGTTTTAACACATTTTATTGTATACTGAATTCTTGTACTGCATCACAATTAGACCTAAATATGAACTTTTATTTTTTTCTTCCCATTTTGCCTTTTTTTTTTCAGCATCTAAAACTAAGGTCAATGTTTATTATGTCCCTAATGTCAGGTATTATTTAACTATCCTCCTTTTTCTTCTTAATTTTCTCATCGTGCGCTTGCTTGCTTCATTCAGTAACCACCCCTTCAGTACCTGAGCTTCCATCCTGAGATTCTCTGTGCCTACGCATTTTATCCCAAGTGGTGTTTCTCTGCTATTCCCTCATCCCATCCACCCATACTCCAGGATTAAGCAACCACTTTCTGCTTTCATTCCTGCTCATAAGTCTTGAGTAATAAAAGGCTTGAGGTGGCAAGAACTCTGGGCCATGACATTAAACTGCAGTCTTCAACAGAAGTGCACATGGGGAAGAGAGAGACTAGGGATTGAAAAATGAAGAGTGAAGAACGGAAAGGACAGGGTGGGCCTAGCCAGGATAGGCTGGGGGCTCCCGGTTACTTTAGATGCCTCCCTAAATTATAGTAAAGTGCCAGTGGGCCAGGAGCATCCAAGCAAGCAAGAGGAGACCTCTTTGGGAATGTATTGCATGATATGTCACCCAAATCCCCTCCCAGTAATAAAGGCCTTTTTCCTCAGATGCTGGGGTGCTCGTGGCCAGTAGTCCTCAGCTATCAGCCTTCTTTGGAGAACTTCCTCACCCTCAGTCTTAGCCCCTTCTGGTAGCACCCTGTATCCGATAACCGGTCAAATAAAAATGCTATCCCCTTCGCCCAAATGAAGGACATCTCTGAAGGTTCTCCTCAGCTTTGGAATTCACTGTGGTGATCAGTTGAGGTTTTCCTTGAGATTTTGTCACGGCCCAATTTCTCCCTCTGCCCATGCTCCTTTCCCTTCCCTTCCACAGGTGGTGATGCCAAGAGCGCTGCCTAATATACTCTATATGCCAGCCTCCATCCCAGTCTTCTCTGTGGGGAGTCCAATCTGTAGGACTTTGTGCACACATCTGTAAAGCACAGGGCTTATGACACTAAAAGTGCAGGCAACAAAAGAAAAAATACATGAGTAGAGCTTCATCAGAATTAAAAACTTTTGTTCATGAAAGGATACTATCAATAGAGTGAAAAGGCAACAAATGAAATGGGAGAAAATATTTGTGAATCATATACCTGATAAAGGATTAAGATTCATAATATATAAAGAACTTCTACAAAAAGCAAACAACCCAATTAAAAAGGGAAAATACTTAGGCAATTTTCCGGAGAAGATACACAGATGGCAAATAAGCACATAAAAAATGTTCAACGTTAGTGATCATTAGGGAAACGCAAATCAAAACCACAGTGAGATACTACTTCACACACATTGGGATGACTATTATTAAAAAAAAACACACAAAATAAACAGAAAGTAACAAGTATTGGTAAAGAAGTGGAGGAATTGGAACCCTTGTGCATTGATGGGGAGCGTGTAATATGGTGCAGCTGCTGTGGAAAACAGTATGGAAGTTTCTCAAAAAAATTAATATAGAATTACCATGTGATCCAGCAATTCCACTTCTGGGTATTTAAAAAAAAATTAAAAACAGGGACTCAAACAGATACTTGTACGCCTATGTTCATAGCAGAATTATTTACAATAGCCAAAAGGTAGAAACAACCTAAGTTTCTGTTGATGGATGAATGTATTAAAGTGTGGTACATACATGCAATGGATTATTATTCAACCTTAAAAAGAAAGGAACTTTTGACACGTTCTACCACATCGGTGAACCTAGAACCTAGAACACATTATGCTAGATGAAACAAGCCAGTCACAGAAGGACGGGTACTATGTGGTGCCACTTACATGAGGTACCTACTGTAATCAAATTTATAGAGACAGAAAGTAGAATGGTGGCTGCTGGAGGCTGGGGGAGGGAGGAAAGGGGAACTAGTGTTTAGTGGGCACGTAGTTTCACTTTGGGATAACACAAAAGTTCTGGAAAGGGATAGTAATGGTTGCACAACGGTGTGAGTGGACTTGATGGTACTGAACTATACACTTGAAATGGTTAAAATGGCCAACTTTATGTAATGTATATTTTACCACAATAAGAAATTAAATAATTAAAAAAATACAGCCCCTTACCGGCAGCCCCCCTCATTCTAAAGGTCAGTGATTATTACGTTGTTACCTTCACAGCCGAATCTGGATTGGTGTGATTTTGAAGACTAGATTACACAGCAGCTCTCAGATTCAGCTGCATATTAGAATCATATGGGGAACTTTAAAAAACAAATGATGCTTCAGCTCCACCCGTAATGATTTCTATGTATTTGTTTCGGGACCTAGGCTTCAGTACTTTTAAAAGCTCCCAGGGATTCCAGTAGGCAAACATAGCTGAGATTTCCTGGGGTAGAAAAACCCCAGCCCACACCTTTCCCACCTACTTGCTATTGCCCCTGAGAATTTGGCCTCCTGCTTATCTTTTCTAGCCTCATCTTTCCGACTCCCCCGCCCTCTCCTAGACACACCCAAGCTACGGCTGAACCAAATGACTTGTTCTGTCTCCACTCCTGTCAAACCTTTCCTAGCTTCTGTCCCTTTGTTCATGTTTCCTCTGACAAGATTGCCCTCTGACTGATTTCAGCCCTAGTGGAACTCTTGGTTGGGAAACTTGCCCTCAGCACTCCTCACTAGGCTGTGCCACACGCCTTCCTCTGAACTCTGGGAATGCTCCTTGTGTTAAGTCCCTGTACTGCTGACCTCATCACAAAGGTGGGAAATTCCACTTCCCTGCGCTGGGATCCGGTCTTCTTTCCTGCGTTCCCAGATGCAAAGCAAGGCACCGGGAAAGTTTCAATAGATATTAGTTGAAGAAATAGATTTCTTTAATAGGAGATGATACATTCCACAATTAAGTAGCAATTTTTTAAAGTAAATATGTTGGGAAGAATTATTGGTATAATAATTGGTATAAATGAGGCAGTCTTCTTTTAACATTAATTGGGTCATTATTATGTGCTTAGGATAGTGCTAATGCTTTACTTACCGTTTTAGGTTGGTTGGTTTGTTTATTGAATCTCCATGGCAACCCAGGAGGCAGGTATTTTCATATCTATGTTACAAATGAGGAAACAATTTCAGATAGGGTAAGAACTTGCCCAGGATCCCAGCTAGTATGCAGTGGAGCTGGGAGTTTGAGTTGTGATACAAGTGACGATTCTAGATCCTTCCTGATTTGGGAAGAGGGACAGAGTAAAAATGTAAAAGGTCACTGAGGATCTAAAAGGAGAGGGGCTGTTACTGGTAGGAAAATGGAACGAAAAAAGAAGAGGTCGTCCACATAAAAGACAAACTTTGAAATCTCATCTGTTTTGCTCGGCCTCAGCTTAACTCTAAGGAAGTACTTAAATCACAATGAGACCCTAGTTCCTCAGCTGCACTCCAGTTAAATTCAGCCTGACGGTATTTATTGCGAATCTACCATGTATCAGCAACAGCGATGCCTTGAGTTCCAACCACAAGCCGTAGGAGATCTTTGCCGAATAGAGTTCTCTCTGGCGGGAGCGACATGTCCTCTGTCAACAGACACTCCAAGTGCGGTAGTATGTGTTCTTATAATCACGCTGTGTATCCACAGCAGCGGAAATGCAAGGGACCAAGTTTTCCAGAGAACAGCAGAATACATGTACTTGTATGTGTATGTGGGAGAATCTATAGGACTTGGTGGCCAATTTAAAAAATAAATAAATAAAAAGGACAAAAAAGGGAAAGTCAAGGGTCCCGGGTTTCTGGTGCCAATAGCTGACCTGGTTGAGTTAAAGACCAAGAACATAGGCCTAGTTTTGCACTGAGTTTTGATCATGTGGAATGTGAAGTACTCAAGAGTCATTCGGGTAGAGGCAGAAATGGTATTGGAGGCATGAGGATGTGATCCAAGATTTCAGGTTAGGCAGGATGAAAGTGTCCATTTCTTCACAGATGAATGCCAGCCTGCTAGACAACAGTAAAACCCATCTGGGAGTAGACATGGGCTTTATTGCTCAAGAGACCCAGGCTTCCTGACTAAGCCACTTAATGCTTTGACCTTGGGGATGTTTCCTAGTCTCTCTGAATGGCACAGGTGAAATGGGAAACGATGTTAACCTGTCTTGCAGGGCTGTATTCAGATGAACAATATGTTTGCAAGCTCCTTTCAATGCCCTGAGTTGGCACGTGGTAGTTTTTGTTAAAGTTCATGGATGGAAAGAGTTCAATTAAAGCCGAGGGCATGACTGGCCTATGTTAGAAAGAAAGAGAGATTGCCCGAGTGGCTGGGGTAAGGCAAGGTGGACTTGCCATCCACAGAGAAGTGGCTCTTCAAGAGCTATAGCCTTGTTCGGGTCCCAGAAGGACGCACTTGGAGTAGAAGAATGACCATCTTTTATGTTGGACCCCTTCTAGTCCCCTTCAATGGATTCAAGTCATTATACTGTTAGGGGTCCTCCTCAAGGTGACCCTGTCTATGCCTCTTTCCCGGCAAGGAAAGCTGAAATAAAGAGAAGAAAGGAGGCCCCTAAAGATGAGCAGAAAGACCAACCCTAGCTACTTACTCGTACCCGAATTTCCTTTCAGAGTGTAACATTTTTTTTCATTTTATCATAAAGAAAAGAGAAATGTGAAAAAAGGGAAGTTCAAAAAAGGTGAATAGTGGGGATATAGGAAAAGTACTTAAGATTTTGCTTAGAATGGGTTTTCATTATTTGACAGACATCAGCTGCAAGTAAGATTTTTGTTGTAAGCAGCTGCCAGTAGCTGCAGCTCTGCAGCTGTGCGTTTAGAAACTTGCAAAGCTGTTGTTATAACATTGTTGACTTTGTTCTAAAGGCACTTTGCTGAGAATTTCCAGAACTGTCCTAGCGTTCTCTGTCTTCCTAAATGCCCAGGATCCCCAGATAACAAAGTTCAGGGCAACTCGGCACACCGCACTGATCTATCAGACCACAGGGTGGTGGGGGGGGCGGTGAGTAAAAGTAGTCTCTATCCCTGTGGAGCTCCCAGTAGGAAAGAAGTGCGGGGAGCCACCGTAGGGATGAGAGCAGGAAGGCAGATGAACGACAGCCATGTAAAGAATTCCATTTCTTAATTCCCCAACATGACCGGGGCCTTGACCCATTCGTAACCATTATGTAATCACCGAAATAAGTCCAGCTAAATTATTCAAAAGTCTCCAAATGCCAATTCCATTTCATTTTAAATAACAGGCATCCCTGAGAGGGATGATTTTTGTAACGATGACTAAGGGAAAATATTTTTCTAGCAAGGTTTCTGTACAGGAAAAAATTCATTGCTTCCATCCCCACATCCCACACCCCACATTCCACACCCGTTGGTGTAAAAATATTTGTATTTAAATAATTTTAAATGTCATGCATTTATAATTAAAAGCAATTCTGTGTTCAGAGGAACAGAAATTACTGACTTTAAATCAATGAGAAAAAATAAATTTTCCTCAAAGAAATATCGCATGAGATTCAAAGGTAGTTTAAACCAAGCTAATGTGATGTAAGCCCATCAGTTGCATATGGTACCTGGGGTGACCCCTGCAATATCTACCCACCTCCAGCTGCAGGAGCCTATCGGACATTCCAGCAAGAGCCCTTCATTTCTCCCAGAATCTCTCCTTTCTCCCTTCGGTTTCCCACCTTTAAGTACTCAAGGACTGGATATGCACAAAATGTTTTCTTTCCTTTCAAAATGACACTCACTTATCTCTTCCTCCTGGTTGGTGGGATTCCCTCTAATTGGACAGCTCCTGATACCTGCTCAACATCCCTTCTGTAACACAACCATCCCTCCCCCCCCAAACCCCCTCCCCCCTCAGCCCCAGTCAGGGAATTACATTCCCTTAGCCACGGGCACCGGTGATCATTAACCAGGACAGGGACTGGAAGATGGGTCACTTCAAGCCTTCCCGGAGGAGGAGGCCGGAGAGGGGTGGATTTCTGATGATTTGGGGGCACTCTCCGGATTCCACAGTGCTTGTGGCGGTTAACTTTATGTGTCACCTTGGCTAGGCTATGGCGCCTAGCTGTTTGGTCACTCATCTAGATGTTTATGCAAGGGTAGTCTTTTGATGAGATTAACATTTAATTCAGAGTTTGGGTAAGGCAGGTACCCTCCATAATGTGGGCAGCCTCATGAAATCATCTGAAGACCTTAAGAGCAAAGACAGGTTTCCCGAGAAGGAAATCTTCTCAAGACTGCAGTATAGAGACACTGCCTGAGTTTCCAGCCTGCTGCCCTGCAAAATTCAGACTCAAGACCTGCAGTGTCAACTCGTACCTAAATTTCTAGCCTGCCGGTCTGCCCTACACATTGCCCCACAGTTATGTGAGCAAATTCCTTAAATAAGTCTCTTTTCTCTCTTTTCTGTCTCTCTCTCTTCCTGTCTCTGTTTTTTTCTCCCCTTCCTCCCTCTCTCCCCTACCTTCCTCCCTCTCTCCCCTACCTTCCTCCCTCTCTCCCCTACCTTCTCTCTTTCCTTCTGTCTCTCCTATGGATTCTGTTTCCCTGGAGAACCTTGACTAATACACTCCGTAAATCATACTTGCACCCTTGAATTGTGTTGGTTTAAGCCAGCTTGAGTTGTGTTTCTGTCACCTGTGACTAAGAGTCTTGAGCATTCCTGGGTATAAGTGGACAGAATCCCATGTAGATTAATAAATGAAATATTCTTGCAGAGTTCTGCCTAATATTATTAGAATTGCTATATAACAAAACTACTTAAAGGACCAGAACTGTGTCTGATGCTTTATTCTACTGCCATTGCTTAGAATTCTTGACACATAGGTTAATAAATGTTGGTTGAGTTGAATTGTAGAAGGAGGTTGGTCTAGAGGGCTCAGCTCCTGGAATTACCCTAGTAGCTGGAGATACAGATCCTCTGACATTTAGGAAACCCAAGAGTGATTAAGTAATGTAACAAGTAGCTTCATCAATTACTACTTTTGTGGAATTGCTTAGAAATGGTTGCAGGGTGTTTTTATTTATGTCCTTACATGTGTGTGTCTATTATCCATATACACAGGTTTCCGTCTAGGTGTTTTGATTAGACCATGTTTAGCTTCTAAGCTTCATCAAACTAGTACCTCTTCAGGAAGATTCTAGTCAAGATCAGGACAACTCCATCATTGCTACATTATTATATTAGTTCATTTGGCCTATTTTAACAAATTACCACAGACTATGTGGCTTAAACAACAGGAATCTATTGTCTCTTAGTTCTGGAAACTGGAAGTCAGAGATCAAGACGTCGGTAGGGCTTTAATCCCTCTGAAGGCACTAAGAATCATTCCAGGCTTCTCTTCTAGCTTCTGATAGTCCCTTGGCTAATGGCCCCAGAACTCCAATCTTCACATGGATTCTTGTATGCTTCTGTATCCAAATCTCCCCTTTTTATCAGGAACCTCATCGTATTGTATTACCATCTACAGCAGAATGACTTCCTCTTAACTAATTACGTCTGCAATGACCGTATTTCCAGATAAGGGCATATTCTGAGATACTGGGAGTTAGGACTTCAGCATATATGGATGTTGGGTGGGGGAGGGAGACACAATTCAACCTGTAACAGTTGTTTGTACTCCCTGCCCTCATTCTTGAGCAGCCTTCACAGGAGACTCCAGAGCTGTGAGCGGCAGGAGGGCGGGAGAGCTGGATGCATCGCAGAACTAGCGACACATTGCTAAGGTCCTAGCCACTTGGTCCCATGACTGCTGCCATACATTCCTACACAGGCAAGGGATTTCTATTCCAGCAGCACCAGTCTGGCCCTAAAACGAATGCGGATAATCCTCCCAGTGCACCTTCCAGTAGCAACTCTCTTTCCCTTCTCCAGTATCTCCTGGTTGCTTTTTAACCTATATCTTCTCCCTCTTTGAGAAGAATAATCAAGGAACAAGAATTAAAAACCATATATAGAAAAGAATGAGAGGAAGAGCAAGAGAGAATGTTTTTAAAGTTACACTTTTTGTTAATGGTGGCAAACGTATTGTTTTCTGTGACATCTAGAGCTGATGAACTTTGTAAGCTGATAAAGTAAGTTTCAAAGAACTTACTTTGAAAAGTAATGTTCTGAAGCTCTAGGTCCTCTGTACCATTCGACCAGCTAGAGGTATAGGATGTAGAGGTATAGAGGTATAAAGATGGCCTCAGCCATGGGAGAGGGCGGAGGCCATTGCACTGCTGCAAACTCTCCGTGTCAGTACAGGAAGGCGCCATGGATCTGACCGTTGCCAAAGACAGTTCTCCCAAGTGGTTGGGGAAAGCGACTGGGATTAGGGAGGCAGGGAACCTTCGAGGAGGTCAGGGAGTTTGAGGGGACAGCTTGCTTAAGGGATACTGAAAATAGGGCCATGTGGCATCTTTGTCTTGTTTGCTATATAGGTCACAGACACCTACTCTTGGAAAGCTTCCAGTATAGTCCCTGATGCATAAAGAGCTGTGAACACCTGGCTTATATCGGTTGGATAATTTTACATAACTCCCACACAGCCAAGTAAATCAACACCAAATTAGAGACCCAGCACCTAACATAAAAGATACGGTATCTAAAAGCAAGTAAGAATTCAAGTCCTTAAATGCAGTGCTCATATTTATGCTGATCCTATTTACTGATACTTAACACATTTTAATAAATCAGTGGCAAATATGGAAAAATATGGTGGACAGTTTACAGGCCAGAAGTATGTATTTTTCTCAGAACTCATCTGAAATTACAGACATTTCGAGACTTTAATCTGTGTTGTTCTGAGCCTGCCATACCCCCAGATGAAAATAAAATTTAGTCTGAGAGTATCTGTTGTTTGTCCACTTGCTGCCAAATAGTAAAGTGATAAGCAGAATGCTCACCACCTATTTTAATCTTATAATATTATATGTTTGGCTTTTTAAAAACATCACCTACCTTTGTAGATTCCCTCTCTGTTATTCCTTGAATTCAGCCTTGTATTTATAGACGGAGAAAACACTAACTTTTGTGGTAGTTAATCTTCACGGACATCAAAATGATAGACAAAAGATTCATTACAGCACAATTTTAGAAGAAATACATTTGATTTTGCTGCAAAAATAAAATCTGCTAAGAATTGGCATAAATCCTCACCCACAGTCAGTGTTCGATAAATGATGTTGAAATACATTGTAGAAGGTGGCTGGAGTGCCACCACCAAAAAAACAAACCCCAAAAAACCCCTCACCATTTGTACTGTTTTCCTCCTCTTTGGGAGTAAAATACAAGTCAAGATAAGTTGTAAACACCGAAAGGGCACTTGGGTGGCTCAGTCCGTTGAGCGTCCGACTCTTGATTCCGGCTCAGGTCATGATATCAGGGTCCTGAGATCGAGCCCTGCATCAGGCCCCCCTCTCAGTAGGGAGTCCTGCTTGAGATTCTCTCTCCCTTTGCCCTTTCCTACCCCCACTCCCCACTTGCCCCCCCAAATAAATAAATAAATCTTAAAAAAAAAAGATGTAAACACTGAATAAGGGCATATCCTTAAGCTTCAAATTAAGGTATATTAATTCCTAGTTGCTCTTCAGATAGGAGATTCGGTCATAAGGTTACCTGGTAAGCTCTGGTAAGTGGTAAGTGTTGTATGCAAACTGGTAAGTGTTGTATGCAAAGTGCATACAACTTTGCTACCAGCAAAAATATTTTAAGCCTGTGTAGCAATGTGGTAAAATGGATCTAGGTAACTATGCCTCAGTTACATTCAGATTAAAAATAATTGCTCTCCTAGCAAGCAGACAACGTGGGTTCTTTGAGAATTGCGGTTAAAAAAAAAAAAAAAACTTATTCTGCTAACATGTATTTTCAGCAGTGTATCGAAGTAGTTTGCAAAGTTTTGGGGAAAAAAAAGCGAAACAGTTCTTGATGCTATTCAAAGTGGAATGCCGGCAGAGCCAGAAGTCTGGAAAACAATGAACGAATCGATAGCATTCTTCAAGGCAAATGCTTGATTCCATTAAGACATTCTGTAGAAAAACAGTTTTAAGTTACAGCTTAAAAGGATATTTGTAATATTTGGCTTGCTTGGAAAGAAATCAGCTTCCTAAAAACACTTGTAAGCATCTTTGAGTGATTTCCATAAATAGAAATAACCTTGAGAAAAAAACCTCTGCATCCTAGAGAAAAGCCTCATGTTCCTCACTCTGTCCTCTCTTCCCCCTCACAATTAAATCTCCCCATCTCAGCTGGAAGCATTGATTTTCAGCTGAGGGAAATTTTGTCCCCCAGGAGACATTTGGCAACATTTGGGGCTCTGTTGGGAAGCTGGGGGCGTAAGAGGGGGAGAGGAGAAATGGTACCAGCGTCCGGTAGGTGAGGCCAGGGACGCTGCCAAACATCCTACAGTACACAGGACAGGCCCAGAATAAGGAATTCACTGACCCAAAATGTCAATAGTTCGGAGACTGAGACCCCCTGGTCTGGAGATGGAAATGGGGCAGCGTGTGTGTGTGTGTGTGTGTGTGTGTGTGTGTGCGCGCGTGCACGGTATTGGCATGCAAGTAGAACACAGCCATACTTGGACTCTAAGAGCCCTTTGAAACCCACATAAACTGGTGGCTTTACAGATCAGCAGTTCCAGTAAAGAAATTCTACTTTCAAACTAGATGTGAGGCAGGCTCAGAAAGGATTTTTTTTTATTCTTTGCTCCACCCCAACTCCTCAAGTAAAATTTCTAAAGGAAGCATTGTGATAAACAATTAGAGGGATTGTTGATTTTATTCTTAGGTTTTAGAATTGCAGCTGAGCCTTAGCCTGCAATGTTTGACCACTGTGGGTCACCTCTGTGCTGTCTTTCCTTCTGTCATGAAAGGTTTTAACTATTTAACAGTGACTGACACATGAGCATTCTTTGTGTTACTCCTTTCGGTTAGGTGTTGGTTCTTCCTTCTCATCTTCCAAGCCCTGGTCCAAGACAGCAGGACATTTTCAGGTAGCGTGTTTCCTTCCTCAAGAGTTGTTCTGTGGATAGTAATGAAGTCTTTAGTAGTCACAAGATTTAGAGGACTTCAGCATAATTCAATGTTCACATACCACCGGTCACTTATGGCAAGTACCTTTTCTCTCTTGAGCACCACGCTGCACACTGCCGTTTCCTCATCTGGTCTAATCCCCTGTCTCGCCGGCCACAGGTCTGAAGTGACTGTATTCTTCACTAGTCTTCTTGAGGCAAGTCACCAACCACCCCCTTTTGTGAACAGTGACCATCCCTAGTAAACCCACTTGAGGAGAGTTTTGACTCAACTAAAACTTCCACCAGCATCAGAGGCTTTGAGATACGACTGATAGCTACTGGAAGTGTTAGTCATGCTGGTAGAGATCTCACAAGAAATTTTAAGCAAGTAAAGCACCCTTTGGCAAAACTACCTACCAACATCCTTCAAACAAACAGGCAAAAGAAAAAATAGCAATAACCCATGTAATTAATCTGTGCCAAATAACACAATTAACGTACTCACAGTAGCAATCATAAAATGCTAGGCTGGATGGGGCTCTCCATACTGCCTAGCAGAACTACATCCTATGCTAGTGACAGCTGCTGGTTTCTTTTTCCTCTCCTGTTTTATTTTGATGATGAAGAAAAGGCTCAAGGAGGGGAAGTGACTTGGCCAAACTCATACTGGCTGCTGGGCTAAGTCAGACCTGGAGACACAATGTGCACCTTCTTCCACATGTGTAAAAGGCTGAAAAAGACTGTGATGTGTATATGCATATGTTTCCAATTTTTTCGATTACTTTCCTTCCTCCACTCTTATCTTTTCACCCAAATTTCCCAACTTCTTACACAAACTATTTTGGAAATTAGAAAACATATTTTTAATGCAGATAATGCCTTTTTAAAAAAATAAGTTGTAAATACCCACAGCATTTTTTATGCTTAGTAACTTGATGCCAACTATATATACTTATGGGTGGATGGGTACCTCTGGATCTAGAAATGTTATTTGTATATTCATATACATTCGTATACCAGATTTCCAAATCTAGTTGTTTTCCCTCACCTCCCAGAAAGACAGCATTCCTGATATTTTGATAGTACAGCTATAGCTATACAGTTTCATCATGGGAGCTTGCATTATATACTTGTTGGTAGTAAAAGTAAAAATAAATCTTGATAGTTTTCTTCCGGCGATATTTCCCACCTTCGGCTAGGAAAGATGAGAAGAAAAGCAATCGATGCCCTTCTATGGTAAAAAAGAAGAGTTGGATCCAAATAAAAATACACAGCATCTCAGGCTTGACAAATTTTTCTAGAGAATTCTTTTTTCCCCTACTCCGCAAAGAGCTCCTAGCAGGGGGCATGGGTCTGCCTGCTAATAGATGTGTCCGTGCAAAACTTATTCTGTGCTTCCTCTCATCACCACCTGAAACGTAACTATGGCATGCAATCTGATTTATCTCAGTGTTCATCCTCATACTTCAGGCAGTATTTTGAGACCTTTTGTGGTTCTTAAGCATTATGATTGGATGTCCAGGACATTGTGTGACATGTGACTCCCTCAAACCTTGTTAAAACCTGGGCACATTACCCATCTGTTAAAAAAAGAAAAGAAAAGAAGCATTATTTCTTGTGAGTATACTTGGCAAGTTTTCTATTTAAGCTGCATATGAGCAGAGACAAAACAAAACAAAACAAAAAACCTAGACTCAAATGCAGAGAACAAATTGGTGATTGGCAGAGGGGACGTGGGTGGGAGGATAGGCAAAATAGATGAAGGGGATTGACAGTACACTTACCTTGATGAGCACTGAGAAAGTGTGGATTGTTGAATTGTTATATAGTACATCTGAAACTAATGTAACACTGTGTGTTAACTATGCTTAAATTAAAAAATAATAAAATTAAATACATCTTGGGGCACCAGGGTGGCTCAGTGGGTTAAAGCCTCTGCCTTCTGCTCAGGTCATGATCTCAGGGTCCTGGGATGGAGCCCTACATCGGGCTCTCTGCTCAGCAGGGAGCCTGCTTCCCTCTCTTTCTACCTACTGTGATCTCTCTCTCTCTCTCTGTCAAATAAATAAATAAAACCTTTAAAAAATTAAATACATCTCATAACTAAAAATAAATAAGCAGCATATAGGCATACATTAGAGATATTGTGAGTTGGGTTCCAGATCACCTCAATAAAGCAGCTATTGCAATAAAGCAAGTCAAACGAATTTTCTGGTTTCCCATGTATATACAAGTTATATTTATGCTATACTGTAGTCTCTTAAGAGTGCAATAGCATTTTGTCATAAAAAACAATGTTTATACTTTAGTTAAAAAGTACTTCACTGCAGTGTGCCTGGGTGGCTGGCTCAGTCAGTCAAGCATCTGACTCTTGATTTCGGCTCTGGTCATGATCTCAGGGATGGACGTGGGATCCAGCCCTGCTTGGGCTCTGCACTCTGCAGGGAATCTGCTTCTCTACCTCTCCCTCTACCCCACCCCCACCCCTGCTCATGCTCACGCTCTCTCTCTCAAATAAATATATCTTTAAAAAAATACTTTATTGCTAGAAAATGCTAACCATCCCATCATCTGTACTTTCAAGGAGTCACAGTCTTTTTTGCTGTTGGAAGTTCTTGCCTGGAAGTTGGTGGCTGCTGACTGATCAAGGCGGTAGGGTTGCTGAAGGTTGGGGTAACGGTGGAAATTTCTTAAAATAAGACAACAGTGAAGTTTGATGCATTGATTGACTCTTCCTTTCATGAACGATTTCTCTGTAGCCTGTGATGCTGTTTGACCTCATTTTACCCACAGTAAAACTTTCTTCCAAATTGGAGTTATTCCTCTCAAACCCTACTGCTACTTTATCAACTAAGTTTATGGAGTATTCTAAATCTTTCGTTGTCATTTCAACAATCTTAAAACATCTTCACCAGGAGTGGATTCCATCTCAAGAAACTAGTTTCTTTGCTTACCCATAAGAAGGAACTTCTCATCCATTAAAGTTTGATCATGAGATTGCCAGCAATTACATTCCATCTCTAGGCTCTGCCTCTAATTCTAGTTCTCTTGGTATTTCCACCATATCTGCAGTCATTCCCTCAACTCAAGTCTTGAACCCCTCAAAGTCATCCATGAGGGTTGGAATCAACTTCTTCTAAACTCCTGTTACTATTGATATCTTGACCTCTGCCCACAAATCATGAATGTACTTACTGGCATCTAGAATGGTGAACCCTTCTCAGAAGTTTTTCAATTCACTTTGCCCAGATATGACAGAGAAATCATTATCTATGGTAGCCATAAACTTATGAAATGTATTTCTTAAATAATAAGACTTGAAAGTGAAAATTACTCCTTGATCCATGGGCCGCAGAATGGGTGTTGTGTTAGCAGGCATGAAAACAACATTAATTTCATGGTACATCTCCATCTAAGCTCTTAGGTGAGCAGGTACATTGTCAATGAGCAGGATTATCATTCTCTTATATGTCAATGAGCAGGAAAGGAATCCTTTTTTTCTGAGCTGTAGGTCTCAATAGTGGGGGCTTAAAATATTCAGATTATGTCGTAAACAGATGTGCCCTCATCCAGGTTCTGTTGTTCCATTTATAGAACACAGAGCAGATTTAGCATAATTCTTAAGGGCCGTGGGAGTTTCAGAATGGTCAATGAGCATCAGCTTCAACTTAAAGTCACCAGCTGCATTCACCCCTAACAAGAGAGTCAGCCTGTCCTTCATCCTTTGAAGGCAGACATTGACTCCTCCTCTCTAGCTGTGCAAGTCTTAGATGGCATTTCCTCCACTGTAAGGCTGTTTCGTTTACATAAAAAATCTCTCACTTAGTGTAACCCCCTTCATCAGTTATCTTAGCTGGATCTTCTGGAAAACTTGCTGTGGCTTCCCAATCAGCACCTGCTGCTTCACCTGGTACTTTTATGTTACAGAGATGGCTTCTTTCCTGCAGCCTCAGGAACTGACCTCTGCTACCTTCAAACTTTTCTTCTGCAGCCGCCTCACCTCTCTCAGCCTTCAGAGAATTGAAGAGAGTTAGGGTCTTGCTCTGGGTTAGGCTTTGGTCTAAGGGGATGTTGTAGATGGATTGATCTTCTATCCAGACTGTTAAAACTTTTTCCATGTCACTTTCTTATTCATGTGTTCACAGGAGTAGCACTTTCAGTTTCCTTCCAGACCTTTTCCTTTGCACTCAACTTGGCGAACTGGCATGAGAGGATTGCTTTCAACCTCTCTCAGCTTTTGGCGTGACTTCCTTATTAAGATAAATCATTTCTAGCATTTGATTTAAAGTGAGAAATGTGCAACTCTTCTTTCAGTTAAAGACTTAGAAGCCATGATAAGGTTATTGATTGGCGTAATTTCAATTCGTTGTGCCTCGGAGTAGGGAGGGAGTAAGGAGACCTGAGGAGAGGGAGAGAGATGAGTGGGATGGTCAGAATACACACAACACTCAGCAATTAAGTTCATTATTATATGACACGGTTTGTGGTGCCCCAAAAGAATTATAATAGTAACATCGAAGATCACTGATCACAGATCACCGTGACATATATTTGTTATATTTAATGGAAAAGTTTGAAATATTCCAAGAGTTACCAAGATGTGACAAGGATACAAGGTGGGAAAAAATGCTACTGGAAAAAAATGGTGCCAGTAGACTTGCTCAGTGCAGAGTTGCCACAAACCTTCAATTTGTAGAAAATGTAATATCTGAGAAGGGCAGTAAAGTGGAAAATAAGGTCTATCGGTATATGGTATGATACCAATTTTTAAAAATTGTGTGTGTGCTGCACGCATATAGGAAAAAATTGTGTATGAGAATTACCGAGGTGTTAACCATGATTTTCTTTCAGTGGTAAGACTTTCCTTTATACTTATCTGTATATTTTACAAAGCTTATTGAATTCTAAAAACAAAATATTATGTAAAGCCTTTTCAAATAGCACTCCTTGTCTCTCTGATTCACTGGATTTGTAGCTAGGTCTATTCATTTAATAAAAATTTACTGGATACCTACAATGTGCAAGGACCTGTAGCGGGAGCCATTAGATAAATAGTTTTCCTCTTTTACAGAGATCAAGCCTCTCTGCTCACAGGTATTCACAGACTGCCAGCCACATGTTCATAGCTACCTGCTAGGAGTTCTGGGTACAGTGGTGAACAGTGTGCGGTCCCCAGGAGCTTATATACTATAAACATGTAAACAAATAATAATAGGGGCTATGATGCATGTTATGAAGGAGATATTTTGGGGTAACGGCACAGAGAGTGCCTGGGCTAGAATACTCACGGAGGACCTCCCAGAAGAGCTCACATTTGGGTTGAAAACTGAATATTAAAAGGAGACAACTTGGTAAAGATGTGGCCCCGGGCAGAAGGAACAGCGGGAAGGAAGGAACGTGGAGAACTAGTTTAGCATATTCAAGGAACAACAACAACAAGACACTGGGAAGGAGAAGTAAGCAGAAGCCTTTCGGGGCAGTCTTCCAGCCCACCGGGCGGAGTTTAGGTTGGATTCTCGTTGCAAGGAGAGGCTTTTGGTGAGTTCTAAGTAGAGAAGTGGTGTTGTCTAGTTGACAGCTGGTAGAGATTCTGCTGACTTGTCAGCCGTGGATTTGCAGGAGGCCACGGGGGAGACGGGGAGGCCAGTTAGGGTTGAGGATGCGGCTAGAAGCACAAGGCTGATGGGGGCAGAGAGGTATGGAAAAACTTCAAAACGGGGGCGCCTGGGTGGCTCAGTCGCTAAGCGCCTGCCTTCGACTCTCGACTCAGGTCATGATGCCGGGGTCCTGGGATCAAGCCCCACATCGGGCTCCCCGCTCTGTGGGAAGCCTACTTCCCCCTCTTCCGCTCCCCTTGCTTGTGACCCCTCTCTCGCTGTCAAATAAATAAATAAAATCTTAAAAAAAAAAAAAAACCAAACTTCGAAACAGACGAATACTTCCTGATGGGGGACTAAAAAGGGGGGGCAAGGGAGAGAGGTTCTGCTCTTCTATTGCATAGCCACTCATCTCTTTCCACATTTGTCTTTTGGAGCGTGCCTGAGATTGCTCTCTCTCAGTATCCTTCTCTCCGCTGTTTTTGTAATAGGACTTATCGAGCTCTAGCTAGAAGCATGGCCATTAGGTTATAAACTACATTTTTCAGGTTCCTTTGCTACCAGGAGTGCCCTTGTGACTAAATTCAGGTTGTTGGGAAAAGATCTAATGTATGCACTGTCTAGATTATGTCCTTGAGGACACAGTCACTTGGTAAGACTTTCTCTACTCTCCGCTCTGGCTGAAACTCAGACAAGATCAACCCAGCTTTGACCCTGGGGCATGAGAATATAACCCCAGGGCACAGTAGAGCGACAAGATGGAGAGACAGACTTCCTTGAATGACCTCATGGGACAGCCCTCTGGCTGGCCTCAGTGTTCCCCTTTAGTCTATAGCACAGGGGAAAAAGAAGCTTTCTTTTTAGAACTCTGCTGTATTTTAGAGTCTTTTGGTTAGAACTGCTTATTCCATACCCTACGTAGTATGAGCTGATTTGGAAAAGCCAAAAGATGCATCGACCACAGAGAAGCTAGGGTATGTAGAGTCTTTGGAGTTGATCAGGGGTTTTAAAAAAGAAAAGGTAGTGTCTTCTCTTCAGTACCCTCTTGTCTGATCTAGGAAGAAAGCATACGCAACAGAAAGAAAAATTATTTTGATACCATAAATCTACTCCAAAGCCCTAGGGCCATATCCAATCCTTGGGAGAGTTCAGACCTCCAGCTAAGATTCTGGGTGAGAGATAAAGGAACATTCCAATCAGGAGTTCTGGATAACACTAAGTTTGTGGTATGCTGATAAAAAAGAAGCCAAAAGGTAACCTAGATTTGTTTTCTTTACCCGTTATTTTAAAGAAACTTCCATTTTGATGTAAATTAATCATTAATTACTCTTAATGAAGAAGTATGTATATACTCGGCATATATAGAAAATACACTAAACTCTCGGCCGGTTGAGCACATGTATACATGAGGCTTCGTTCCAGGTATGCTGGGTGGCGATAGTCAGCTCTTACCTGCCTGCAGTGTACCTGAATTTGGGACTCTCGCTAGTGGAGAAAAGCCAAAAAACAAAACAAGGCCATCTCAGGGTTATGAAGGGTAACACATACACAAAACAAAATGAATGTAATTTTGATATATTACAGTGTACGAAATATTACAAAATATCACATATTACATTACATGTATATATATATGTATATATTACATTACATATACGAAATAATACGGAATATTACAGTAGGTCAGAAAATAATCTCCAATATAGGGGAAACATGACCTCCCTTACAGAGTTTTTTGAGGATTATAAGAGAATTATGTAATGGGTTATGTAAATAACCCATAAAAAGTGTTGTTGGTGGTGGTGGTGTTTCTCCTCATACTCACTCAATTATTTGACTTTTAAACTCCACAATACTCTGGAATCTGCCACAAGTCCCTGAAAGAATGACCAAGTGATCACCCCCAGGAAACCGGTCGTTTGGCTTTCCTACATCACTTAATACGGGAATAAGGAATGGAAGGTCAGAGGGAAGGGAGACTGCGTGTAGGGAGCACTTACTATGTGAACACTTCAGATTGTTCTTTCCTTTGATCCTCCTAATCCAGCGTGGTGATACCGATGAGGGAGCAGAAGGCCAGCGAGGACAAAGCACAGGCTGACCCCGGGGAACCCCCTCCGGACTCCCGACCCATGGGTGGGATACTTGTGACATTCCTCCAGGAAACTCCCAACTGTCTTAACGGTATTGCCTTACTAGAAAAAAAAACAACCTTAGCTTGACCAGAACAAGCCCTCCCTATCCGGAGAGTCTTCTTTAGCATATGAAAGTCCTTTTGGACACCGCCCTTTTTCCTTACCGCCCCCTCCCCCAACTCCCCAGTAGATAATCAGCCATTCCTCACAACCCCAGTGAGGCAGCTCTTTCTGCCCACAGGTCCCGGCCCCAAGCTTTAATCAAACCACCTTTTTTGCACCAAAGACATCTGAGGATTTTTTCTTGGCCGTTGGCTCTGGACCTCACCACCACCAATAACACCCCAAAAACGGCATCAATACCATCATTCCTGTTTTAACAATAAAGAAACCAGCTTTGACAAGGTCAAATTTCTTACTCTGTCCCATAATGAGTAAGTGGTTGTTGAGGGTTGAGCTGAAATTCAAGCCCAGGGCGTGGGATTCCAGAGGCCCCCTTCTGCCTGCACCTCTGGAGAGGTCTCAGCCTCACGGTGCACTGAAGACGAGGTTTATGCACTGCTCCCAGACACAGCAGTGAACCTCAAAACCACTCTCCGCTCTCGAGTTTCTTTTTTTAATCCCAGGCAGAATTAATCACTTCCTCCTCTGTATTCCCATTTAGTATCTTGTATACACATTCACACGTAGAGTAATTATTGGCTTATAGGCCTTTTCATGGCATCTGCACTAGACTGACAGCTTTCCATGGGCAAACATTTTAGCATCTGTGCGACGGGGTTTTGGAATATAGATGAGAGGTTCCGTGGAGTGAGGTCTGGAGCCAACCACTGAGAAAGAATTCTTGAGACCACTAGGGTGCAAAATGGTGATTTTGTGGAAGGACCTGTGGGCGGAAAGAGCTGCTGCCCCGAGGGTCTTGAGGAGTGGCTGATTGTATACTCCTGATTGTATACTCGGGAGCTAGGGGAAAGTAAGGTGAAGGGAGGTTTCAAAAGGATTTTCATATGTTAAAGAAGATCCTCACTGTACTACTAAAGAGGACCTACAAGCTATCAGAGGCCTCACCCTTGTCAAGTTAAGGTTGTTTTCCCCTCTAGTGAGGTATTAACATTAAGATATGTGGGAGACTCCTGGAAGAATGAGGAGGGGGGGAAGGTTCCAGGGTGTCGGCTTAGGCTTAGCCAGCCTCCTGCTTCCTCCTCGGGTAGAATTCTTCGTGTCTAGTACAACACCTGTCGATAGCAAGCACTCAATAAATGTTTATTGAATCACGCACAAATTCCCCAGCCCCAGTCACGTACCGTAGTTCAGTGGCCCACGATCACTTCCGGGGCTATCTTTGTGCCATCTCCAGTCTGCAGAGCCCTAAGCTTCATGAAGTTCCCGCAGACAACAGCCATCACACGTGTCTGAAAACGCGAAGCCCTGGGTGTGGAAAGGGTATCACCTGGCAACATAAACAAAGACCTTCTGAGGGGGTGCTTTATGGTAACTGCAGAAACCCTTCTTTGTAAAGGAGAAAACAGCCCTTGCCCTTTTCCGGGGTTTGAGTGCATTAAAATGTTCGGAAGGGCCACATGTGCATGTGCACGGGCACTCACACGCGCACGCAGTGCGAGCTAACACTGTTCCTGTCCTTGTCCCTGCTGTATCGGAGACCTCGTGAACCGCAGTTTCACTGCCTGGGTGCTGAATCACAATAGTAAAGATAAGAGGAGCTTTCACAACAAATTCTCTAAACATACTCATGGCTGGCTATCAGCAACCATGTTAAAGATTCAATTAGGCAACCCTGACTTGAGCCGCACACAGTCTTTATGGTAATTAGATTCTTTGTTGTACACATTGTGGCACCGCTGAGGAAAGGTCATTAAGACGCACACTCTCAGACAGATCTTCACACCCTGGACTCTTACAAGTGTGATGGCAACTGGCAAAGAAAATACAGTTTCTTCCCCTGCGTGATAATATAAAGGAAACAGTCCCCGGATCCTACTCTTTTCCATTTTTTTGGTCAAAATGTTCTCAGCATAATCTCACTGGGTCCATAAGAGCATGTAACAGAGTTCCCACCATCAGTCTGACAACACGAGGCAGAAAGGTAAAAAGCAAGCATTAGTTCTTTGGAGCTCTATGCAGTGAGTGTTGTTTCACAATCCAGACCACCGTTCAGTGTAGGGATAGCATCAAGAACGTGTAGGGATAGCGTCAAGAGCGATGCAGAGTCTGGTACGGTACCCTACTTGCAAGCTAACAAGTTCACCTACTATAATTTCATTTATTCTAGTAGAAGAAATAAGAAAATAAGAAATCAGAGCCAAAAGACAGTTTATCATTTGCAGCAACAGTAGGTAAACCAACCAGGCTGGCCGGGGGTTGCCATTAGGAGAAAAGTAAAAGTACCTTAACGGGGAACAGGCCAGAGTTCTAAATTGCCTAATGAGAGCTATATGACTTTGTACCCCTTGCATCCTAATCATTACCCAGGCAGCAGCTGAGACAAAATGATCTTCTGCAGGGGAGAGTTGTGTTCAGTGATCACATTGTCATCCTAATGTGTGGGGACCAGGAAGAGATGAAGGAGGGGGAGTATCTTTGAGCCATTTATGGAGGCCATTCCAATGCTCAACAGTGTCAGGTGGAGCGTGAAAGGTCCCTCAAACGCCTTGACTACCAGCGTTTGAGGGTCACTGTTGAGTGCCTTGTGGTCAAAGGGGCACCATTGTCAGACTGCCGACGGTGCAGACAGCCAAAAACTTGGACGGAGATTGGTTTCAGGGGTCACAGCAGTGGGGCCAGTATTGGCCGGCCAGACTAGAGCAGAAACACCATCACCTGCAAAAATAACCACAGAAGCGAGGTCCTGTGGGTAGGTCTGAGAGCGAATGAACGGTCAAAGGTAGTCAGTCTGCCAGGAGTGGGAGGGGTGGATGCCCCAGGTGATGTGTCCTCCCTCATTACAGGGCAAACGAGTCAGCTTCTGGCAGGAGTTCCAAGTCTGGCAGGCAGCTACAGCCTCTGCATCAGAAACATAGAGGCCTTGGATTTATGGCCACTCTCTGGTGGTAGATGCGTTTCCAAGTCTAGTGTGGTGATGGGTCCAGGCAGGGATGGCAGAAATTTGGGCGGTTCAGGCTTAGCAACTTGAATCCAGTCAGTCTGAGCAGAGAACAGACTCTTAGCCTGGGCTTCCTCCAGACCGCTCCACCAGCAGCCACAGTTTATTCCCAGTTTGCAGCCCCAAACTGGGGTGTCTTTAACCTGCCAGTCTTTAGTTTCTAACTGGCAGATCACATAGCGAAACCACTGGCAATGGCCCAAGAATCAGTAAAAAATGTAACAGAGTTCTTCTAGGATAGTATTGTCCAGACCTGTAAGAATGGCCTTGAATTCAGCCCACCGCGTAGAGCAACTTCGTTTATTTGGGGTCTGTGTCACTGGCACCGAAACAGAACAACTGTAGCAGTGCCGTGAGCAACACCGGGTTACACCTAATGGACTAAGCAGGCCCAGGCATTTAGGGGAAGTGCTGTGATTTAAGGGCCCTGTAGAGCCGGGGACTTGGCTTCAGTTGGCATAATAGGGGACAGTTTCCCCCCAAAGAGTGGGTAAAGGCTTGAAGCTGCCGAGGCCAAGCTGGTTGTGTTCTTGAACATGCCATTTTCGCTTGACAAGTGAAGCTCGTTGGGCCTGTCCCCCTTTGTTAGTCACTGAATCTGAGTTGACTCACCCAAAAACAGGACTATCGTGTCAGAGTGTCGAAAGGCTTCCCTGGGTCAGGTGTTCAGTTTTGGGAGAATACAGTAGCAAGCTAATAGGCTTTGTCGAAAGGAGTTTTCCTGATCATTGTATCATTAAGGTAATGAATCCAAGACTCCGAAGGAGGATCTCTGGGTGGAGGCTACCTCCCTTTGCTAGAGGCTCTAGTCAACAAAGTCATCAGTCAGAGACTTGGAACTCAGAGGGGTCATTAGAGTTGTAGATTCCCAAGCGAGAGGAAGTGTTATAACTTTCCAGACAGCTTCCAATGCAGCCTGTTCATTGGGGCCCCCTCAAAGGTTGTTGATTTGCAAGTTAGCCCATATGAAAAACCAAATAGATTCCCCTGATGAGGCACATACTGTCTCCAGTTGCTCAAAGTCTCCAACCTGAGCATCCTCAGAGAGATGGCAATTTTTCTTTGACTGACAGAAAAATTGAGTGTTGTGAATCTACCCACAGAGTTTCAAGAAACTATTTGGTCAGCAGGCCCCAGAATTTTGTCAGGGTTGATTGGTCACCTCTGATAACAGATATGATAACACTGGAGTCACAGTGGTTACACTGAACCTTGTGACTCACCGATGGACAGGACGTTACATAATGAAGGCTCTGGACATTAGAGAGTACGAGTGCTGACACACGTATACTGGCAACTGAATTCAGTTGTTACTCCCATTCCACCAGCTCTGTCAGACATTGTAACTGCAGCTGAATCCATTTTGCAGACTGATGGCACATCTTACCACCGGTGCTCGAAGATCAGGACCAGTCTCATTCGCAAGGCCCCCAGTATGTTCCTAGTGCTTCTCCAGGGGCACCTAAATTCCCTGGGCATCACAAAAAATGTTAGTGGGTCACATTAGCATCCTCTACATGCAATTCTTCTCAGTTGGGGAGAATCTTCTCCAGTATGTATGGAACAGAGAAGCGCAAGCATCAATTCTTATTGACATTAAGGTGTAGTAGCAGCAACAACAGTACATTGAATTGGTGCAAAGTCAGGCTAGCTTCCTTTCCCTGCTCTGAGCCCTGCCCAAACTCTGCATGGCTTTTCCTTCCACATATGGAGGTTGGATAGTGACCTGGCCTCCCTCATTCAACAGAGCCATGAAAGTTTTAATTCTCTCCAAGATTCCCCAGCTTACTGAAATGGATGGGTATGGCCCTTAATCCTCCTTGGGGATAAGGAGATGTCAGCCCCCACCTCTCACGGTTTCACCTTAACGTGACTGAGGTCAGAGAGGATAGAGAGAGAGGTCATTTTCTCATTCTCATTAATCAACATTATAAACCCAACCCAGAACAGCAAGAGCCTGGATCTTAGTCACTGCTTCGTAAATGGTTTTCCACAAGAGTTTTTCTGTCTCGGGAAAAGCCAATGCTCCCTCATGGTAGCCAGGATTCACTGCAGAAAAATTCTGAGACCTTTTGCTGTCATCTCCACATGGATCTAGAGTTGGCATTATAAACTGCAGGAGGGTTTGAGCTCTAAGAAAGCACAGCTGTCACATTCTTCCTCGATAACTACTACAGACCCCACTTCCTCATTTCCCAGGCCACCAACCGTGGCCCTAAAGACTTGTCTGGGTTTTGCCCATGGTGGTAGCAAATTTCCTTCCTTTCATGCGCTGTGTGGCTGTACATGTATGCAACATGTCTGAACAGGGGTGGAACCTTCTGCCCACCCAGGATAAATCTTAGCACCAGCTGTTGCATGGGGCAGATTTGAGGTTAACCCCTCCACTGGTGAAGAAGTTCCCCCATCCAGAGGAGAGGCGGCCAACAAGCAAGGCTCGAGTCAGGCAACTACCTCTGAAAGCACTTCCTGATATTCAGCCTGCAACCACCTTTCTAATTCCTTGTCATTATCAGGCAACAAAGCAAAACAGACAAACATCTGTTTCCTGGTTGGCCATATAAGTTAGTCCGTTCACTACTGATTCCCACGGACTTCCCTTAAATCCTGTTAATTGGCCCGTGAGGCACTCATCTGTTCTCTTCCAGAAAGCCTTGTTTTTGTCAGCACCCCACCATCATTGCCAAAACTGTCCAGAACTGTGAAGGGTCTGACATTCGCCCTACCTGCAAACCAGTTAAGTTGGTATGCCATAGTTTGATGGCTGTTAGGAGAAAACCCTGAGATTCCCAGAATCAGAGATGAAGGTGGCTATTACTCACAGTAACAGCAACAGCAAGAGCATTGGCATTTTTGCATCAGTTCCTCAAGTCCCACTTCCCACAGGGTGATGAGAACAGGCCAGGTGACATCAGCCCCTGCAGTAGGCTGTGTTACAGGAGACAAATCCAGAGCTCAGAAAACTGGAAGCTTTCCATAACAGTCAATGAGTGTGCCTGTTACCTCTCACTTTCAAGTCTTTTTGCTATATAAACATCCTTTAAGGTAACAAAGGGCAAGTTAGTGCTTTGCTCACAAGGTATGCAGGTAGAGAAATATCCAGCAATAAACAGTATGGGAATGGCACGCAAGCATCCCGGGACTAGGAAGTCCGCAGCTTGAGTCATTCTATGGATGATCTATGTGGAGATGTTAGGAGCTTATGATTACATAAATAAATATTCACCCTGCCACAAGAGGTTAAAATAAGAATCCCCACAAGAGTAGGAAGAACTTGGGGCGCTTGGGTGGCTCAGTGGGTTAAAGCCTCTGCCTTCAGCTCAGGTCATGATCTCAGGGTCCTGGGATTGAGCCCTGCATTGAGCTGTCTGTTCAGCAGGGAGCCTGCTTCCCCCTCTCTCTCTGCCTGCCTCTCTGTCTACTTGTGATCTTTCTCTTTCTGTCAAATAAATAAAATCTTTAAAAAAAAAAGAGTAGGAAGAACCTAAGAATTTCAGGAGTAGAAGGGACAATAGAAATCAAGGCATGTTAAAAACAAACACACAAAACCAGGTTAAATTCAAAAGCTGCTAAAAACTGTTAAAGCAGGACGATGGGTATATGGTGGGGTTCTTTTTACTTTTGACTCCATGTGTTTAAAATTTTTTATGTTAATTTTTAAATATTTTAATTAAATAATTTGAAAATAGCAGAATTCTCCATTGAAGAGAAAAGTGCTTAGGATAAAAACCTTTATTAGCTGAGATTGGTATAGAACGTTTCTCCCCAGAAAACTCCACCTACGGTAGAAGGGGGGAAATACTTAAGCATGTAATCTATAGATACAATTGAAATGGAAATGTTGGTTTTTGAAATACTTGATTATATTTTAAATGTGGGAACAGAGACCTGGGATGAAAGGAAGCTGAACAATTAAATTTCCCTGGATGACTAAGGGCTATAGCCAACATACTAGAAGGATCTAATTACATAACTCCTGCATCACTAAAGTTCCAACATTTGCAGAGCATAACAAGGAAAACGAGGCCTTGCAAACGTGCACTACAAAGGCTGCTTCTTTACAACACATGAAACCAAAACATAACTGACTTGAAGGAGTCTCTAGTCATTCCTTCTTTCACAGAGTATCAACCAAGTGTCAGGCAGGCACTGGGCTATATGAGTGGAGAACTGGCCTAAAGATTTTTTTTTTAAGGAGAGGGTAAATAAACTCATTATTTTTAGTATTTTTTTAAGTTGTATTATCCTTATTGATACATACAAAGCAAAACAAACAGACAAACATCTGTTTCCTGGTTGGCCATATAAGTTTATTGATAGTTATTGATAGTTCTTGTATTACTTAGGGTTTGAATGTGTTTTTGGAAAGGAAATAGAGAATGAAATCTGAAAAGTGACAGGTACAGGTGTTACCTCTGGGCTGATACAGATAAAATGAAGAGAGACCTCATCGAGCTTGACAAATGGAGAGAAAAGTATCCAGGAACTCTGTGTAGGCAACAAGCAGAGAGGCTAAGCAAATTAATCTCAGTTATGATTGTAAGATGATCATCTCCGCATTACCCATTTGAAACCCCGGAAACGACATTCGTTACTGACTTGTTCCTACAACCTCTGTTTTGTAGCTGCCCCACCCAAAGCCCGAGCGCGTGCTGCTGACTCTCACTGGGTCCCCAGGGCCCAGAGGAGAAGGCAGAGGGTGCCCAGGCTGCTCCTCAACCTGAGCCCCATGTCCCAAGAGAGAGGGGTCGATAGCTCTGGCTTGGGAAACAAGGGGAAGACTCAAGGGGAAGATATGGCAGGAAGGTAGTACCTGAGAGAGCTTTTTATCAAAATCTATGAAATCTTGAAAGGATGGCTGGGGCGAGGCCCAGGGCTGCTGCACACCATTGGACCAGTTAGCTGTATGCTGCAAGGGCACCCGGCCAAGGGCACAGTGACGAGGGGGCAGGCAGAGCGGGGACCACACGGGGCCTGGAATCCTGCCATGTGCTGCTCACTGAACCATGAACCTGGAACGAGGCCACATCTGCCTGAAACACGGAGCACCCATTCCTACAGTGAGTGCCTGGCAGGGCGCTTTTTTCTTATCTTCACAAAGCCCTGTCTGTGCTAGCTTCAGCCCTAGAGTTAGAACGTCCTCAAATCCTGGAATGCTAAAAACTCAAGGGCACCCATTGAAATTCTATGAAAGTAGTTTAAAGATAAATAAAAGATGGCATTACTTTATACAGTGGGTAGTAAACATATGGAACTCATTATCCTCAAGATGTTGTGAAGTCCACAAATATAAATAGGATAAAGAAAGATTTAGATAAATTCATGCTTGTTAGATTCGTATGAGCTGTTAGAGCATTGTTAGAAACACACAGGGAACGTCTCCAAATGCTTTCAGGGAAAATACTGAGATGTCCTATAGCGCCAGTGCCATGACTGAATAAGCAAATCTCTGACCGTCCGGGTGTCTCCGGGAAATCAACACCTGTAATACCCAAGTTTTCCAAATATCTGAGAGTTAAGCTACCATATTTTATGTATATTCTTTATATTAACACATTGTATAAAAATCTCTCTCCATGGTAGTGCAAACATTGATGGGCTCTCAAACAGAGTTTGCCAAACTTAACCTTGCAAGTTTGAGTACCTGGAGTTTTCCTGGTGCACACACAGTACTGTCCTGGGCTGTCAGAGACAGATATCTTAGGGGCCAGGGTGTCAGATGAGATGGGTGCGCACTGTTTTACTCTAACCCGGTCCCACGGAAATATTGTGTTTATTTGTTGTCGTTTCTTTGAGTATTTGTGCTTGCTTTATTTTTTTTTTTTTTAGATTTTATTTATTATTTATTTGAGAGAGAGAGAGAGGGAGACAGAGAGCATGAGCAGAGAGAGTGGCAGAGGGAGAAGGCAAGCATGTTCCCCACCAAGCAGGGAGCCCGATGCAGGACTCGATCCCAGGATCCTGAGATCATGACCTGAGCCAAAGTCAGACACTGAACCGATTGAGCCACCCAGGCGCCCCTTGTGCTTACTTGAAATAAAAATTTTGATCTAATTCCTTGCACTTCGGCCTTCTGTTCTCACTGTTGTGAGTGGGCTTCCAGGAAAAACCCTTTCCTTCCTAATATGCTGCCCACACCCTTTTGACTTCACAGGAAGGCACCCACTCTCTTCTGTGTCATGTCATCTCAGCTGTGAGACCGACCTGCCCTTATTTCGCTGTCGTCCACAGAGACCAAGCTGCACTACCAACAGGCTGAACGGAAGGTTGGGGAATAACAGGGGAGAAGGACATTGTAGAATTGCTGCTAGATTTGGCTGCCAGCTTGCTTACCCCAGAACTCAGGGAGGCTCAGACCCATTCCAGGTTTATGTCTATTTTGTTCCCACCCCTGTCCAGCTCACTCCAGCCGCAGACGAAAGCCAGAGGTATCCACAACTTCAGACACAAACCTACAGCCAAGCTCCAGAGATGGGAGGGAGATGTTCCTCCCTTCGGTTCAAGGCCAACTTCTCCAATTCTCACTTGTTGGTAGCAGTATCTTACTACTTTTCTTGAGATGACAGACCAGCAGAATCATGAATTTGTCCCATGGGTCCCAGTAGGGTAATGCATCAAAACACAATAGTCCAACATCAATAGGTTCTAAATTACTCAGCCTTATGTTGCCCACAGATGTTGGAAGTCCAGGCCTGGCTGAGTCTAGACCTGGCTGAGCTCCTTGTGTGGTCGGCCTGGTCGCATGAGGTCTTGCATGTTCATCCTTCACGCAGTCTCCAGATTTTGCTTCTGAACAAGAATGCACACAAACCTCTTAAGTGAATAAGTGATACTTCTCAGGCTCAGTGTAGTCTAAATTCACACAATTGTGCAGATTACAAAACAAGCATTTGTTGAGTTATATATAACACAGAGATGTTAGGAACTCAGCGTCAGCAATTTAAAACAAGGCCTCTGCTTCAGTTTGAACACCTAAAGGACTCATTCTGATTATTTTCCCTGAATAAAAGAACTTTCTGCCCTGAAGGTGAATTCCAGCTGCCATCTCTTGAGAGAAAGAAACTGCTTATAGCTTTGAACTCACTGTGCTTTTCTCCTTCCTTTTGCTCATCCAGTTTTCAAAAATTTTTAAGACCGAATTTTAGTCCAAGCTCCCCCTTAGTTAAGTATGATATTTTAGAGATTCTAAAATGCTGGGACGCCAGGGTGGCTCAGTGGGCTAAGCCTCTGCCTTCAGCTCAGGTCATGATCTTAGGGTTTTGAGATCGAGCCCCACAAGGGGCTCTCTGCTCAGCAGGGAGCCTGCTTCCCCCTCTCTCTCTGCCTGCCTCTCTGCCTACTTTTGATCTCTCTCTCTCTGTCAAATAAATAAAATCTTAAAAAAAAAAGAGAGAGAGAGAGAGATTCTAAAATGCATTTACTTTATTTTTTTATATTTCAACCTCTCTGAAATCAGGACACATCTTACAACCCATGGCTTCTCACAATCGCACTAAGCCCGGCAGCATTCGTGACACAATCGTCCGCATCCGTAAGAAATTAGTCCACTAAAAACAAGCTTCCTGAAAGTATAGTGACTCGGTTGTTCATGTCAGGGCTGGGCTGGACAACTGTGCAGCTCTAGACAACAAGTCATTTGAGGATATCTGAGGTGGGAGTATAAGCCTGTTGTCAGGACAACTTTTCCTTGAACAGCTTCCAGGAGTATCCATCAACTTCCAGAGTTAAAACTTGCACAATTGGTGCCAGTGGTTTGGAAACATATTAGAGACAGAAATGGAGCACTCTTTTAAGAAATCCCACCTCACTCATGCTCTGGGTGACACAGTGTCTAATACTCTGTAGAGACACCAGTGACTCTGAATCCAAAGAGATTTAGAAGAACCAGCTTCTAAATGCACAGAAATTTTAAGGGCGCCTGGGTGGCTCAGTCAGTTATGTGTCTGCCTTCGGCTCAGGTCATGATCTCAGGGTCCTGGGATTGAGCCCCACATCAGGCTTCCTGTTCAGCTGAGAATCTGCTTCTCCCTCTCCTTCTTCCCCTCCCCCACCCCCGCTTGTAATCTCCCTCAAATAAATAAAATCTTTAAGTAAATAAATATGCAGAAGTTTTAGAGAATACTTTAACCAATTTGTTTTGAATAATTTACCCTTTGATATGCATAATAAATTATTTTGGAAAATCTGTGTCCAAATCACTCATTCTGTGTTGTAAGAAAAGCCTTAAGTCGTGGTTTAATTGCTGGTAGGTTCCCCCCACCCCCACCTTAGAATCGTGTAATGTGATGGTGTATGTGACTGGACCAGCGGTGCTTACCTAATCTGTTCCCCGTATTTCTCAGTGCTTTTTAAAGTAGGTTGCAGCATGTGACTAGTTCTGGCCAGAGGGATATTGGTAGAAAGTGACTTGTGTGATTTCTGGATCAAAGCGTATAAAAACCAGGTCTTGACTTTAAAATGACTTTTCTCTCCGCACAATAAACCCGGAAGCCTCTGAAAGAGGTGATGGAGACTTTATCAGCATATGAGTGACCTCACTCACTGTAGCATGAAATAAACTTTCCTTGCATAAACCAGTGAAGTTTGGGGATTTTTTTTTACTATGACATAAGCCTAGCAAATCCTTACTATAAAACTGTGATCCACCCTACAACCAATGATATCTTACAGTTGATGAAATACCGTATAGGCATACTTAGTGGTAACTCAGCTGGTAAATGCTTAGCAGCCAGCTCTCCTGGGGGTGGGAGGAGTCCCTGATTTGTATCATTTGCCTACTTTTGTGGTATAAATACTCCCACCACGGCCAATTTCAAGTTACCACTGTGGTATCCGTCAGCTGGCTAAATTCCTAAAAATTTAACAATTGGTTCTTATAAACTACTATAAGCAGACTCTAGCATACCACTAGCCATATGCCATAAACGTCTCCGCAGTTAACATTTTTCTCATAGAATTATCTCTTGGTTTTTGACATCCAACTTCATAGTGTGATATAATATATATATAATTACATATATGTTCTGTATTATATATAATATGTGTTATATAATATATAGATTACAAACATAAATAATTTTTGGATGATGTCTTATGGGGAAAATGTATATTGACATATTCAAAACTCAACAGAACATTTTTATTTATTTATTAAAGATTTTATTTATTTATTTGACAGAGAGAGAGAGAGAGATCACAAGTAGGCAGAGAGGCAGGCAGAGAGAGAGAGGGGGAAGCAGGCTCCCTGCTGAACAGAGAGCCCGATGCAGGGCTCCATCTCAGGACCCTAAGATCATGACCTGAGCTGAAGGCAGAGGCTTTGACCCACTGAGCCACCCAGGCGCCCCTCAACAGAACATTTTTAAAAAGCAATATGTGGGAAAAGAAATATAATTGATAGAAAGTCAGAATCACGTGCACACACTTTAAAAAGTGTATATATATTGTCAACAAAGGTAATTTTTCTGTCACTGGTACTAAGGGAGTCATCACAGCATACAAAGCAACTCTTAAAAACGGTGTCAATTCTTTGATGATCAGCAAGCATTGTTTAGTTATTTTACATCTTAACATGTACTATAAACATTTTATTATGTTTTTACTGCCTTTTAAGAAATTTGCTCATGGTTTAAGGCTGATGTGTAACACATTATAATTTTTCCCATTTAAGATAATGAAAAATAGGCTTCCAGTCTTTGTTTATATAGAACATCTGATTTTCAGTAATGAATTACTGACATTAAGTGGTAGATGTTGATTATATGAACACTAAGACCTTTAGCTCTCATGAGCTTTCACATATGAATTTAATGACATCCATTTTGCCTGCTCAGAGAATGTTTTGCATAATTCTTGGTTTGTAATTTTGTTCTGGGTGGACAGTATTGCTGGAGAGCTAAGCTGTGAATGGTTGAAGCAGATAATTCTTACATTTCCGGTACAGTTAAAAATATATGGCATAACATTAGTTACTATCTATTCTGAGCTAAGAACAGGGTGGAATCCATTTATTTCTGATTTATCGATGCAAGATAAATAAATGCTTAACAATCTTAGCTGATTCATGTCCTTAAATGTTTTTCCTTTGGACTAAGACTTTCACCTTTTGACCTTCTCCATTCCCAGTGGGTTAGAATGGGACTGTTCTCAGGGCTCTTCCCAATATTGCCACTCCTCCCCACTCCTTTTATCCTGAGTAAGGTCAGCTTGTGGAGGAAGCAAAAGGCTACTTAAGTCAGCCCTCTATTAAAATATACCTTTATACCTGCCATAGGGTCTGACATATTGCTGATAAAGTTTATCTTTTTGTGTCTTGAAGTTCTGGAGTTCTATGGGAAAGGTCCCACCTTAAATGCTTTACCATCTGATTCCTTAAAGGAGATTAAGAAAATTGGTTGAGGTCAAAGTCCTGAGAGAAAAGGTCAAAGTTCCCTCTTAGGGAAAGGCATGTTCTAAGAAGGGAAAGACAAATGGGTAGGAGGGAACTAAAACTTCATCTACTTGACAGTGTAATTCCCAAGAAGTCCCTGACATTTATCCTAATAGATTTTACATTATCGCTGCCCCATGTAGACCCCAGTACAGCATACACAGATCTCATACTCCCTCACTTAATACATTTTTGGCTAAATTAATTAATTAATTAATTAATTTTTGGCCAGTAAAAAGAGACTAAGTATGGTTTGTGGAGAGTTATCACAAGGCTTCACTCCTTTTATCCTACTAATTTTGTGATTCCATGGATGGGATAGAATTAAATCTTATCCCCCTGATGCCCAAGAAAATACGTGAGTACCTGGAATCCCTGACAGCCCACTTCTGCAGCCTTGCTTCTTCGAGGGGCCTGTGGACAAATGTCGTCAGCATCTCCTAGAAACAGAGAGTATTAGGCCTCATCCCAGACCTGCTGAATTAGAGTCTGCACTCTAGTAGGTCCCCAGGTGACTAAAATGTATATGACCATTTGGGAAACCTTATCAACAGAGCTGAGGAGGCTCCCAAGACTTTGTACCAAACAAGCACCTCTTCTGTCTCTGAACTGGGTGGTCAGCCAACATCTGAGAGTTTTAGTCACTGAGGAGGAAACTAGCATTCTCTCTGTACTGCGGGAAATTGGACTGATCACTCTTAGGAATAGAGGCTACTCAGGAATGACTGGTAAGAGTTCTCAGCCTGTTTTGAGGCGCCTCGCTGGTTCCATAGGGTGAGCATCCAACCCAGGGTTTCGGCTCAGGTCGTGATCTTTGGAGCGGAGCCCTGCGTTGGCTCCGCGCTCAGAGTGGAGTCTGCTTGGGATTCTCTCTCCTTCTGCCTCTCCCACTGGGTTGTACTCTCTCTCTCTCTCTCAAATAAATAAATAAAATCTTAAAAAAAAAAAAAAAGAGTTCTAGCCTGTTTTTATCGAGCACTTCTCCTTGATATATAGCATAGCCTTCCCTGTATTTGATTTGTTTAGGGGCTGCTGTGGGAGACTTGGGCCTCAAGCTCTCCCTGCCTCTAGGCCACATGTACAGCCTGTCTCCTAACAGTGCTAAACACAGGAACAGTCTTTGTTAGTTGATCATTTAATGCCTTGGTTTTTGCATATCTAAAGCATCTTAATATTTGAAATAATTCTGTGTTGTTTAAAGTACTGTATAGTTCTAGAATTACAATATCTCAGAGTTTTGCCTAACTCTTCAGAGTACCTTAAGTACACCTCTTATTTGCTGCTGGAGTTCCCCCTAAACACCCAAGAGCTGGTCATCTTCCCTCTCTTTGGATACTTCTAATGACATGATTCCTCTTTCTAAGCTGGTATCTACGCCAGTGTCTAGTTTTGAACGATTCTTTTTTTTTTTTTTAAACATATAATGTATCATTTGCCCCAGGGGTACGTGTCTGTGGATCATCAGGCTAGTTTTGAACAATTCTAAGTAGTACAAGTTCTTTCTCAGGCTGGATTAAAATCTGTCACCCATCGATCTTTATAATTACTCAGTCATTGCAATTATTAATTGTACACATTTCCCTCAGCTGGTTGATATACTCTTCCTTGTTACTAGGAAATTTTGGAACCAAGCACAGAAATATTGTGGTAGGGTTCCAAAGGCCATCAAAAAGCATGCGATGAAATCAAGACTAGAAAGTATTTCTTTTTAACGTACTGTTCCATTCACCAGACTGCCTGCCAAGAAAGGCTGCTCGGTGACCAATAATATGATAATACCCAAGCAAAAACATCAGTCCCTGGGAAAGATCATGGATCAGGGTGTGGTAAAAACCCAGAAACTGTGTTCCTCCCTTCATGGGTCAAACATCTGGCAAACATCCTGGGGTAGGATCTGTGGCCAAAATCCACTGTGGGGAGCTGATCCATTCCCATAGAGGAGATTTGACTCCCCGGCAGCTGGCAGTTTTCCTTCGTAGAATGGGTGTTCCTGGCACTCCATAAAAGTCCTTCTTGCTCCTCACTCGTCTCTCTCTGCCCCCGCACTCCACACCCTACTGCACACACCCGCCCACTCCTACATCAATAAAACTCCTCCCTAGCGTGCCTTGTGCACACACACATGCCCCCACAGCTTCCCCTGCAAACACACCCACACCTCTCTCAGACGCACACCCAGGCAGCACAAGGCTGCCCATCTCAGGCCCTCATCCTTTCTTCCACACAGCCTTTCCCCACACCCAAGCACCGCCTCTCCCACCCGACTCCCTCTGACTTCCTCTTGGTCTGGTTGCTCCTCTGTTTTCCTCCCGTTCCTGATTTTCCTTCCCCTCATCCCAGCTCTCCCCGCTTTGCTGCCTGGGCCTGAGAATGCTGCTGCTGTAATCTTGTTGTGCACATTTGTAATCTGGAGCTGTCACAAGCAGGAAAGGCAGGCTGCGTGTGCCCGCCTGCTCTCCCACAGCCAGGCTAAGACAGAGGATGGAAAGAAGCTGGCAGCACACCCTATTTGTGGAAACTAAGAAAACTCTTGCTTTCCCTCTTCACATCCCCAGAGGAGCCATTCCTCCCTGCCCCTAACTCTGCGGCAGTTTTCCCGTCCTTCCTGTAGAGGCTCTTCCAGCACGGTGCCCATGGTGGCATCCCTCGCATCCTATTCACAAGGGCAAGTTGCCTGGGGCCAGCCCCCCCCCCCCCCCCCCCGCAGACCCGCAGATGATATACAGGACAATAAAAGAGGGGAATAAGATTGATTG
>CM052810.1:135594177-135615582 GCA_028533885.1 Nasua narica | reverse complement strand
TCCATGCTGCGTAGTACCTGAGAGCTTCACTGGGATTTGAAAGTGTTCTTGGGCAAATGATTTGCCGTGTTGCCTGAGTCTCTTATTTTTCCTTGGGGAGGTGAATTTTCCTCTAGTTTAGCTAAATCAATGTTATGAACAATGGGGGTCCTTTATTCCTTCCATTCTAAGAACACACGAATTCTTAACAACAACTGCTGTTTACATGAACGAAATATTAAGCATAGCCTACCACATTGCACTGGACGTTAAACAGGCAAGTAAGATAGATACTGTTTCTGTCCACTGGGAACGTACCATCTCAGAAAAGATTATATCAGTGAGACAAAAAAATATGTGAATAAATAGCCAGAAACAGCTCTGATCACTTCTTTTTTCCATGTTAAAAAGAAAACAATACAGAAAAATCAGTGAGTCCCTGCTTTCCAAAGAATAAAGTCCTAACATATAAATTTGGCCTTCAAGAAGCTACCATTTGAGTCCTATGCTCCTTTTCATCTCAGTCTCCCATTTTCCCCACCAAGGTAGCGGTCTACACTCTGGACTTGCTGACTCCCAGACTCACCGCGTGCTTTCCCTCACAGCCTCTCGGCCAGAACTCCTGTCATTTGCACATTGTATCCCTCATAGTTCCTAGTCATAATTTTGCAGCTGCTGAATAAACAACTGCTGAAGGTAAGCTTCGTGAGAGCCGGGCAGTTATAATTAGGGCAGAATTAGAATTTGCAAAGCTCACTGAATAAAGAAAAGGTATATCATACCCTCTTGGCCGATAAAGTGCCTGCTTTTTCCTTATATTAAGCCATGACTCTTTAAGCATTCTTGTTCATCAACACTGTTTTTTGTGTCGTCGTTCCTGCCCAATAATGTTAATATTGTTCATGTCTCTGGGATGTGCTTATTCAGACACGCATGTCCAGGTTTCACATTTATCTTTGGACTGGATTTTACCAGAGACTAAGAGGTTGCTAACACCACTCGTATCCAAAACACAAAAAACAAGTCAGCACAGCACAAGTAGAGACTAGAATCAGACCTTCCCCTGCCCCATAAACTAGGTAATTCATCCTCATTTCAGTATGTTGAAGAAATACCATCTTCAGGGGTGTATAAGCATTCACCCGTTTCATTGATTTCTTCCCTCCTAGGGAATAATGTCCCAATAATGTCCCATCCTCTTAATGTTTAGCTGCCTTTTGTTGCTTTCTATTTTAGTTAACATCAGTAAAATGTATTAGCGACAGGATTGCTTTCCATCTCAAACCTTGGAAGTTGGTACTAGTTCTAGAAATCATTGTTTTCAGCCTTCTGATTCAAATAGTTTAAGAGTCTCATGGTAATAAATACAACCTGATTCAACAAGTTGTCAATAATTTTCCATGGCAATAAGCATTATAAAGAGTAAATCACATATTCCCTATAGTTATTGTGAATGTCACTAACATTCACAGATGATCCTTAACACTCTTTTTTACCATTAATTTCAAATTTTGCCTTTCTCCTAACCAACACTTTTTAAAAACCAGGATCATATAAGAGGGTAACTTTAATTTAATCTTGTTTGACCATTTTCTGTAAAGAGTTAGAGGTACTAACAAGCTGTGAAAGTAAAGGAACGATGAGAGAGAAGAAAAGATTTTGAAAGCTCTACAAACTGGATAATAAAGTCATGAACAGATGAAAGCTTTAAAAAAAAATTTCCTTTTTTTTTTAACCTTGGGTGTTACATTGCAAGGAAATTCTAAGTTTAGTAAAGAAAGTTTTTAGAAAAAATTTAGTTTATTAGACCAGATACTTCAGAATTTGAGCTTTGAATTAATAACTGAGCAAAGCTTCACTGAGTTGGGAGTGGGGCTGGGGTGGGTGGGTGGGGAGAGGACCATTTGTTGGGGTCTGGTGACATTTGGGGAGCCGTTGTAAAAAGATGCAGAGCCCAGAAAGTAAATTGTAGTTGCCTAGGGTTGGACGGTGGGGTCAGGGGTAGATGGGAGGTTGGGAGTGACGGCTAAGAGGTGTGGGATTTCTTTTTGAAGTAATGAAAATATTCCAAAATTGATTGGGCAATGGATACACATCTCTGTGAATGTACTAAAAGCCATTGAATTATAACTTTACATGGTCAAACTGTGTGGCATGTGAATTATATCTTAAACTGTTAAAAGAAAGAGTCCATAATTGTTGGATTCATCTAATTGAACTCATTCTAATCTGGCTTATTCCATTCCAATTTTACAGCCATTTTTTCCCTTCATGAGCACATAAATTGTAACTGCTCTCGGGTATATTCAAGCCAAGAAAACTGTAAAAGGTACTGGGGTTCATGAGGTTTCTTCTGGAGAACAAGCCGGGGCTTGAATAGCAAGCTACTGAAACTTTGATTCAATTTCTGTTCCTCTTCCAACAAGTTTAAAAAAAGAGAGATTTTGTTGCAGGAATAAATGCAAAAGTTCATAAGCAAAGATTGTAGAGAAACTCACACAGTGCTGTAAATAATGATAATGACAATGATAATAATGATAATAATAATATAATGCCAACAAATTCCAAAGACAAGTAAAAAGGATAAAAATGAGAGAGATATATACCAGGTTTGAATCCCAGCTCTGCAACTTTCTAGCTGTATGAGGTTAGGTAAAACACTAACCGTTCTGAGCTTTGTCTTCCTACTTTATAAAATGGGGGCTTTTATAATATGCAAGGTTGTACTGAAGATTAGAGATAGTGTACACAAATGCCTGGCATATGGGGGCACTGAATGAATGATAGTAATTATTATTGTATAGAACATATATTGAGGCTCTTCCACTGGTCCAACATCTTAAGTGTATTATCTTATTAATCCTGAGTAGATCTGCAGTATTCAGAATAGGCTACCTTATGTGGCAATAACAGACAATCCCAAAGTCTCAGTGGTTTAAAAAAAAAAAAAGATTTATTTTTTACTCAATTTGCATATCCATCACAGGTTGGCTTGGGGCCCCTCTCTGTGCCACGCTTATTCTAGGACTCACTTAAAGAGCTAGTATGATCCAAAATCCTTTGATCTCATGACAAAGGGCAAAAAAAACCAATGTGGCAAACAGCCTTAAAACGCACACCCGGTGGGATGTCTGGGTGGGGCAGCTGGTTAAGTGTTCGACTCTTGGTTTCCGCTCAGGTCTGATCTCAGGGTTGTGAGGTTAAGCTCCGCATCGGGCTCAGCACTCAGCTCCAAGTCGGCCTGAGAATCGCTCTCTTTTTCCCTCTGCTCCTCCTACTTGGGCTTGCACTCTCTCTCTCACTCTCTTTCTCTCTAAACTAAATAAATAAATCTTAAAAAAGTGTATGCCTGGAAACAGCACATGTGACTTTGCTTCCATATCACTGACTAAAGAAAGTCACATAGCCATATCTATCTTCAGGGGCGCAAGGAATTACACTTTTAACATGTGCATAGAAAATGATAAGACAGAGTATTTGTCAAGAGCCTTAATGATACCACACCATCTCATAAGGGAAATATTTTTATCCTCAATTTTAAAATAAGGAATCTGAGGCATAGGGAAACGAAATACTTGCCTACAGCTAAATAGCTAGGAAGTGGCAGAGTAAGAGATTTTTAAAATTTATTTTATTTTTTTAAATTTTTTAAAATTTATTTTTAAAGATTTTATTTATTTGACAGAGAGAGATCAAGTAGGCAGAGAGTGGGGGGGAAGCAGGCTCCCCGCTGAGCAGAGAGCCCAATGCGGGGCTCGATCCCAGGACCCTGAGATCATGACCTGAGCCAAAGGCAGAGGCTTGAACCCACTGAGCCACCCAGGCACCCAGAGTAAGAGATTTAAACCGAAGTCTTGTGTCTGCTTGATTATTCCAGCCAGACACTAAAAACTGAAAATATTCTACCTACAAGGATATGATATGTGACTATGTCTTTCTCCTCACATTCATAGAAAAAAAAAAGTGCGCATTTCCTTTGGGAACAAATTGGTACTGCCTTCTCAGAAACCAGTTTGGAATGAAAACATTAGGAATCATAAACTGTTCACACACTCTTTTGACCTGGTAATCCTAGTTCTGGGAATTCATCCTAAGAGAATCATCTCAAGATGAAAAAATTATAGTCATGGAAAGATCTACTGTAACATTGTTTGTAACAGTGAGGAACTAGAAAGAATCTACATTTTCAATCAGAGGAAGAGTTAAAGAATTTATCGATTATACATTCAGTAAATTACTATAAAACTATTTCTTGTTTTATAATTTTGAAGATCACATAGTGATGTAAAAAAAGCTTTTGATATAATGTTAAGTAAAAAGCAAAATAAAATTGTTTTTACTATATTGCAACTATATGATACATTTGTGTGGCAAAGACTGCTAACACCATCTTTTTCTCTCCTTCCTTTTTTCAGTAATAGAACCCTGCCTCTAGCTTTAGCCTAGAGGGACATCTGGCTATGGACCACATTTCCTAGCCTCTCTGAGGGACATCTGGCTATGGACCACATTTCCCAGCCTCTCTGGAATTCAGGTATTACCATGAGTAGGTTCTTGCCAATAAGATAGAAGTAAGAGGAGTGTATGCAGTTTCCCACTTCTGCCCAGAAAAGTGCTGAGGTGCATGTTCTCTTCCATTCCTTATTTATGTATTTTTTTTAAAGTAGGCTCCACATCCAACATAGAACCCAGTGTAGAGCCCAACACGGGGCTTGAATTCACAACCCTGAGATCAAGAGTCAGATGCATAATCAACTGACCCAGGCACCCCCTCCACGCCTTATCCCCTCCCACTAGAAAGGAAATGGCAACCATGGAAACAGTTGTCTTAGGACCAAAGATTAAAGCCAGACGTTAATGGTAAGTATGAATTTTTTATTTTTCTAAAACTTCCTTAATATATATCTATTTTAAAGATTTTATTTATTTATTTGAGAGAGAAAGAGAATGAGAGAGAGGGAGATCATGAGAGCGGAGAAGGTCAGAGGGAGAAACAGACTCCCTGCAGAGCTGGGAGCCCGATGTGGGACTCGATCCTGAGACTCCAGGATCATGACCTGAGCCAAAGGCAGTTGTTTAACCAACTGAGCCACCCAGGCCCCCCTTAATATATTTTTTATTTAAAAAAAAGATGAGAAAGTGTTTTAGCATAGTTTTGATGCAACTAATTATCAAAATTTCACTTACGTATTGTTTTTCTAAAGGGAAAATAGATCCTCTCATATTTGTGGAAGCGTTTGAGGAAAATATGGGGGGAAAAACCCCAGAAAATAATAGGTATATACAAGTAAATGACATTTTTGCCCCAATCTGGGCAATTTATAATTTTAAGCAGCCAGAAATTACTAGGGAGCATGACTTGGAAGGACTGTAGTTGGGCAAGGCCTGCTGAGTGCTGGAAATAAGGAAAGCAGGAATCTGTACAGGCCTGTGGCAATAGGAGACCAGCAGACTGGGGCTGGTGGGGTGGGCCCTCATCAATACAGTCCACTAAAAGGAAGAAGTGAGACAGGGGGAGGAGAAAGACAAACCAGTTATGAGTCAATTTGACCAGTACCTAACTGCTTTCTGTTTCCTTTTTTTTTTAAGGTTTATTTATTTATTTATTCATTCATTCATTCATTCATTCATTCGAGAGTGAGAGGGAGAGAATCTCCAGCAGACCTCATGCTCAGCATGGAGCCTGATGCAGGGCTCAGTCTCATAATCCCGAGAGCATGACCTGAGCTGAAACCAAGAGTCAGATGCTCAACCAACTGAGCTACCCAGGTACCCGCGCCTTTCTCATTCTTAACACTAATATGGAACGTAACATTTATTAACTCAAAGCCCTATGGGGTGATCCAGGGATCACCATTTTTAAGTATCTACAAATGTAAGACCAGGAAAATATTGCATACCTGGAAATTCTTATTAGAGAATCAGATTGTTATAGCTATGTATGATTTGAAAGAAAAATATTTTAATTTAAGTGAACAATTTATTAATAACTAACATTTATTGGGTGCCTGGGTGGCTCGGTGGGTTAAAGCCTCTGCCTTCGGCTCAGGTCATGATCTCAGGGTCCTGGGATGGAGCCTCGCATAGGGCTTTCTGCTCACTGGGGAGACTGCTTCCCCCTCTCTCTCTGCCTGCCTCTCTGCCTACTTGTGATCTCTCCTCTCTGTCAAATAAATAAATAAAATCTTAAAAAAAAAAATAACTATCATTTGTTGAGTACTTACTGTATGCCAGACACTACTCTAAGTATATTACATGTATTAACTCTTTTAATCCTCCAAATTTCTGTTAGATAGGTACTATTATTTTTATCTCCACCTTATGGAAAAGAAAACTAAGGCACAGAGCACTTAAGCAATTTTCTCAAGGTTACACAACTAATAAATGGAAGCCCGGCAGTCTACTTCAGAATCTGTGCTTTTATCCCCAGCTACACTGTCTTAATCATGAATTATTAAATCCAGAAAAAATAAATAATCAGGACTTCATATAATGAATTTGCTAATTGGTCTTCCTTAATGCTTATGTCAGGCTTTCTTGCAGTATGTATTAAATAACTACTTGACACATGGTTTTGTTTGAAATTAATGGCAGTTACTAAAACATGTAAAGGCTGCTGTTTGCCTACCAGATAATCATTCTTCTCTGACTCATAAAGCTCCTGTCTTAAGCTCGACATACTGCCGACCAGCTAAAAGACCACAGTTTGCTACCATGCACGCAGCTATGTGGTCATGTGACTAAGTTCCTCACAATGAGACCTAAATGGAAATAGGATGGTAACCTCTGGGAAGTCTTAATAAAAGGAAGAGGGCACACCCTTCTCTTTCTCCATCTTACTTTTTGGGGTGTGGATGTGCTCATTTGCAATCCCTGAGCTGAGACTCATGTCTTAACAGTGTAATGCCAAAAGCTGGAAGCAGCCAGGTCTTTGATGATGATGAAACCAGCATGCTAGCCTTGGGCTAACTTTCTCCAGAATTCTTTTTACAGGACCGAGTAATGATCTAATTGTTGAAACAACTATCTTGGGGTCTTTATTAAGTTACTTGTAGCTGAACTTAATAATCCAAACTTATACATAAACCTAATGTTTAGTAATTTCCATTCAGATTTGGAGGGCATCAAAAAATCGTTTAAAGGCACATGAATTTAACTACTTCCCTTATAAACTTAATAAGGAAGCAACTGAAAAAGACTTCACCTAAATGACTATCCATCCTTATAATGGATTTTTATGGCACCTGTTTAAGGCAGTACTTCCCAACATTTTTCATGACATGGCACTCAAAGAAAAAAAAATCATAATAATTTACAGTACTATATGAAACTGTTGGGGCTGCTCTTGGTCAGAGGTTACTGATGCAGGAGCCTGCCTACCCCAAGAAATGTGAGGGTCAATTTCTCAATCCCTCACACCTAATCTATTCACCATGACTCAGCTTTAATGTCTTTCCACAATGGACAGATTGATTCTGTTTACTTTTAGATAAAATTTGAATCTGGAACCTATTCAAAAACCATAAAGGCATATGAAAAGTCAAGTGAGTAAACTATATATTGCATTTCATTGTTGAAATAGTGGATGGATCATAAGGTTATCAGATTACACAAAGGGCATTTCTTATTTCACTTGGGATCTTTAACTTTTTTTTTTTTTAAGAGAGAGAGTGTGCAGGGGGGTGAAGAGGGGGAGAGCAGAGAGAGAGAGTCTTAACATGGGGCTCTATCTCACGACCCTGAGATCATGACCTGGGCTGCAAATCAAGAGTTAGGGGTTAACTAACTGAGCCACCCAGGTGCCCCTTCACTTAGGATTTTTTAAAAAATAACTTCATTACACACGTGTACACTGAGTATTTCTTTCACATCCAAGGTGTAATGGAAGGGATCTTGTGAGTCCAGAAAAGAGAGGGGTTTCAAAGAATGAGCTGATACTCCTGAAAACTATTGCCCTGGTTTTATCTATAAGAGGAGAAAAGGAAATGTTTATTGATCATTTTCAATCTACCAGGAGCTTCCAAATGTGTTTTCTCAAGAACTCCTTACGCTCTGTAAAGACATTAAAGATTTTAAAAATTAAGGACCTAATCAAGCAAGTAGCAGAACTAAAATTCAAAACTCTCCCTAAGTGTCTATATGACTGGATTCATTCTTGCAAATTAATTGTTTTTATTCAAAATTGTTCTCCAATGTAACCTCCTCACAAATCTACAAAATCAAATAGGGCTTACAGTGAAGATCAAAGCCAGTTCCACTCCTCCAAAGGAAACCACTTTCAAGCTTTCCCTTTAGCTTTTAAGATGGTCGCCTCCGTATCTCAAAAATAATATGCCTGTATTGTTATTTTTCTTTTAACATTGTGTATATTTTCATCTAAGTTAAAAATGTACAGAGTTTTAATAGCTAAATATCTCTTAAAAGCCTAAAGGAAAAAAAGTAGCCTCTTTCCCTGTCTAACCTGCAGGATCTGGTTCTATTTCTACTCCTAAAAGCAACTGCATTCAACTCTTTCAGTCATTTCATCTGGAATTTATCTCCATATTTCTAGTGCTATTTCTTGATTTTTCTAAGTTCCATATATTATTTGTGACTCCCTTTTAGGTAAGGTATGGATTTAATCCCTTATTCCTCCCTCTAATTCTCCTAATATAGTTATATCACTGCGACATGGATGGAGCTAGATAGTATTATGCTAAGTGAAATAATTCAGTCAGAGAAAGACAAATACCAAAAAATTTCACTCATGTGGAATTTAAGAAACAAAACAAGCAAAGGGCAAAAGAAGAGGGAGAGACAAGCCAAGAAACAGGCTCTTAACTATAGAGAACAAATTGATGGTTATCAGAGGGGAGGTATTTCTTAGATCTGATATCTTTCTCTCTTTTTTTTTTCCCCTTATTTTTCTAGATCATCCCCTGCAGTAGCTTCCTACAAAAGATACACAAGAGGTAAGTTTCCTGAATTCTTCTGTATCTGAAAATGTATTTATTCTGCCCTCACACTTTGATAGTTTGGCTGGGTATTACACTATAGCTTTAAAAAAATTATCCCTCATAATTCTGAAGGCACTGCTCCATTGCTTTTTCCAGTCCAACACTGTAGTTGAGAAGTCTTATACATACTGATTCCTACTTTACAGTCATTTCTTTTTCTTTTTCTGGAAGCTTTTGAGATACTTTCTTTATTCCCAGTGGCTGACACTTCTCAGTAATGTGCCTTGTTTTCATTTGTTGGGCTGAATACTTGTAGGCACTTTCAATTTTGAGACTTATGCCTTGTAGTTCTGGGAACTTTCTTGTATAAGTTTTTCTCTGTTTCTTCTTTTTCTGGAGCTACTTCTAATCAGATATTGTACCCACTGGACTGAATCTCTAAATCTCATATCTTTTCTTTCTCATTGTTCATCTGTTCATGTTTTATTTCTGTTTCCAACAAATTTCCTTGACTTATCTTCTGATTCTTCTATGGAAATTTTTTTTTAATTATTGCATTTTTAATTTCTAAGAGCCCTCTCCCGTTTTTTCCCTTAATTGTTCTTTTTCACAGCATTCTGCTTTCATTTTACATATAAAATCTTCTAATAATTTTTGAGGTTATAAATTAGCATTTAAAGACTCTTGTTTCTATTCTCTACCATTTCCTCTTGCACTCTTTCTGTTTTTCATATTGGGTCCTCTCTTTTAGTTTAGAGGTTGCCTTACATGCCTCATGGTCTTTGTGTGTGTGTGTCCATTTACATTTAAGAATAGAGTGCTAAGGGGCGCCTGGGTGGCTCAGTGAGTTAAAGCTCCTGCCTTCGGCTCAGGTCATGATCTCAGGGTCCTGGGATTGAGCCCCGCATTGGGCTCTCTGCTCAGCAGGGAGTCTGCTTCCCCTTCTCTGTCTGCCTGCCTTTGCTTACTTGTGATCTCTCTCTCTGTCAAATAAATAAATAAAATCTTAAAAAAAAAAAGAATAGAGTGCTAAAAAGCTGATAAGGAACTCTGTGTGGGTGGATGGGTATTACAGAGTGATGGGCTTCACTTTTGGACTGTGGAGAAAACATTTTGTTTCTTCTCTGAGTCAGTTTAGCTTCTCAGAAAACATTCCTCTAATTTCTTGCCAAGGAAAGTGACTTGTAAACATTTTTTGACAGTAAGAAGTGATTTTCCATCACATCCCAGTCCACACACAAATACATAAACATAGAGATAAAAAAAAATTTATGAAAAAAAATCTTTCCTTTTTCTACATGGAATGCACTCCGATCTTTTCTACCTTGTCTACTGTACTTTCTTTTCTTTAATGTATGTGACAGACCTTGTGAGGTACCATTCAGATCCCCCGCTGAGGGGCAATCTTCAGGTGTCAGCCCTCAGGTGTCAGCCCCCTCAGGGATTGCCTAAGTGCAGAGGGCTGCTATGCCCAAGGTCATGCTCCCTGGGGTGGCCACATCCAGTGTGGAGAGATGTAATAATTTGCTAGGGCTGTCATAATAAAATACCACATACTGGGTGATTTAAACAACAGAGATTTATTTTTTCACAGTTCTGGGGGCTAGAAGTCCAAGGTTAAGGGGTCAGCAGATTGTTTTCTCCTGTGGCCTCTCTGCTTGCAGGTGGCCATCTTCTCATTGTGTCCTCATATAGCCTTTTCTCTGTGCACGCCTACCCTTGGTGTTTCTTTCTCTTCTTATAAGAACACTAGTCACATTGCACTAGGGGTCTCCCCTGAGGGCCTCGTTTTAACTTGATCACCCCTTTAAAGACCTTATCTCCAAATGAAGGATAGAGGGGATAAAGACCTGGCCATCTTGGGCTGACTTGGCACAACTCTGAAGAGCCATTCTAGCTTTAGTACTTCCCATGGGCTTGGCTGAAGAGATTGCTGGGCTTTGAGTCACAGCTCCACTCTTCCATTTGTCTGATTGCCTTTCCCTCTGTGGGTGTTGATTTCAAGGGCATGCCCTAATAAATATTCTGAATCCATAACTTAGTTTTAGAGTCTGTTTCCTGGGGAACTCAACCAATGGCAATGTTGGTTATGATCCATTAAACCGATTTCATAGTCCACTAATCATAACTGATTTCATAACCCACAGTTTGAAAAACACTGGCCTAGGGGTTAGTTGCTTATTTAACAGTTCTTTGATTGTGTGATAGGGGAGAGAACACAGATAATTCAACCATTCCCAATGTAGGCTTCTAACTCATTTCACTGTTAAATCTCCATGCTATATCCATGTCTTCTCTGAGGCCTGGTTTCTTTGATGACCAGGCCTTAGAACTACTGAGTGTCTCCGGAAAACAAACCTTCTGTCTCCTCTGGGAGAGCCTGAGAGTAGCCTGAGAGTAGCTGATTTTCTATACCTGAGGATCTAAAGTAGTTGACTGTTCCTTTTCAAGCTTTTAACTTACCTCCTGCTTTACATGGCACACCTTACTCCCACTTTACCAAATCTGGTGACCCCAAAGCCTGGGCCTCTTTCTGGTTCTTCAAGGCAAAATATCTTGCTTATCTTCAGTATGCCCCACTTTGCACACTTTAGATTGTAGCTTCCTCTCCCATTGGGCCAGTTAACCCTCTGTCATTCACTTTCCATCAAATATCTGTTGAACCCTCTCATCTATTCCTATCCCTTTTTCTGGCCTCTATTGAGAGGAGGTATATTTGTTTACCATCTTTAGCTAGAAGCCAGCAACTTGAAATGTAGTGGCTTATCTTAACTTAGTCTTATCACCACTATGGCTGCAGGATGGAAAGGGATGTATTTGTTTCTTGCTTTTTGCACCTTGCTTGCATCTTTTTATGCAAGGAGCTTTTTCTGTAAGGAGATTTGCTTTATGTGAGGATATAAAGTTAAATCCTATAGAGCTGTAACTTAAAAGCCCTTATGAGCCATGAAGAGCTCTAAGATTAAAAATGGTACAAGAGAGAAAGTGATGAATACATAAAGAACAGAGGCAGTGTTGTGGAAATTTAAAGGAAAGCGTTATTATATTCAAAATAAAGACAAAATTAGTAGTGTATATAAAGTAGAATAAAATTGCCCCTATGTTTTAGCGATGACAAAAGAAATTACCAGGGACAGGAAGCAATTTTCCAGTCATGGACTGAGTGCCACTATGTGTCAGATACGGCACTACACCTCAGAGAGATTAATGAAGAGGAGAAATGGTCCCAGCCTTCCCTTAAGGAGTTCACATCAATTCTAATATTGAAAAAGCCAAACAACAAAACAAAACAAACCCTACCAACACAAATTCAAATGTGTGCTCCTTATTAAAACCCACTATTATGTTCACTTTTCCTGTTAAAGAGTGGATCTGTGATATTGCAGAATAAATTCTGTTCATATCATGTAGTATATTATCTGAACTCTATGGAAAGATGAAATAGTTGTCATGAATGGAAGAAAATCCAGCATCTTTCTAATTCTTCATACTATAAATACTAAGAAAGTTCAGGAATGACTCTTTAATGCTGGAATTTAAGGCATAGCAGCATAAGGATGAGGAAAACCTTTGGGGGGAATGGGGGAAAGCCTTTCTGGTGGCCTTAAAAACACACATAAGTAGAGGTGCCTGGGGAGGTGCAGTCAGTTGAGCGTCTGACCTTAGGTTTTGGCTCTGGTCATGATCTCAGGGTCATGAGATCGAGCCCTGCATGGGGCTTTGTGCTGAGCATGGAGTCTGCCTGAGATTCTCTCTCCCTCCCTCTCTGCCCCTCCCACTGGTGCTCTCTCTCCTTCCCTCTAAAATAAATTTTCAAACACACACACACACACACACACACACACGTAGCAAAGGCTGGCCTTTCTGCCTCCCCTAGGGCTAGCCCCACAGAGTGGGGTGTCCTTAGCAGGGTTTTGATGAGTGGGCTGGCCCTTATTTCTGGTATTGGCTCTGGAAGAGCTCAGGCATAATTCACAGCCAATCAATCTTTTGAGCTGTAACTCAAACACTGTCACTGCAAATAACCGTCCCAGGGAGCCATTGTCTAATTGGTACACTCATTCACTTCAAAATGTGAGTAAACATTTTAATTTGGACAAAAGAGCATCTGTTCCCACTGAAAAAAGTTACAACATGCAAAGTGCATGTACATTTTGGTAGAGTTTTCAAAAATAGAAAATCCAATTATTGTATATGAGGGAGTTTTGAAAAAAATAATCTAAGAATAAAAGAATTGTTTCTCAACTACTCTTTTGTGGATAGAGCTTATTAATTAAAAAAAAAACAAAACCATAATGGTCATTAGAAGAAGCATTCTTCTTTCCCCACCCCCAGGTCATTATTGCGGTTTGGCCGTTGAGCAGAGGGAGTATGAAAATGTCTACCTGGATGAAGGAGAGAAGGTAAGGGGGTGGATTTGTGGGAGAACAAAGGAGAGGGTGGGTGGTGGGCCCCGGGTCACTGAGCACTTGTGTGGGAAGAGGCTGGGCCCCTGAGTCAGCAAGGAGTAGGAGGCCAGGTTTGTGTGGGTGATGAGGGGGCTAAGAGGAGAAAACAAAGCCATTTTAAAACTGTGAATGTCTTAGGAAAATATCCATAGGATGGTGAAAAGAGCATTGGGAAATAATTCATTAGCAATTCTAATTTTAAAAAGCAAAGCTTGCTGATAATGCCATCTTACAGGTAGTCATTCTGAATTTTAAAAATTATCCTTTTTGAAGAATGTTTCTGTTTATATGTAGCTTTCAGAGTGATCTCGGAGTTGCCTCCAAAAACAAGAGTAGTGGTCCAAAGCAGAGCAGAGGAAGCAGTTGAAGGCTCATGGTTGAGGTGAGCTTAATTTTTCCATCTAAAACAAGGCTGAAAACCCTAGGAAGAGAGGGGTACTTTTCTTCCCTGATTTGTTAGCCAAAGGCATTTATTTTAAGTTTCTTTTAAAACTGTACTTGGGATTTTTTCAACATCTACATTAAAGTCTAAAACTGAAGCACAGACTCATATAACATTAGGGTAAAGATGGATCACAGAGCTCATGTTAATGAGCAGCCAAGCCACGTTTATGGAATGAGCTAAACACACTCAGCTGCACAGGACTTGGCAGAGTAGTGGGACCAGAGGTTGGGAACATTTGATGAATCAATCAATCAATCAGCAAACAAGATGGGCGGAAAGGGCACTGGCCCCATCCATAGCAGCCTCCAGGAATAAATGTGGAGTGTTTGTGACTCCACAGAGAGGCACGTGGACTGGCAGAGTGGGAAGCAGAGTAGTGAGAGCCCACACTGGTGCTGCAGTGCATTTCTGCGCGCATCTGGGAGGAGGGCTGGAGACCTTTCCTTGGTATATACTCCGTGGCGTTAACAATGTCAGCTTCCCAGCCGGAAGTAGTTGTATCAGACCAGAGCTTAGCTAATGAGTTTGTATCCCATTTCTACTGCTCTTTGCCTGTGTTTTCCCTCTGAGCTAAATCAGGTCTGCTGGGCTTGCTTCTTACTGAACTTCCCAAAGAGGGAAAGGGCTGTTTGAATTTTCTCTTTTCAGTCAACCCGGTGAATTCCAATTCAAAGATTTCTTATCTTTCTCAAATGTTTTACTGATATCCTTTAATTACCCTTGACAAACTAGCTTTTCATGCAAAATTTTTCTATGTGTTGAGGACATCCAGTCAAGGGCAAGATGAAAGAGTTGAGCAAAATAAAATCTAAGATCCTCTTGTTTTTTAAAAAATAAAGTTAGCCTCCGAGACTAGGGGTCACTAAAATAGAAAATCTATCTACAATATAATTAAGTAACTGAACTCATTATGAGAACAGCTATGATGTTATTTGTAACAGTGGTATTCTGACATTTATTTTGTAGAATATTTAAATGTCTGAATTTGATTTTTAAGAAATAGAGGCGCCTGGGTGGCTCAGTTAAGTGTCTGCTTTTGGCTCAGGTCGTGATCCCAGGGTTCTGGAATCAAGCCCTGCATTGGGCCTCCTGCTCAGCGGAAAGCCTGCTTCTCTCCCACTGCTCTCCTCCCCCCAGCTCATTCTCTCGCTCTCACTCTCTTTCACTCTCTCTCAAATAAATAAAATCTTTAAAAAGAAAGAAAGGAAGGAAGGAAGGAAAAGAAAGAAAGAAAGGGAAAAAGAAAGAAACATAGTTGGTGCTATGAGCTGAATTGTGTCCCACACAACCTCTCTATACCCCCACCAAAATTCATAAGTTGAAATCCTAAACCTTAGTACCTCAAAATGTGACTGTATTTGGAGATGGAACTTTAAAGGGTTAATTAAGTTACAGTGAGGTCTTATGGGTGGGCCCTAATTCAATCTTACTAGTCTCCTCAAAAGATGAGATTAGGACCCAGACACATACAAAAGGAAGACCACGTATAGACACAGGGAGAATTTGGCTATCTGAAAGTCAAGGAGATTTCTCCAAAGAAGACATCCAAATGGCCAAGAGATACATGTAAAAGTGCTCAACATCACTTGGCATCAGGGAAATACAAATGAAAACCACAATGAGATGCTACCTCACACCAGTCAGAATGGCTAAAATTAACGAGTCAGGAAAAGATAGATGTTGGCGAGAATGCAGAGAAAGGGGAACCCTCCTACACTGTTGGTGGGAATGCAAGCTGGTGCAGCCACTCTGGAAAGCAGTATGGAGGTTCCTCAAAAAGTTGAAAATAGAGTTACACTGTGACCCAGCAATTGCACTATCGGGTATTTACTCCAAAGATACAAATGTAGTGATCCAAAGGGGCATATGCACCCCAATGTTTATAGCAGCAATGTCCACAATAGCCAAACTATGGGAAGAGCCCAGATGTCCATTGACAGATGAATGGATAAAGAAGAAGTGATATATATATATATGATATGTATATATGATATCCCATATCATATGTATATATGATATCCCACACACTAGAATATTACTTAGCCATCAAAAATGAAATCTTGCCATTTGCAACAATGTGGATGGAACTAGAGGGTATTATGTTAAGTGAGAAAAGTCAGAGAAAGACAATTATCATATGATCTCACTGATATGTGGAACTTAACAAACAAAACAGAGGATCATAGGGGAAGAGAGGAAAAAATAAAACAAGATGAAACCAGAAAGAGAGACAAACCATAAGAAACTCTTTTTTTTTTTTTTTTTTTTTTTTAAGAAACTCTTAATCATAGGAAACAAACTGAGAGTTGCTGGAGGAGAGTGGGTAGAGAGATGAGGTAACTGGGTGATGGACATTAAGGAGGGGATGTGATGTAATGAGCACTGGGTGTTATATAAGACTGAGGAATCACAGGCCTGTACCTTTGAAACCAATAATACATTACATGTTAATTAATTGAATTTGAATTTAAAAGAAAAGAAAAAAATCAAGGGGAGAGCCCTCCGAGAAATCAACTCTGTTGACGTTTGATCTTGGACTTCTAGTCTCTAGAACTGCGAGAAAATAAATGTCTGTGGTTTAAGCCACCTGATCTATGGCAGCCCTAGCAACCGAGTACATATGGTCTTCATTCTGTGTTACACACTGCTTTCAAGTGTTCTTTGAGAGCGGATGGTGGTTCAAGGCAGAGATTACGCTCTCCTACTTCTTGAGTCTTCTCACATAGGGTGATTGGAGAAGGGGACAGACTGCAAGAGAACGAACAATACTGAGTGGGGCAGAGAGGATCAAGCCCCTGGGAAAATGGTAGTAATGGTGTCTGGGTACATCCCCTCCTCTTTCTGCCCAGTAGCAACTTCAAATCCTCCTGGAGAAAGCATTAAAATGTTCTTAACGAATACAGCTCTGTTCCATTTGCAATATTAATGCAATGTATAAATTCTCTGTATACCTGTCACATAAAAGATTAAGATTTCTAATTTTTAAAAAATACTAATGTATCATAACAAAAAATATGGTATTTCAGTACTTAAAAATTACTTGAATATGGAAAGTGATATTTAGGTCCCTAACTCTACGCAGAACTCTGTCCATTGAATTTATAGTTAACAGGATTAAGTCAACTTAATGGCTGTGCCTCCTACATATCTTAATAATGAGCTACATGAATGAACTGAATTCACAATAAATCCAATAAATCCATGGCACTACTAAACAACAGCCAAATTTAATATTTTTGTGGTTAGAAATTAAATATAAACTCCTTGCCCAAAGTAAGCTCTCAACAAATACGCGTTGAATTAAAATAGAAGATATCACCTAAAATCACAGTTAATCACCAACACATGGCATATTTGTCCAGAAGTTCAAAGATTCAATCCAGATGTCCAATTTGTTTTTAAAAGAAGGTGATCAGTAATGGAGAGCAAATGTCACATTTTCTTTAATTTTGAATTATGTATACTGTTAGGGTATAATTCTCAAAAAGAGAAAATGACTAAGACGCAAATAGTAGATGAATAGGTAGAAGGATTTTATTCAACATGTTAAAAATGAGAGAGCAGCAAGATGCTCAAACCAGTTCAGTGAGCACTTGAGAAGGGAGGTGTACGTAGGCAGTTGGGTAAAGGAGGGACAACTGTGCACTAACAGTGGCCACTGGCCCGCAGCCACTGCATTCCCTACCTGCCTCTGCCCACTGCTCCCAGCCCCCTAAAGCATAAAGTCAAGAACTGCTTGACTCCTACCTGCAGGCTCCTACCTCAATTCAGTGTTCCTTGTGGGCTGAAGAAGTGGCCGCAGTTCTTGTCTGAACACTCTTAGGACTCAGCAGTTAAATCACCTGACTTCCCCTTTTGGTCTGAACCTTCTGCCCTAAGTCTTGGGTCTGGCCCACACAGTGTGCCCCCAACTTGGTAGCTGCCTTCGTCGCTGTTCCTCAGCCACAGCTGGAGACCTGGCTATGGTGTCACCCCCTTAGGGTTCAGTTCCTGCCTCATTGTCGCCATCCCCCTTTTCAGCAACCGGTGACGGGCCCTTAAGTCCCCAAGTAGATAAGTCTGCTACTTGTTTTCAGTTTTCTGGGTGCCAACTACCTCCCTGAAGCAGCCAAACCTCACTTACTCCCAGATCCTGTATCAGGGATCAGGGTACCTACTTCTGAGGACTACCTATAATTTTTTAGGATGCTTCTCTGCTAAGTATTTATGACTGCCTGCCTGAACTACTTCCCCATTTTGTTGCTATCTCTTAAGGTATAATTATTATACCCCTCAAGGTATAATGCCCTTCTCATTGCTAAATTGTATCTTATTAGACCTTATTCTGGCATTAGACACTGCTGGCCACTCCCTCATGAAAATTCTCTTCCCCTGGCTCAGGTGACCCTCTGCTCTCCCATCTGCTTCGCAGGTTCTGTTGCAGGCTCTTTATTTTCTGCCCTCCATTTATTTGTTTGTTTGTTTGGAGAGTGAGTGAGAGTGCCTGTGGGAGCAGGGTGGGAGGAGCAGATAGAGAGGGAGAATCTTACACAGGCTCCACAGAGCCCAGCACGGAGCCCAATATGGGGCTTGATCTCATGACCCTAAGATCATGGATCTGAGCCAAAATCAACCAACTGAACCACTCAGGTGACCCATTGCCTTCCTTGTAAATGAAGGTGCTCTCTTCAGGGTTCTGTCCTTGGCCCTCTTCTCATTTGTCTCTTCCATTCATCCTGGCAATCTTGTCCCCATTCCCTTGCGTTCAATTAAGACGTCTGTGCTCAAGAGTCCCAGATCTTTCTCTCCTGCTCACATCTCCTTCCTAGGCTCCAGCTCTCCTACCCAGCTACATACTAGTCTTCCATGTACTCCAGAATCACTTCCAAATGTAATTTATTCTTTTTCTTTCTAAACTTGTATTTTTTTTGTTTTCCTAGTCTCAGTAAGTAGGATGGATATTCACTCAAACCAGAAACCTCAAATCACTTTCATGGGCAATTATAGTAACCAATTTCTGTGGATTCTAGTTCTATCCCCATGGCCACTACCTTACTTTATATCCTGATTATCCTGACCTATTTGCACTTTGCTGTCTCCCTTCCTCCATATTGCCACCAAATATATATATATATACATATATATTTTTAATAATGAGGTGCATTCTATGATGGGTCGTGCAACCAATTTAATGAATTGTTTCATATATATACCTATATACCTTCACATATATATACACATATGTATATGTATCATATATTACACACACACACACACACACACATATATACTGTGCGTATGAATCACCATGTAAAATGTATTACTATAGATGATGATCATAAAAGTTCAAAGCCATTCCTCTAAAACACAAAATTGACCAGGTCAGTGTCTTTCTTGCTTCATTGGCTTCCTAGTGTCTAGAGAATAAAGTTCAAATATTTAGCAAAATCTTCAAACTCCCCTGATAGAGCAGCAGCCTACTTCTTCCACTTCCTATCAAGCTTTCAAACTGGGGAACTTTAAGAGTACACGGTTATATGCCAGGAGGTACTAAGAGAGCCACAGGAGAAACAATTTAGGTCCTCCCCTATAATTTTACTTGCTAGCAAGTAGTATGGAAAATACTCTTTTTGTATTTAAATAGCCCAGAATGTATTGCCAATCAAATTTTAAAGTTGCATGAATTTTAAGGTAAAATATTAGGATGTAATGAAAGACTCCAGGAAGGTTCGGAACAAGATTGTCCTGTAAACATCGCAAAAGTACAGGAAATGCTCTGGCACTGTCCCTTCATGTCTATCATGAACAGAAGTTACTCCTGTCCAATGACACACAGGTGTAGTGATGTCACACAGAGGTCAATGTGCCACAGGTCACATAAAGCACGCTGCTGAAACTGATATTAGCTAGCAGGAGAAAAAGCAAACCAAAGAGTCTAGAGTCCGAGGTTCAGGTGCCACTCTGTCACTTACAGGCTCTAAGGTGCTAGGCATGGCTCTTAACCAGATGAGTGAGAACCAGACTGTGAGAGAGATCCAGCTGCAGCACCTGTCACCCCATGGGTCCTCGAGAAATATGTGACTGGTATGGAGCACTTGGGTGGCTCAGTTGGTTAAGCATCAGACTCTTGGTTTTGGCGCAGGTCATGATCACATGAGTCAAAAGATCAAGCCCCGCGTCAGTCTCCCTGGTCAGCAAGGAGTCCCTTTAAAGATTCTCTCTCGCTCTGCTCCTCCCCTACTTTCTCTCTCTGTCTCTCTAAAATCAATCAATCAATCTTAAATATATATGTATATCCCTGCAATGAGCTATGCAGGGATCTCTCCAAAGCTGAGCCCTCGGTAGATGAGTAAACCTTTTACATATAGAGTCCTCTCTGATAAAATCTTTTTTTTTTTTTAATCTTAAGTCATTTAAGTCCTCTAAGCTCTATTTCTTCTGACGAGTAGGACTCATAGTAACAATACCTCACTAAGGTTATTTTGAGGATGAAATGAGATAACATATGTGAAAACACTGTGTAAACACACCTCCTCTTACACAGCAAGAAGAATTTTACTTTTATTATTTTCAGCTTATAACTTGCTTTGCACCAAAGTTTTATATGAAGTTGGTTTTTCCATTAATACCTGGAACACTTTATATTTTAAACTGGTTTGAGGACACAGAAATTTTCTCTCTTTAATTGTGTCGAAAGTAGACTGAAAAATACATACCTCTAAAGTTCTCAGAGGATTCAATAACGTTGAGAAAACATTCCCTAAGCTTTGCTGAAATTATAATAAAATTATCACATCTTAAGAAGTTATTAGCAATTTACCATTTTCAATTCTTATGAAAATGTAGATTCTACTTAAAGACGAGAATATTTTATAACTGTCTGGTGGGTTCGAGGAAGATGACTACAGCAGCAATGTAATTTTGAATCCAAATCTCAACATAAAAACACATAGAACTACCCAATAAAATAAAAAACCCATGGACAACATTTACACTGACACTAGGTAACGAGGCATCCACAAAGACTTCAAAATGCACATGAGTAAGAACAAACCAATAGCCACAGACCTGAATCATATCAGCATCTGGGCAGGAAAAGCAGAGAGAAGCAGTGAAGCTTAACAGACTTTGACAGACTTGAGAAGGGGAGAAACCCAAAATAGCAACGACTAGTTCCTGGAAAAGGTAGGTAGGTTTTGCCCAATCCAGTAGATGGTGAGCGCACCATGTCTGTTACAAAACCTGAAGGTGTTTAAGCAGTGTGTGCCCTATGAACTCTCTGGAAAACTGACCCTCACAGCTCCCTTCAGAGGACAGAGTGTCCCATGGAAGAGAAATGCTGAGAGTGGAATAAAATTTGAGCTGGACAGAGTCAAGAGAATACAGATAGAAGGAGACCCAAATGAAAGTTTGTTGGGGGGGAGGCAACAGGACCAGGAAATCTCATAAAGCAAGCTGACCCTTCTTAACTACATGAAAATAGCAGAAGAGGGAATTTATGAAGTTAGAGAAGCTTACTTAAAACCACATCTCCTGGGCCCCTGGGTGGCGCAGTTGGTTGAGCGACTGCCTTCAGCTCAGGTCATGATCCCGGAGTCCCGGGATCGAGTCCCACATC
>CM052810.1:135571929-135593677 GCA_028533885.1 Nasua narica | reverse complement strand
AAAAAAAAATTCCAAAGCAACACTAAAATAGAAGGAATACAAAAGCAAATATAATTAAAGAGGTTATGCCTTAAGAGAAATAAAATATAAAAAGGATAAAATGTTTAAAAAAACATAAGTTAAAAAACATTTGAGAGAAAGTGACAGATAGTAAAGATGGACAAAAAAGATTCAAACACAATAACCAGAATCTTTGAAGAAGAGATCCAAAACAGAGGATGAAACAAATAATTAAAGTGAACTTTCTTTAAATAAGAAACAATGTGAAATTACGTATTGAAAAAGCACACTATGTATCTGGGAATATTGACTCAGAACAACCAATAACAAGACATATTTCTAGTAAAATGAGTGAACTTTAAAAAAATGAAAATATTCCATTGAGTATTCAGTCAAAACCATCAAGTAACTTATAGGGTAAAAAAAATTACATTATCATCAGGTTGTTGTTTTTTTTTGACAGCTATACTTTATGCCAGAAGGAAATGAAAGAATGTATTTAGAGACACAAGAAATAAAATGTGTGAACTGAGGATTTTTATATCCTGCAAAACTAACTTTCAACCATAAAAGTCACAGAACAACAGTTACCAGTATGCAAGAACTCAGAGAGTATTGTTTTCATTAGCCCTTCCTGAAGAATCTAGTAGAGGATGAGTTTTAGACAAAATGGTCAGAGGTATATAGTAAAACATAGTTATCTGAGAAAATAATATTAAATGAGTTATAGGAAAATAAATATGTAAAAACTATATTCTTGCATAATGTGGAAATAGTACAACTATAAAAAACTGAGCGAGAGTGGAGAGAGCATATAAAAATATTTTAAGCTGTTCTTTGTAATTATATTGTGGTAGTAATATGTGTGTTGGTATTCTGAGCCTGTCATGTGTACAGTGTGGATGAGTAATTACGAGATATTCTAATTCCATCATCTGCTGTATCCTTGGGAACCAGAAATCTTGTTATGGAGGAAAAGAGATACAGATGTAGTAAAAGCATAAAAAGGGCAAACTAAAAAACCGCATAGTTTCTGAATTTTAATTGAAAATATCAGTATAGTAGGTATGTTTATCTGTAAAATTATGTCTATAGGTGTAATTATCAATAGATAGATAGATTTCCTAGCTTTGCTGCTGAAAAGGCCCAGAAACAGTAAGCATCCCTGGAGCAAGAGACATTTAGCACCTAGATTGTGATCTTGAAATTGTAAAAGAAAGCAGGACTTTGGGAAACATGACTGATTCCATGTCTGGGGCAAGACAAGTACAGGCTGAACCCGGACAGCTGATACCAAATATCAGAGAAGTTATCAAAAATTAGTATGGTATGTCAGAAGGACTCAGAAGCCAACCTGAAAAGAATCCTATTGGCCAAAGATAGGACAATTTGAGCTTCAAAAGAGAAGAAGTAATTTCTATTGAGTGAAACCTTATCAAATATGTTGAAATCATGAGTTTATGATAATACTTTTTATAAAAAGAGTCATCTTCAGAGGAGGATAAAAACCAAATTTATTCTCTTAAAAACTAGTAAATAGAAGGAAAGAACCAAGTTCTTTGTCCTACCTTTTCTTTATGAACTGTGTACCACTGAGTAATCAAATAATAGATAAGGACATGTATCTCCTTAAAAAAGTATTCCAACCAATAAGTGAAAAAAGAAGGAATGGAATTTGAATATCACCATTTTGCAACCTCCCAGGGAGTTAATGGATTCAGACATCAACAGTTAATAATATCACAAAAAGAGAATCAATAAGACATCATATACCTGCTTATGAAAAAATGCAACACAACTTATCATCTCGCCCAAAGAGATAAAATCCAAGTTCAGTGACACTTCTGAATCCAGCTGCCAGTTTTTAGGTCATATCCAGCACAGAGGAACGTGCCACACGGCTCCATGAGTAGGAAAACAGCCCCACATGGTGGAAGGATGAAACTGTAGAATGAGATTTAAAAGATATATTAAAAATATTTAGTGGGCAGAAATACAATGTTTATGGAGTGTACTTCTGCCATATAACTATAAAGAAACATATGGAAATAATTACTATAAAGATTAGGATGGTGGGTACTTTGGGGGGAGGTCAGTGGTTTGAAATTGGTGAAGGACATGGAGGGTTCCCGGAATAGCTGGAAAATTCCATTTCTTAATTTGGGGAGTTGGCTACAAGAATGTTTGCCTCATGATAAATAATTCATTAGGGTATACATTAATTTTGTATTGCTTACTATACTCTGAATTTATAATAGATGTAAGGATTAAAATTACAAAAGCTTATTTAACATAAAGGATACCTATCACAGCAAAAGGAGAATTTCAACAAGATTCTCTCGTGTATTATTCAAGACTGACAAAGGTTTAAAAAGAACCTATAATATTTCTGGTGATTATAGTACCTGGCAAAGAGTAGAAAGAAGGAAAACTAGGAAAAGGCAATAAAGAACCAGGTGAAATGGGAAAATGAAAAAGCAGGAAGAGTAACCTCTCCATCCTAAAACAAATCCAAGAAATATTAGTGAGTTTAGCTTTAGTTATTGCTGAAACAAATTAAGAGCCTTAAATATTTAGGTGGATGATTTTAAGCATCATTGTTAGGCAAAATATCTTTAAGTAAAAAGAAGAAAGGGGGCCCCTGGGTGGCTCAGTGGGTTAAAGCCTCTGTTTCAGCTCAGGTCATGATCTCAGGGTCCTGGGATCAAGCCCCGCATAGGGCTCTCTGCTCAGCAGGGAGCCAGCTTCCTCCTCTCTCTCTGCCTGCCTCTCTGCCTACTTGTGATCTCTCTCCTCTCTGTCAAATAAATAAATAAAATCTTAAAAAAAAAAAAAAAGAAAGAAAGAAAGAAAAAGGAGTGCCAGCCTATATGAACTTGCATTTCCAGGGACACACCTACAGGGTGGTTAGGACAGACAAATTCTAACTTGCAGGATGCATGCCTGAAAAAGGAGTTAACTCCCTCCTCCTCTCCTATTTCCTCCAGAGTCTTAAGGGCTTACCCTGCCCATCATTCCAAGTGGCAAGTGACCCAGTTAACTGAACTCTCTCATGTTGGACGATCCAGAATAGTCACTGCTCAGTCTACTTACTTTGCCTTTTCTTCCTTACCTTCTTCTTTTTCTACCATTCCTATTACTGTCTCCTTACTTTCTCTGTTATAACCCATACTCCTTTGTTTAATTTTATTCTCTGTCATTATTAGAATAGGAAATATTTGCTATTTAGGAAATTCAGTGTTTTAGAATAAAGATGTTATGCAAATCTAGTGAACAAGAGCAATAGTAGGAAAAATACTTACTTGATATAGAAACAACTCCCGTTTTGAGTCAATGACTAAATTTCTAAAGGAATATACATTTATCAAAGTTTAGGATAAGGAATAAAACTCATTTATTAAGTCAGCGTAAATTTCAACTACCATTTTCAGAAGCCTCTGAAGGCTTTTGGGAGCAGTCAGAAATATCACCATAATGATTTTTTTTCCCTGTCTATTGCTATTCCAGTCTTTGTCTTCTATGATACCCTTCCCACCATGGAGGCTGAAAATGCCAGACACTCACTCCACCCCATTCAGCAAGGGCATGGGCTAGTTATTTCTCCTTCTCCTCCTCCTCCTCCTCCTCCTCCTCCTCCTCCTCCTCCTTTTATTTTAAAGATTTTACTTATTTATTTGAAAGAGAGAAAAAGAACTAGAGAGAGAGAGAGAGCAAGCACAAGTGGGGGACAGAGGGAGAGGGAGAAGCGGGCTCCTCACTGAGCAGAGAGCCTGTGTGGGACTCCATCCCAGAGCTCTGAGATCATGACCTGAGCTGAAGGCAGACACTTAACTGACTGAGCCACACAGCCACCTTGGACTAGTCACTTCTGATAGGACCAAGAAGGGAGTCTGTTGAGAGGGTGAAGGGGAGGGCTGAGAAGAATGACTTCACTTCCCCACTCAAGAGATGAAAGGAGAGTTAGTGCTCCCTGCCTGGGGCCACAGTTGTGTGAGGACCCAGTATTGGGGGAAATGGCAGCCCTTTGCAGTTATGAGGAGAAAAGCTTATGGACAAAGTCCCACAAACTAAGAGTGGTGAAGTAGAAAGTTGAAAACAGTCTGAGACCTTGATAGCATGCTTAAGCTGCTAAATAAACCTGCTTTGGGACTTACTTCCATGTGACGTAATAAATGTTTTCATTCCTTAAGACACAGATGGAATTTTTGACCCTGTCAGTAAGGACAGGGCCTATAAATCCCAGCAAAGAAATATAAATAAGTGTGTGGGAAAGTTACTGGAATGTACTAAATAATAATTATTTTTTTCATCTAGCTTTATAGACTTTGCTTAATGTTAGCAAAATATATCTAATTTTAGACAGATAGGCTTCACAGACAAAATAGGATTGATAACGTTAGCAAAAATTAGAAGTATATTAAGTGAATTATTTCCACTTTCCATAATCTCTACTGATGCATGACTAATCTAGAAATTATGATTGTGTTAATAGAAACTGTTCAGAACAGATAGACTCTCATGTCAATTTTATTCCTAAATAAAATATTATTTTTATTATAATAAATTTCTTCCCAACAGTTGCTTTCACTTTCTCTCCACTCCCCATGATCAACAATATTCTGGAAAAATAAGGAAAATCAAAAATCTTTATAACAACTCCATAATATACTTGGATTTAGCCAGATGTATGTATTCTAGATATAGAATACAAAGAGACAGCAATATTGGAAATATAGATAGGCTATTTAGATTTGATTTGAAGAGGGAGAGAGAGACAGAGACAGAGAGACTCTCTCTTTTCTGTTCTATAAAAGCAGAAGAACAAAATCTGAAATTGTTATATTTATCTTCATCGCCTAGTCCCTACATATCCTTTTTAAAAAACATTTGAGTTTTTTCCAAAAACACATGAAAAGAGATAGGTTGAAGAATTTTCCAGATAGACCGTGACCTCCAGGGACATTCTGAAGTAAGTGCGTGATCAAGAACTGAAAGCAAGGGGGCGCCTGGGTGGCTCAGCGGGCCTCAGCTCAGCGGGCCTCAGCTCAGCCTTCGCTCAGGTCATGATCTCAGGGTCCTGGGATCGAGCCCCACATTGGGCACTCTGCTCAGCCGGGAACCTGCTTCCCCCTCTCTTTGCCTGCCTCTCTGCCTACTTGTGATCTCTCTGTTAAATAAATAAAATCTTAAAAAAAAAAAGAACTGAAAGCAAGAAGAGAAAATCCCTGTTTTAACTGAAATGAAGGGCTCCTGAATCATACACAAATCTTTTTTATTGTCAATAAATGATCAATGAAGACAGTTAAGGAATTTAAACTAAAAGGATATCTGTAGTTTACCGCTTTCCATGAAAGAAAAATAGAAATTGAAATACAATTATTTCATTATAATCATTTTAATAGAAATTACTCCAGTGCGGGGAGAAAAAGACCTAGATTAATTGTGGAGAACGGCTGATTAAAAATGCTTCCCAAGGGTATGTTGGCAGTAAAGAAAACTTTGATAGAATTTCTTTAGGAATCAGGTGATGTGGAATGGTAGCATTGGATGGTGTCCAGGTGAAAGATTCCTCTTCTCTTTGAAAACATAATAACTGGTTACCAGTTTTTCTGTATCCTAGTTCCTTAAATTAACTCATAGAAAGCTGTAATTCTCCAATCTTCTTTTTTTCAGATTAACCAAATATGTTAACTTTTTCCCTGAGATATTATTTTCTACCCATCATCAACTAACCATTAATCACTTTTGAATATTTTTTCTATCACTAATGTAGTATAGTCAAGATTATTTGCCTCAGAATTACCAATGTAGATTCCCAGGCCGTACACTGGACCTACTGAATGAGAATGTTTGGAGATGGGACTCTTACCCACACTAAAGACAGCCACTACTTTAAAGAATTCTACATCTCTCTATTTGAATTGAAAGATTTGAGTTGAATTTGACCAATTATTTTTTACAACAGGCTTTACTAATTTAGTATAAAGGACATACTATCTTTCTTATAAATTATATTTATTCTAATCCATCCATCATCATTTATTCATGCTGAAAAGCTATCTCTCTTTTAGTTTTGACATGAATTATTACTAAAATTACAGAACTAGTATATGGCAAGTCAATTTCAAAATATTTCCTTAATGAAATATGCTAAGAAAAACATGATCCAACGAGTCAATTTCTATTTTTACTTTTTTCCTTTATGGAGCAGTCTTGAACAGCCTGCTGTTATTTGGTTTTTTTTTCTCTCTCTTTATGTAAAACTCAAAAATAGGGATTTTTAAAAAGAAGACGTTATGACCTATAGCCTCTATAATCTTTACCGCATTGGCAGGTGTCATTGCAGCAACAGACTAATTCTTTCTTTATGAAAGAACATAAAGTAGTAGAACTTTATTTTATTCTGATTCATTTAATTAAATGTTCTACCTACCTAGAAATCAAGTTAAAGTTCCTAAATAATTTCTGACATGAGCTAAATTTTACATCTGATTCATAATGACTGATTATAACCCTATGACAGTTACAAAAATTAATTAGTTATGAAGAACAAGAACTCTAGAAATAAAAATGCAGAGGCTGAAAATTGAATTATAATCTTTTTCACACCATGTGGAGAGAGTCAAATGGAATTAAAAAATTTGGGCCACTAAAATAATATTAAGGAAGCTCTTTATTATACTTTTTTCAAAAATATATATTATAGCAATATGAAGTACATAAAATACATAAATATTTTAGCTGTGGTTACAAGGTTGCTGAAAAAGCTACTTCCTGTCACACATGAAACTTGTAAAACTCAAAGTTTATTTCTAATGATTTTGAATCACTTGGGGTACATATTAAGAAGGTACATCTAGGGCTTTCCCCTGATGAACTGAATCAGTCTCCGGAGAGTTTGTCTTGGGAATCTGCATTCAAAATGCTAAACATTTACTTATTACCCACACTGAGAGCATTCTGGCAAAAGTGCCAACTTCTGGGGCGCCTGGGTGGCTCAGTTGGTTAGGCAACTGCCTTCGGCTCGGGTCATGATCCCGGAGTCCCGGGATCGAGTCCCATATCGGACTCCCGGCTCTGCGGGAAGTCTGCTTCTCCCTCTGACTTCTCCCCTCTCATTCTCAGTCTCTCACTCTCTAATAAATAAATAAAAAATCTTAAAAAAAAAAAAAAAGTGCCAACTTCTTCACTATCTCGGAGATCCAGATCCCCAAAGCTGCAGTGCTTCCTTCCATCTTAGAGGTGGACATGGGCTGTTTGCCAGAAGTCCACAGCTAAGATCTGTGGCACAACTGGGCGACTGCTTCAAGAGGCAATGAATTTTGTCCCTTTTCAATCACCCATTTTGGTGTAGAAATTTATGGGCTGGTGTTATTATCCAGTGACAATTGTTTTTGCATCCTCTTGGCAAGTTTGATGGTGACTCCAAGTACAACTTTCTCACTTCACTAACCCACTGTTGGACAAACTTTTTCTCTATTTTCTAATGGAAAGACAGAAAGCAAGCCTGCATAACATTCCAGGGAGCTTTGAACAGAAGATTCTGCTGGTACTCTGTTTACAGAGGGTTTTGTTTTCGATTGATTTGGTTTGGTTTGATTAATGAGTATATTTCATCTTCTAGAAGAATGCAAAAAATGCTGGTGTGATTTAAGAATAATATACTGTAATAATCAGTTTGTTAATCCCATCTGTTTCTCATGAGAAGGAAGCACTGTTCCATGATGATGTCAAAGAACCGGTGAGCCTGACCACACTCTCAATTCTGTCTTTCTGTATTTCTCTTTTTCTTTCTCCTTGGTGTTTTTTGTTTTGTTTTGGTTTGGTTTGGTTTTTGTTTTTGTTGTTGGGTTTTTTGTGTGTGTGTTTTCTGGGGAGCTCATTTCCATTATTACCAGAAAGCTTAGGTGTGGTGCTCACCTCTAAAGCTCTTTACACAGCTAAAGTTTGACTTGGAGATAAGACTTTACAAAAGATTAAGTGTAGTGTTTTTTAAACTGTGTATTATGGGTTATTAATGGATTTTATTTGAGAAAAATAATTATCAGGCTTAAATTTTGGTGTAGTATATGTGTAAACCAAATGTTTCACCCAGAATTCCTCAATCCAAGAGAGATTATGATGGAAACAACAACACAGCATTGGTAGGGTAAAAACTAACCTAGTATAATTTACTATATCATAGTTTTTGAGGGTCAGGATTCTAGGAGCAGCTTAACTAGGTAGTTCTGGTTCAAGGTCTCTCAAGCGCCACAATCAAGGCATTGACCAGTACTAAAAACATCTCAAAGTTCTGTTGGGGAAGATCTGCTCATTCATGTGGGTCTTTCCACAGTGCTGCCTCACAACATGGTAACTGGCTTCCCTAGTGAGGGTGATCCCAGAGAAAGTGAGAGAGAACACTCAAGATAGAAGTATTTTTATAACCTAATCTTGGAAATGACATCCCACATCTTTCATATACCATTGACTAGAAGCAAGTCAGTATTTCCAGCCCACATTCAAGGAGAGGAACTTATACAAGGGCATGAATACCAAGAAATAGAGGGGAATCATTGGAGGCCATCCTAAAGGCTGCCTGCTGCATATTTCTTTACTATAGGAATTTTTAAGTCTTTAAGATGCTACTTGTCATTGTGAATGTCTATGAGGGATAATACAGTAAGCTGTATTTTCCCATTTGAACTTGGATTTGAACTATTTGAACTTGGATTTTTTCCACCTGCCCTCATTCTGTCAATTTACTGTGGGCTTAGTGTTCTAAGAACTTGCTGTTTAAGATGTCCTCAGACCACTAGTGAGTTTGTTAGAAATGCAGAATCTCAGGCCTTACCCTAGACCTACTGAATTACTGGTAGTATTACTTATTCTTTTTTTTTTTTAAAGATTTTATTTTATTTATTTTAACAGAGAGAGAGAACACAAGCAGGTAGAGACAGGGAAAGTGGCAGGCTCCCCGCCCAGCAAGGAGCCCGATGCGGGACTCGATCCCAGGACGCCGGGACCATGACCCGAGCCGAAGGCAGCCGCTCAACCAACTGAGCCACCCAGGCGTCCCAGTATTACTTATTCTTGAGTCTACTTCATCTGATACTAATATAGCCACTCAACTTTCTTTTTATTGATTTTTTTATGGCATATCATTTCCCATCCTTTTCTTTTTAACCTATTTAAGTATATCTCTAAACTTATGGTATATTTCTAGTAAATACCATATGAATAAGCTTTTGCTTATTTATCCATTCTGACAACATCTGCTTTTTAATTAGATGTTGACCCATTTATAATTAATATAATTTTTGATATGGTTGGATTTAGACCTACCATTTTTTAAGTTGTTTTACATTTGTCAATTTGTTCTTTATCCCACATCCCCATATACTTGCCTTCTTTTGGAATACTTTATTGTTCTATTTTATTGCCACTGTTGGCTTATTAGTTATACTTTTTAAAAGATTTTAGTGGTTGACCTGAGGTTTACAACATACATCTTTAGTTTATCACAGTTTAATTTCAAGGATTACTATATCACTTTAGGTATAGTGAAAGAACTTTATGATAGTATACTTCCATTTCTTTCCTCTCATCCTCTGTCATACTGTCATTTTAATTCTGCGTATAAGTCCCACAGTGCATTGCAACTATTTTTGCTTTAAACACATCTTTTAAAGTGATTACAATAATAAAAAAACTTCCGTATTTACTTTCTCTTTTATCATTTCACTTTTGCTATTTATTTCTTTGTGTAGATCCAAGTTTCCATCTGCTATATACTATGCTTCCTGCCTAAAGAACATTTTAACTTTTTTATAGTGAAAGTCTAAAAATGAAATTAAAAAAAGCATTTGCCTTCAATTTTTTTGAAAGATATTATAACTGGATATAGAATTCTGGATTGATGGTATTCTTTCTTCTACTTCAAAAATGTCACGTATGTGGTTTAACAAGAAGTCTGCTGTAAGTTTTAGTCCTCTAGAGTGTATCATGTTCCTCTGGCTGTCTTTAAGATTTTGTCTTTATTTTCTGTTTTCATTAATTTTGGCTTGAGGTGGGGCAAGAGGGTTCTCAACCTCCTAGTCAGCTTTGTTCTTAGGCAAGTCTTGAACCTTAAAGGTGGGGCTTTTTCAGTATTTCTTCCCCCGTTTTCCATCACTAATAAATCCTGCCTTGTTTCTGTGCTATGTTTTCAATAAAAGAGGGTTTCCCAGAAGTTGCCAACCTCTACTCTGTGTTAGTACAGTTCAGGACCCTGAACCCCAGTGCCTCCTGCTGCTCCCCCAGGGGCACAGAGTTTGCACTTCTATCTCTCCACCGAAAGTAAGAGTCTTTGCCATGGCCCTGTGTGGTAGTAGTGTTTTATGTTCATTCCCCAATAGCTTAAGGTTTTCATATCAGAGAAAGGTTTGGGGAAATTAGGTGAGGTCTCATGATTGTCCCCCAATGACAGAACTACCACCTTCCAAGATTCTTATTATCTCTGGAAAAATATTTATTGCTATCCTATAGAAAGGAATGTGGTGTTTTGACTTAGCTTCTTTACAGATATTTACTACATGAATAGCATTTGCTACATGAATAGCAATTTAAATATGAATTCATAATGGCTACTTTTCATCAAGCCATCCCAAATTAAGCTAAATCAAAGTGAATGTGGTTAGGAAAAAAAGCTGTTGTGCAAGAGGCAAGTGCACACCTCACACTTGGATCAAGAGCTCTGCTATTTCCCTGGAGACAGTCTTCAGGGCATATAAGGTGGAAGTTTAATAGTTTATAGCAGTTTATTTGTAAAACTCATCCCCTTGAAGAGTTCCTTATAAGATTACTGAACTTTCAAAACCATCTATGAGTGTCCACATGGTGCCAGGGATTTGCTGACAATTGGTTAAACCTTACTTTGAAGCCAGGGAAAGTCTAGTTAGTGAGTCTTACTCATACCATTGGGGAAAATGAAGCTGAGTTATTTTTAGAGGACGATTTCTGTCACAATTGGCTTCTCTGAGGTACCTAAGCAGAAGACCATAATTAGAAAAGAGGAAATGAACTTTTGTTCTAGTAAATGTTTTGTATGAAATATTGAATTACATTAATGGATTTTCAGGACCTGAGGAATATCTGTTCTGCAAAAATAAAAAAAAAATGCGGGGCGCCTGGGTGGCTCAGTTGGTTAAGCAACTGCCTTCGGCTCAGGTCATGATCCTGGACTCCCGGGATCAAGTCCCACATTGGACTCCCGGCTCTGCGGGAAGTCTGCTTCTCCCTCTGACCTTCTCCCCTCTCATTCTCAGTCTCTCGCTCTCTTAATAAATAAATAAAATAAATAAAAATCTTAAAAAATAAATAAATAAAATAAAAAATGCAATGTAATTTACTTAAGTATGCGAGTTCTATACTAATTATCAATATTAAGGCCACTCAAGATATTTTTTCCAGTTTTGAGATATAACTGACATATAATACTGTTAGTTTTAAGTGTACAGCATGATTGATGTATGTATATATTGCAAAATGATCATTATAGTAAGTTAAGATCCATTACCTCACGTAATTACCAAATTTTTTGTGTGATGAGAACTTCTATGATTTACTCCTAGCAACTTTCAAACATACATTATTAACTTTAGTCATCATACTGTACATCACCAGAACTTACTTATAATTTTAAATTTGGACTTTCTGACCTCCTTTGCCCGTTTTACCCACCTTCCCCCACGCCCTCCTGTGGCAACCACCAGTTTTCTGTATTTTTCTTTTTTTTAATGCAAGCTAATTTTAAGATGTTATATTGGTGAGGGAACGTTTTACAGCCTCTTTATACTGAAGTGTGTGTTTAGGAGCTTACACATACAAGTCAGTGTACTTAAGCAACTAAATTGCCAGTTGTTATTGTTACAAAGGAAAATTAAAAAAAAGGAAAAATAAACTTTTATTTGTAACAATGAGGGGTTCCTGAAAGGTCTTCCTCTTCATAGACCATCACTCTAAACACCTCTGAGAACTCAGCCCTAAAACCCTGAGGTCACACACGGGTCAAGAAAGTTTTAGGCAAAATTCACAAAGAGTGGCCCCCTCCTCCCACAATTTCCACCTTGGCGCAGAGACTGACGGGACTGGGAGGCGGCCCAACTCTTAAGGGGAAGACGAGGCGCGGAAGCCCTGAAGCCAGGAGAGGCCGGGAGTGGGCTACCAGGAGGCCCGCGAACCTCAGCCAGCCGTGCCCCACAGCCGTCGGCTAACGCAGAAGCGTCGTGCCGACTCCTCCTTCGCTCCGGGAAGCCGGCGCCTCCGCCTTTCCCGCGTGCGGGTCTCTCCGCCCCCTCACCCTCCTCGGAGGCCCCGCGCCATTTCTGCTGTTAACGGCCGAACCGGCCCCCAGGGGCTCGGGCCGCGGCGGAGCGGCGCGGAGCCGGTCCGGGGGAGGGATGCGACCGCCCCCGGGGCGCTGGTGGCTGCTCCTTTGGCTGCCGCCATTGTCCACGCTGCCCGCAGGCGCTCTGCGCGGAGAGGAAGAGGCGGCGGCGTTGTCAGGTAACCCCGGGCACTGGCGGCGGGGGCGCGCACGCGCGCGCACGGGCTCCAGGCTTCCTGGGCTCTCCTGGCTCCCCAGCGCCCGGCGGCCGCTCTCCCTGCGCCCCAGCCGCGCTGGCGGCCGCAGCGGCGAGGAGCAGGGAGCCGGGCGGGCGCTTCCTCATTCCCTCAGGCTTACCCCGCGGGCGCGGCCGGCCCCCGCGCGGCAGGCCCAACCTCCCTTTCCGCCTCTTTGGGCACCCTGGTCTCTGGTGGCACCTGGACATTTTTATGATATTAGTAGAAGCAACCGCAAAGTTCAGAGTCTAGCCCAGTTCCCTCGTTTACACAAGCAGCAACCAAAGCTCAGACGAGGTTTGATTTGTCTGCGGTCGCACAGCTAGTCACTGGCAGGGCTGACCCTAGCCTTCCGACTTTCAACACAGGACTTTTGTATGGTACATCATTTTATGTTGAAAACCTCAGTATTTCTCTCATAGCTATTTCTTTGGACTCAAGAGAGGGGAAGAGATTTGGCTTTAGAGTCATACCGAAATTCCTCTGCCCCTGACTAGCTCTGTGACTTTGAGCAAGGCACGCTACTGGTCACGTGTAAAACACAGATAATATCCGACAGGATCGTTGAGATGTTTCACGTGTGCACGGTGTTACACAGGAAACAAGAAATGGTAGTTACTCATACTGTTGTTATGGCCTCTACCTGGAGTGCTCTCAAGATCCTGGCACAGAAGGGGAAGCCAGGAGTTCTAATTCCAGAACTGCTACTAGTATGCTAAGAGCATATTTCTGCCCCTTCCTCCCCCACTACATAAAAATCCTTTAAAAGATTTCCTGAAATTTTTGTCCACCAACTTCTTTTCATCTCATTGGCCACCCCTGTTTGCAAGACAGACAACCAAGTTGTGGTCTTTTATGCTGGGCATAGCCCCTTCTCCAGGGAAATCAGGGTTCTTTGTCTTAAGGATGAAGACAACAATCAGATTCTGCCGGAGCTGCCAACTCATGGGAATCTTGCAGTGAGTTACACTTTGGGGAACTGTACTATACCAGTTTTCATTGAACAGACATTGGTTGAGTGTTTACTAAATGCTAGGCAGTGTTAAAAGTGCTATAAATTCATTATCTTATTTAATATGTGTAATATCCCTCTGAGAGTAAGTACCATTAAATTACTCATTTTATACATGAGGAAAGGCAGGCTTAGTAGTAAGAAAGGCTTAGTAGTAAGAAATGTAACCACTCTGTGGATGAAAAAAATAAATCACAGATGTGTCTAAGATGGGTTTCTGAGCATGGCAGCAGCCAGAAACTTGTACGTAGCCCTGGACCAACATCTAGAACCTTGACTTCTAGACATTCCTTACATCCCCTCACGAACTTGTAGAATTACCTTGGTCCGGGCACATAATCTTTATGGACCATGGTTTTTTCATCAGTAAGATAAAGTTGTTCTATTGTGGGATGGTTTCCAGTATTTTCTTTTCTTTTTTTTTTTTTTAAGGATTTTATTTATTTATTTGACAGAGAGGGAGAGATCACAAGTAGGCAGAGAGAGAGTGGGAAGCAGGCTCCCTGCTGAGCAGAGAGTCTGATGCAGGGCTTGATCCCAGGACCCTGAGATCATGACCTTAGCTGAAGGCAGAGGCTTTAACCCACTGAGCCACCCAGGTGCCCCTCCAGTATTTTCTTCACCTTTTTATTTCCTTCTGTTAACTCAGTATTTCTCATGTTTGAGGTACAACATTTGGTGTTAACTATGACTTCTTCTATTTTTTAACCAGAGAGCTACATAAATGCTTATCAGAACTACTGTTCTGCCTAAGACATATAGGATGTACACTGAGTTGATAAAATCTAGCCCAGAGCCAAGGCTGTGGAGCATCCTGGATCCTGTGGTGTGCCAGTGACACCACTTTGGAACCCTCAGACTAGACTAGGTCTAAGGAACATGGCTGCTCTAAACTGATTTTATGAACTGAGATCAAACAGCTGGTACTTCCTTTCATAATAGGGCCCATTTATAACATGAGAAGCTTGGATTAGATAATACTTAACTCTCGTAAAGTTCTGTCTTGAATGCACACACCCTTCCATTAAATAGAGAACATCCAGAGCTAGGCTAGCTTTCTGTCACCCGATCTGGAGGAAAGTCAGAGGCAAGTGACAGGAGAGGCAGGTAGTTGGCTGGCTGAAAGAAAGAGTTATTATTCATAGTTTGCAGCCCAGGGGTGAGGACCCTAGAAACCATGTGTTGTCTTTTGATGTAGTTCAGGCTACTGTGTTGAGTTCCCAGGCTTGAGCTATGTAGTGATAGGCCATTTGAAACCACAGCTTTCAAATTCATCTAAGGAGAAGAAAAATCAGTCCTTGAAGTTAAAATCGGCCTGAATGTGCATCAGTATGTGCTAATTTCAGATTCATTCTCTATGCACATTCTTGGAGAAACAAAATACCAAGATTTATGATCAAGTCTGGTTAAACTAGGGTTAATAGAATAGAGGATTAATAGGATTAATAGAATAGAATAGCACCTTCTAACTTTGGTGCTTCTTGTTAACTCCTTTGAAAATGTGAATTTACAAATAATACCCAGAAAAATCCTTCCTTTAAACTTTCAGGAGTTAAGTTTTGTTGGTTTTTGCTTTTTGTTTTTATGTTTTTCCCTCTCCTTGTCCCAAAAGAAAAGCAATAATAGGCCAAATGGAGAAAATGGCAGTCTAATTTAATAAGTGATTTTATTATTCTATTATAGTTTCATCTGAAGATATTTTCTTCCCATATGAGGGCCATATAAAAGTTAAATTTTTAGAAGGAACATTGCTGAAATATTTTTATGTTGGAAGTTGTTTAAGATCTGCTGAGATTTGAGGAGTGTTTGTGCTTTTTATTTTTAGCATTTCTATAAGTAGGCTTAAGTACTACCTGCCCTTTTCTGAAGTTTTGACTGAATATTTTTACCTTATGTATGACTAAATTCTTTAACTTAAATATATCGTTTTACATTTAGGAAAACTAATAAATGACAAAAGCTGTACAAAGTAGTAATTTTATTTTATTTTATTTTATTTTTTTATTTTTTTTAAAGATTTATTTATTTATTTATTAGAGAGACTGAGAATGAGAGGGGAGAAGGTCAGAGGGAGAAGCAGACCTCCCGCAGAGCCGGGAGTCTGACATGGGACTCGATCCCAGAACTCCGGGATCATGACCCGAGCCGAAGGCAGTTGCTCAACCAACTGAGCCACCCAGGCGCCCCCAAAGTAGTAATTTTAAATGTAATTTATTAGTTAGAGCAGGTGATAACCCATCTGTCCCTTTTTTATATAAGCTATGTAGTCTTAAAATTAGGTTAATTGAATATTTATAAATTGAGTGTATTTAAAATGAACTAAGGAATCTCACTGGGTAAGGTAACCCTGACTCAAATCTTTTGGTAATGTAAATAATTGTGCTTTGTCTTAGCAGTTTGGACACAACTGTCCAGAAAGTCAGAAGTCAGGTTTATTGCAGAATCGAGACAACCTTTTGAGGACTGCAGGGAGTTACAGAAGGGAATGAATCATTTCGCGGCTAAGAGACGCAGCCTTGCTGGGGTTCGCTGGGCTCGCTCTGCAGTTATTCCTAGGTGCTTAGGAGATGAAGCAGAGCTAGGATAGCCTACACTTCCAAATCTTTCTCTAAATCTGGAATCAAGTTTGAGGAAGTGAATACCTGGGTTATGGGGCACCTTCTAGGGTGGAAACATACTTGGCCTCAAGTGGAAGCAGTAGCTGTCCCTAGGCAGGTATTGTTCTCTTTTGATCAAATGAATGATTATTATTACATTTTTTTGAATCCCTTGAAATTCCCTTCTGTTTTCTTGATTGTACTGTGAGAGGATTTTGTTGATATCATTGTGATATCTTTGGGTTTGCCTACCCCTACCTCTAGGAAGCTCCATCTTGACAAAATGAACCAGCAAAGACAGGCCATGTGAATAAATGACACCCACAGACATGCAGGCAGCTTCCCAGACTTTAGGGCTTGAAATGTTAGGGCTTGAACAGCTGATAGAGTTCAGATAAGAAGTCCAGCTGGCTACATCTTCTATTTCCCACCCTTAGATGGAGATGGAGGAAGTAGAAACTGAATAATAAAATGTCTCTAGAAGAAGCCTAGATAACAGTGTTGATTGTCACAGTCACTGCTTCATGCTTAGCCCAGCTAGCTCATGGCTTAAGGTTTATATGAACTGACATGAAGCTAGATTTGTAGTTTCTTGTGGCTGTTTTTAGTTCCTTAGATATTTAGGAGTTTTTACGTGGATTGAATGAAGTTCATCTCTGAAAAGCGTTAATAATAAAGAGGGCAGCCAGAGGACACCATGAAATACTAACACCTTGTCTGTTATGTCTCATGTATTGTGTAAATTTGACATCAGCTTCACTTCAAAAGCCAGAGGCCACTCTGGAGAATTGGAGGAGGAACACTTCACAACATGCCTTTAGTAGTATTTCCATGGGTATCGATATCAGAGCAACCTACCTCCATCTGTACTTTACTTAATCCTGTAGAGGACCGAGGAGAAATTCAGAACAGGTTCCTTCTAACTGGGTGGTCCCTTGTGCAGAATACACTGATGTACCATGTATGAGTAAAACAAAAACAAGCTTCTTGTTTATTGCTTCTCTCTGCCTTTCTCTATCCAAGGAGCATATAGAAGAAGGTCCCTAGCCCGAGGGATCTTAAGGATTACAGCTTTCAACCCTATAGTTAAGGTATATTGATGATGAGGTAGGGGGAAGGGGAGATGTAGCCTGTGGCTTCTGTAGGAGGGATGTGACACAGGCTGGATAGCGTATCTGATTACATCAGGTTGCTTCAAGGGGAGGGCACCTCCTTTTATGGTGCTGACTGGTACTGGGCAGCGTTTTACAAAGATTGGCCAGGCTTTCATTGTCTCAGCTATGCATGCCCAAATGACCCATTAACCCTCTCAAATTATAACGCACATACAAAAGGCAGATATTTAAAGGCTGGGGATATGATAATGAACATACTGTCCGTAACTTTATGGAGAGACAGAGTATAAACTAATAATAGTATGAGGAAAAAATAAAGCAGAGTGAGAAGAAAGTGGGTGAAAGGGGTCGGAGTGTGCCATTTTAGACCGCGGGGTCGGAGAAGGCCTTCCTGAGAAGGTGACGTTTGGGCAAACCTAAATTATCAGAAGGAGCAAGCTCTGCCAAAATCTGGGGAGAGCAGATTGTAGGTCAAGGACTCAGCAAGTAGGAAAACTTGAGGCAGGAATGTCTCAGCATCTTGAGGACGGAAGGGTTGGTATGGCCTGAGCAACTGAGGAAGAAGAGGAGAGGAGAGAATGTCAGAGGTACCAGGTCCTTGGAACGGAGGGTGGGTTTTATTATGGTTACAGTCTGAAGTCATCGGGTTTGAGCTGGTAAATTTAATCAATCAGAGCCGTGCTCTGATTGATGTTTTTAAAAGATTTATATGCCAATTGGAGAATGGGTTGCAGGGGAACATCCTAGGGGTGATGCTGGAAGCAGGGAAACCAGCTAAGAGTCTATTACAGTAATCCAAGTGCAAGGAAACTGGCGTGGATGACAGAGAAGCAATTCTAAATTCAAATTATTGCACTATATTACACTATCTTGCTCTTAAGAGTTACAGATATCAAATGACTTAGGAGTTAGTCTTAGGACCAAGTGGAAAAAAACTCATTAGAGGGCAGCATTTGTTTGCAAAGTTCAGGTCCCAGAAAGAGGCCATTCCTTCAAACCACTAACAAGAGGAGTAATTCACTGTTCTTACGGGGACTGATTCCTTGAAGCAGTAGAACCCACTAGGAGAGGCAATGCAGGGAGCAGCCCTGGAGCGGGGAGGCAAAGCGGGGAGCAGCCCTGGAGCCACCCTTAAGAAAAGCGCCTGGCATTGGGCACAAGTGTGGTATTAGGGCTGGAAGTTGATGTTCTTACAGTGGTCTGGGGCTGCTGAGGTCTATGGACCTGAGGCCTCCCGCCCTTTACCTGTTCTGTTGGAATGCACTTTCTGTCCAACAACAGGCAGGAATTCCTCTCTTTTAGTGAGCACCCCCCCCCCCCCCCCGCAAAGTTGTCAACTCTCACCACCTGGTTTAGCCCTATTCCTGCTCAGAGACACCACAGGAGACGGCAGAGGCAGAGTACGGGATACCAGGAGGCCAGTCCACAGCCCTCCCTCCCTCTCATGGCAGATGTTGAAAGTCCCTCATGTGTTCCCCGTACTCCGTCCTCAGTGAATGACTGAACCACTTCCGTGGTTTTGTACACACTTGCCGCCCTCTAACCTGTCTTCTTTTGTCTTGTTGCCTCCAAGGAAAACACTAGCTAGGAAAACACTAGCTGAAGGCTTTTCGTGTGCTTTTGTTGCTCAGGTGCTCCCAGGTTCTACACTGCCTTTGGTACTGTCTTTTCTACAGCTAGCTGCCAGCCCTTGGATGGCCAGGAGTGCCCTCTCCCCTGTAGGCTGTGGCCAGGAGTCATTTGCATCTCAGCTATACCCAAGAATTCGCCTCAGCATTGGTTGCTTTGTGTTGGTCACACTGATTCTGCATTTTCCTTTTCGTCTTGTTTATAAACAGGCCATACTGGGGGATGCATTTTTAATTTTTAGTATCCTCTATTTAGCAGAGAGCCTCTAGACCTTCCTTCACATGCCTTTTTGAGATCTGTCTCTTAGAATCTTGTATGTGCATCTCAGACTCTCAAACTCAGCAAATTTGTTGGTGTATTTAAAAATATATGCATTTCAAAAAAAATATATGCGTTTCCTCACCATGTTAAGAGTAAAGATGAAATGATTTGACAGTGTTGCGATAGAAAATACTGGATTCTCTTGTGACTTTCGGGCTTTGTGTAGCTTTGTGACTTTTATGTAGCTACATTGGTATGTATTCTCTGCATCTTCTCCCCAAGTCTGTCTTCATTTTCTTCAGCAGACTGGTTAGGATGCTTCTAGCTAGGACATGGACCTATGTGGTCTTCATTCAATATTATTCCCTGAATGGATGAAGTTGTTGACTCGTTACTAGTTTCTCAATCCTTCCTCAACTTTGGTGTAGCAGGTTGTTCTAGCTTCATTGCAGGTTTTTTTGGAGCAGCTGACCACACTTTCCTTGAAGGAGATGGGGGATGGGCATAGGCCCATTTCTCTGTGTACCCACAGCATTCTCTGTGCCTGCTTCCTATTGACAGATGTAGTGGTGATACTCGATCCTGGATCCAGAAGAATTTATGACTTTCATCTCAGTTCACTTTATTTTTTTTCCCCACAGAAGTGGTTTATTGCTTTTAGAACAAAATAAGATGCTTTCAGAACTTTTGTTGGGCGCCTGGGTGGCTCAGTGGCCTCTACTTCTACCTCCGGCTCAGGTCATGGTCTCAGGGTCCTGGGGTTGAGCCCCACATTGGGCTCTCTGCTAGGCAGGGAGCCTGTTTGTCCCCCTCCCTCTTTCTGCCTCTCTGCTTACTTGTGATCTCTCTCTGTCAAATAAATAAATAAAACCTTAAAAAAAAAAAGAACTTTTGTTAGTGAAGAAAAACAGAACTTGAAACTTTTCTAAAACGTGATTTTGTCAGCTGATGGAAGCACTTCCACATAGAACCTTTCCCACTTGCAACTGTGTGGGGCCCAAGCTGTTGGATTCGAGAAAGCTAATAACCCTTAGAACCGGGCTTTTGTGCTTGTGGCTGCTGTACTGAGCGTCAGGTCTGAGGTCCTTGCCCTGACGCCTACGGAGCTCCTCCTCCAGCACCTACTCACAGCTCTTTCTCCCCACCCGCGCCTCACAGTCCTGTAGGCGATCCTATATGGGAGACACGACTCTGAGTAGATGGACTGTGTGCAGCGGCCTGACCAGTACCCAAACTACTCCAGGCAGGGAAAAATTAGTTAGGTGGCTTCTGATGCCCCTTCCACAACAGAATTCCCCACTTGTGGACACCCTCTCCTCCCCAGTGATATCCCCTGGGGCCAAAGCCATTGTTCGGTAGGAGAGCAGGAGGTGAGAGGCCTCAGGAGCATCTTTGCGGTAGATGACTGCCTGTTTAGGTGTGTTTGTTAGGCATTGCCTGTGGGGCAGGCTGGGCACCAAGCTACCTTTGGGGCCACACAAGCCAGGATCAGCTCGTGAGAGCCTGGCACTGTCGAAGGAGAGCTAGAGGCCCCAGGCCCGGTGCTGCCACTTCAGACCCTAATCTGACTGGGGGGTCAGCATGCCTGGTATAAACCAAGTGGGGGCTCCCAGTAATCGCAGATGTCTGAGGCAGGAAAACAAGCCTGCCAGCTTGTGGCAGCCTTGACAGTGATCCCCAAGGGCGGATCTTGGCCTCCAACCCTGACCGAGGAGTAAAAGGCATCTTGCTTTATTTTAAATTCTGATACAGAGGCAGCCACAGAATAAAATGAATCCCATTACTTTATAATTTTCTTATGCTATGTAGCCTCTAATAAAGCACCTGTCTCGCCTCCTCTGTATATTATAGTATATGGTGGTGTGTTGTGTTATACATTATTTATGCTACATATAGCACACAAATGCATGTATAATTATAGACACAGACACACCTATGTATCTACTTCTGTCTCCAAATTTCTCCTGTGCTGCAGACTTATCCATCTTCACATAGTCCCACAACTGAAACTTGGTTATATCCCAAATTGAACTCATCCCCCTTCCCCTGCACAAGCTTGCATCTTCTCCATTGTTCCTCCTTATCTGGGTGAAGGGCCTTACCATCTCTCCACTTAACAGAACTTTTATGTCATCTTCTTGTGCTCCCTCATCTATTGAATCTCCAGAGTCTGTTGATCCCAATCATAAGTGGCCTTTAATCTGTTCTTTCTCCCTCCTACCTAGTTCATTTCTTGCTTAGATTGCTTCAGTAACCTCCTTAGTGGTTCTTCTACTTTCAGTCTTCTTCACCTCTAAAGTTGCACATTGCTTATAGAATGCTTTTTCTAAAATACAACTGTGTGCCTATTTGCTTCCCTGTGAAAACTGGTTATTCTCTGTTTGTTCTACAGGTCCATTTTGTCCTTTTCTCCCCTGATCAATGCCTGGAAGCTGACATCTGTGGACTGTATCACCTGGGCTTCTTTAAAGGCCCTTTGGTTCCTATTGTGTTTGGCCAGTGAGAGGCCCTGATGGGAGGGCAGGAGAGAGAGGTTGAAGTAGTCATACCTT
>CM052810.1:135539773-135571429 GCA_028533885.1 Nasua narica | reverse complement strand
ACTCTCTCTCTTTCCTAATAAATAAATGAATAAAATCTTTAAAAAAAATACAGAAAGATGAGGTAACTTCTATTGCCACAGCTATATTCTGTCTCTCCTTATTCATTGAGTCCGAACACCTTTTTTTGTGTCAGGTGCACAAACGAAGGAGATAATTCTCCCCTTCAGGTGTGCTTGTTGTGACAGCAGTTTACATTCCTGTGTCTTTGAAGTATTAAGATACACCTTTTCAGGGACTATGGCACATAGAGAAAGTTCCAGAGTGTCTGAAGAAGAAATTACTAGGCTGAATCTTCATGAATTAAAACAACCAGGTGAATAAACGTGGAAAGGACTTTCCCGACAGGGAGATGACCCAGTCTGGTAGCATCATGAGGCCGGTGAGCAAGGTGGGCGTCGGTAAGGTTGTGGAGGTCCACAGGCTGGGTTGAGGAATCTAGTCTGGTTCTGTATGAAGTGAAGGCCGGAAGCCATTATGCATTTCAGTCAGCATTCTCTGCCTGCTGCTTAGACTGGAGTAATAAATCCAGTTGCTTGAGACTGGTACCGAGTGGGTGATGCTGAGCAGGGGTCAGGCAGTGGGGCCCTCATGAGTACTGTGGGAAATTCTACAGCGCAGCCTCATTAGAAAGGGGGCAGTCACTTCTCAGCTTGAGCTGACTGTTACCATGTAGGAATATGGGCCCTGTCTTGTCAGATCTTCTGTTTTTTGTTTTTTTAGAAAAGCTGAGAGTATGGATTTGAATGTGAATTCTTATTATATTTAAATGTTGACAACTAACCTGAAAATAAAAATACATTAACAGTCAAGATCAAAGCAGAGACCATAACCTCCCTGGGTGGCAGGATGTAGCCCAACTGCCTTGTGGCACAGAGGGGGTGTATAACCAGGAAGCCCCGAAGCAGTGATGTCACAGCGGAGGTGATGAGGGCCTAGAGTCGGTCAGGAGACAGGGAGGCAGTGAGGGAGTTAATAAATATTTATGAGGTAAACCTAGCTGAGTGGAAGGAGACTCTGGTAAGTGGTAGTTTATAGATCTAGGACTGCATATGGAACCGTGTCAGTGTTAGAAACGTGCTAGTGACAGGACAGGGCCCCTGTGCGGAGAATGCTGGCAAGGCTGAAAGGCAGTGGGCCTGGGTCAGGGAGGCTGCTGCCAGCTGCCACTCTTGGTCCGGTCTCAGGCTGACAGTGACTGGGATTACCAGAGGTCCCTCTGCTAGGAGGAGGCTGGCCAGTCCACATCTCCCAGGCCTCTGGCCCTTTGCCGGGCTTGTGACTTGAGAAACCCAACATAGAATTTGGGCCTCTTTCCCCTTAAACATCCAACTGCCATGCCAAGTGTGAAGTGTGTTCTGTTTTCTGCATGATGGTCCTTCTGTGCACTTGTGCATTCTGCTAACACGAACCTAATACAATGTTTTGTAACTTTGTAGCTTTTCATTTTGCTAGTGAATAATTATATGAAGAACAACAGGATAAAACAGGAACATATAGGTTAACTAACAAACCAGAGAAATAATACCTTGATTTGTACAGTATTTTAGTTTTACAAATATACGTGGTAGCTACTGTCTTAATTATCCTTGTTGAACTCTCACTATAGGCCACTCACTATGCTAAGCCCTTTATACAAAATATCTCATTTAATCCCCACAATGATTTCATGAAGTAGATGTTACTGCTTTCATTTTGTTCATTTGAGCAAAGTGAGGCTGAGAACTGTTAAGGAATTGCTTCAGTTGACACAGTGGTTAAACCTCAAAGCCCGAACCGTGCCCTAGTCTTCTGCTCAGAGTCCAGAGGTTTTCCTCGAGGGAGACCAGGCTAGGTATTCAGAAAAGGAGAAGGAAATAATATCAGTGGTGCCCCAATCTGACCCTTCACCACCACACAGTCTTTAAAAGTTTAAAGATTTTTCAGGTCCCATCCCTTAAGAGAATATATATTTAAACCACCTCCTGGTAATTATTCTCATCTAGATTTGGGAATCTCTGGTTAAATTAAATTTTAAACCAACCAAGAATATTTTTAAAAACTCATTGTTAAATGTAACATATGTGTTAAAACATTAGTATCATTGACATTTTTATAAGATTCTTCCCTGTAGGACTTTCCTGATTGGAAAAAAAAATTCCAGTCATGAGCCCCTCAGTATGTAGCAAAGGAGGAGTTATTATAAATTATTGTATATAAACGATCCTTGTACAATATTTACTCTTCCTCTCTAGGATTAGTCAGAATCTCCACCACTAGGTGGAGGCGATATCCCACAAATCCTCCCTTCTTTTTTGGGGGGCTATTGACTAAGTGGTCATTGATTCTACCAAGTCTCCGTAAAAGGGCATCTTGAGGAATTGCTTCCATTAGTGCCCAAGATAATGAGCAGACCAAGCATAAAAGAGCCAGACTTTTAATGGCATGATTGTGCAATTAAAAATCACTGAGAAGAAAAATACAATTAATATGTCTATCAGAAATTGAACCTCAGATTCCTAGGAACATAATTTAGGATGGTCCAGGAAGAGAGGAAATGTACTGTTAGGCCCAAACTGCGCATGTCCTGTGCACCTCAGTCACGGTAAGAACCATGAGAGTACAGTGTGATACCAAGGAAGTGACGTATCACTGTTCCTTTCTAAGAAATGTGTTTTTATAAATCTTAAGGGTTGAACTGAGCAGTCAGATATGACCAGGAACCTAGCAACCAAATGCCACATGTTTTAGGAAAATGAAGAAATGGTTTACATCAGAAAAGCTGGTGGTTAAGCATCTTACGGAAGATGAGTACAGGGAACAGGCGGACATGGAGACGAGCAGCGCCCTGGAGGAGCTGCGTCGCATCTGCCGCAGGCCCGACTTCCCCGCGTGGATGGTGGTCTCCAGACTCCGGGCTCCCAACAGGTAAGCCCTGCTCAGCTGCGGGCCAAACATGGGCTAGAATGAGTGTGAGAGTGCTGTGGTGGTTTGTTACACGTACTCCAGACTAGGAACAGACCCCTGGCCTGGGTAACAGGTGATGCGGAGGCTGTCACAGGAGAGTCTGCTTTTTCTGCAGTGCTCCCACTTCTATCGAGGGGCAGATACTTACCTCACATGGGGAAGGTCAGAAAGATCACTTACATGTGGGAAGTTGCTGGTATGGAAAATCATTTTCAAAGTTTATCAAGAAAGACATCTTTGCCCCAACATCTTTTTCCTTGCTGCTTCCCCTTCTTCATAGCCTTATTCAAATAACAATGCCCTCAAATTGAACATTGAAGGGGGAAAGTATTGACATACTAAAATAACAAATGAATAATGAATCTAATAAGGAGAGAAGGAATTAGAAAACAGGAGTGGATATGTTCGGCAGCAGTCAGTGCTTGTAAGTCAGCCTGCTTCTCTGTTCTTTGCCTGAATATCTCTAGAAGGATCATATAAGCCATTGCCATTCTGACATCCTTGTATAAATGCTGTTCTCTATTGACATAAAGTCAAATTTAATTAAAGAGGATAAATAGCAAGAGAACATGTTATCTTCCAGATAAACCTTACTGTGATAACATTAACTTTATTTAAAACAAAAAACTACTTATTAGATTTGCAGACTTTGTTCTTGGAGGAAGCCACTTGTCACCTGAAGAAATTAGTCTGCATGAAGAGCAATATGGTTTTGGGGGTGCCTTCTTGGAAGAGCAGCTGTTTAACCTGAGGACTGCCTGATGACCGCCTGTGCATTGACCTCATTCTGGACAAGGAAATGGATTAAGGGCAAGGATCCTATTATCGTTGGCCAGAGCTGTTCTATCAAACAGTGGCAAAAGCATTTACTATGGAAAGGAGTCATACTGGAAAGAAAAACTAAACTATATCAAAGATAACTTTTCATTCTTGGTGAGTTCTGATACTTATTGTACTATAGGTGGCCATCAAGATTCTGTGAGAGTCATTACCACTTTCCTTGAATGAAGACTTTCATTAGGAACAGGGGACTCATGTTGATCTTCAAGGAGCCAGTTAACATGAACATCTGCCTTGTCAACACCAGGACATTGTATCTTCTCTTAACCTTCCAAACCTGTGTCAAAAGACGGGATTGTTCTTCCTACGTGCTATCTGTGTAAGTGCTGGAAGAGACCTGAGATACGCTGGAACAGTGTTTTCCAGAGAATAGTTCATAGGATGCTAATAAGTGCTAGTCAGTAAAGGGATTCTGAGGTCATCTAAGATTGATACAAAGTTAAACAAATGTACTGTAGGATTTCTCAGAGCCTTTAATGATGCTGATGCACATTGTGAATCTCCTAGAGACATTGTGTGCAGCAGTTTCTGACTTAATTTGACAGATCCCTTTTTCATGAGATTATTATTCCTTTGAACTGTTTGGAAAATGCTAATGATGGCAGGATTTAGGTTTGGGGAGGTTATAAATAACTTGTCCAAAACGATTTAGAGGCGGCACTGGGACTAGAACTCCAGCCCTAGTGTTTTCTACAACTCAGGGTTAAGAAGAGATCTTCAGAGGTGAGCCTAGGGGCCATCTCCCTACAGCCTTGGGTCTCACCATATTGGTGACTTTTTGTTTTTTATTTGTAAATAATGGACAATTACCTATTTGATATCTATGATTGAGAAGCATTTAAGATTATATTTTAAAGCTTGATAAGATTTTTATAAACTTGTAAAAATTAGAAATGAGAATTATTTTCTGTAGTTTTTTGTATGTTGAAATTGAAGACATTTAACTTCTTGTGACATTTTGAGCTGACTGATCCATTTTTTTTAATTTAGTTGTATATATTTGTAACAGCTTCCTACAAAACAGATTTGTGATCTTTCTTCACAGAACAAATCTTTTTTTCTTGATTTTCCGGAGTGAAATGAGGGACTATGAACTTTGACTCTGAGGAGAGAAGGCCAAAACATAATAGCTGAGAAATGATGTGAGCACGGCAAAACAATCCAAGGGTTAAGATGTGCTAAGTTGATTAAGAATCAAACATGGGCTTTTTTGCTGTGATGGGTTCTTAAAGAATAGAGGCCTAAAGAATGAGGACTCTCCTTTTACTAGAAGAAGGGTTACGGAGGGGGGCATATAGAGAATTTGGAGCTGCTTTCCTGAGCCAAGCTCAGTAGAGTGTTTCTAAATTGTTGAATAAGAGCATGGCTCCTGTTTGGAACTTCCTAGGTTGATTTTCAAGTGATATTTCCTCTTGGAAACAGTGTGTCAGTGTTTTATAAGTTTCTCTTTTGGCCAGGTACCTTTTAATATTAAGAGCATTGCAATTTTTTGTGAAATGCTCTAAATTCAATCTGTGCTTTCATATAGACTGATATCAAATACCAAAGAATCTTCCATTCAAATTTATGACGATTGTGATGATGATGTTTTATAAGTATAAATGGTTTTCATGTCATTTTTGTTACAATTGAATCTGATTTTTTAATAATTAAATTTATTGCTGATAGAAATGTATCAGATGTATCAATGCTTGTGCTCACCACATTCACCTCCCAGGAGGCCGTTTTTGACAGAATGTGTGTGTGAATAACAGGGGAACAGTCCGCTGTCGCAGCCAGACCCCCGGGGGCTTACCTCTGCAGGTTTGAAGAGGTGCTGACTACAAAAGGAAGCAACTCCTCCTGGGTCAATCACAGTGAAAGGAAAAGAACAAGAGTCTTCCAGCATACTGTTTTTCATGTTTATTTTTAGAGGAAATCATGGATTTGTCAGTTTCTGTTATGTGAGAACTGTGAGAAGCTAAACACTTACAAGGATTACTGATGATACATTTCTATTTTCTATGGTGTATTTCTATTGTGTTCATTTCATTTGGGGTTTATTACAGTGCTGACCACAATTCTGATCCCTATGAAGCAATATATAGATGACTCCCATAAGAGATCTTTTTTTTCTCTTCTTTCTCCCTTCCTTTCTCTTTTTCTCTCTTCCCCACCTCCTTCACCTTCCATTATTTATTTAAAGGCCTTTAAACTGTATAAATGATCATTTAGTAAAATGGCTCTGCCCTTCACAGGTGGTTGAAAGTTGGCCTCGTGCTTCCTCTCTCCATAGGTGTGCAATTCTGGACCATAACTGAACCTTTGTGTTATTGCTTATGCAAGGTGCCTCATAAAAGCTTACTATTACCAAGTTGGGACTATTTGACACCAAAATGTGTGACATTTAGCGTAGGTGACAATGCTTAAACAATTGTATCATTCAAGTGTTTAAAGGTTTTAAAACACATTTTACATACCACAAAAAATGCTTTGTGAATTCGTTGTACAATTTGCCAATAATACTAAGGGCTGAATTAGAGGGGAGTGTCCATCTGATATTTAGGATAATATTTGAATTTATTACCTTTTTCATTAAATCTAGAAATTTAAGAAATTTCAGATTTTAAGAGGCTTGGAATAGATGATGGATGATTAATATATCTAAACAGGGGTAAATTAAGACCGCTGCAATTGTGTGAAGAAAAGAAAAAGGATTATTATGTATGTGATTATTTCCCATTTAGAGAAGTAGAATGTCTTTAAATCAGCTTTTTTTGGTCCAGCTGTTATGCATAGATAACATAATGGATGTAGAATTTTAAGAAGCCTGCAGTAAGAGAGAGGTGTTTGTAGGTGACCCCAGGAGTAAGTGCCTTCTGAAAGACCCCCAGTAGGTGATATGACATTGATGACTTAACCACGTGGGTGTGAATCTTGACTTTATTCAGAACCTTGATTTTTTCATTGCACCATAGGAAGACCTGTCTCATATTAGCCAATTCATACTATTTAGTGATTCACAGCCAAAAATAAAACCAGCATGAGGATTAAAAACACTTGAATCAACGAAACCAGTGGGTTTTCTCCCAGAAGACCCCTATGAGGGGTCAAATGGTGGTAAGAAGTTTGAGCAGAAAGAACAAAAGGAGTTTGTCTTATAATTCACACGTTTAATGTCACCAGACCCAAGTCTAATGCAACCCCACCAGTGGCACTAATGTGCTAATGTGATGAGATACTCAGTCTGTTGGCAAAGACCGCCTTTCCTTTATGCTGGCCCTACCAGCTTTTCCTTCTGTGACTGTTGTTTTTGTGATTTTTTTTTTTTGTCATTGACCAGCATCTCCACCTCCTTCCACTGGGCATGTTCTTCATTCAGGTATGTTAAAATCTGCAGTCTTTCTCTGGCCTAGGAGTCTAGTTACCTTTTTCAGGTAACTATGCTTTTTTGGCTATGACCCCTGAATGTGGTCTCTTCTTCATAGGTCACTGGAGATTTGGGTTAAGGGTTGAGTGTATATTTACTAGGCTAAATCTTGGAAGATACAGTCAGTTGGGTAGCTGCTCTTTGTTTATTTGTTTGGGGGAATCTGTTTACTTTTTAGATTTCGCCACTTTCCAACAAGGCAGGAAACAAAAGGAGAAAGGGGAGGAGTACCAGCATTTATTAGTGATCTATCATGTGCTGTACTAGGCCCTTTCTGTGCCTCTTCATTTGGACTTCTAATCACTCTGTAATACACTTTAGCATTGTTTCCATTTTTCAACTGAGGGCAGACTCAGAGAAGGTTGCCAAAGGATATAGTAGCTAAAGTGGTAGAATCAAAAGGTGAGCTTTAGTGTGTCGGGGCCCATGCCTTTGTGTTGCCTTTACTGCCATCTTTAAAAAACAGAGTTAGTCAAGTTAAATGGCTCCATGGTTAATCAGTTGAAGAGATGACTAATAATCTGATATTAGGCACGTGCCAACTCTGGGGCAGTGGGCCAATTCCCCCACCTTCCATCAAACACAAAATAAATGAGAATTAAGTTGAGTTGAACTGGTCTACATGTTATTTTTCCAGACCCCCATTGATCTTTCCAGGGAACAAAAAGTTCCTGACCTTTTCAAAATACAAGCTTACAGGTGAAGAGAATATTATCCTCAGCTGACTATTTGGCAAAGAGAACGGTATGTAACTTATTAAATGTTTATAAAATTCTTGCTTACATTTTTTTTGACACCCCTTAGAAGAAAAAGAAATATTGAAACTGGAATATGTAAATGTCTTAAAACCTCTCCTGTCTCTGGCTCTTGCACACTGTAGAATTGCCTTTGTTACTTGTCATTTTTCCCAGCTCTTCAATTTATATTTTGCTTAATTTTTTTCTCTTAACTAACTCAGATCTGCAATCAACTTAATGGTTGTAACGCATGTTGGAACTGAATGCCTGCTGGGTGTAGGCAAACATTTGAACGTAGCACTATAGTTTGGGAGAATGTAGTATTGTAGATTTAAATGTTAACAAACTACTAAGCTAGGCCCTGGACCATCATGTCACACATGATGGCAGTATTTATAGAGTGTGTGCTGTGCGTCAAGTACCTCATTTAACTTCAAAACCACCTATAAGGTAGATACTGTAATCACTGTAATTTTACAGCTCTGAGGTGCAGAGAAGGTATGTATGTGAGTTCTCACTGGCAAAGCAGAGACTCAAATCCAGACTGGATTTTTAGGTATCTGGGAATACCTAGAAATCCTAACGGAAATACAACCACACACACATGTATCAGGCACACGTTCAGGCCAGGGCTGCCTTCTCCTTATTCTACCACAGCAGAAGCATGGAGTGGCCTCCCTACCTCCTGGGGTGGGGGAAGGTGCTGGTGGACCTGAGCTTTGGCATCAGACAGACAGGTTTGAATTTGTGTCATTTGTATCCTGGCTTTGTGATGTTGGCCCCATGAAGTGAGCTCTGTTAGCTGCAACCCCCACCATTTCTAGGAGTCCTGTATTTAAAATGGGGGTGTATATACCACACTGGGTTATTGTAAGGACAAGAAGGTAATCTCAGCACACACCCACCACTCAGTAACTGTGGATGCGGTTCTCCTTTTCCAAGATTCACTGCTGAACTCCAGACTGGCTTAGAGGACTACTGCTTAACTAATGGTCCCTGTAGCACCAGCAGTCCCCACCCTGAGTACTGGATAAATGCAAATCAGGAGGTACTTAGCCAACTACTTCCTGGAAAAGCCAACTACTTCCTGTGGCCCATGGCAAGATTAATAAGCCAGTAAAGTAGCATGTTCTTCTTATGAATAACTTAGGCTTTTCATGAGGTTTACTAGCTAGTGGATCTACGTGTATTCTAAGCATCTAATAGTCTCCTTAAGGTTTTGAATACTAGTTTAATAGCAACTAACCTCTTTGGATCCATACAAACTCAGTACTCAGCTAATTCACTTCTTCTACAGTCGGAAAGTGTATGAAGTAAGACATTAAGACAGTGATTGATTACATCAGCCCAGGCTTTGTGACAACTCTGGGGATTTCCAGGGAGTCTCAAGTGGGGTTATGAAATTCTCAAATTTTAATTTGAATCCATTTTAATATTTTTTAAAGGGCGCCTGACTGGGTCAGTCGGTAGAGCATGTGACTCTTGATCTCAGGCACATGAGTTCAAGCCCCATGTTGGGCGTGGGGCCTACTTAAAAAGTAAATAAATAAATAGCAATTTAAAAAAATAATAAAATGCCAAATGGTGCTTTGGCAATAGGAAGAAAAAGGAAGTCCACAAACCCATGAAGGTGTCTGCCCTAAAAGGCTAGAAATCACTGCATTACTGAATCAGCTCGCATAGTAAATGTTCCATAACAAAGGCCTGTTGAATTTGGTCTTGGTCATTACAGAGTAAAGGGCTTTTATTTGTTTGGTCACATCTTTATCATTTAAGAAATTATTAAAAATGGTATTTATTTTTATTTCAACATGTCAACTTTGCATTTCCAAAACAGCAGGCTTTTCAAAGGAATAAATCAGAACTGTAAACACAAGACACAGTATAAGTTTTTGACTTCCTAAAGTCAGTTTCACAAATCCACATACTGTACATTCATAGGTGAGGTTCAGCCTGTCGTCCATTGCTTTATTTCTATAATTACATAAGCATAATAAATACATCTGCTTTTAAAGGTCACTTAAAATGAGTCATGATAATTTACAGTACAGTACGTTTCAGTTCAAGTGCAAAAATAACTATTTGCTTAATTCTATTTCTTTCCGTTATTTTATTTCTAAGCTGTGTTTTGTGGCAAAGCTAGACATCCAAGTATAGAATTTCTTCTCCCAGTTGCAGTATTGGGCAGAAGTATGGTATCCTGGAGAAGCCCACAGTTTACAACTCATCTTGTCTAATCAGGGTCAAGAGGTAAGGTGAGTGGCTTATTTTTAATTCTATTCTTTTCTTTCCTCTCTCCTCTGCTCACTCACAGTTATTACACATACCATTACGGACCTTCATTCAGCTAAAGCTGCATTCCCTTTTCCACAGCCCTCCCCCAAGGCTTCCTCATATCCTCAGCTTTTCATTTTTAGCAGCAGGCTTTATGCGTGAATCACCCAGCCACTGTTCTGACTGTAGCTATGATACTTCGAGTAGTACGCCCCTATCTGATCCGTCCAGTGTCTGACAGTATCTTCATGGAAAAGAATATACTGAGATTTGTTTTTTAGTTATTGGAAAATATAGTTACTACTTATTCTCATCCTTTCCATTCCTGGCTTCCTATTCACCACCTTTTCCCCTCACCAAAAAGAAAACAAAAACTTACTGTGTAATTTTTAAAAATTGTATCCCTCTCCCAGGCACTTAAATCTTATACTGTTATTTGTAAATAGTACTGCTTGATTAAAGAAACCCTTAGGAATTCAGTGACTTTTTAAAAATTCCATCAGCTACTTAGAGCCCAAAATCACTATAAAATTATTAAATAGTGATAGAGGCAATTTACAGTATCGATAATATTTAGTAAACCCTTGTCTGTCAAGCCATAGGATACTGAATTGGTTGGTTTATTGAAATATTCCCTCCTCTGGTCTTAAAGCCCATTTAAAACAAAAGGCATGTTAAAGCTCAGCTTAGTTTGCGGTAGTCAATACGGCTTTGCTGCTCTAAGAATTGACTATTTTCATTATATACCATATACATATAAAAATATATTTGCTAGAGATATGCCAAGTTTCCAATGAAACTTTTTGCTTTTTTTTTTTTTTTAAACAAAAGCATATAAGCTAGTAACTTTTATCTGGCTACTTTTTTAAATATGTCATGTAATTTTTTAAATAGTTCTCTTCAAGAGAAACAAAATATTTTATTTCTTCCCAGTTTGCATTAAGAACCAAATAATTAGAATAAATAATCAGAAGAGGGAAATTGTATCAGCATTCATCTTGAAACACTTTCTTTCCCTCCACTTGGTATAGCTGCTGCTTTCAACCCTTACTGCACTGGCAAAGAAGTCCTATAGTCCTTAACCTAACCAACCAAAGAACTGGAAGTCTTCACCGAACTCCCATTCCCCTTCTGTGATTCCAGTGGGATTATGGAAGTTTACCTGTTTCTGCCAATATGTACTGTAGCTCCTGTGTATGCATGTGTGTTTCCATGTTGATGAGTTCAGGTATTCGGAAGCGTATATAGTGCTATGCTTCTCAAGGTGAGACATGTCTTAGGTTCAGGGAGCCTCTCCCTCTGTCCTGGCAGAGGAGCCCGGTTCCATGCAGGGTGTGAGATGAGTGGGAGCCCTCAGTGTCCCCCAGCGGCAGGCCGAGCCTGCTGGTCCTCCCCCTTCTCCACACGCTGGTCCACACTGGGGTGAGTGGGGCTGCTCTGCGTTTGAGATGCTGCTGCTTGAGGGGATGGCTGGTTTCTAGATGGGTCGGAGTGAGTCTCACGTGGGACAGGCCGGACTCCACCAGCTAGAGAATTTTCCCGATTCTCATTGGTCCCCTGGAAGGAATAAAAGAGAAGATGTCCTGTAGTCAGGGCTGCTTGCAAATAAAACCAACATTTTTTATATTCCTTCAAGTAACGTCAGGGAACAAAGAAGAGAGGAATAAGATAGAACGTCTTACCTTTCATCTCCTTTCCTATGTGCAACTGCCAAAGCCGCATGAAAAACACAAACACTTTAAGCAGATGTATCTTGTGCATAAAAGAACATCACTACCAAAATGCCTGGTACTAACAGGAAGACAGTGTACGTCAGCAGATATTTACTGAGCCTCCAGCATTGTGACAAGTCACTGAGCAAGCAGCATGGAATTGAAACTCAGGCCATTTGCTGAGACCATAGAATTCAAGAGCTGGAAGCACCCGTTTGACCGTAAGTAAGGCATTCTCAGCCTCAGAGACAAGGCCAGCAAAGGGTGTTGAGATTCTGAATCCTGATGAATATTTGGGATTTAAAGTATATACTACAAGTTAAACACGACAACATCTGTGTAAAAAGGGACTGGAAACAAGCACTTAGGTCACCAATTGTAAGTAACTGTGAGTCCGCACATACCAGCCCCAGCAAGTCTGTAAAATGCGCCATCACCACAGTCCATGATACAGTCCTGATTGATACAACTCAGGAAATGTGTGGTTTTAAAAACAGATTTTCCTCTGAATTAGTATACATCACTTCAAATAGCTGACTGGCAAAGTATAAGTTTTATTTCTGTGGCTGATTCTAAAATGTAAAGAAATCTTAATATGATGACTTCTTATTTGTAAGAATAACTAAGCCATACCAGCCAGTTTTTCTTAATCCTACCAGGAAAAACATACCAGGAAAAAAAAATGTAATGATGATATGTAAACCTAACCGGCTTCCATGAAAATGAGGATGAGAACCCAGAGTAATGTAAGCACTGCTTTTCAAGGAAAAGATCTCATCCTTTCTTCTGCGTCACCTCACTGCTTTGTATCCTTTATATGCTCCTCCCACCCCCAGACTCTTCTTTCTGACTCAGCAGGACATTCACGTGCGTTTATAATCTTGATGAGTAAGATCACGCATAGACCAGGATGCTTTATGAGTATGGGTGAAGAATCAGATTTCGTTTAAATTATAGAAATATTACATACATGTTAGGTCTACAAAGTCATGATAAATTTAATTAAGGTAGTTCAAATTTTCTTTTTTTTTTTTTATTTTTTATTTATTAGAGAGCGAGAGACTGAGAATGAGAGGGGAGAAGGTCAGAGGGAGAAGCAGACTTCCCGCAGAGCCGGGAGTCCGATATGGGACTCGATCCTGGGACTCCGGGATCATGACCCGAGCCGAAGGCAGTTGCTCAACCAACTGAGCCACCCAGGCGCCCCTAGTTCAAATTTTCTAAAAGGGAAATCATCCAATTACTCTTTATTTTTGTCTTTCTTATGTGTCCTCTGAAACTACTCTAGATATAGAGCTGACATGACTCATCAAGTAAAAGGATGTGATTAATATAAACAGGGAAGTAGACTCATTACTTTAGCCAAACTATTCATAGAAGTCACACTTGATCATTTCCAAAGGCAGTATATAGGTTTAGTTAACAGTTACCCATACTGTTTTATCAACATGATCTGACTTTACTCATGAGAGACCACATCTCTAGGACAAGGGAAAAAACCACGATTTTTCATGTGAGGGCACCAGCAAAACAACACTCCTCCTAAGTTGAGTATTCCATTAGACTCATATGGTGGCTCAGGGTATTAATTCATCAGATATTTATTGAAGTCCTATTATATATAATGACCTCGCTAGAATTTCAGAATTACAGAGATTAATAAATAACGGTCTCCCAGGCAAGAACCATATATCCTCACCGGCATTGGTATCTGTCAACACTGAAATTTTAAAGAAATGTACAATCCCTTGTATTTATTTATTTTCTTTCTTTTAAGAAATATCTTCTTTGTGAAGCCTTCCTGAGCTCCATAAGGCAGAATTTTCCCTCTGCAGAACCTTGTATACACCTCTATAATGTACTTGTCAGAGACTACTAAAATTATTTGCCTGCCTGTTTTGCCCACCAGACCCTCCATAAGCCTTGTTGAGTGAATAACACAGCTGAGCCCACTTAAGGGAGCACCTTTACCTGCAAAGGCTGTATCTCCGGAGCACGGTTGTCTCTTGTTAACTGCATCATCTCTTTAATTTGGTAGAGTGCATAGACAAAGGTCACCCAGGGAGAGGAGCTGACCCCCCAGGCTGGCTTGTTCACATCCTCCTGTTCTTCCTGGTGCTTGGTTTTCTTGGGCGGAAGTCTGGACTCAATGCGGGGCATGGCATCCTCTGTCTGTTGCTGTACCAAGTCAATGGTTGCTATGGGAACAGGACTAGAGGGAACAGGAATCCTTTCTGCCAGCATTGTCTTGTCTGGAGAGGAAATCATGTTTAAATCATTTTTCAGTTTTCTACATATTTAAACAAATGTACAAATAAATAAATAAGCAGACAATCCCAGAAGCCCATTCTAGAGTACTTGGCAACATTAGTAAATAAACTGCTGTGTATTAAGGGCCTCTTGTGCAAGTACTGAACAATAGATGTGATGTTTATCTTCCAGGATGTTTATAGATATTAATAGATATTATATTATTTATGAAATGTATTCTTCATTACACTTAGATATAATTTAATTTAATCTGTGGGCATGGGTTATCATGAATGTGGTCTTAGGCCCACTTATAGGACTGAGTTTTTAAAGATAAGCATCAAAACAGTAATAGCTATTTTTATTGGCCTTTTACTGAAGGCATGGACTAACACTGTATAATCCCTTTAGCATTTAAAAATAAGTGAGAAAAATCAGCATTTGTCTTTCTTTCTGTATAACTTGTTATCATTAAAATCTGCCTCTGGGGTTTTCTGTAACAAGCTAGTTTTCCCCTAAAAAGAAGCACTTGAGGTGCTTGAGGCAAATGCTCCTTAAAGAATAGGACACCAGGGGCACCTGGGTATCTCAGGCGTTAAGCATCTGCTTTTGATTCAGGTCATAATCCCAGGGTTCCCACATCAATATCCCTCTTCATCGGGGAGTCTGCTTCCCCCTTTTCTTCTACCCCCTCCCCCTGCTCATGCGTGTGCTCGCTCTCTTTCTCAAATAAATAAATAAAATCTTTAAAAAGAAAAGAAAAAGAATAGGACACCAAAGATGAGCCTTGTTCTGGGACCCAAGAGCTAAGCAAGAATATTTCCATTCTACTGGTTGGTTTTCTTCATTAAAAAAAAAAAAAAAGTTGATTCAACTTGTACATTATATTTGATATAACATCCTTTCTATATGACAGTTTTAAAAAGGGTCATGCCTGGTTAAGGGAAAACTTCAATTTTAAGTTTTAAGATACTTTTTTTCAAATGAATGTAAAAGCATAGCAATTAATACCACTCCCTATCCCTAGGAGTAAAATTACTGTATAGGTTAAATGTATGTGATTTAAATTTGACATCCCTTTAGAATACCAGAGAAATTTAAAACCTGTTCTTCCCATACTACCTTGTACTATAAAACAAAACAAAAACAAAGAACCCCAAGCTACTTAAAATGACCAGCATTCATTTCAACACAGGAGATCGCTTCTCTCTTACAGTGGTACACAAATGCATTGATACACACCACTGAGAAAATCTAGCCAGGCAGATCTGTTAGCACTTCTGGGCTTTTGAGGGGTACGTACAGAATTCTCCATGGCTTCAGCCTTAGGAACCAGTAAGAGAGAATGGGTAGGTTTACCTTCTTCCTCGTCTGGCACTGCCAGCCACTGGATCAGGGCAAAAAGCAGGAGGATCACCAGGCAGGCCATGCCGATTCCTCGAAAGGTTGCAGCAGCCCCTGTGGAAACAGAGCACTCTCAGAGTAATTCCAGGAAATACAGATAGCCTTCATCCCAAACTGTCCATGTGTCGAAGTTGAGAGCAAAGGCAGCAGAGCTTGGGATGAACCAGAGAACGAGGACTAGCCGGTGACCTCAAACAGTGGAACAACAGGCCTACTAGGTGCCAGGAGCCCCAGATACTGGAACTGGATTGGTCATTCATAAAATTTTAAAGCTACATTTATAAAGGATTGTCTCTGAGTGCCTCTTACCATAAAATTCAGTGGTGCTCTCTTCTTCATAAAGACCATTCACCTGTTAAACAGCCCTATTAATCAGTAGTTGGAACAGCAGCACTCTAATAGTGCTAGAAACTCAGATACCCTGGGCCCACCTTCCACAGATGACTCAGCAGTCCAAATCCCTTGAGCAGGATAATCTCCTCTCCATCCCACCCCCTGTATTTCTGACAAGGGAGATCAGATAGGACAGGACAGATTGTATTGTCAGAGATGCGGTGACATTACCAAACAGCAAATAGCTAGAGTTTTTTGAAATAACGATGGATTTTCTTTCCTCTAGCATTATCATCAGCATGTTTGGGGTACCTTGCTTCAAACTAAAAGCACAGATGCTTATTCATTTGTTTGGCTCCTTTGAGGTACCTGTGTAGCACCCCATTAGTCTGTTTGTCATAGAAGCGTGCACAGTAACGGGCTGGCTCGAATCATCTCAGTGACTTCACACTGTTTTACAATCATGGTACCATGAAAGTGAGAAAGATAATACAAATACTGGAGTTTAGCTTCTGGCAATCTTAAGTCATAATCTGAGGTTTACTGAGGGGCTGCTGAAAAACGAGTTTTCAACAACGAAGAAAGAGAAAAGGAGAAAGCCATTCTTACCAAAATAATTGACTAATACGCCTCCGATCATGGCACCACAGCCTCGCCCCAAGCCCAGGTGAAGGCCCTGCAGGATGCCCTGAGCAGAGGTCCTCAACTCAGGGGGAACAGCAGCACTGAGGTAAGAGATGCACGCCGCCCAGATGGCTGCGTGCGTCACTCCTGGAGAGGAAGGAGAGTGGGAGGGTCTGATGAGCGTTCTTAGGTCACTCCTTCCTGGAGTGCAGAACAGTTACTTAATTACACACACACACACATACATAGTAAAGACATACAGTTAATTTCTAGTAAAATATGCATAATGTAAAACTCAACACCTTAACCATTTTTAAGTGTGTAGTTCAGTAGCATTAGGTACAAAGTCATATGCAACCATCCAGCTCCAGAATTTTTTTATCATCCCAAACTGAAACTCTGTATCCACTAAACATTAACTCCGCTTAGGCCCTGGAAACCACCGTTCTACTTTCTGTCTCTGACTACTCTGGGTACCTCATGTAAGTGGAACCATTTATCAGTGGAATTGGTACTTGTCCTTTTGTGTCTGGCTTATTCACTTAGCATAATGTCTTCAGAGTTCATCCAAGTTGTAACATGTTTCAGAATTTCCCTCCTTTTTAATATTCTCTTGCATGGAGGTAACACGTTTTATTCATTCATCTGCTGTTGGACACTTCAGTTGTTTCCACCTTTTGGCTATTTGCTGCTACAATTGTGGGTGTTCAGGTGTCCCTGCTGCCAGTTGTTGGCTGTGTACACCTAGCAGTGGAATTACTAGGTCATAGGGGGATACAGATGAAAGATAATTTCGGTATAACAGCTGTGTATTATCTGAATTTAAGTCTTTATTAGAGTACTGCTTTAAATGTAATAAAAAGATATTGCCACAGCAGGTTTTAAGCTAGAAGGGGTTAGGAAATCATCTCGTTCTGCCTAGATTAAGTCATGAGCTTGCTCCCTGAAAAATAATCTCATTTGGAGATAATAGCATCTCATTACCTATGTTTTGAAAAATTAAACTGGAAGATTAATATTCATTTAAGATTTAATATGACATTAGTTTGCTTCTGACCAAAATGAAATAATGGACTGGATTTGCCCTCCTTATGAAACAATCAAAACTTGGACACAGTAGTTCCCAAAACACTGGACATCAAAACAAGGGACAATGATCTCTGATTGATGGGAAACAAATGAGGAACCCTAGCTTACTGCCTAGTTAGAGTTTAAAAGCTGCAGGGAACAGAGTGGGAGCAACTCAGGTGAGGAGATGAAGCCGACAGTCTGGAGAGAACATGGCAGCTAGAGTTCCAAAGAGATTTATTTATTTTAGAGAGAGACAGAGAGAGCAGGGAGGAAAGGAGAGGGAGAGAGAATCCCAAGCAGACTCCCCCTTGAGCGTGGAGCCTGATGTGGGGGTGTGATCCCAGAACCCTGAGATCATGACCTGAGCAGAAATCAAGAGTTGGAAACTCAACCAATTGAGCCACCCAAGTGCCCCGTAGAGACTTAATTATAAATATTGACACAGTAGTACACAATGGAAATATTTTTAAATATTTCCCTTTATATTATTAAAGATGCTGGTAATTCCATTTCTTTTCAGATACACATATTTAACAACACTAAGGAAACACTAAGGAAAAAACTCGAATATTCTAAGAAATAAGATGAATGTAATCAAAATTAGATTTATTGGTCAAGTCCAACATAGAGGTGGAAATCATTTCTTTTTTTTTTTTTTTAAGATTATTTATTTATTTATCTGACAGAGAGAGATCACAAGTAGGCAGCGAGGCAGACAGAGAGGGGGAAGCAGGCTCCCCACCGAGCAGACAGCCGGATGCGGGGCTGGATCCCAGGACCCTGAGATCATGACCTGAGCCGAAGGCAGAGACCTTAACCCACTGAGCCACCCAAGCGCCCCATGGAAATGATTTCTTAAAGATGAATCATTAAAGATCTGAAACCACATCAAGTGATTATAAATTAACTTTCATAGTGAAGCCAAATGGATCGTTATGTCTGTGTGTGAGAACTCAGTTGCTGGATTTACAAGTAGACAAAGATGGGCCTGTGTATTTATGTAACCAAAACAATAACAAATGTATTTTTGTCATAATTCCAGGTAAATACAATTCTAGCAGTAAATAGGGTTTCTTTCTTTTCTTTCAAAATTCTAAGGGTTTTCTAAAACATTGAGTCTTCTAAGATTTATTGAAGCATCTTCCGGCAGGATGACTTAAGTCAGGATTCTGTTTTTTTTGGTTTTCTTTTTTTAAGATTTTATTTATTAATTCGACAGAGAGAGAGAAAGCGAGAGAGGGAACACAAACAGGGGAAGTGGGAGAGGGAGAAGCAGGTTTCCCACTGCACAGGGAGCCCAATGTGGGGCTCCATCCCAGGACCCTGGGATCATGACCTGAGCTGAAGGCAGACACTTAACAACTGAGCCACCCAGGCACCCTTTAAGTCAGGATTCTTATTAAAGATTCTAAACTATTCTTAGAATTTGGGGGCTAGTATTATGTGGCAGTTGTAAAAGATTCTCTGTAGGCAGATTTCGAGAGTTTCCTTACTGCTTTTTGGGACTAATTAGATAATGGGGAACTACATTCCTTAAAGCAACTCAGAGCATTAGCTGAAGGAAAATATAGTAAAGCATACAGTAAAAAAAATTCTGGGGTACCAAGAGCAAAAGAATGAAAGTCACTCTGCCTGTATGCTCCAACATTTTCCAGGGCAGATATAGAACTAAAAATTGGTTTCTCGGGTGGCTGGGTGGCTCAGTCGGTTGAGCATCTGCCTTCGGCTCAGGTCATGATCCCACGATCCTGGGATCGAGCCCCACATCGGGCTCCCTGCTCAGTGGGAAACCTGCATCTTCCTCTCCCACTCCCCTTGCTTGTGTTCCCTCTCTCTTGCTCTCTCTCTCTCTCTCTCTTTCTCTGTCATATAAATAAATAAAAGCTTCAAAAAAAATTTGGTTCCTCTGAGATAGCTTATTTTAAAATATGTAAATACAAGAATCCATATCATTTCCTAGAAAAGAAACTAGCAAAACTGAAAAGTCTATGAGATTGGGTTGATAATACTACTTTTGTATATAAAACAATTGTGGAGTTGTGGTTCTTATTCTCTTAAATATGGAAACTTATAGTAATCGTATTAGTTATCTGAAACTCTTGCCAGTGTTTTTACTATAGTTCTGGTCCTCTAATTTTAAGATAACAAAAAAGCAATCTAGAAACCTGAAAACTCTCCACCATTTTTCACATTTGTAAGGCAAGAAACAAAGTCTTAATAATTGTGCTGCCCAAAACAACTTTCCTGTAAGATTTGGGAGGTAAAAGATAAAAGCTGAGAAAAGAAAATGCTGCTGTCCACTTTATTTTTTATTAAGAACTGTGAAAAAGTAGTAGATGATTACTCTCTATATGATGAAATAAGCAGATTTACTCAGTGGCACAGGTAAAAGTGTTTTCACCCTGGAGCTACGACTTTTTAAACTTTTTAGTATGAGATAACTAGGTTAGTGCATCAGACAGTTTAAGGAAAAAAGATGCTAGCCCCTGACTAATAATAGTAACCAAAGTACTTGAACGGACTCTCCTTGCAATGTGTTAACCCCTCCTTGGCTACTTGTCAGAAAACTACTGGTATTTGTGAACGGCAACTCAAACACTAACTCACGTTAATAAGTGCTTCATGGGTCAGTTTGAGTGGCAATTTAACACCACGTTAACTGACAATGAATGACTCTCAAAGACCGTAGAAGTCACAGAAACTTGGCCTCTCAGTCTTTCCTTACCTTTACTGGGGCCCCTCAGGATGACCTACAAGGCCTAACAGAAACACAGAGATAGCTTCACAGCACCTACAACCAAGACCTTAACTGTCTGGGAATACACTACATATGAATAACCAAGAATCATGAAAAATGACTAACATTAAATTTTTTTCATTAATGATGTTATAGCAGTTTACTGTGAATTGGGCTAAGTGTTTTATATAGGTTATCTCATTTATTCCTCTCCGTAATAAGTATTATTATTTTTTTCTAATTTTTCCAAAAAAGGAAGCTAGGCACAGAGAAATGAAAGTGCCTTGTCCAAAGTCACACAGACAGCAGAGTAGGAGAGCAGGATTTGAACCTAAGCTATGTACGTTCAGAACTTCAGTGCTTAAGTACTATAATATACACCCTCAAAACTACTATGCAAAGTATTATATAGTAACTATAACAATCAACTTTAAGAGGTTTTTTGATAATATCAAGCATGTCCAATAATCAATTTAAGAAAAATGTATATTCAAGGTGCTTGGGTGGCTCAGTCAGTTAAGCATCCAATTCTTGATTTCAGCTCAGGTCACAATCTCAGGATCATGAGATCAAGCCGCACTGGGCTCTGCAATGAGCGTGGAGCCCATTTGGGATTCCTTTTCTCCCCCCTCTGCTCCTCCCCGCTCCTGCTTTCTCTACAAAAAAAGAAAAAACGAAAAAATAAAGTGTATTCTTACTATCTACTGCTCCTCTAAAGAGCTCACATACATATTATGAAGTTTTTTATATGCCCCAAATAACTCTTTACTTATAATATTCAACACTGGTATCTGATCCTGTAACATGAATTTCAAGACTGTTCAGTCTTGGCCCAGAAGAACGCTCTATTGCAATAAATATATGCAGGGATGAGCAAGGAAAAAATCCTTTCTTCCCAAATAGACAGCTGCTCTTTGTAAATGCTGCCTGGCTTGAGGAAATCCCATCATAACGGCTGGGAGGGGTAGGAACTGACAAGGTACTGCAGAACTAGGATTTTTTGTTTTGTTTTTCTTGCTCTGCCCCTGACTTATGCTCACTAAACAAAATGTAAGTATCCCCATAGCACTGGTACGCCGAATCAGTTGTGATAAACCTTATACATTGATGGACCAAAGCATACATTTGATTACTTCGGGGTACCTCTCAAATGCTAGCATTAAAAAAAAAAAAAGCTTCTGAAAGATCAACCTAGTAAAAAGAGACTGTTCTTTCTTAAAAAGAAAAAAGAAAAAAAAAACCTCCATTGGGCTCACAATAACAGAGTCTGTATTGATTGAGGTAAGGATAGCTGTTTAACAGACAAACCTTGGAATCTTAGTGGTTTCATACATTAGATGTTTTCGTTTTTTTTTCTTATATGAAGTCCAGTGGGCAGGGGTCAAGAGGAGTGGCAGCTGTGCTTCATACAGTCATTCAGGGATCCAGGCCGCAGAGACCGCCACCTTCAACACCTGGTGACCTTGGGTACCAACATGCAGCTGGCAGAGTAGGGAAGAGAGGCTGGCACATGGAAAATTTTGTGGTCTGGGTTTAGAAGTGACACACATCATTCCTGCTCCCCTTCCACTAAAAAGAATGAGCCAAACGGTCATACCTAACCACAAGGGAGGCTGGGAAATAGAGTCCAACTATATGTCCATGAAGAAAAGGAAACATCAGGTAAACAGCAAATGCAGTGTCTCTGCCAAAGTCAGGGCCGCCAACAGCAATGGACCTTCCACAAATAGCAGAGAACCCTATAAAGAACAGTGGACTTAGCAGCCACCTGCATGAAGCATCTGTGTGTTGCATGAAAGAGACTTTATAGAATGCACGCAACAATTCGTGTTAAAAACCAAAGCTCCCATATCCACCAACATAGAGCACTGCAAGAATCACCTTCGTGCGTTCAGCATGGCTTCAGCAGGACCTAATGAGCATCTAGACTGTGTGCCAGAGCCCCTGCTCTGCTTTGAGGATAAGATAATGTACAGAACACCTCTTAAACCACCATGGAGTTTATAGTCTAGTGGGTGAAAAGGGCGGGGATTTATCTGAGAGACTGAGCTCCTTGAGAACGAATATATCCAGTGCCTTGACACACACTGGCAGCTGAGCAAAACAGTGTTGAAACTAAGCAGGCAGTGGCCTGCATGTTGGGGTATGAGGAAGAAAGCATTTGGAGATAAAAGGTGCCCTGGAAAAGGCTGGAGAAAAGTTCCAAATCCCATGAATGAGGAAAAATGAACAGAGGAAATGAAGCTTCTTTAAGTTTCTAAACTTCACTTTACAAGTTAATAAAAAGATGTGAGTTGTTTTGTTTTTGTTTTTAAGGTGTGTAACTGATAGAACAATGTTTTACAGGCCCTTGTGAATTTTACATGCTGGCACCATACCCTCAGCCTACCTTAAAAGAAGTTTTAGGAGACTACCACCCAAACTGTGTTTAATATCAAGACTTGCCAACAATGTACGCTACGTGCTCAGTATTTCCCCATATCAAGCCTCACGTGAGAACTGCTGTCATATCAAAGATAGTAAAACTTTCACTTCCCAAAGATAGCTTTAAGAACAGTGTGCACTGACTAGTCATTTATGGCCAGGTTTTAATGCATAACTGCAATTTAATCTCATAGAGTAAAATCTTAATTTTAAATTATATTGCCCTTCGTCCTGGTTTTTAATGTTTTATTTTACTTTCACTGTTATATTATCTGACATTTATTGAAGGCTAACGATGTGCCAGCTAATATGCTAAATACTTTCCATGGATTACTCTGTTTAATACTCATATCAGTCAGTCTATTCTCTAGCATAAGACTCTAAAGAGAGACTTAGAGAGACTAAGTATCTTGCCCCCAAACACTTAGTTTATAGATAGGGGAGCTGGAATGCAAGACAGTCTAATTCAGGCCTAAGAACTTAAGAGTTTGTAGATTATTGCATATTTTGGTAAGTTGTCTTATATAATTTATTGAATGAGGTGGTAACATAAATAAATGATTAAAAACACAATGGTGTTTTATAAATGTGCAGTGGAGAAAGGATGATATTCTAGGGAAAAAGTTTGTCATATTGAAGGTTTAGCTTTTAAATTTAATTTTCAAATTTTCTTTACATACTTACAAATCTTTGAGATAGAACTTTCTGTATTACTCAAGAGCTTTAAAAATTAGAAAATATAGGAGACTATAAGATCAAACAATAAGCAATTACAGTATATCTTCCTGTGTGCATGTTTCTTTGGAGATTGCAGAAAGCAGAAGCATGTTCTTTTCATTTAAGAGTTAAAACTAAGTCAGGAAGTAAAACTAGTATTTGTAAAATAATTGAGTAGCAATTAAGTGCTAAACTGTATTGTAGTCCATAAGTCTGAGAACAGTTCAGAAAAGGAAGAGCTAAGTGTGAGATGCATTGCCAGGGCAGGATTCTTGAAGCAGACATTTAAAGTGAATTTTAAATGGACAAAATAATGCCTATTTTGAAGAAAAGGTTATGTAAGAACCTTTAGTAACTGTAAACAAACCAAGGGAGCGACAAAGAATAAAACTGCTCTATTATAATTTATAAGACTACTCTGGTTAAAACATGATTTTAACAGCACCAGTGACTTTTATATGCCAGTTAATCAACCGAAATGCTAAACCTAGAGCATCTGTCTACCCTGCATATTCACGTGGCAGGCTACTTGTGTTTCAAGGGTTAAGCCAGATGGGAAATTTCCAATATGGATGCTAACAGATTGGAATCATGTCTAGGATTTCCACTGTCAGGTAAGGACCACATAGTAACCCTTTCATAAGGTGTCTATGACCTTCCAGAACACGGTCCTTACTTGCTGAATAGGCATATAAATAAAAAGCGAAGCTTCATTAATACCAGTTCGAGCTCTCCTATTGGTGACACAAAAAAGCCATCTTTCATCAAAATCTTAACCCAGCTCCCACTGACTGAGTCTCCTGCAGAGAAGGACCCAGACCCAGACCTCACTTTCACACTTCAGTGCTCGAGCCATTCAGTCAAGTACCTCGAAAGGACCTCTTTAGTTACAGCAGCCCTGGGCTGGTCCTCATTTCCTTAAATGCATTTTAATAGCAAGAATAATTTTGATCACATTCATCTCAAAGTTTGCAAGGATCCCCAACCAATCCCCGCAGAGGAAGGAGCATAACCAATCTGGGTTTGATTTGTTATATATACAGTAAAGTATATATACCTCCTCACAGTCATGAATGTTTAAATGCTCTTCGTACAAAAGCAATCGAGAAAATTCCTGTGGGTTTTTAAAAATGAGATCTTGAGAAATACATACAAACAGATCCCCCCTCTACTCCACCCAGCAATATTTTCGGGCCTTAGACTCACTGTGTCTTTTTATTTATTATTTATTTATTTATTTCACTTTTTTTTTTTCACTGTGTCTTTTTAAAACAAATTGCAGGCTCCTTATGGGCAGGAAATAGGTCTTCTGCTTTGGTGCTGCCAGTTGCCTACAGAACAACGTTTGCTGCAGGTGCCAGCCAGGCTGCTACAAGGATAAGCTCGCAAGAATACTGGCCACAAAATGTGAGAAATCATGGGAAAGAAACATCCTCACAATTCCCAGTACTTTCCAGTGGTCTTACCTTGATCCCCAGATGGATACCTGCAGAGCCTCCTTACTAGGGGCCTAGTAAGGAGCCGACATACAACCCAGAAGAGGAAGAGATGGACAGTGGAAGATAGGGAGTAAAGTGCATCCCTGTCTCCTCCCCTTCAGTTGCTCACTAGGTAATACCAGTTCTCGTGGTGTTTGGGGGAAGAGAGGCGGTAACAGGATGAAGAGATAGGCCTCACCTCTATTCTTTTTTAAGAAGGCCATCTAGTGTGGCACTAGTTGGGAATCAAAGAATGGAAGTGCTGAGTATTCAGTGTCAAGATCATCAGTGAAAAGAGCCAAAATCCCACTTCCCAGCCACCACCCCAGTGACACTAGGTCTTTGGTAATCATCAGTGACAATTCCAGTCAAGGAATTAAGGATCAGCTATACCATGATGACGGGACTGTCCTATAATTAAATCAGTGTTCTGTCATCACGGTCCCTCGCCGTTACCATGTCCTAAGTAGAACTGCCTTAAGCACAAAGACTTTAAAGTCATTTGGACAATATCTGTAAAGGTAGAAGAATCTAGGTTGGCAAAACAAACCTCTTCAGTCATAGGTGTATTTCTGTAATACAGGGTTTATTCCGCGTGAGTGATCCATTATTTTCTGCGGGGCGGGTATGGGTCTAACAAAGGCAAAGGATTTTGTTTTCGCTGTACAACCCAAACATACTAAGCACTCACTTCTGCCAGGGAATGAGACTATCTCCTCCAGTCTTAGACACAAAGAGCTCTTAGACGTGGCCAGAGTCCTTTACGAGACAGGGAGACTCTATGTATTTACAGATACTCCTTTTTACTTGCTTCAGATCAGTAATTAGATTTCTACTGGCACAGGGGAAAATTAAATGAACCACAGAGGTATAAATCATGGCCTGCTGCAGGAAGCGGAATGCCTGTTTGGATTTCAAACACGGCCAGCTCCCTAAATGCTGGGGTAACCCCCCTGAGGTATCCATAAATATTTAACGATGGCCGTGGCATTCACTTTGTTTCCCTGAAGTTGCCACTCTGCTTTCTACTTCATAGCTTTCGCACATGGCTTTGTGGCATTTTCTCTATGCCATAGTGGAGTCCTATGCACCCTTCAAGCTCCAGCTCATATGTGATTTCCCAGGGGATATCTTCATCATTCCATCCCCTGCTCCTTCCAAGGAATGTCTTCTCTGTTACCTGGCACATTTTTCTGATTCCATCTAACACACTGTAGTGATTATGTGTTTACACATCCAGCTTCCACAGCAGATGGTGGGGCCTTGGGGCCCAAGTTAATATATTATTTTTTATGACATTTTATTACATTTATGACTTTCCCAGCATGCTACTTGACTCTTGTAGCTATTTAATTGATCTTCGATAAACTAGCAGGAAGAAAGTTGTTTGATTCATAAGAGCATTTTTTCTCTCTTATAAAATTCCTTTGTTGTTCCTTTAACCATTTCATTTAAAAAGCTTCTCTCTTTTGCTCTCTTTTCTTGAGTCATTTATGTCCTTTTCATCTAATTCATATTAAAAGAAAAAATATATCTGCATATACTATTACAATTATCTTTTCTGTGTGCATCCCAGTTAGTGAGTTGGTTTTTTAATATAGAGTCTGCACACTGTGCAATACCAACAAATGAAGCGGTTAAGTAAGGCAAGGATTCTGCCTCATAAAACTAGAGATGGGAAATCCTAGGAAATCTGTTGCATTGACCTTGTTATTACACGATTCTTTCCTACAGTCCATATTTAGTGCTTTGTTATTCTTTTTTTTTTTTAAGATTTTATTTATTTACTTAAGATAGAGACAGTGAGAGAGAGCATGAGAGGGTCAGAGTGAGAAGCAGACTCCCTGTGGAGCTGGGAGCCGGATGTGGGACTCGATCCCGGAACTCTGGGATCATGACCTGAGCTGAAGGCAGTTGCTTAACCAACTGAGCCACCCAGGCGCCCAGTGCTTTGTTATTCTTAAATGACATAATGCTAAGGCGTGCTCTACCTCAAGACTCTTCCAGAGTTCTAGTTATTATAAACAATAATTTATTATAAGACCAAATTTCCATTTTCTGTTTTAAACAAAATCTCCTTTCACAAATTATACCATTGGATCAAGCACCTTTAGAGTATGTACATATTTTAATTTTATAATTATAATGTGAATAAAAATTATATCTCCTTTCAAAAAGGATAGGTTCTTTTTTTTTTTTCATTGCCACAATGGGATTTGATGAATGAGCTCACATTTTGTACGTTTTGTTTAGATGTACAATAATTAGTTTTTCATCTTAGATATCATGATGAGAAATTATGTTATTGTGCTGTACTTGTATCCTCAGGTTTAGGGGAAAATGATAATGGCAGTCCATAAAGCTAATGAAATTGTATATAATCACAGACTACTCAGTACAATTAATGATTTAGGAGCCTGGGCTGTCCCAGAAGGCCTCGACTCTGATAATCTTGTCCTAAACTTTTATTTTAATCATCATGCCAACCACCAAATGGTTCAGCCAAGCAGCTAACAAGGGTCTTCAGTAGATAGTCTAGATCATAGGAGCTAATATGGCAATGAGCTTTGGATAGAAATCCAAGTTTTTACTGCTCCTAAGCCACATGGCAAGAGCCTCCTAGAAAATTTTTTTTTCAAAGTTATCTGTTGAAGGGAACAGTCTAGTGAAGCAAAGAGAACACCTCTGGTCAGGATATTTGAGCAAAGACTTAAAAGGCTCCATGGGAAAATAATAGCTTGACTCTAAAGCTTTAGTTGTAAATCACTAGATGTGATAAAAGAAACTGAAGAAACAAAATAATTACGACAACCTTTTTTCAGTACATTCAGTTAACCTACAAATACCAAAACACGAAGGTCTTTAAAAGAGAAATCCTTTTATACTTAAAACTACCTTTGGATGTATAGGCTTAACAACTGTACATAGAGTTTATTCAAGTTCCTTCTTCTTTGTGTAATCACAAGGGTGTGAGACAAATCCAGCTTTGTTTGGCTCAACAAACACAGAACACTCAGAGTAACTGAAGAACCACCCCCTCTAATGTCACCTCTTCCTTAACAACCACTTCAAAATCATATAAAACAGTAGGTCTGCCCTTCCTTTCAGAGTCAGATGCTCAAGGCCACTAAACTTTTACATAGTCCTAGCTCAGTCGGGGAGAAAAATAATTCTAATTTCAACTGTTACCTTACCTTGAAGAACTTCCATGGGGAGAACCGTCCAGGCATTTTCCAGGTAGGAAATATAAATATAGCGAGCTGTATTGCAGGCCAGACCAATGTAAAGAACCCTTAAAAGTAAACGAAAGTAAATAAGTTGAGGCCCTGTACGAGACATAAAACATACAAATATTACATACATTTCCCCCTGTCCAAACCATCCGTCATCTAGCACTGTTCAAACTTAGGAGTTGAAAAGCTAAAGGACAACTAAATTTAACCATGAACTCTAAGGAATAAGAAAACTGCCTCTAACATATCTGCCCTCAGTCTTTTCAAAACACTTGTTAATATAAAAGCGAACATCACCCTTCCTGAAACTTAATTAGTAACACAGCCAATGCTTTTTTAAGATAGTCTGGGCACACTGCCATCTGTAATGACATTACTGGCTTCCTTCCCAATGGCTGTAGGGTAAATATGCCTGGGATTACAGCTCCTTCACTGTGATGGGGAAAGGACAGGATAAAAATGAGAACATGCCTATGAACGTGGTCTCACATGCAATACCCAAGACACCACGAAGTTTTGTAAGGAGACTCTCAAGGTCATCAAAAACTATCATCCAATGATGAATAATAAACAATTTGGAAATCAAATACTTTCTTCCTATCAGTTCAACTGATATGTCTTCATTATTTAAAAATAAATCCATGATATTATATGCTGACCAAACTCATAAATACGGATCAACCTCGCTTTCTCCCTCACAAACACCCCCACCAAAATTATGAGAAAAACAAAGGCCTTAAGTTGTGCATCCAAGCACAGGGATACACTCTCTCTCACTCTGAACTGGATGAGCTGGTTTGGAAGCAAATGGTGGCTGCTTCTTTGTACAAAATACAACCCGATGGTAGGGATTTCTGTTTCCGGTTTTCCATTTTCCCTTAATCTTCCTAATCGTAATGCTTTTCTTTTTTTCTAAATTCAAGTGGATGAAAACTCGAAGGTAAAAGAAATAAGCCAATAAGATAGTCAGTGGTATTTTCCTAATCTTGCTCAACTACATTTTTATATTAAAATCATTCCCATAAACACTGTTTTCTTTTCCCAACCTTGAATCGAGGAAAGGAAAGCTTTGAGCCATCCAGCTGGTATTAACTGCAAATATGGAACAGAAGGATAGGAGAAAGACAGAAAAGGGGTGAGGGGTAGAGATAGGACAGGAAATGGATATTAAAAGGGATTTAGGACACCTTCAGTATTGAAAAGCTCTGGGTTATATTCTGTGGACATTATGTGCTTTGTACATAATGTATGTTTTGAGGAAGAAAGTATATATTTCAATCCTGTGTGATAAAAGATTTCCTGAACAAACTAGCTATAGATCCATTAACCAGGGTCCCTCTGCTAGGAAACAACAGCAACAAAAAAAGCCCACAAGAAATTAAAGTGCAAAATATATTACACAAACATACAAGTTACACAAACCTATGTCTTCTTTTTCAGTTCTAATGTAGTTTGTTGATGACCCTGACATAGCCTAACTCAGGGGTCAGTAAACATTTCCTATAAACGGCCATACTATACCATAAGTAGTTTAGGCTTTGTATGTCTCTTGCAACTACTCAACCTTGCCGTTGGAGTGTGAAAGCAGCCACAGACACTATGTATGTGGGTGAGCATGGATGGCTGTGTTCCAATAAAATTTGGATTACGAACAGTGAAATTTAAATTTCATAGACAGTTGACCTCTGAACAATGCAGGAGTTAGGGGTGCAGACCCCCCACACAGTAGAAAATCCACATATAACTTTTGACTTCCCCCAGAATTTAACTACAAATAGTCTGCTATTGACTGGAAGCCTTACCAATAACATAAACAGTCAATGCATATTTTCATGTCATATATATTATATACTGTATTATTGAAATAAGATAGAAAAAAATGTTATTAATAATCCACAGGTCCTGGCCTAAAACTAAGCCACAGTCAATCAGCCCAGTTTGAGAGGTCAATTGTGCTGTGCCTTCACATGTCTACCATGTGGAATTCAGTCACTGAAGTCTCTAACTTCTGGGACCCTCAGGTCTCAGATTGCCCCCAAGAAGCCAGGTGGCTATCAGCTTGATATAGCTGACAGACAGCTTTTGCTTCTGTCCCACATTTCTGATCTCACAATTGAGAGTCCTTCAGGACCAAACAGATGCCTTACAGGAGAAAGGGGAAACAAGAAATATCCATGACAAGTTACTCCATCTCTCTGAGCCTCAGTTTCTTCCTATATCAAGCAGAGATAATAACATCTATGTTGCAGGCTAGTTGTGATAATTACAATACAGTGAATCACTCAGAATAATCACTCAGTAAATCACAGTGGCATCATCATCATTTTAAAGAAAAGTATCCGAGCACCCTTCTGTTTTCTGACAAAAGCGAGAGGAACACTAGCATTTCTTCCTCACCAACCATTCTGGGGCAGCCAGTGGCGTCAAGAAATCAGCAAGGGTAAAATTGTGAGCAGAAAGGAAGGCAACATTTTGATCTATGAAAAGGGAAAGAAGTAGTTTTTATTCACATATGTATATATATAATAATATACAATATATATTATTATAAAATAAGTATTTATTAAATAGTCACTTAAAAGTATTTCAGCAACCTAAGAATCTCTTTAATACCTGAATATGATATATACACTGCCATATTATTCACCGTTATGGGCTGAATTGTGTCCCCATGAAATTCCTACATTGAAGTCCTAAGTCCTAACCCCCGATACCCTAGAGTGTGACTATGTATAGAGATAGGGCCTGTAAAGAGGTAATTACGGTAAAATGATGTCGTATGGGCGTGTCCTACTCCACTTTGACTGGCGTCCTGGTAAGAAGAGAGGAACCAGGCCAGAGACAGGCACAGAGAGAAGATCCAGTGAAGAAGCAGAAGAAGACAAGCCAAAGAGGAAAGTCCCTCAGAAGAAATGCAACCTGCCGACATCTTGCTCTTGGACTTTAGGCTTCCAGAACTGGGAGGAAATAAACTTCTGGTTTTTTAAGCCATCCAGTCTGTGATGCTTTGTTATTGCAGCCCTGGCAAATGAATTCATGCACACTCATGAAATTAAGGATTTGCTAATAAAAAGAAATTCAAAATGTTTTACTAATCTTCTTCTGGACAAATTGTTTACACTGAATTTAGAGCACTTGTTCAGATTCCTAGACTATTCCTAAGCACTACAAGGTCTGAAAATATGAAGAATAGGGTAAAAAATGCTTCTCAGTGAGATACAGATACTTACTGAACACCTAAAATAAACAAGTCGGGAGACAACATCACTGCTTTCCTGTATCACAACAGGAAGTCAGTAAGTATAAAATTAAGCAAGAAATAAAGGCAATTTTAAAATAGGTTGTTGGTATAAGTGAACTTACCTATTAAGAGGAGGAACACAATTGGTAAGATGCAAATGATTTAGCAGAAAACAACTAAACCATGGAAAACCCAAATCACTTGTCAAATACTTGATTCTGTATTTGA
>CM052810.1:135523937-135539273 GCA_028533885.1 Nasua narica | reverse complement strand
CCCCCCCCCCCACACACTTGCAGTTCAACCTAATATGGCTAACCCATGAGCCTTTGAAGGATTCAGAGTAATAAATTCTTTTACTGGCTTTCCCCACTGTCAACCAAGGTTTCATTTTTCTGAGATCTACTAGGTTATTTACCAATTGTCTAAGTATATTCTAGCTTCCAGAATCTTATTTTATTGCTCCATTTATGGGCTCTTTAATTCTCCTAGCCTGGATTATGACTTTAAAAATTTGTCTGTGTGCATGTGTCTGTGTGTTCATTTTAGTGGAGTTTAGGGATGAAAGTCAGATGTGCTCAATTGCCATCTTCACCCAGAAGTGTCATATAACTTTTATGTACTTTAAAAACAACACGTATTTCAAAAAAAAAAAAAAAAAAAAAACAAAAAACAACACGTATTTCTTTAAGTTTGAGCTCAGAAATGAAATTAATTTAGAAAATAAGTCCAGGGCCCCTGGGTGGCGCAGTTGGTTGGGCGACTGCCTTCGGCTCGGGTCATGGTCCCGGAGTCCCGGGATCGAGTCCCACATTGGGCTCCCGGCTCCGTGGGGAGTCCGCTTCTCACTCTGACCTGCTCTCTCTCACTCTCTCTCTTTCCTAATAAATAAATAAATAAAATCTTTTTTTTTAAAAAAAAAGAAAATAAGTCCAAAGGAGAATTATTGTTCTTTTCAGGTGATGAGATGGAATTGGAGCCACTGACTTGGATAGATGAAGGCACTAATGGTGAAAAAAACATAAGTCTGGAACATTGAGAAAAATCAGCTGGACAGCAAAAGATAGCATTTTGCTTTTCCTTGAAGTTTTGTGGGAAAAACAGATTTTCCTTTACGCAAAGGAAAACATGGCTTGGGAACTAGATAGAGTTGGGGGTTGCACAACATTGTGAATGTACTAAATTCCACTGAATTGTTTACTTAAAATGGTTAATTTTATGTTGTGTGAATTTTACCTCAAATAAAAAAAAATGGCTTAAACCTAAAAATAAGAAACACAAGAACATTTTTAAAACTTACAACTACATTGACATCTGGCTTCGGAGGGGGGAGGGGTAAAAGATCAATTGACTTACGACACAGGTCTCATTACGTTGTGTCTGCTGTTTGCCTAACAGCTCTTTTTTAAATGTTTGCAAGCCTCATTCTGGAAGATTTTCAGCAAGTTAGTCTTCATTTTGGGAAAAAGGTTGAGCAAGATCTATTCCAAGGGGTAGCAAGTGAAGTTATTCCTCTCTGGTATAGAAGGTGAAAGGAATTACTGTGTATTTAATGTATATACCTCCTACATCAGAATATATTGATTGCAGCTTGACAAATCTTTTTTTTTTTTTAAAGATTTTTTTTAAATTTATTTATTGGAGACAGAGACTGAGAATGAGAGGGGAGAAGGTCAGAGGGAGAAGCAGACTTCCCGCAGAGCTGGGAGTCCGATATGGGACTCGATCCTGGGACTCCAGGATCATGACCTGAGCCAAAGGCAGTCGCTTAACCAACTGAGCCACCCAGGCGCCCCTTTTTTTTTTTTTTTTTTTTGCAGCTTGACACATCTTGATGCAAGCAAGACCTCTGGACTCTTTAATTATCTGTATAATGGCAGAAAGGGAAATTCTGATGGAATGTGGCACAATTTCTATAAATTTGTACCATTGATATATTGCTTATCTTCCATATGAAACACCCTGTCTTATAAAAAGGTTTAATAGCATTTCATTATCCAGAATGTAGCATTTGGCAGTTTATTGTGGTGCATTGGAGTGTACAGCTTAAAGCCGTGGTATTAGGGTTTGGACCGTCACTCTGCCACTTCTGAGTTATTGAAGCTCATCATGCCTCATTTTTCTCTTGTGTAATCCGGAGAAAATAGTAGGGATATTGTGATAAGTATGAATTAACACATTTAAAGATCTCTAAGTGTTGCCTGGCACGGAGTCAGCACTCCGTGAATGGTATCTGCTATTTTTTTCTGATGTTTTCTTAAACTTCAATCCATAAAAGCACACCTGGAAAAACGTATGGAATATATACAACATAAAAAAACTATTTCCTTACCAGGATACATTTGTCATGGCTGTAGTGACCAACTCCAGGTGCAAATGTGCAGTTGACTCCCTCTTTCCCATCATATTCATGGTTGTGGTTAAAAGCTTATTTCTACTTTTCTACAGAAGCTGAACGGTTTTAGCTACCTTTATTTTCTAAAAGTTCTGCACTTCAAACGTGCAGTAGATTTGTTTGAAAATTAAACCAAGACACTGTTAATACTATTTATTTTCAATTCTCTGTATTTGGTTTTGACATAATCCCTATCATTTGTACATTTTTACTAGGAATCAATGAAAAGATTTGAGAATGAATCTGAGCTATAAACCTGCCATTGGAACATGTAATTAGTTAGTCAGTGGCCACAAAGAGTATTTGATTCTTTGAAAGCTATTTTTCTTTTTTAGTATTGTATGGCTGCAAGTGATAAAGGGGAGAATTCTCTCTCACAGTTACTATTTTCAGCTGTAGTTTGAAACTCCTCAGCTTCTTGCAAGAAGAAAGTCTGGGTTTAAATGTTATTTTCATACTAAGCCACCTTTAAAATTTTACTTTACAGATAAACGATCAAGATTCTGAAGGTCATAAATTTTCTGATGGTGGTGGTAAGCCATGGCGTCAGATGATAAAGTCGCCATCTTAACTGATGATGAAGAGGAACAGAAGAGAAAGTATGTGCTTGCTGATCCCTTTAATGGTATTTCCAGGGAACCAGAACCATCTTCCAATGAAACGCCCACCTCCACAGAAACAGCCCCTATTCCTGAGGAGGAAATAGACTGGATAGAGAAACATTGTGTCAAAATAAACAATGATCTTCTCATATCCAAGGTCTTCTATTTTTTCTTCTACTCTGCCTATGGCTCTCTTTACCCGCTCTTGCCTGTGTATTATAAACAGCTGGGAATGTCACCCAGCCAGAGTGGATTGCTAGTAGGTATCCGATACTTCATTGAATTCTGCAGTGCCCCGTTTTGGGGTGTAGTTGCAGATCGCTTTAAAAAAGGCAAAATCGTCCTCCTCTTTTCTCTTTTGTGTTGGGTTTTATTCAACCTGGGCATCGGATTTGTCAAACCTGCCACCTTGAGATGTGTACCAAAGATTCCCCCAACACCTCATCCCACTAATTCAAGTCACCTGCTAACTGTCCCGCCAACCAGTGCTTCCCTTACCACATCCCCAAGAATGCGGGAGAAGAGGAGCCTGCTCCCTTCCACCTGGCCTGTGATGCTAGAAACGGGGCCCAATGTCACAGAAACTGTCATCTTTTCGACAGCTCCAAACAAGACCAGTGTGCCCACTCTGCAACCTCAGACAGATGAAATTACTGACCATATTATGGACTTGACCTTAAGTCCAAGCACAGCAACCCCTGCCTTCCCGGGAAACGTAACCAGAGAGACAACCACCGCAATCGTCACCACCACCAAATCTTTACCTTCCAATCAAGTCACTCTTGTTTACGATCAACAAGAAGTGGAGGCTATATTCCTGGTGATCTTGGTAGTCGTCATAATAGGAGAATTTTTCAGTGCCTCTTCGGTCACCATTGTGGACACAGTAACACTCCAGTATCTGGGAAAACACAGAGATCGCTATGGATTGCAGCGCATGTGGGGCTCCCTGGGCTGGGGCCTGGCGATGCTGTCTGTGGGCATCGGGATAGACTACACTCACACAGAAGTGCTCATTGATGGAAAGGGGTGTAAACCCCCTGAGTATCGGAACTACCAGATCGTCTTCATCGTCTTTGGAGTTCTCATGACCATGGCTTTGATCGTCGCCACTCAGTTCCGGTTCCGCTACAACCATTTCAAAAACAATGACAACAAAGGAAAAGAGGTGGAGATCCCTCAGGTGGAGAGAAACAACTCCACAGAGTCTTCTGAGGAGACCCCAACCACCATGAGCCACTCACAGGCCTTCAATTTTTGGGACTTAATCAGACTGCTCTGCAGTGTGCAATATGGCTCCGTGTTGTTCGTGGCGTGGTTTATGGGTTTTGGATACGGCTTTGTGTTCACCTTTCTCTACTGGCATTTGGAAGACCTGAATGGAACTACAACCCTCTTTGGGGTCTGTTCGGTCCTGAGCCATGTGTCTGAGCTGACAGCTTATTTTTTTAGTCACAAGCTTATTGAATTGATTGGCCACATCAGGTAAGAATATGCCTATTACTCCTGCTGCCCCTCAGTAATTGAATCTCATCGTTTTACAATTTACAGCTCCTGTTAGCACATCTAAGAAAATTATAATTTGCTTTGGGGGTGGGGTTGGAATGGGAATGGGGCTTGGTGTTGCTCTTCCTCCTTAAAATAGAAACCAAAGGAAGGAAGTAATGAACCTTCTTGGATTATCTAAAACAAACAAACAATGCTGCTTCCTGTCTGTATGCTAAGAGGCTCTTGCAGTAAATGTTTTCAGGTATAGGAGCACAAATTTAGTGAGCTAGAGTAGTCTGTGGACTTTGAGGGGTCCACTGGTCCCAGGCATTTGTGAAGGAGGTTTTAAGTGGGTAAAGTGGATTAGGTTCTTTCAGCCTTCAGTTCTTGTCAGCCTCTCGTTGACACAGAGCTTGAATATATGGTTCATAAGGATGTCCATTATATTTAAGGAGGCTGTACCCCACCGTAATCGCTAATCCATGATACTACATGGAGGAGATTCTTGTATGATTTTTTCCTGATTGTTACATCCATCTCTGCATTTTTGCCTGCTGTGAAGACATGGGACATTTAAAAATCTTCCTTTTACCTAAATTTCCCATGGAATCTTTTTAGTAAAAAAAAAAAAATCTGTAAATGCCCAGTGTTTCTTTTTTTTTTTTTAAAGATTTATTTTATTTAATTGAGACAGAGAGAGAGAGAGAGAATATGAAAGGGGAGAGGTCAGAGGGAGAAGCAGGCTCCTCTCAGACCAGGGAGCCCGATGTGGGACTCGATCCCGGGACTCCAGGATCATGACCCGAGCTGTAGGCAGTCGCTCAACCAACTGAGCCACCCAGGCGCCCCTACCCAGTGTTTCTTATGTAATGTTTCTCACCATTAATGTTTGTTTGAAGTTGACCAAATAGTACCTTGCTTTTTATAAGTCTTCCTGCTCTGTTGTTGGCTATAAAACTAGACCCAGCTACACGTAAGCATTCTTAGCTCAAAGGAAAGTATGGCATATCTTTCCCTAAAATTCGAAAAGGCTGTAACTGAAAGAAAGCAACCAAGTGTGTTTGTGTGTGGTCATTATTAAGTCTGTCTCTGACAAATTAAAAAGGAGGAATGGATATGGATAAGATTTAAGAAACTCATATTTTTTTCCTTTCCTGGTAAGTGAAGATTTTAATTAATTAATAACTTACATAATTTGATTTTGATTTAAAGCTTCAGCCTAGAATCATTCTTTCCCCAAACAATTGTGAATATTTTTTTCTTGTTTGGTTGGTTTTGCTTTGGGAAGCTGTGTCCTGCTGCTTTTGTTTCTCAAATCTTTGACCCCTTTGTTGTCACTAAACAAAGTCAAGCATTGTGTAGATGGTTCCCAGACCCACAGGGTCCCCAAGGCACATTCAGTGGAACCAATTTGAAAAGAGTCTTGTAATATTAAGGACTTCGACTTTTTAATGTCCTTAACTTTGTCCAGGTCATGTTTTCATTCTCTGAGCTTTGTGGATTGACCATGATGCATTTAGACACTTCTCTTCAGCGTGAGTGTATGAGGGGTTCCTCTCCTCAACTAAGCATCTTTTTAAAAAAATATTTTATTTATTTATAATAAAATTTATCTTATTTATTTATAATAAATAAATAAATAGAGAGAGTGAGCATGTAAGCAGGGGGAGCAGAAGGTAGAGGGAGAGTGGGACTCGATCCCAGGACCCTGGGATTTTGAACTGAGCTGAAGGCAGAGGCTTAACCAACTGAGCCACCCAGGCGTTCCTTAAACAAAAATCTTTAAAATCACAGTCATTTATTCCCAGAAAGATACTCAGGTCTCATAAGTGAACAGAATTCCTAAATGTCATGGTTTAATCAGTCACTAGCACTAATTGAATACTGACTGTGTACAGAGTATGAATATGTGTTCTATTTTCAAAGAAATTGTTAGGCTCTTCTCGCGTGCTAAGAAAAGGAAGTTTCTTTTCTGTCTTTGCCTTTTGTCTGAGGTGTGTATTTTCATGATAAAATCCTAGCAGTTTTACTTCTAATTTTGGTAAGTATGTGAAGCTTATACTTGTTTTTTTTTTCTTTTTCTCCTGAGCATTATTAATTACTCACTACTTAAAAACCTACAGCCCAGGGGCACCTGGAATGTTCAGTTGGTTAGGCTTCTGCCTTCAGCTCAAGTCATGACCTTAGGGTCCTGGGATCAAGGCCCCTCGTTGGGCTCCCTGCTCAGCAAGGGATTCTGCTTCTTCCTCCCCCTTTGCCCCTTCCCCTTGCTCGTGTTCTCCCTCTCAAATAAATAAAATCTTAAAAACCAAAAAAAAAAAAAACAAAACAAAACCTATAGCTCACTCTAATTTTCTGGCTTTATGTCCAGAGAACATCTTTCTTTTCTTATTTAATGATGTGATGGAAGAAAAAGGTTCTTGTGGCCATATTGCTGTCCCAAGAGTCTACTGGGATTCCATCAATTTGTGGTCTTTATCTCTTTTGGATTTTAATTCTGTCCATTAAACATACTATCTTAACTACTTTTAAAAGATTCTATTAGCTGGCTTGTGATTTTGCCCACTATTCAAGCAGAACAGATAGGTTTCTTTTGGTAAGAATTTGGGGAGCCCAATCACGTGGGCAGTTGAGATTTGGGGGTTTGAAAACGTGATGATGACAGTTCTAAACTCACTAGAACACTATCATACATTAAATAGTTGACAAAGAGGTGCGCCTGGGTGGCTCAGTGGGTTAAAGCCTCTGCCTTTGGCTCAGGTCATGATCTCACGGTCCTGGGATTGAGCCCCACATGGGGCTCTCTGCTCAGCGGGGAGCCTGCTTCCCTCCCTCTCTGCCTGCCTCTCTACCTGCTTGTGATCTCTCTCTCTCTCTCTGTCAGATAAAGAAATAAAATCTTTAAAAAAAATAGTTGACAAGGAGAAATTATCTTTCCATGATTGATAGTCTTTTATGATTTCCTTACAGGATTTTTTTTTTAAAGATTTTTATTTATTTATTACAGAGCAAGAGACTGAGAATGAGAGGGGAGAAGGTCAGAGGGAGAAGCAGACTTCCTGCAGAGCCGGGAGTCCAATATGGGACTCGATCCCAGGACTCCGGGATCATGACCTGAGCTGAAGGCAGTTGCTCAACCAACTGAGCCACCCAGGCGCCCAATCCTTCCTTACAGGATTTTAAGGAAGGATCTGTCTGTGGCTCTTATGTATGCATGTACATTTTTTCAATATTCTGTGACTATCTTATTGGGAGTTTGTTTGCAGGAGTCAGTACTACCATAAAAATTAGAAATATCCTAATGTGGTCAGAAGTAGATTTGCCACAACTTATTTATATGGATTCGTAAGAAAAATTTGTATCAGAAAACAGTTTTTTAATAGCACGTCCAATTTTGAAGTACTTAGTTCTTTAATAGTTACACAGTTGGGGGCCTAGTTTTTCAGGGAATAAACTATCAGTCTAACCATACACATACATACACACACAGAGTAAATGATTTCTGGGTTTTGATCTTGGATTTTGTCCTCCTCTGGAAAGTAGTTTTCTTAGGTGAGTAGGATAATGCTTAATATTTCCACTCAAAAGGTAAATTTCTTTTGATGTGAAATCATGACACTTTGGAATTTATAGCAAGTATATTTCTAGGCTAATTTATATAGAGATGATAACTAGACTTCTTTAACTAGAAATGTAAATGTGTCTTAAGGGTATATTTATCCGACTGAATGTCTTAACAGCCATGAGTAAGGTTGTGGTCAGAATACATTACAGTTAATCATTTGTAAATTTGTAAATCGTTACTATCCAATATTAGGCCATCACCTATGTTATTTGATTGACATTTATTTATATCTTAAGGGACACAAAAATCTAATCAATCGGGCGCCTGGGTGGCTCCGTTGGTTAAGCGACTGCCTTTGGCTCAGGTCATGATCCTGGAGTCCCAGGATCGAGTCCCATTTCGGACTCCCGGCTCTGCGGGAAGTCTGCTTCTCCCTCTGACCTTCTCCCCTCTCATTCTCAGTCTCTGTCTCTAATAAATAAATAAAAAAATCTTTAAAAAAAATCTAATCAATCAACTTAACTTTGCCCTAAAATTCTTGTACTCAAGGTCAGTTTTGCCATGCAGATATTTACCAGAAGGGGGTAATAGATTAACCATTTTTAGTCATTAATTACTACTTAATAGTAGCTAAGTATCCCAGCGAGCTAGCCAGTCAGCTTGGGGAAGAAGGAAATATGTGATGCAAATATCAAGAGGAGGAAAACAGGTTTTCCTGGTGTGGGAAGACCAAGAACAGAGAACAAGACACTGGGCTACCTGCTGAGGTCAGGTGGGAGGTAGGACATGACACTTTTTCACTGAAGGAATGGCAATCAGCATTATAAGAACAAAGAAATTCTGCTGTTGGGGTGGTCAGGGAAGGCTTCACAGAGGAGGGAGAATTTGAGCCAGCCACCGAAGGATTTGGAGAAATCTTGTTCATTTACTTATGTTTTGCTTCTTCTCCTCTCCCTTGTTCTATCCATGGTTTCATGCCATATTAGCTGATTCTCGATCTGCTGATTCTCAGATCCTGTCCTCACCGGGAATGGCAGGCTGCTGATTTCTGCAGGGTGCCTTCCCCAAGACCTGGTCTCCTGGCTGCTGCCTGGAGAACCACCTGCAGTGGTTCTCAACCAGCAGCACAGCGGGAACGCTTTTAGGACTCCTACTGCCCAGGCTGCACTCAGACCTATTACTCAAGACTCTGTAGGGCTGAACCCAGGCATTCACCTTTTTGAAGTTCCCAGCTGATTCCACGGTGCGACCAGGGTTGAGAACCACCAAGCGGGTGAGAGGCACAGGTGGAGGACTTGTGGAGGGACGAAGGGAAAAAATCCAGGGCACTTCCTTTTCTTTTTTTAGCTCAGGCAGTGTCTTTCATGAGTTTTGGCAACTGGTTCCTCTCATCCTTTCAGGTGGTTCTTTCCTGGCTGTGGCCCTTTCCTCAGAGGCAGATCCCTGCTTAGCCAGTGTGGCTCTCTCTGTGCAGCCCTCTGCTCTCCAGTCTCCACCCCACTCCCCAGACTCTCAGTCTGTCTCCTCAGCTCTGGAGACCTCTGCGCCCTCCCGGCTCAGGCAGCATCTCTGAGAGCCCTGTGCCTCCTTGTGGCCCACCCCAGTGGTGGCCCTGAGCCCTGGCGACAGGCTCCTTCTGTCAGCCTCCCAACTGGGACCTGGCAGAGGCTGCCCGAGTTCTCTCACCAGACTGGACTTCTCAGCTCGTCCTTGCAGTTCTTGATGAAAATGCAAAAATAACATGGACCTTAAGCAACTATTTTCTCTTCTCATTTCTTAAAGGAGTATTCTTTCTTTTCTTTTTTTTTCCCAGGAGGGAGGAAGAGGGAGGGAGGAGGGGTAGAGGGAGAGAGAGAATCCTAGACTGGCCTCACACCAGCAAGGAGCCCGACAGGAGGCTCGATCATATAACCCAGAGATCATGACCTGAGCCGAAATCAAAGGTCAGATGCTTAACTGACTGAGCCACCCAGGTGCTGCAGGGAGTCTTACTTCTTTTTTCAAAAAACGACTTTTACTATAATAAAAATTTTTTAAAGACTTAATTTTCACAGTAAATTTGAAATTATGTAATACATTCTCTAATGTAATGTAATACATCCCTTTCCCTCTGCTCCTCCCCCACCCCCATGCACTAGTGCTCTCTCTCTCTAAAAAATCAGTCAATAAAGATCAAAACCCTGCATGTTTGTTCAGTTTAGCTGAACAGTTATTTAGGCTTAGAGAACGCCAGGTTCATGGGATGCAGGGACTAGTGCTAAGAGGACTGGCAGGTTGAAGGCTAGATGGGTTGGGATCAGGAACATGAACTTCATCCTGGAGTCAGTAGGGAACCTTTGCAAGGTTCAGAGCAGGGGACTACCATAGATTTGCACTTACTTGCAATGCAGTGGGTAACTTTGAAGCAGGGAATCCATTGAGAAGCTTCTTAAGATAGTCCAAGGAAGAGGTGATCCAGGAAGAGGTAATACAAGGAGAAGTGATACAGGCCTGAGCTATAGCAGCACCAACAGAAATTGAGGGGAGGGATGGATTTGGGAGGCAAAATTGACAGAATGGTTTGGATGTGGGAAATGAGGTAGAGATCCCCATGTTTTCCAGTTTGGGTGTGCTGGTTCCATTAAAACCAATAGGAAATTCAGGAAGGAGACACAGATTTGGGGGAATGTGATCTGAATTCCGTATTGGGTTTATTTAGTTTGAAATTGGAATATCTAGATGTGAATGTGTAATAGATAGTTGACTACTACAAGCTTGAAGCTTGAACTGTATCCCCAAGGGATACCATGATTTGCAACAGTTCAAACTGTGAACACGGATAAGATCAACAAGGAAATTTTATGGTCAAAGAAGAGAAATGGGCCAAGGAAAATCAATTATGGTTGTCTCTAAGATTGTATTCCAAATTTCTGATCTTATTGAAATGTTGGTCTATGCTTTATTGCTTAAACTAGGTATTCTGACACTTAAGAATATTTTGTGTTGGGGCGCCTGGATGGCTCAGTGTGTTAAAGCCTCTGCCTTCGGCTCAGGTCATGATCTTGGGGTCCTGGGATGGAGCCCCACATCGGGCTCTCTGCTCAGAAGGGAGCCTGCTTCCCCCCCCCTCTGCCTGCCTCTCTGCCTGCTTGTGATCTCTCTCTCTCTGTCAAATAAATAAATAAAATCTTTTTTTTTTTTTAAAAAGAATATTTTGTGTTGGGGGAAGTGTGTGGTACGGTATTTACTATAGCCTTTTACCCCATCTTGCTTCAGGAGGAAATTACTTCCTGAGCTCCCCTCCAATGCCCTCACCTGAGCCAGGCGCCCTCTATGAGTGTTTATAAAGTAAACCCAAGACATAAACAGGGAAGAGAGAAAAATAAAGGGAGAAGGAATGTAAAGAGCAGAAAGGGAAAGAAAAAAAGTAAAGAAAGAAAATGCTGCTTTCTCAAGGGGAAGGTTTCTTCTTGCCCTTATTCATGAAAGGCACTGCTCCCTGGCGGTTACGAGCACAGGCTTGGAATCAGCTGGTTGATTTGGAATCAATCAACCAACCAGGCTTGGAATCTGCCCGCTTCAGAGCCTGGCTTCGCCATGTGGAACTGTGGGGCCTTGAACAAGTTACACAAGTTTTTGCATCTCTGTTTTGTCATCTGCAAAAAGGGAAAATGGTAGTACCTACCTCTGAGTTTTTTTTTTTTTAAATGAAGATGAATGAGATAAAACCTGGCAACAACTTAGGACAGTGAATGGTTTATATTAGGAGTTCAGTTGATTTTTAAAAATTATTACTCCTTTGTTAATCTTCAGATACATTATGTTGCTATAAGGGCCACTCAATATGAGAAAAACACTGAGGCTTAATACAATATGACAATTGTACAGATCATTAAGGTTGCAAAGTGAAAATGTGATTTTCAAAACTAGCATTCTTTGTCAAAGACATCTTGATCAAATTGAATTTTTCTCACCCCACTTTATGATGACTATAGATTATTTATAGACTCCTTAGTGCCATTTTTTTAGAGCTGTAAATAACTGGTGTATAGGATGGTTATAATTGTTGCTGTCATTATATGTGATAGATTTCTATTTTTTCTATTGCTTTCCGACTTTACCATCAAAAACATTTATATCCATTTTTATAGGAAAAGCCTTTTAGAGCTATTTCAAGCAAATACAGATTCTCATTATTAAAAACCTGTAAGCTTCCCCAAAGTAGAAGAATTTATGATCAAGAGTTGAAAGGCAGTGGTTTGGTTTTTATAGTCCCTTGAAAAGAACAACTTTGGAAAGAAATATGTTACCATATTACACCAATCAGGCTGACTTATTAATAACAGCATTACTGTTCATTGAGCCATTCATGGTTCAGAACAAAAGGCCATAATGGGAAGGTGGTATAAGTGAATCCAGGGCTTTTTTTTATTGGTGTCATATTTGGCTCATTTTCTCTTTTACCTTTGGTTGACTGAGGCATTGAGTAAAGAGAGCAGCTCTCACTCCATGTAAGCCGAACACCTGCGGTCGCAGACAACCCCCTTCACCATCTCACAGGCTGGTTGATGTTCACTGGGGTGTTCACCGGCAACAGTAAAGACAGCGCCTACAAACTCATTACCTAGCCAACACTGTGCAGACGATCCTGCAGTCCAGGGTATGCTCAAGTTAGACATTTTCTATGGCCTGAAAATTGCATTGTAAGGTATGTACCTATCTGGAAAAACTTAGGCACATGCAGAAAGACATGTACATGGATGTTTACTTGTTTGTCCAGCTTCCTAACTGGAAGAGAAACAGTCTAAATATCCATCAGTTGGAGAATGAGTATGTTCAATAAGATGGAAGATTATGCAGAAGTTAAAAGGAATGGACTAGATCAATATGTCAACATGGAAAGTTCTTAAAAATATGTTGAATGGGCGAAAAGCAAGTTTCAGAATGAGACATAACTTGGTACATTTATGCACATTTTAGCAGTGCATATTAAGTTATAACATATTTTTATGGGTACATCTATATGTATAGAAAGATGTTTAAATTGGGAGAGGAAAAATATATTTCAAATTCATATTAGCCCTTGTTTTCTGGACAGGATGTAGAAAAGAGGGGACTGGGATGGGGGACAAAGAAGACAAGGAGAACCTCCACTTAATCTGTAATATTTTAGTTTTTTAAGGAAATATGGAAAAATATTCATGATTTTCCATCTTTGGTGCTAGATATATGTTTTGCAGATTTTGGGGGAGATTTTCAATTGGAAAATAGCTGAAAGCTTGTCTATTTATAGTGAATCTAATATAATTAACCTCAGAAGAATTGTGTGTGTGTGTGTGTGTGTGTGTGTGTGTGTCTGTAGCTGTATATATTTTAGAGACATATTGTATCCAAATATATCAAACATTGAGAATTTGTACCCCTAATATATACATTGCCCATGTGTTTCCCCCTGAGTAGCATAAATATAAATGACTAAAAATCTACTTTACATAAGTATCATGGCCTCATGTTTCTTTACAATGAGATAGGGTGCAAATTTATAGTATATTTTTGGGAATTAATATCAGGGTGCCCAACATCCCTGATTTGGGTAGTAATTATATTTCTTTATATTTAAAAAGAAATTAAGGTATCAAAGAGCCAAATGAATTCCCAAAGATCATAAAGTTTACCACACGCAATGAGTCTAAGTATGGGTGTTTGTACCAGTTGTTTAATTATTTTGAGTCACAGCGTTAATTTACTGCCTTTTTTTTTTTTTTTTTGGTACGAATCAAAAATCCAAGTAATCTGGCTAATTATATTTCTACTTATCCATGGAAATATTTGGTGAACTGCAGTTATATAATTGTGTGGGACCCTTTGAAGAGTGGATAAGAAAGGAGATTTTAGAAGTTTACCACATCGCATACCTCTTCAAAACCTTTCCAGCTGTAAGGAAGAATGGCCATTCCATTCTTACTTCTGATGTGTTAAACATTTTTTCCTTATCCTTTCTCTGCCGAAAACAGCATCTCCGAATAGTAATCTGTAAGCAAACAGTAACTTGTTCACTTTTTCCTGGGCAAGATAGCCCATAGATTGACGCTCAGACATTATCGAGAAGAGTAAACGTCTCCTGTGCGTAGGGATTGTATCTTTGAACCGTGCCGCTGCGGGTCGTAGCTGACGGCTGAGTGCACGGGGAATCTTCATGGATGGAGTGCTGGCCACAGTCCCTGGCTGAATCTGCGGTATCTTGGCCAGACATTTCGTTCCATTTAGAATGAAAAAGAGATGGGAGCAAATTGGTTTAGCCTTGATTTCAGCAATCTTCTGAAGCCCTGGTGGAATTGTTGGGTAGTCTGGTAGCTATCCCATCGTTTCCTTTTATTCTTCTTTTTGCCAGTCTGCCTGCAAGGAGCGTGTGTGCATGTGTGAACACGTGCACATTTGATCTAGGTTCAAATCACAGACTTACCATACGTCTGACCTTAGATAACTCAGCAGTTTAACTTTGTTAAGTCTTTTAGGTTTCTCTTGTATAAAGTGGGGTTAATAATTGCACTTAACTTCATAGCAATAGATTAAACGAAATAATGGATAGCAACACTAAGTGCTCAACTATAAGCAGTGGGTAGTTCTATTACTGCTATTATTATTTTTTTAAGATTTTATTTATTTATTTGACAGAGAGGAGAGAGATCACAGGTAGGCAGAGAGGCAGGCAGAGAGAGAGGGGTTAGCAGGCTCCCAGCTGAGCAGAGACCCTGATGCAGGGCTCGATCCCAGGACCCTGAGATCATGACCTGAGCCGAAGGCAGAGGCTTTAACTCACTGAGCCACCCAGGCGCCCTATTACTGCCATTTTTAATTGACTCCTTCAACCAGTATTAAGCACACTAGGTGATAGGCACTTTTTCTAGACCCTGGGGATATATCAAGTGTGTGATAAGATAAATAGAGACTCTCCATGGGACTAACAAGCTCTTGGTGTAGACAATAAGCAGTAAACAGATTATTTTATTTCCAATAATGATGAGTGACATATGGCAAAAATAATGCAGGGTAAGGATTCACAGAGTGAGGAGAGGTGACTGTTTTAGCTTAGGTGGGCTGGGAGGCTTTCTCTGAGGAAGTGACATTTGAGCGGAGTCCCGAATAGAAGCCACCCAGTGAAGACTTGGGGTACAGAGGAAACCACAAGCGTGAACGGTGTGAGGCGAGAGTGAGGACTAATGGGAAGTCAGCAAGGTGGGCAGGGATTCTGCCGGGCCTCGGGGGCCACACTGAGAGCTAGCGGGGTTCCACGTCTAAGAGAAGTGGGAGCCATTGGCGAGCCTGAGCAAGGGGTGACGTGAGCAGATTTCTGCTTTTACGTTTTTGTTTTTTTCAAATGCCTACGTGGGTGGTGAATTTATCATCCTTATTTACCTTGCTCTAGTTTAGAAGGGGCCCATTTTACTTCATTCTCTGAATTACAGAGAAATCGAGTCATTTTCTTCCTGAGTCATGAGCTGGTAATTATACGCTACCTTTGTTGATTTACTGCTTTCCACTGATCCAGATGAAGGGCTCATCTGGATTTGGGATTTTTTTTT
>CM052810.1:135503530-135523437 GCA_028533885.1 Nasua narica | reverse complement strand
ATATTGCCCAGAGACCAGTACTGAGGCTGCAAAATGGGAATCCATGTTTTGAACCCTGCGAGCTAGCTTTACATTGTCAACTGTTACTGACCATTCTCTAGGCCTTCAAGCAATGTGAGTCTCAGGGCGGGTCTCTAACTACTGCTGCAATTTATTATCTGCACAGACATAGAGAAACTGCTCGAAACAAGACTTGGAGTCCTGGTATTCAGCCACTACATTCTCAAACGTTGAGTTCAACCCCTAGAATTTTCCAGAAAGAGCTTTCCTCAGAGGCTTAGCATTCAATGTCAATTCCAAGAGATCTTTTTCCCATAAGGATTGCTTTAGCATCTTCTACACCTTTAGCCAATGTCACGAAAAAGCAACATAAGGTTGGTTTTATAACAGTTACATAAGCTACAAGGGCATTAAGGTCTACAGAAGTGAATGACTATTTTGGAATCTTTCTCTGGCTTTTGGAGCATTTTGACACGGCTCCTCTATGGCTAAACCAAATTGTAAAAGAGTAAAAACTGGTTCTAGTCCTGTCAGCCCAGCTCAATCTGCCATGGTCCAGCCTGAGCCCTCCAGTCACTACTCACTGCTCCCCACAGCTGCTACCAACATCATTGCACCTGCAAGGAAACTCCTCCCAGTAAGTGCCATCATATTCTTGGTGGACCTTTCCCAGGCTCATAGCAAAACCTATCTGCTGGTTGACACACAAACTGATTCATACAGTGGTGAACACATACCTCGCAGTTGGCCATCTTGATGACATATTTGTATTTTAATAAGGGCTCAGTGGGCTATGTTATTATGTTATGTTATTAAGTAATATCTGCTACAGCTTTAAAATGTATTAACTCATTTAGTCATCACAACAGTTCTCTGGGGTAAGATTACTTTCCCAACTTTACAATGAGGAAAATGAGCCACAGAGAAGGTAAATGATGAGCCCAAGGTGAGTTGGGAGCAAGGAGCCAAGCTAGCATTCAAATCCAGACAGTCTGTGCAGGGGCTATGTCTCAAGGCACTGTGTAACTGGACAGGGATGTCCAAAACATGGTCTTGGGCCTCAAAGACTTGCTTTATAGTTGACAAGATGACCCCAAAACACAAAGAAGATTTTAAATGGCAAGTGACAAGAATAACAGAAGCTACAGAGCACAGAGTAATTAACAGGAAAAGTTATAGACAATGGGGTGCTTCTGGAGCTCAGAGAGCCCAAACTTCAGATAGGTGTTGTCAAGAGAATGAAGGACTTAACTTGAACCCCGAAAGATGGGTCAGGTTTGCCTTGGGCAAAGATGAATGGGAAAACTATTCCAGGATAGGGGAAAAGAAGAAATAACAGGACACCCTGAAAATGTTAATACTGGGGCTAAGGAGTATCTGAGGCTAGCACACAGCCACAGATCACAGAGGGCCCTATAAATCAAACTGAGGGGTGACAGGAGAGAACACAGACTAGGTTAGAGACTTCTACTGAAAACTAAAGATGTTCTTTAACCCAACAAATACAAATTTAGTACCAACCATTGGGTAGGATGCGTGTTTGGTGATCAGTAATTCCAATGGTGAAGACCATGTCCTTGCTATCAAGTCCAGTGGCAAGAGAGGAGGGTAAACACAGCCACAATGCACTGTACTCTATGTTAGAATAGGAGCAAGCGTAGCTGACACAGGAGTCTCTGGGGTGGGGCTGTGAGGAAGTCTTCGAGGATGAGAGAGTAACCCACAAGAGGAGGCACAGGTGAGGGCCTGACCCAGAAGGGCCTTCTACACGCTGCCAGGGGGTGGCTGAGTAGAGGATGAGAGACTGGCAGTGATTGGAATCCTGGCTCTGTCACTGACTAGTTCTTCGGCCTTGAGGAAGCTACTTCTCTTAGTCTCCTTCTCTACAAAATGAGGACTATAATAATACTTTTCCATTAGGGTAGCTGGGGGGTGTAATAAAAAAGCATAATGGTGAACTCTTATGGCACCTGATATAGAGTAAGAACTGGTTGGTATTATTCATTCTGAGCATGAAATAGAGCCACTGAAGAGAATTCAACAGGAGAATACAATGGCCACATTTGTCTTTTATGAAGATTATAGCTTCAATGTGAAAAACAAAATGGCAGTATTTTGCTACTGCAACCCCTAAGGATTTCCTAACATTTGATCTCCCATTTTAGTGTACTGTCTTAATACTGATTATAAATACTAATCTCCTGTGATAGAATTACTTTTTTAAAAAAGATTTTATTATTTATTTGAGAGAAAGAGAGTGAGAGCACAAGTTGGGGGCGGGGGAGAAAGGCAGGCCCAGAACCCTGAGATCATGACCTGAGCCAAAGGCAGATGCTTAACCCTGAGCCCAGGATACAAGTGACCCTAGAATTACTTTAGATAGTACTCTATGAATTGCATTTAATGCAATCTTTTATTAACATCTGGAAATAGAATAAACTCCTTCAATTGTTCTCACACCTGACCTGTGGCAAGACTTGTGGATAATTTTATTGTTTTTAAAGATATTTCCTATCTTCCCAACTAGATTATAAACTCCTTGAATGAGAAATCTAGTATTTAGCATATTCCCTTTACTCTTCTAAGCTCACAGTAAAGATTATTTTTGACAAGCACCTGATGGCATATACTGACACCTGATGGATATTTTACTGAAGTTTAATGTGACAGAGATTATTTTCAGGAAGGGTACAGAGAAGTTCCAGGTGCTTTCCTGGCTTTGACATACCCGTGGCTCTTTGAGCCTCCCTTTACTCATTGTAAAATGGGGATCAAAACACAAACCCAAGTCAACTAACTCACAGAGGGATTCTAAGGCTTAAATGAAATAATGTATGAAAAAGTATTTTTCTTTTTTTTCTTAAAGATTTATTTTAGAGAGAGCAAGAGTGAATTCATGTTTGTATCCATTTCCATGTCCTCAGTCTAATTTGTTCTGGGGGTGGAGGGATAAAGGGTGGTGGGAGGAAGTACACCGGCTCACAAGAGAACACAGTGTTCTTTAGGGACTGGAATGACAATTAGGTATCTCCAAGCCAGAATTACCTATTCATTTAAAATAGAGCCACCTGTAGGAACACTTTAATTATATTTGTAACATAATAAATGTGAGAGATAGGAGCTGAAATCCATCCGTATTTCCCTTCATACTGCTAAAAGAGTGAAAAGAACCAGTTATTCTCTCATCTCTTAAGGGTGTGGCTGTGGGGGAGGAAATAGTCTTTAACCCTAAATGTGGCTTCAGCAATAAGCCAAGTAGATTTTCACTTTCACTTTGTGGAAGATACAATGAAATATAATTCAAAAACTGGTAGTTTAGATCCTTAGACCCTATCGAGCCTCTTGGAAGCAAATTCCTATTTATTTGGTTTAGGTTTCCGATTAAGTGTTGGGCCAGGAGCTTCCAGCATAAATGTGAAGCAAGCCTCAGAATCTCGTTTCCTTCTATGGCTTTATTTAACTTCCTGCCTTAAAACAAGCCCAGTGTGAGGAATAAGTTAACAGTTCAAACTACAAACATGAACAGAATGTTTTGTTTTTGTTTTGTTTTTTAAGCTACTTCAAGCCTGTGAGATTTTCCTCAATAAATCTTTGCTTGCTATACTTGAGAAGCAATTTATAGAGAAGATACATTAGTAAAAAAAAAAAAAAAAAAAAAGACAGATTACAATTCTATTAAAATGCTTTTTGGTTTATTTTTAAACCTTTTTATGTGAATCTGTTTTATACATAGAGACATTTTTTTTTTTTTTTCAAATTTTTTCAGAAAAGAGCTGACTAAATATATTAGTATAGGACTATGGGTTCAAGATCTAAAAATACTAGGAACACAGGAAAAGCAGATTGTGGAAAAATAAGAATTATAAGGAACAATAAAAACACAATTCCAGGTATTAATAAAACATTACATTAGAGCACTTATGTTCATGTGGGCATACATATGTAAAATAATGTTATATTTATAATGGGTATTTGATGAAAGCTGCCTGTTCCAACACTGTTCAGACCCTGAAGAAGAGGGCTAAAGAAAATACAAACTACCCATAAGACAAGGCATTTTAAACAGAAATCTAGAGGTGCCCAGACACATCTTTTACGAATTTATAATTTAGATCAAAATACAGACCTCAAGATTTAAAGTACACTTTTCTACAGACATGCAGCTACCGTCTCTGGTTTTTATTTATATCCCCTAAGTGCTATCATCTAAAACAATAATTTATATTCTAAGCACATTCCAGTATATGTAACCTGGATTGTTTCTTACATTGTTAGAACTCTGATAGAGAGTTAACATGAGCTATCAATCTCTTTCAGAAAAAGACTGATTGCCTAGCCCATTAAAGTAAAAATACATACACACCATACCAATACTTTTGAAAATGAAAATATTCAGTGCTAGTAAGGATGAAGACTGATAGGGACTCTCATTAACTGAGAAAAGTATAACCTTTCTAGAATTCAACAATTTAAGTACAAGGATATTCATTTCAGTACTTTTCATAATAATCAAAACTGAAACATAGGAAGCAATCAGTAATAGAAGCAGTTAAATAAATTGTGGTAGATCCAATGAGAGCAAAAAGGAACTTAATAGAATGGAGTTAGTAGAATATGGAGAAATGCTCATGACCTATTATGCATCATATTAAGTGAAAAAAAGCAGGACACAAACCCCTATATATTGTAAAAGTTTATACTTATAAGTTTATATACTTCATATAAAATATATTTTGGGAAAAATGAAGAAAATAATAACAAAATGTTAGGGCTATCTCTGAGAAGTTAGGAGTTACTTTCTTTCTCTTTTACTTTGCTGGACTTTCCTTCAATGAGCATTTATCCCTTTTTTTTAAAGATTTTATTTATTTATTTTACACAGAGAGACAGAGCAAGAGAGGAAACACAAGCAGGGGGAGTGGGAGAGGGAGAAGCAGGCTTCCCACTAAGCAGGGAGACCAATTCCGGCTGGATTCCAGGACCCTGGGATCAGGACCTGAGCTGAAGGCAGTTGCTTAACACCGCCTAGGCGCCCTGCATTTATCGCTTTTAAAATACAAAAGAGGCATTCTTTTTTAAAACAAGGAATTTGATGGGGTATCTGGATGGCTCAGTAGGTTAAGGTTAAGTGTCTACCTTTGGGTCAGGTCATAATCCCAGGGTCTTGGGATTCAGCCCCAGGTTGAGCTCCCTGCTCAGTGGGGAACCTGCTTCTCTCTCTCCCTCTGCCACTCCCCCTGCTCATTCTCTCTCTCTCTCTCTCTCAAATAAATAAAATCCTTTTAAAAAAAATTTAAAAAACATGGCATTTGAGTTACAATCAGGATACCCTTGATCCTGGAGCTCTTGAAAAGTCATAGGGAGTTGCTAAATTGAGGTCTGCTTTTCCTTGGGCTGCTCCCACTTACTTGTAGAGATAACTGAAAAAGCCTGTTACAAGAGCTTTGAGATACCCTTAAAAGGTTTTGTGTCTTCACGATAGCGAGAATGTGGAAATAGGGGAAGCCCTGTGCACTACTGATGAAATATAAATTGGTGCAAATACTATGAAAAACACTACAGAGATTCCTCAAAAAATTAAAAATGGAATAACCACAGCATCCAGTAACTCCATTGCTGAGTATTTACCCAATGAAAATGAAAAGCAAATTCGAAAAGATACGTGCATCTGTGTATTTACTGCAGCATTATCTACAATAGCCAAGTTGTAGAAGCAACCCACGTGTCCACTGACAGAAGAATGGATGAGGAAGAGGTGGTATATATACATACAATGGACTATTACTCAGCCACAAAAAAGAATGAAATCTTGCCAATGGCAACAACATGAATGGACCTAGAGGGCATTATGCTAAGTGAAGTAGGTCCAACAAGAAGACTACTATCATATGATTTCACTTACATGTGGAATCTAAAAAACAAAACAAATGAACCAACAAAAAAATAGAATGACACTCATTAAGTAGAGAACTGGTGGTTGCCACAAGGGAGGGATGTTGAAGAGATGGACAAAAAAGGCAAAGGGGATTAAGAGGTACAGATTCCCAGTTAATTCATGGGGATGAAAAGTACGGTATAGGGAATAGAGTTAGTAATACTGCAACAACAACAAAAATAATAATAATATTGCAACAACTTTGTAGGGTGACACATGGTAACTAATACTTTGGTAACCATTGCATAATGTATAGACTTGTTGAATTACTATGTTATGTACCTGAAACTAATGTGACATTGTATGTCAACTCTACCTCAATAAAAAATAATTTCAAAAAGATGTCATGCCTTCAAAACATAGGGAATCTGATACAGTAAATTAAAATGTGTGTCATTTTTACCCTCCGAAAGCATAACAATAAAATCTTTTATTCAAACTCCCTCATAAAGATGAATCTGAGTTCCATTGGTTTCATTACACACAGTTCCACAGAACTTATTTTGAAACAGAATTAAGAAGGCGCTCCCTATTAGCCACAGGAGCTCGACTATGCTGGACCAGATCAGTGTATCTTGTTAAATCATAGATGGTGTGCATGTCCCTTTGTATGGTTCTGCTTGTTCTCTCTCAGTTTGGTCCTTACAAGTACCCAGTGCAGTTATGAGACAAGAATTCGCCACACGGCTCAGAGGGACCGGCTCCTACACTGTTTGGGGATTCCAGACTTTCTCTGCCCCTGGGCACCCCACGGGCAGCACGGCCCAAGCCGAGGCAGCTTGTGGAAGGCAGAGGGCACCTGTTGGGCCAATGGAGGTCTCTACACAGCCACACAGGCAGCTCCCCACACGCCAGGCTCCTTACTTTCCCCTGGCACAATTAACCTACAAATCAGGCCTGTTGAGACAACATCAGTTCCTCTTTCTAGTTCTCCTTTTATCCTCCACAAAGCCACACCACAGCTCCCTCTGGCCACTGCTGACTCATGAGGGCCAGACTCCCACTCTCCCCCAGTCCCACTTCTGGTCTCAGATCAAAACGTTTCCTCGGAGTTATTCAAAGTTGGACTTCCCTGTTTTCTATTTGCAACATGTTCCCTGGATGTGTCTTCCCTTCTCAAACACATGTGAGAACAAATGTCAAAAAAGGTGTCTCAGCCCTCTTTTACCCAATCCTCTTTCCTACCTCTGGAATATGGGTTTTTCTCAGGGCCCCGGTTTCATTCCATCTGCCCCACCCCCACCCCAGCCTAAAACGCAGCAGGACCTTATGGACCAGCAGGACCACCGGGTCACAAGGTAACGCAATATTCCCATTCTCGTTTCCAAGCCTCAGACACCCCTTCCGCATATCCTCTACTCAGCCGCATTTACATTACCTTGGACCAAGGCAGATGGAGGCTACTTTTCATACAACGCTCTGAGTAGTTTTTGTATGTGCTGAGGTAGGGGTGTGGGCATGCTTGGGAGTTACTTAGACCCACAAACTAGCAAGACGAGTTGCAATATCTATAGCAAACACATACTGATATATAGGCTCAAGGTTTAGGTGTTTCCCCTTTAGGTTATTTTGTTTTGGTTTGGTTTTCTTTTGGGGCCTCTGCACCAGTAAATCACTGTCTTAACAAATTACTCTGATAGTTTCCCAAAGCTTCCTGGCCAACTAATTTAAGACAGTGCCATTTTACAAAATAGTAAATAAGTGTCTTCTAAATATGGGGAAGGAAAACCAGCTAGGAAAGAAATGTTACTGAAATCAACAACAGGGCCAGGTACTACATAATGTGCCATTTGGGATTTAGGGCAACAAATCAGGGTAACACAGACCCTTAAAAAATAAGTCCAAACATAACTTCATAAGGAAAAAGTAAAAGCATTCTTAGCACCCCAGCCCACCCTACTTCCTTCACGTAGTCAGTGTCAACGGTTTGTGGACAATAAGGTGTACATGGGCCTGCGTGCATGTTTAAGTACATGCATCTAAATCTCTTTTTCAATTTCCTCTTTTCACTTACTGTATCTTGACTTTTCCCAAGACAATGCACCAAGGTGGCTAACACACATGTTTACATTTATTGCATATCTCCCTTTCCCTACAATGCGATTGCTAAATCAAGATTTCCTGAATATTGAAAAAAGGAAAGCCAAAAAAGCCTGTTGGCCTAATACTAAATATATATCTTTGGTTATTTTCATTTTTCTTACACTTGCCTCCAACCTAAAAATGGTAACAAATGGGTATATATGCATTAGTAGTACGTACGCAAAATAAATATACAGATAATCTTATGCAGATAAATGTTAACATATGTAATATACGTACACCAAAATGTGGTTAATTTTCAAAGCCAAAAAGAAAAGGAGGGCACCTGCACTGGTGGTGAGGCCCATTGAATCCTGAATAAGGAGGAGCACCATGTGGAAATTTCCTAGGCTTTCGAGCCAGAGACATGGGGTCAAATCTAACTCCCCTTCTCACTGCTTATATGGATTGTGTAAATTCTTTAACTCTTCTCCGCTTCCTTTTCATCATCCACAACGCTGGTGAAAAGACTTCTCTCACTGAGAATTAGAAATTATGTGCGTAAGATGGTGTTTTGGACATTGTAAGTGCTCAAAATGTGCCTTCTGTCAACAATCCAGACAGACTTGGGGATCCAAGTCTATGGAACTTGCAAACCTCGCTGTTTTACTTTATGTTTTAGTTTGCCTCATCTGTATAGAAACACAAAGGACCTTAGAAATAAATAATTGTAAACATGCTTAGTAGCTTTATTGAAATGTGATCCTCACTCCTACTCACCCAGTGTCTTGCGCTGGGCTCAACGGCAATGTCCCAGCCTCCTCCTAAGCAATCCTAAATTCTGCTTCCAACTTGAGATAAATACAAGCCATCTGGCTATCTAAATAACTGAAAATATCTTGCATGTCTGCTAATGGCCAGCTGCTTAAAGTGTCAAAAGCCAATCTTACCGACGATTAGGGTTCCTGTCCTCTCCCTTTACTTAGCAAGGCCATCAATGATGCATACACCTTCAGCTGGCTAGTTCCCCATGTCCTAGGCAAGGGATGCTCTGCTGACACCAGAAATCTACTAAATACACCTCTGTTGTTACCCAACTGTTCGTCCACCCACCCCTTATATACCTCTCTATCGAAGAGGTTAAATTTCCATAAAATCCTGAACTTCCAGAACAATGAAGGGGAAACTTGGCCAGCATCCTATCCAACCATCTCCTTTTACATGTGAGAAAACTGAGGCTGAGGCAGATGTGACATACCCAAGGACACACAACTATTTAGACACCAATTGTTATTAGAACCTCAACTCTTCAACTCAAGGTTCTTTCTTACAACTATTAGGCAAGGTTTTATCTGTTCCAGGAGCTCTGTAAGGTGTTTATTAAATATTTTTGGATGAAAAAGAAATGCTTGTGGTCGTGAATGTGTGTGGGAGAAGTAAAATGCACCGTGTTCCTGCCTTAAGGGTAATTAATCCACCTGTCTGTCTGCGAGAAGAGAGAAATGAGGGGTAAGTTGCGTTTCAAATTTTTCACCTTCCTACTTAAAATTACAGGGGGTTGGGGAATAAATAGGACCCAGAAAGGCTAGTAACCCTCATTAGTATCTCAAAAGAGCTCTAGAGACATGTTAGACCATGTTAGACTCCAGTTAAGTAAAGAAGCACGAGGCAGTAGCAGGCATGGGGGTGAAGGTAATCTTTCGTTATTTATTCACCTGGGGAATCAGACGCTGTCAATTTCCTTCCCTTGGCACGTTCTTGTCACTAGGGCAGTATGGAGATTCTCGCTTCCCCCTTTCCCAGAGGATGTTTACCGCAAGGGCGCCAGGCGAGCTGGGCGGAGAAGGGCCTGGACACGGGGGCCCATCCCTCTCCCAGCACCCCCCACCCCCTGCAGCTGCCAGCTCCGGGCGAGGGCTCCCTCGGGCAGCGCCTTTGTTTTCCCTACTTCAGTTACGTTTGCGGAAGTGCTGCCTGCGCCGGGCGCGCCGAGGGTGCCGGCTGCAGCCTCCCCAGCGCCCCATAAAGATGACAACCAACACAGAAGCCGAAGGGAGGGAGGGAGGACGGGAAAAAGGAAGGGAGGGAGCGGCGGGCGAGCGGGGTTGGGAGCGAAGACACCCACACCCGCCGCCCTCCCCGCCTGGAGCCGCGCCTCTGAGACCCCCTCCCCAGACAGCAGGTGTTCGCGCCGGAGGGGAGCTCCCCGCCCTTTGGGCCGGCCGCCCCCACAGGGGAAGCTCGCGGGGAAGCTGCCGCGCCGCCCCCCGCCCACCCCCCTCCCCCCCGCCGAGCGCCCCCTCCTCGCGCGCCGAGCCCGGACTCACCTGCGGCGGGCGGCGCTGGCGCTCAGCTGCGTGGGGCGCGGGGAGCCTTCTCCCCCCGGCGCGGGGCGGCGGCTAGGGGCGCTGGGGCGGCGGCTGTCGGGGCGGCGCGCACCATCTCGGGCGGGTCGCTGGCTCCTCGGGGGCTGCGGCGGGCGGGGCGCGGCCGAGGGATGCGTGCCGACTGGGGCGACCCGCGGCGGCGAACAGAGCGCACCCGCCGGCGCGACCTTCTCGCCTCTTTCCCCGCGGCCCGGTGCCTCCGCAGCTCGCTACCGGCTGGACCCGTTTCAGGGCTGAGCGCCGCCGACCCGCCGCCAGGTGCAGCGCTCCGCCTCCTGCGGCGGCGGCGGATGCGTCGGGCCGCTCCTCCCGGCCTCCCGCCCGCCCCGGCGGCCCCCGGGGACCCCCGGAACCGGCCCGCAGGGCCGAGCGCGCCGAGGAGGGGAAAGCGGCTGGGGGTTCCGTCCCCGCACCGGAGCCGACCCCACCCCACCTCGGCTCCCTCTCCAGGCTAGCGGAGCAGGCCCAGCTCCCCGGGGAGGGTGCGGGGCGTAGATGGTCGCCTACTTGGGAATCATAATCATCGTCATTTATTGAGCGCTTATTAAGTACAAACACAATGCTGACGCACTTACTGAGTTATCTCAGCTTCTTTAGCCCTGACCTTGGCCGACTGCCCTCAGTTGACCAGGGGAAGAGGAAGGGGCCAGTGGACTGGGGCAAAGAGTGGGGGTTCCAGGACTCACCAGGAAAGGATACACCGAAGCTAAATCAGCCTTTCAAATTGGGAACGTGCCACTGAGTATCTGGCGCGTCGCTGAAGAGGTAACTGTGTGTGTCGCACTGAGAACGTAAAGTTGTATTTCTGGTTAGACGCGAAGAGAAGGTGGGGAGAGTGGAGTTGGTTGTGAAAGGTAGCATTCCCTCAGTAATTGGGCGCCTGTGAGGGGCTCTGGGGGTGCCGGATGCTGTTCTCAGGGAGCTTATGGTCCTGTTCAGGCAATAACAATAACAATAATAATGACAACTAACGTTTAGGAACATTTCTTATATATGAAAAACTGCTTAAGGGCCATTTAACGTTACCATAATCCTAAAGATACAGGTAATACTATTCCCATTTTGCAACAGATAAAACCGAGGCTGAAACTTAATGTGACCTCTCCAAAATTACTAAATAATAAAAGGAAGAGAAGTCTTCTTTTATCTCCAGGATTTAAGCTCTTAACCACGAAATCGTATTGATGAGAATTTTATAGGCCCTGAAGTCTTAGGATTTGAGGTCCCATTTTTGGAAAAATTAAACAAAATCACAAATACAGTCACTATCGCCCCTCCTGGAGGCCAGGAAGGGTCCCAGAAGCTTAAATTACATTAGCCTCATGCTAAATCCAGTTGCAGTACTTTTGCAGAAAAGCAAAAACAATTAAAGGCAGTGAATGCTGCAATTTCAAATGAAAGAGATTAAGGCAGATTGTTCAAGAATGAGAGATTTTGGTCTAGTGTGGCTTACGTAGTTGATAGCTATCATAACAGAATTATTCTTTTCTGTCCAGCTATTAAAGAAGCAACCTTTAAAAAAAAAAAAAAGGGTCTAACATGGCTCAGATTCTCTCCTGCATATAGAAGGCGAGGAGGGAGAGCAGGAAGAAATTGGAGGAAAAAAGGATAGTTCTTAAACTACTACAGGTGCTCAAAGGTGACTCCATGTTGAATAGTGAAGTCAAATCTTCTAGAGATTTAAGTAGCTGTTTCTGTTTCAGATAGGACAGGGTAGCCTTAAGGGTCCGCATAGCAGAAAATGGTGTTTTCATTGGCCTCATTAGGGTGGGAATTTTTTCCTGACAGCCCCTTGCCTTCTCAGTATAACTAAGGAGAAGATGCACACATGCACCAAAGAAAAGCGATCTGCCATTCCCTACTCCCATGAGGTAACTGGTGAGTGTGGTGGTTAGTAACTTCCCAGAGGTCACTGCACAGAAAGGCACAAGAACAAAATAAGATGTTGAGATCGCATGCTTTTTGAATCAATGTACAATACAGAGGAAGAAGCCAGGGGAGGAAGAGAGGGTAGATGAACACACTTGGGATCGGGTACAAGTGGATGGTGTATGTTATGAAATATGAATCGAACCTGGGCCTTTCTCTCCCGCTCCCCCTCTCCGTGATTCAGCCTTCCTTGTGTTGTTGGTGTAGGGACAAGGACCAGAACTGAGGTGGAGCCAAGGGACTTGACAGACAGATGATGCCAGCTACCAGAGCCCACACGTACTTTCTCTGCTGAGGTTCGGGGACAAGAATGCCTGGCCCTACTTCTAGCTCACCAGTTAGGCTGAGGGGTAGCTGTGAATTTTCACTGTATTTTTCAGGCAAAGAACAAATGGAAGCTGTGTGGAGGTCACCAGTGAGTAGCCAGTTTAACCTTTTAACCATTTTATTATTCCTAACACTGAGTATCTCATATGCTTCATGAATATTTATACCTCAAGCATATTTGGTGCATACTCTGACCTTTCAGCGCTTCCTCTGTGTTCAGCTCATATACATACTACTTTGTCTCACAAATTACCGCTTCTATTTTAAGTTTGTATTTCCTCCTTATAATGTTTGTTTCCCTTATTGACCTTGGCAGACTTTAGTGTTCTAAAATAACAAAACAAACACATTGCAATATGCAATAATGATAATAGCAGCAATAGCTAACACTTCATAGGACTCACCCTGGGCTGGGCCCTTTCCATGTATTTATTTATTCATTTAATCCTCCCAACAATCAGAGGCAAGTAGGAACGGTTCCTATCCCATTTTACAAGTGAGAAACCTGGTGCACATCAAAGTTAAGTAACTTGACCAAGGTCACATCACTAAGTGATAGAATCCACATTCAAGCCAAGGTAGTTTAGCATTGGGGCTCTAGCTCTTAACCAGTCCTTCTTCCCGGATCATAGAAATACTGAGAAACATCTATATTCCCATACAGAGAGGTGAGGATTTTACTTTTATGCAAATGACATCATCTACTTTTCTCTGTCCACCCTTTAGCAACATTGAACACAAGGGTAGTGCCCCCCTAGCGGCGGTGTTGCTCTCCTGAGTTTCCATTACCGAAGGTCGACCGAGGTCTGGAAGCAGAGGATTCTCCTTACTAGAAGCCTGTGGTACATCACAGCGCCGATGTTGTTCACCTCACTTCATCTCATCACTGAGAAATTCCATCATCTCCCATCATCACAAGAAGAAGGGTGAGTACCATAAAATGAGGTATTTTGGAATAGAGACCACATTCACATAACTTTTATTACAGTATATTGCCATAATCATTCTATCTTAGTACTAGTTAATGTTGATCTCTTAGCTGTGCCTCGTTTATGAATTGAACTTTATCATAAATTTGTATGCATAGTATGTATAGGGTTTGGTACTGTCTGCAGTTTCAAGCATCCACTCAGGGTCTCAAAATGTCTCCCCCATGGATAAGGGAGGATTGCTGTATTCCCTTCCTTGAAACTCTCTCTGACTTCTATGACCTACAAGCCCTTGGTCTTTCTTTTCCTCTTTAGCCTTTGTATGCTCCACTTGGCTTTTGTTCTAGGCCTTTCTCTCTTCTAACTCTGTTTTTCTGTGCTTGCTCTCACCTATTCCCTTTGCTTCAGTCACAGAAGGCTTGAGGATTTCCCCAAATCCCTCTCTCAGGAACAGTTTTTCTCTTGAGTGCCAGATCTATAAGGTCAATTGTCCAGTCAGTTGTTTCATAAGCCCTGAGTCCCACATCAGCTCTTCCTTAGTTTCTGCCCCTCCCCCATGGGGTCTTACTTCTGGGTTCCCAAGGGGTCATCCACACAGTTGATGCCCCCTTCACCCTTACCCACACACCCAGTGTATTAGTTTCTTGTGGCTGTACCAAATTACCATAGACTTAGTAGATCAAATTTACTGCCCAGAAGTCTGAGGTCCAAAATGGGTGTTATTAGACCAAAGTCATGGTGTCTTCAAGTGTCTTCCATCTGTACTTTAAAGGAGAACCCCCCTTAATCTTTCCAGCTTCTGGAGGCTGCTCATATTCCTCGGCTCATGGCCCCTCCCTCCATCTTCACAGAGCACCACTCTACCTTCTGTTCAGTTGTCTACTTGCCTTCCTGGCCCTGAGCTCCTATGCCTGCCTCTTATAAGGACCCTGGTGGTTACATTGGGTTCATCCTGATAATCCAGAATAATCTTCTCCTTTCAAGAGCCTTAACTTAATCACATCTGCAGAGTCCTTTTGGCCATGTAAGGTCACATTTGGGCCAAGTCTGTTAGTGGGGTCCCACCATCCATACAACACGTGGGTTCCAACCCTGGTCCCGGGTGACTGCTTCAGATCCCACCATTCCCAGTACACGGGATGGGGAAGTATAAGCCCAGTCACCTAAAGGGAAGTCCTAGTTTGTGCATGGCACGTCCATTCATATCCCCTTGGCTAAAACGGTCACACGTCTACATCTGGATGCAAAGGAGGGAAACGGAGTGTAGCTGAGCAGCTGTGTGCCCAGCTAAATTCTGTTATGATAAAAGAAAGGGTGAGTGGGTTTGGGGAGTCAATCGGCAGTCTTCCACAGGGAGGAAAACAAAGAGCTCTGTAAGAGGAAAATGGCGGAGCATAACTTAGATTGGAGGATGCAGAAGACCTCTGAGGCAGCAGTAAACTGAGACCTGAGACATAAGTAGGAGATGGCCAGGAAAAGAGTTCGGGGCACACCTTTCCCCCAAGGAGGGGCAGCTCTGAGGCAGCAAAGAGCTAAGCTTTGGTGAGGAGCAGAATGAGTGGGGAGCAAAGAGTAAGTGTCAAGAGATGAATTTGGATAAATTGGCGGGAGGCAGCCACCTGTGCCTCATCTTAAGCATTTTGGATTTCACCTGACATTCCATGCAGTTCACTGAAGGACATTTAAGAGGTCTGATAGGAACCTTTAAAAGATCACTGGCTGCTGTGTGGAGAATGGCACAGCAGGGGAAAGAAGTCGAAGCGAGGCTCATTTAGAAAACACCCATCCTTGAGGAGAGAGATTAGCAGTAGCTTGGAGCTTAGTGGTAGCAGTGGGGCTGGAGAGAAGCGAATGGATTTGAGAGTTTTTGGAAATGTATCAGCACGCTTGGTGATATATTGGGTGTGGGAGGCAAGGGAAAGGAGGTGGTGAGAATGACTCACAAGTTTCTGGCTCGCACAAACCGGGTGGATGGTGATAACCTTTACTGAAAGGGAGAAGCCTGTGGGAGGAGCAGGTTGGAAGGAAGAAAGGAAGAGTTCACATTTTGGCACAATACATTTGAAGAGGCCTGTGAGACTTGCAGGTGGAGCTGGGAGTAGGCAATTAAATAGGAGTCCAAAACCCAGAGAGGAGGGCTGGAGCCGGCAGTCGGCAGCACTGAGGTGCTAGGTACTATCTATCGTGGACACGAAGGGGGTCACCTGGAGAGAGAATATACCAGAGACCCAGGAAAGGTCAACCTTTACCGGTTGGTAGGAGAGGAGAGACAAAGAAGGATTAGCCACAGAAGAAGAAGGTTTCAGGAGGGTGTTGTCACTGAAATCTAGAGAAGAACTTTTTTTTAAAAGATATTTATTTATTTGAGATAGAGACAGAAAGAGACAGATCACAAGCAGGGGGCAAGGATAGAGGGGGTAGCAGACTCCCCAGTGATCAGGGAGCCCATTGCAGGACTCGATCTCAGGGTCCTGGGATCATGACCTGAGCCGAAGGCAGATGCTTAACGACTGAGCCATCCAGGTGCCTGAGAACTTTTTACAAGCAGGATTGAGTGGATAGCACATCACCTTCCTTCTTTCCCATGCCAGATAAAACATGATATCCCTGTAGACTAGGCTTGCTGTCCCTCAAGGGCGTCATGCACCAGGAGCCGGCTCTCGCATGCCGCTCATCAAGTAACATTTTAATGCTGGGTTGGGAGCTCCTTAAAGTCAGGGAATGGCTTGTCTTGTTCAAGATTTGGATTATTTGTGTTCGTTAGCATGTAAGTTCACATAGGGTGGTTTAAACAAGATAAAGGTATGTTTCTCCCCCATATACAAGTTTCCGTAAGTAGGGGGCTCAGTGGTGTTGGGCACCAGGAGATTTATGTTCCTTTGATCTTACTGTTCTGTCACTTTCAGCATAAAACTTCCATCTCAAAACCCAACCCGGCTTCTCCACCTTTTCCTGTTGTGTTCACATTCCAGTCATTGGGAAAGAGAAAAAGGAAAAGAGGAAGGCATGTTCCTTTCTTTTAAGAACGTGAGCAGAGATTATACATGTTACTTAGATTCCCGGGGCAGGGATGCTTGGGTGGCTTAGTGGGTTAAAGCCTCTGCCTTCGGCTCAGATCATGATCGCAAGGTCCTGGGATGGAGCCCCACATCGGGCTCTCTGCTCAGCAGGGAGCCTGCTCCCCCTTCACTCTCTGCCTGTCTTTCTGCCTACTTGTGATCTCTCTCTCTGTCAAATAAATAAATAAAATATTAAAAAAAAAAAAAGATTCCCGGGGCAGAACACGGTGTATGGCCTCCTCTAGCCACAAGGAAGGTGGACAAATACAGTCTTGAGTAGCATGTGCACAGATACAAATTCTATTACTATGGAAGGAAGAGAGAACAGATACTAGATGCAACTAGCAGCCCTTCCATACCCTGCGTTGTCACTCAGCACTGAGCCTGACTGTCGGAAATGGCTTGTAGGCACCTAGAGAAAGGTGGGGAGGATTAACCCCAAGCTCTTGAGGTTGATTGCCTCGGATGGGAGGAAATGGAAGGGCGTGGAGGGGAAACCTGATAAATATTTGTGAAATAAATGGATGATAATAAGTGGATAAATTCCAGGGTGACAAGAGTAATGAACTTGGTTCCGTTTAGCTTCTTCTACTATCATGCCTTCTTTCTGTGGCATCGGCTTCATGGAGAAAGTGCAACTTATATTAGACTCAAAAGAAGGCTTAGAATGTAAACAGGAGGAAAGAAGGCTGACTTGGAGAAATCCTTTATTCTGGTATCTTTTTGCTTCCATCTCGGGAGTTTTCCAGGCGGATGATCTTATCAACCAATAGATAATAATATTGAGGTCACCTTTCCAGTCTTTATATATATATATATTTGAAAGTATGATTACATTGACAAAATGATTATGAATATTCATGATAGTTGTTCCCTTGTGTTACTACTTATTTTTTTTTTTTTTTTTTTTTTTTTACTATGAGTGCCCCTCTTGCTTCACCACTGAGAATAAGACTAGCTAGTGCTGTGAGGTAGATAATTCTTCGTTAGGTGACTAAAATATCCCTGTACACCTAGGTGGCTTAGTTATTAAGCATCTACCTTCAGCTCAGGTCATGATCCAGTGTCTGGGGATTGAGCCCTGCATGGGGCTCCCTGCTCAGCAGGAAGCCTGCTTCTCCCTCTTCCTCTGCCTGCTGCTCCCCCTGCTTGTGCTGGCTATCAATCTCTGTCAAATAAATAAAATCCTTTAAAAAAATAAACAAAGTATACCTCTATATATTTCTCGAGTTTAAATAAGAGTTTATGATGTAATAAGAGTTTTAAAAATTAAGAGTAGGTTGTTTTTTTTTTTTTAAGATTTTATTTATTTGACAGAGAGACACAGTGAGAGAGGGAATACAAGCAGGGGGAGTGGGAGAAGGAAAACAGGCTTCCCCCTGAGCAGGGAGCCCGATGCGGGGCTCCATCCCAGGACCCTGGGATCATGACCCCCAAGAGTAGGTGTTTTAATGTAATTTTCTGTTGTTTCTTTTAAGATTTTATTTATTTGACAGAGAGAAAGAGATCACAAGCAGGTAGAGAGGCAGACAGAGAGAGAGGGGGAAGCAAGCTCCCCACTGAGCAGAGAGCCCGATGTGGGGCTCCATCCCAGGACCCTGAGATCATGACCTGAGCTGAAGGCAGAGGCTTTAACCCACTAAGCTGCCCAGGTGCCCCTTAATGTAATTTTCTTCACATATTTTCTAAAGTGTTTTCTTGTCCAGTCGAAGTCCAGTACCACATCATCATCATATTGTTTCTTAGATAACAATATATCCACAGAAGTGTGGCATGGAGGTTAAGCCCTGGATATATAAGGAAGTATAAAATCAGGTCCCTTCCATCAAAAGTCTTGTGGTTTACTTACTAGCAGAGGCATGGTTATAAATAGGTTGATTATAATAGAAGGTAGCATATGCTACGAGTGGCACACAGATTAACTTTTCAGAAATATCACTTCCATCATGTTCCTCCCCTATTTAGAATAATTCAGGGGCGCCTGGGTGGCTCAGTCAGTTAGGCGTCTGCCTTGGGCTCAGGTCATGATCCTGGCGTCCCAGGATCAATCCCCTCGTCTGGCTCCTTGCTCAGCCGGGAGACTACTTCTCCCTCTGATACTCTCTCCTCTCGTGCTCTCTCTGTCTCTCAAATAAATAAATAAAATCTTTAAAAAAAACAGAAAAATTCATTAGATTTTTATGGCTTAGTGCCCAAAGTTCCAAATTCTTCACCATCTTCAAACACTAAGTCTTGCCAATTTTATCGCCTTGGCATTTCTGTGAGATATTTCATCTTACCCATCCCCGCACACGCATGAAAAGGTGGCCAAATTGGCTTCCCTGTCTCCAGCCTTGCAAATCTCTTCAATACAAACCAAAGCACTTAATATGGATCATAGTTATATAATTTTTAAAAATATCCTTGCTTCTTAATCTTTAAAACTTTTTCTTGAAGTATGATATGGAGAACAGTATACAAATCATAAGGGTAAAATTCAATAAGTTATGATAAATTTAATAAAAACTCTGGGTCATCACAATAGCAAGAAATTGAATATTACCAACCCCCACAAAGATTCCCTTATGACCCTGACAAATTACTACTCCTCGCTTCTCCCCAAAGGTAACCATCATTCTGATTTGTAACCTCTTTAGTTTCAGAATTAGTTTAGTTTAGAGTTTTAGTTTAGATTAGTTTTGCCTGTTTTTAAACTTTATATAAAAGGAATAGAAGTATGTAGTCTTTTATACTTGATTTCTTTTGCTCAAAATTACATTGTTGTGTATAGTTATTTCATTTCCAACATACAAAGATACCACATTTTTTTTGTTCTGTTGATGGTCATTTGGATTATTTATATATATTGACAATTATCAGTAATGCTTCTATGACCATTCCTGTACTTGTCTTTCGTTTGCATATGTATGAATTTCTATCATATATACTTAGGAATATAATTGCTAAATTGTAGGATATGCAAGATTTCACCTATATTAGTACCAAACAAATTCCCAAGGGGGTTGCAAGTATTTATACTCCTTTCTTGTTTCATATCCTTGCCCTGACTTGGTATTTTCAGTCTTCTTTTTTTTTAAATCTTTTATTTTGAGATAAATTATTACTTACAGAGAAGTTGCAAAGATAGAACAGAGAGATCCCTCACCCAGCTTCCTCCAATGTTAGTTATATCCTACATAGTTACAGTACAATGATCAAAACAAAGACATTGACATTGCTAAACCTGATACAGATCCTATTTGGATCTCACCAGTCTTTCCACCAACATCCTTTTTCTGTTCCAGGGTCTAGGATTTCACATAACACTTGTGTCTCTCTC
>CM052810.1:135481213-135503030 GCA_028533885.1 Nasua narica | reverse complement strand
CAAACCATAATAAAAAGATAACCTCATTTAAAATTGGCAAAAGAATAGCCATTTTACCAAAGAAGATAATAAGCACACAAAAAAGTGCTCAATATCATTAGACACCAGGGAAATGCGAATTAAAACCACAGTGAGGTCACACACACATCAGGAGGCTAAAATTAAAGATGGACAGCACAAAATGTTGATGAGGATGTAGAGGAACCAGAATTCCTTGACTTTAAAATTGAGATATAGTTCACATACCATACAGTTCACCCATTTAAAGTATACAATACAATGGCTTTTAGTATAGAGCAACCATCACCACAATACATTTAAAAATATTTTTATTACTCCAGAAAGAAACCCCATACCTCTTAGCTGGCATCCTCCAATTATTCTATCACCCCTTTTAAACCCTAGTCTATACATTTGCTTATTCCGGACACTCACATGAATGAAGTTGTACAACATGTGGTCTTTTTGCTGGGTTCCTTTCACTTAGCATAGCATTGTCAAGGTTCATCTATGTTGTAGCACGTACTAGTACTTCATTTTTTTCATTGCCAAATAATATTTCATTATATGGATATATCACTTTTTTTTTAAAGATCTTATTTATTTGAGAAAGGAGAGAAAGAGAGAGAGAGAGCGAGCAAGTGCACAAGCAGGGGGAGGGGCAGAGGGAGAAGGAGAAGCAAACTCCCCAGTGAACCAGGAGCCCCATGCAGGACTTGATCCCAGAACTGCAGGATCATGACTTAAGCTGAAGACAGATGCTTAACTGACTGAGCCACCCAGGCACCCTGGATATATCACTTTTTAAACTATTTTTTTAATTTTTAAAAAATATTTTATTTATTTTTTTGAAAGAGAGAGAGATTGAGTGCATGCAGAGGCTGGGTAAGGGGCAGAGGGAGAAGCAGACTTTCCACTGAGTGTGTAGCCCAACATGGGGCTGGATCCCAGGACTCCAGATCATACCTGAGCCAAAGGCAAACGTTAACCGACTGAGCCACACAGACACCCTGGATATATCACTTTTTAAAAATCCATCAATTAATACACATTTGAGTTGTTTCCACTTTTTGGTTATTTTGAGTAGCTATAAACATTTGTGTGGGTACACTTTCATTTCCTTCAGGTATATACACAGGAGTGGAATTACTAGGCCCAAGGTAACTCTATTGAGGGATAGAGTAACCAATCGGTTATCTCTAAGGTAACCAATTGAGAGATTGCCAGATTTCTCCCAAAATGGCCATAAAATTTTACATTCCCACCAACAGTGCATGAAGATACCCATTTCTCTACATCTTCACCAACATTTGTTATTTTCTGTCTTTTTGACTATAACCATCTTAGTGGGTATGAAGTTATATCTTATTATGGTTTTGATTTACACTTCCTTGATGGCTAATCATGTTGAGAATCTTTTCATATGATTATTGATCATCTGTAGATTTTTGGAGCACTGCCTATTCAGATCCATTGCTCACTTTGAAATGGAATGATTTTTAAATTATTATTAAGTTGTAATAGTTCTTTACATATTATAGCTACAAAATCCTTATTAAATATATCATTTGCATTTTTTTTCCTATTCTGTGGATTGTCTGTAACTAGAATTCTTAGTCCAAAATGATATGAACACTTTTGAAAAACAACTTGGATTACATAATTTGTCCAAGGTCACAAAACTATTAGTATGCTAGGGACAGGACATGACTGACTACATAATCTGTAGGCCTGCCTGTAGCAAAAACAAAATGTGGGGCACCTTGTTAAAAAATTGTTAAAAGTAGAACATTAAACCAAGCACAGGGCCCTTCTAAACATGGGGCCTTGTGAGATGCAGGTTGCATTACATGAAGCTTCAGGAACAGGGAAGACTTGAATCTTGGGTTATTTAACAGGAAAGCTCATGCTTTCCTGTTGTACTGGGTTGAATGATCTGTTCATATTTTGGGCACACTGAATGAGACATGATGGCAATATCAGATGTCGATATCAGATATTGATGTTCCAGAGCTGGTTAAAAACTGAATTACGGGTCAGTAATTCCTTCTGTGATGCCTGTGTGTCTTCTGTTCAGTGGGCATTTGGTAATTATATTTGACTTAAGTTAGAAAAGCAATTTTTCATCAAAGTCTTGATAGTATCTTCTTAAATGTTAACTAGCTAAGACTAATTCCTTTAACTTCCTTCCCTCTGAAATTCTTCACTGAATTCCTTTTTTCTGACAAATGTGTCAATACTTTAGTGGTGATGAAATGTTTGGGGCTGGACATCTGGGTGTATCTGGGTGTATTTGGATACAGAGAAACACTCTTCTGAATCAACTTAACAGTGAATCCTAATAGATAAGGTAAACCTTGATTTCATTTAAGAGAAAGCTCCTTTCCGAAAATAATTATGCTTTCACTGATAACACTTTCAGTTTTGTTGTTAAAGATGTATCTATCACCTCTTAATAAGACAAATTTTGTCTGCCATTGAGGAAGAGTGGGGGATCTATAACTTTTCCAAAAAACTTGAAATATACCAATCATAATGTTAAAACTTCTGCTGTGGTAAGGCTAGGGTTAAACTGCATCAGCATCCTATTATCAAGTGTTTTTTATCTGATTCCCAAAGAAGAGAATACTACATTTTTATTTTTCATTAAAAAATCTTAAAATTCTAGCAAAGTCTTTCATGTCAATGCCTGCTGGTCAAGTCTAGCCCAAGAGAGCCTCTAGGGAACAATTTCTTTCTTTCTTACTTTCGTTCGTTCTTTCCTTCTTTCTTTCTTTTTCCCCTTTTTAAAGATTTATTTATTTATTTATTTGAGAGAGTGCTTGAATCTCAAGCACACCCCCCCACTGAGAGGGGAGCCCAACATGGGGCTGGAAACCACGATCCTGAGATCCTGAGATGCTGATTCCAGCCAAAGCCAAAAAGAGTTCAATACTGATCTACTGAGCCACCCAGGGGCCCCTCCAGGGAGCAATGTCTTTCCTCCCAGTCAGATAGGCTCTGCTCCAGGCCCCTCCTTCAGCCCGCCCCACGCCGCACTCCGCCTCCGCCCCGCCCCCTAACCAAGCCCCACCCCATCCTCTTCCCCCGCCCTCAATCTATTTCCTGGGCCAGCGGTTCTCGCCCCGCCCCTTAGCGTCGCGCCGCTGGGAGTAGGGGAGGCGGGGGGGTGGGAGGGGGACGGGGGGAGGGCGGAGAATCCCATCGTGGGCCTCTCTGGACCGCTTGGAGGACTCGTCATCTGTGTCCGGCGGCGCTGGGAGGAGCAGGGCGGTGGTGGGTGGGTCTGACGTGAGACCACTCGAAATTCTCCCGTGCGCCGCCTCCTATTACCTCCGGTTCGTGCGGGTGTCTGCCATGGGGCTGCCGCAGATGTGGAGGCTCATGTCGAGGTGAGTGGGCGAGCTGACTAGCGCAGGCTCCTGGGCTGCGCTCGCCGAGGTGACAGAGGGTCGCGCGCCGGTGGGGACGGCCTGGCCTCGAAGTTTCTAGCGACCCTTGGAGGCACAACTCTTAGACATGAGCCCACCCCCCTCTGTGCCTCGCTCCTACTGTGTTTAGCCCCTTTGCAGCATCCCCTTCGTTTCTGCCCGACTGGCTCTTATTCAGCTTTGACCCCCCACCCCCACTACTTTCTTCACTTTCGTCCCCCATTTCCTTTCTTCAAAGCTGAGTAGAGTTTGGGAGACAGGCAGGGTTTCAACGTGGAGGAATTTTGTGGCATGCTTTGTGTTTGTTGTTCAGTTCTGTGGGATGGCTCTCGCGTTAATCCAGGTGTGTGGAACTTTCAGGCTAGGGTCGTGGACACATAACAGTGGCTTGGTGGAAGATGTGTGCAAACATCGTGTTTAACTTTTGAAAGTGCTTCTGAATGCGGCTTGAGCTCTGCTAAGGAAATCTGGTAGTCGTGACTTTAGGAAGTTAGGCTGCCTTAGTCTTGGGCCTACTGCCTGCCTGTGTGCATCAGGTAGCAGCTGTGACCACTGGAAGGGCGAACCATCTAATTTACTCCATCAAGTCAGTTGCTGGGTTCCTTAGCCTTTGACTTTGCCTTGGGGGAAAAAGATGGGAATGTTCCTTTGGTTTAGGAAGAACAGTTATTTCTGTAGAGATAAATGTCTGGTTGTTTAAGGTCGTATCCACAGACCTGGTTCCCAATCAATGAAGAAAAATGGAACAGTTGCTTTCCTTCATTTTTTTTTAACACTTCGAAATTAGATGCCCTTCTGTCTCTGAATAGCACAGGGAGAGACCCGGCAAATACTAAGAAAATCAGCACATGTCATTATTACTGCTGCTTTTTGAAGTTGTGAGCAAATACCAAATTATTTGAGAAACGAATTGGGAAGAACTGTTAACAAAATTAACTGACTTGGGGAAGAATCTGTCATCCCCAGAGTTCATGCGGGCTTTATTTCACCCCTCATCTCAAGGTGCAGACTGATTAGACGAGTTCTGGACCAGTGTGGGGACCTTGCTCAGGGATGCCTTTTCCAGGGCTTTGAAGTAGGTATTGCCCTAGCAAAACAGAGACCTGAGACCAGTGTCACTTAGTCTACAATAGCCTAACCCACAGATGTATTAAGGAATAGGGTGCCCCAGAGTGTTTTTGAGAGGAAATAAGTCCTCTATGCTGTGGTTGACATTGTTGGGTGCTTCCTCTTTTTCCTTTTGAACTCTGGTCTCCCTTGGCTCTCTAGCACTGTCTTTCCCACGTACCTCTCCACTAATTCTTATCTTGTCATGGTGCCAGTATAACTCCTGGGCATGTTGAGGGGAGTTCCCAAATGAAGTACTTCTCTGAAGAGAACTCTCAAAATTTGTATGTCTAATCTTGATTTATTCTAAATGCTAGTGTGAGTCACAACCATCCAAATGTCTCATTTGCACCTCAAGTGTTACTTTGCACAGAATTGAAACCCATACTCATCTGCACTTTTTGGAGCTATTATTCTTCCAGATTTTTAAAGTTGTCTAAATTCTCCCACACTTCCAATCCTTATCTCTTCCTGCTGATTCAAATTTGAATAATCCTTTCAAATTTTTCAGTTGTTCATCTTGCAGAAACTTGATTGGTGGCCTTCTTCCGATTTGAATAGCTTCTGCTTGTGACTGCCAGGTTAATCTTGCTAAAGTTCATTTCAGGGCCTGCCATTCTTTTGCTACAAGTTCTTAGAGGTGTCTTCCTACTTATGGAATTAAATAAGAATTTTCCAGCCCTATTTCAAAGATTTGGCTCTAATTTACTTCATGAATTCTATAATACTTAGTGTTATTTTCTCGCTTCTGGGAGTTCTAGGCAATTTTGTTACCCTGTAGCCAATCTGGACTACTTGCTATTGTTTCTTATCAAGACCCTTGAAATCCCAAAAGAAAGCAGACAAGAAACAAATATTTAAACAAAAGTAATACCTAGTTACAAACTCTGATAAATGTCTTAAAGGAAAAGTACAAGTATGAGAGAGATTTAGAAATGAAAGAGGATTGGGGGAGGCTCTTCAAAGAGGTTGATCTTTTAAATTGTCAGTAGTACTCCTTGCTTTCTCCATCTATTCTATACTCTGCTGAACTACATTGTTTTGATTCTTGAGCTGCCTCCTTTTCTTCTACATAGTTGTTTCTGAAGGCTCAATATTTGATTCTCTGTTATATTTTTTCTGTGTCAGGAGTCACAGACCCAAATGCAGAGGCCAAGAAGGAAGCATTGAGTAATGCTGGCCTGACAACAGGGGACTAGTGGGGAACTTGTTGAGTTAGAGAAAGTGCTCTGTCTAAAGAAGCTGGCTTCTCAGCCCCAGGCAGGCATTGTTGCTGTTATAGAATGTAGACCCAACGTTTCTATAACTACTAATTTTTCTGGGAAACTGAATTTTTTGGTGAAATCTCTTGATTTTAAATGTCTAGTTTTAAAACACTGCTGACCAGACAAAACACATTAGTAGACCCAGGCAGCATTCAGGCCACTAATTTCAACTACAGCTTTTTCATTCCTCAAGGACACCTGAGCCGTTCTTATACCTCCTTGGTTATCTCTGCATTTGACTTTGTGACATAGCTTCAGCTCTAACTTTTCTTTCAAACTCCGATCTCTCTACTTGCTGCTGAATGTTTCCATTTATGTCAATACAGTCTCAAGAAACTGAAAATGGACTTCATATTTCATTCTACAAACCAGCTAGTTTCCTTGCCAGCCTTTTCAGTACCTATAGTCTCTTAGCTATCCTAGCTTGAACTCTTGGAATTGTTATTAGCAAAGTTATTTTCCTTTCCGTTGAGTTTTAACTTCATAATATCTCCTAATAAATCATTCCTTTGTTTCTACAGCTACTATTCATCAGTTCATGCCTGAATTTCTTGGTCTTGATTTTTTTGTTCTATTCACCTTCTACCTTGTCTACGTCTGCTGTAATCTTCATTAAGCACTATTTTCATTATTTTATGTTAAGCAGTTCCATGAAAAGTTGTTTGATTTTGTAAACTCATGTGTGATTTATTGAATAATTTGAAGAACTCTCCTAAATCATAATGTTCTCATCCTTCTAAGACAGTTGTTTTTAACTTCAGCATGTATCAGAATCACCTGGAGGGTTTGTTAAACACAGGTTTTTGGGTTCACCCTGAAGTTTTGAATTCAGTAGTAGGTCTGGGGTGGGGCCAACAGTTTGCATTTCTGACATGTGCCCCTGGGATCCTGGTGGTGCTGGTCCAGGTACCACACTTTGAGAACAGCTGTTCCAAACGGATAAGTTGACAATCACCTGAAGGAAGTAAGTCTGATAAAGTGATTTAGTGAATTAGCAGTAGCTGGAAGGTGCTTAGCCTCTTCATGTCCACCAGATGGCAGTGCTGGAGCCAACTACAAGGAAAGAAGAAGACCTTCAATTCAGAATTATTTGGGGACTGAATACTCAAATACATTTTTGAGATGTTAAAGTTAATAGCAGATTTTAGATAACAGTTGAGTAGAAATTGGAACAAATAAAATTAATGTGATTATATAGAGTTTAGTAAGGAACTTAGTGGTACTTAGGTTTTTCTGTTTTGTAGCAATTGGTCCAGAGCTTTTGAGATCTTTAAAATTCTGTTCACGGTGCTATGCATTTGCACTTGGTACGTGTACATTAACTTTCTTTGAACGAGCTACAATCTGTCTCATGAAGAAACTAGGACTTGAAGCTAGGTCTGTGTGTCTCTATGCCACAGGTGATGCTTAATAAACTGTTGGATAAGACTTGCCAATCTGGCAGTACCATCTTTAACCTTGAACTGGCATTTGGGTAGTGGTCTTATTAAGGAGTTCAGGGTTATTCTGGATCTAAAGAAATCAGTGCTTATGTTTTTCTTTTTTTTCTTTTGCTTATGTTTTTCTTAATTCAGTTTTATCTTTTTGGAAGTTTTTAAGTTCAAATAATTTTTAAAAATGGTGCCCCAGGATAAATATTGTTCAGATTTTAAAGTCTATATGAAATCCATATTTAGAAAATACCCCTAAATAAGCTAGTATCTGTCACTTCAGTTTAATTTTTATAACATACTGATTTTAATGACAACTTTTTCGAATCATTTGGGGGAGCTTCAAACAAAATATTTATGCCCGTGTCCCACCTCCAGAGTTTGATTTAATTGGCCTTGGGTATGAATTGAGCTTTGAAATGTTTACTAGAGTTTCCAGGTGATTCTAATGTGCAGACAAGTTGTGGAATTACTCGGCTAGAATAAATATTTTACTTGTGGTAAGACAAATTCAAAATATGCTAGTCTAGGAATGTGAAGTGTGACTGACTTAAACAAATTAGTGTTTCCCCCCTTTTTTTTGGCATAGTAGTATTCAACTTAAATGTAATATAAGAGAAAGGTAAAAACAATTCTGGAGAGATGTATTACAAATATTTTTATAAATTCAGTCACCTGAAATGTGGCTACAGTGGTGTCAACCCCATATTACCTTTTTCTAATGCCTCAGCTAAACAGTTGCCCCTCAAATCTCAAAGTATCCTTGAAAAATTAGCGAATTGGTGATTTATGAGTTCTTTCGGGTAGTATATGTATCAAACATGTGCACAGTCCTTAATCAGGTTGCTGCTGCTACAGATTCCACCTCTGACTTTACTTCATACTTCTTAAATTTCAGTTCTTGATCTTACCTGGAATGGAGCCCTCAGCATCAGACTTCCTGCTCAGTGGGGAGCCTGTTTCTCCCTCTTCTGCTGCCCCTGCTTGTGCTCTCCTGCTGCTCTCTTTCTGTCAAATAAATAAAATCTTAAAAAAAAAAAAAAAGCCAAAAAAAAATTGAAGCATAAAAACACAATTTGATGAATTTTAACAAACTAGACCTATTCATTTTGCTGGCACCTGGATCAAGAAAAAAAGGTAGTACGAGTATCTCAGAGGCCTTCCTCATGCCCCTTCTAGTCACTGCCCATTCCCATGGTGCTTTTACTTATTTAATTGTAGTGTTCATGAAGTAGTGAAATGTACTATTCTGAAGTCTGTAGCTCAGTTAACTTTTGCACATATGTATACAGTCCTGTAACCATCATCTGGATAGAGATAATTTTCACCACTCCGGATTTCCTCCTACCCCCTCCCAGCTTCCCCCACCCTCTACCATTTTGACTTCTGTTATTACTGATTACTTTTGCCAAGCTGTGTCCTAAGCTTTGTATGCCTAGCCAAACACTTGTGAAACAAACTTAGAAGTGTTGTGTTTATTTTATGGCTTGCTTTTTGTAATTTCTATCATGACTATGTTCCATAAGTATTATTGAAATATTTTTAAATAAAAATTTTTATTGGCTTTGTAATGGTTTTGTATATATGACCATTTATAAAATATTACTAGAGGTGACTGGACCAAGCTGCTGCCTGCAGTCTTTGCCTCCCCCATCCCCAACCCCACCAAGGTCAGTAAAAAGGAACTGAATTTTAACCACAGTGGAGCCCATGATACCTCAGAAAAAGAACAGCAAGGAGCAGTTGAATATATTAATGAAGTACACTTGAACAATGAAGTAGACTTGAACAAAGCAATGAGATTTTGAAAGTAGAACAGACGTATTAACACTGCTGACCACTTTTTTTTTTTTTTTTTTAGAATAGGTTGGAATTGATTGCCCAAATCCTACATTTTTGGGTTAACCTTTGTCCCTTATCCATAAGTGTCTGCAGTGCATTATTTGACAGGAGTTGCAGCATAAGATATTAAATCAGATTACAGACTAGATCTTTATTTTGATGGAAAACTTTGCTTTGAAAATAAAGTTCTTTCCAAAGAATTTCATCCAAATGAGAGTGGCGATCCATCTTCAAGTCCACTGAAATCAAATGGAAATCTAGAAAGGATTTGACAGAATGTTTAAGTTAAACGCAGAGTAAAGTCAGCAGGAAGAGAGAGCATGAGTTTACTCTGATTTACTGATGGTTCTGATGGAGGTGCAGGTGAGTTCAGAGGAGGTCATCAAAGATGATATTTGGCCAAATCTGTTACAGTGCTACTACTTGGTTCTTGACATGATGATGAAGGGGATGAAGATGAAGATGATGATGAGTGGGAGGAAGGAAAGGAGGATGAAGGAGAAATGACTAATGGAACTCTAATGGATTGTAACCTTTTTAAATTTTCTCCAGGCCCTGGGAGCAAGTTGCAGTCTTTCCACCTCCCCCACCTCTTGTGTTCAGTTGCCTTTTTTTTTTTTTTTTTTAGATCCTTTCTCCTTTATACCATGGTTTTCAATTTGTTTTGGGGGGACATACCTTGAACAGAATGAAGTGGGAAAAGAATCTCTACCCTTTTTTGTTCCAAATTCATTTTTTCCCCAATACCTTTTAGAAGAGGCTAAAACAAAAGGAAATACGGTGTTTATACATTGAGACATTGTATTCTACATTTGTTTCAGGTTTAATTCATTCAACAGGACTAATATCATACTGCAACATTTGGTAAGTTTGCATTTTGTTTTTTTGGCATTGTTAGATTATGATGTGTAATGTAAAATGTCATTTTTAGGGACGTAGAGGAATATTGGCAGATTTCGTTGCCCTTCATGCATCATGGTTCCCAATTTTATAGTGTCAAGACTTGACACATACTAGGAGATGGTATAAGGTTATGCATAAGAGGATGGACCTTCAAGTTGGAATGCTTGGGTTTAAATATTGGGTCCACCACTTAATCTTGGGTAGATTACCTCATCTCTCTCAACTTTCTTTTAGACATTATAAGTGGGGATAATAGTATCTATCTTAGAGTGCTTATGAATAATATCTCATTTAAAAATTAGTGCTTGGCATGTAATCATTTTATACTTGCTAGCTACTATTGACTTACAATATTCTTCCAAAGCTTAGATGCCTTTAGTACCCTTTCGGAGCTTAGATGTTTTAGTTTACCATTTTACAAGGAAGAAATAATTTTTATTCATTTTTGTATCTCTGTGCTATGGACTGAATCTTTGTACCACCCGAGTATTCTTATGTTGAAGTTTAATCCCCAGTGTGATGATATTTGGAGGTAGGGCCTTTAGGAGATGATTAGGTCAGGAGGGTGCTGTTCCCATAAATGGGATCAGTGACCCTATAAGAGAGACCTCAGAGAGCTTCCTCACCTGTTTGCCTTGTGAGGGGGTACACAGTGAGAAGACAATTTTCTGTAAACCAGAAAGAGGGACTTCATGAGGCACTGAATTAGCAGGTTCCTTGATCTTGGACTTCCTAGCCTCTAGAATGGTGAAAAGTTTTGTATTAAGCCACCCAGTCTGTGGTATTTTTCTTATAGCAACCCAGATGGGCTAAAATACAGTCTCACAAGTGCCTTGCACATAAAAATAAGTCCCTCTGCTATAGCACTTACTGTACGCCAGGTGCTCTTCCTAGTACTTGGTACGTATTAGCTCAGTTGATTCTCATTATGGTCCAATAGAGTAGATACTACAGATCTTTTATCTTCAATTCTGAAACCTCAGAATCAAAGATTTGTGGTTAGTTTGTGATAAGTGCATTTTGTGACGAAAATCTGACTTGACTGTACTTGAAGCTCTTTTTTCTTTATCCTAATAAGTGCAAATGTTCATAGTTTGATGCAGAAGTATTAAAGCATTTTATTGCAGTGTGCTGACCAGATTCCACTTGGGATTTTTTTTTAATAGTATTAATACATATTGTGTTACCTTTCCAAAATCTAGAAAATTTTCTGAATTTCAAAACACATCTGGACCCAAGGATTTTTGGTTAAGCGATTATGGCCTTATCCTTATTTAATGGGTCAGAAATTGAGGGACAGAGAGGCTACATAATATGCCTCAGTCTTATACAGCTGGTAAGTAAGAGGTGGGATCTGAATCCAGTCTGGTTCCATAGACTTGCCTCGTGCACTCACTGTACAGCCTGAGGCAGAGTGGGTATTCAGTAACTATTGTAGAATGTCTCAAGCCTAAGTGGAGATGAGCAAATGAAGGCTGGAATCACCCTTCCTATCCTTATTTTAGTAGGTAGACATAGGAACTGAGGAGTTTCCGAGAAAGAGAACATAAAACAGTGTTGTTGGTTCATATTTATACATATGCCCACAGGTAGAATAGAAAGATAAGACAGAACCCAGTTCACCTGGACTGTGGTTTCTTAAGGCATAAACTATATTGAAGGAAGGAAGGTAAACTGAACTTTCATCAGGGCCTGAAAGCTGAATCGTCTTCGTCCCAGTGTTGGCTTTTAGATGCCCTTCACAAATAGGCTGTTTCCCAAGCAGTCCTTCTGTGACCTGAGGGTTTGAGTCTGTATGACTCTAAAAATCTGTTTTCTGTTGCACAGTATGCTTGTTCTAGGTGCCAAGAACGGTGACATAGGAGAATGGAGGTTACATTCAGGGCTTTCTGAGTATCCATTATAAGGAGTACTATGCAGTGGTGGGCCCGGAGAGTTTACCCAGGATCGGATGTGGAGAGAAGGCTGTGCCAAGTAACTTGGATGTTTTCGAAGTTGATAGGAAGTCATAGACCATTTTTGAACAACAGGGACAAGATTAAGATTGTGTTTTATTATTATTTTTTAAAAGATTTTATTTTATTTATTTGATGGAGAGAGTGAGAGTGAGAGAGGGAATACAAGCAGGAGGAGTGGGAGAGGAAGAAGCAGGATCCCCACTGAGCAAGGAGCCCTAAAATTGTGGTTTAGCAAAATTTCTCTGATAGCAGTATGAAGGGTAGGCCATTAGGCAGAGGTTCTGGAAATCTGCCAGGAAGGAAAATTGTACTAATCTTGCATTGCTACTATATGGGAATAGAACAGAATGGATAGATAGGAGAATCCTTTTAGAAATAGATTCTCTGGTACTTGGTAACTGCCTCAAATTGTTGGCAGAGAGGGGAGGAGAACAAGTAGGAATCAGAGATAGCACCAATATTTTGAGTTTTGTTGACTGAGAAAATGGTGATGCCTTAACCTGTTATAGGGAACAGAGGAGGAGAGACAGATTTGTTGGGGAGAAATTTGTTGGTAAATTTGGTTTTTACCAAACTGAGCATGGGGCACATGTACTTACTCCTGCAATTCTAGTAGGCAGTTGGAAATAGGGGCCTGGGCTTCTGGAGAAGTAAAGATATAGATGAAGGTTTGAGCCAGCAGCTTAGAGGTAAAAATTGAAGATGTAAAGTAGAAAGTATCACAAAAGGTAAGAGAATAGAGCACAGCTCTCTAAAGAATTGCCATGTAAAAAAAAAAAAAAAAAGAATTGCCATGTAGAAGACTTTACTGACCTAGTTTGAAGTCAGGAAGGATTGAGTGAAACTTGAGTAATCAGCATTTATTAAATGTTGTTTGATACTAAGAATCTTGCTTATATTGTGCTTTGGTGTCTTATTTGGGTTACAGTAATTTAAATTTAATGGCATTCAACATTAGCTGGAAATTGATGAAAATCTTAGGAGTGAGAAGGCTTTGTGATTGGATAAAGAGGAAAGTCAGATGTCAGAAGAAATCATGTTCTGCTTGAGGTAGGATATTTTCTTGGATGTGTCTTTGGGTTGCAACCTTGTTTGATGCCACCAGATGTTACATATAATGAAAGGTGTATCTTAAGATTGGGATTTGGGTATTGACAGTGTGCAGCTTGCTCTAGGCTTATGTTACAGAAGGACTGCATCACTAGAATTATAGATTGTTCATTCAGCTTATTAAACATTTTTGGGATGCCTCCTATGTACCAGGTACAGGATTTTCCTCAGAGGGAAGGTTCATTTCTCACAGTGTTTATGAGGGCTCTAAACTGTTTTCCAAAATGTAGCCTGCAAAATACAAGTGCCAAGAGGTAAGTATTACATGAAAAGAAAAGTTTAATCAAGTAAGAAAACTGCTCATTGTATTTTAAAAGTTTACATTTAATATTTACATATTGAATACAAAAAATGTCTTATAGGAATGAAACTTATTTACATTGGTTTAAGTTTTTTCCCAAACTGATTTGACCATGCGCCATTTTATCCTTCTCATCCTTCTTTACACTTGGGGAAATGTTGCTACTTCGGATTTTGCCAGAATAGTTCCATGTTCTAGCAGAGTAGATATTCTAAAGTTGTGTGTGTCTTAGGGATTTTATTTTGGCAGACTTCATGCATTCAGTTCAGCACAGCTCTATGTTGATGGTGTTTATACATTTTAGCAAGTTTCTTTCATTTCTCTTTTGAATAGATGGAAATAATGGGTCATTCAGGCCTTACAGGAGTGGAAAATGTTCTGTGGAGGGGGTTAAAGTGGGTGAGATGATATCATTTGAAGAAGGTAATTGGGAGAGTCAGTTTAGATAGGAGCTATAATGGTTAGAGCATCTGTTCTAGAATGAGATAAACCTGGGTTTGAATCTTGTTCCTGCCCCAAAGCTGTGTGATTCCAGTAAGTGATCTAACTTCTCTGGGCCTTAGTTTCCTTATCTGTGGAAAGGAGTTCCTGCTATATAATACATGAGGGGGGTTTTGAGGATTAAGTGAAGAGTTTAGTCAAGTATTTAGCATAGTGTTCACGGAAAATGTTTAAATAGCAAATTAAAAATAAGGAACAGATTTTGCTGATTGCCTAAGAAAATATGTGAAGATAAAAGTAAATGTGAACCTCTTGTCTTTTCTGGATGAACAATAAGGATTTAAGAAAGTTCTAATTCCCACCTTAAATTACTTTTCCTCCTTTAAAATAGCTCTGACTAGAAGCATTTCTTCTTTCCCTTCCCTGTTCTCCTTTATCCCTTCTCTCTCCTCTTCGCCCCCAAATTTAGTTGTATGAGAATTTCATTTCTGACTCTAGTCTCTGTAATCTTTCCTAATATGATAAATTTTTCTTCATAGAAACTTTTTCTAGGTTTTAATTAAAAATTTGTGATACTCTTGGAAAAGAGATTTAATTTTTTCTGCAAAATTAATATAAATTATGCTAATACTGGAAAGTTTATTATTTTTTTTCCTACCCTTTTACTTGAATAATTTTGATTAGTGCACTAATAGTTGCTTTTGGGTTTTGAAAAGGCCATGAATTTTTTCAGTTAGGAAAAAAAAATCCTTTTATTTATCTATTCATTTCCATCATTCTAGTGGCATTAACAGGAGATTCTGGAATATTCTTTCCTCAAAGTCTGACCTTCTGTAAATGTCCTGCAAAAACACTTAAGTTTTTGGAGATCCATGCTTAAAAATACTCCTGCATCCCTGTAATAGCAAAAATTGAAAATTACTCAGTGTTTATCAGTAGATAAACTAGATTGATATGTAAGAATGCACAGCTGTTAGGGGCACCTGGGTGGCTCGGTTGGTTGAGCGGCTACCTTTGGCTCGGGTCATGATCCTTGGGTTCCAGGATCGAGTCCCACATCAGGCTCCAGCTCTGCAGGGAGTCTGCTTCTTCCTCTAGCCTCTCCTCTCATGCTCTCTCTCACTTTCTCTGTCTCTCAAATAAATAAATAAAAAATCTTAAAAAAAAAAAAAAAGAATGCACAGCCGTTAAAAATAGGTAGCATGTGACAAGATGGGATCGGGAGGGAAACCAGCCATAAGAGACTTTTTTTTTTTTTTAAGATTTTATTTATTTATTTGACACACAGAGATCACAAGCAGGCAGAGAGAGAGAGAGAAAGAGGGAAGTAGGCTCCCCGCTGAGCAGAGAGCCTGATGTGGGGCTCGATCCCAGGACCCTGAGATCATGACCTGAGCCAAAGGCAGAGGCTTTAACCCACTGAGCCACCCAGGCACCTCCATAAGAGACTCTTAATCTCAGGAAACAAACCAAGGGTTGCTGGAGGGGACGGGGGTGGGAGGGATGGGGTGGCTGGGTGATGGACATTGGGGAGGGTTTGTGCTATGGTGAGTGCTGTGAATTGGTAAGACTGATGATGAATCACAGACCTATATCCCTGAAGCAAATAATACATTATAATTATATGTTAATTAAAAAAATATGTAGCAGGTATGTGCAATCAGCAAAATCCTGGCCTGTTGTTTTCAACAGATTTTAAGAAAAAGAGAGGGATGAAGGGAGAATTTGTAGATTAAAAGACTTGAAAAACAGGCTCAGTCGGTTAAGTGTCTGACTCTTGATTTTTGTCTCAAGGCATGATCTCAGGGTTGTTAAGCTCAAGCCCTGAATTTGGCTCAGGGCTGGGTGTAGTGCCTGCTTAAGATTCTCTCTCTCCCTCTTCCTCTGCCCCTTCTCCCATCTCCCTCTCTTAAAAAAAAAAAGTTGAAAAATATATCTATTAAAAAAAACAGATGGTATGTTTTTGCATGTACCCTTAGTGTTTACTATAAAAACCAGGATAGTTATATTTTTATAGGGAGGGAGAGGGCCGGGTTTGGGATGGGGCAGGTGGAGGGCCGACGGCTTTTGGGGCTGGCTGGGCAACATTGGGTTTGGGATTTAATTTTTTACTCCAATTACAAACTAATAGTTAGCCTTTCACTGTTTTACCGATGCTGGCAGAAGATATGAAGCTCTTGAGTTAGAGCCCAAGGATTCTCTTATTAGTGGCACATGGAGCAGCATTAGGCATCATGTTTGTGTGGTTTTTCCTTGCTCCCCAAGTTCCCCAGGGGTGACATGGAAGACCCAGATGAATGCTTGCATATGCAGTGGATTACATTACAGAACAGAAATATTGAATATGGGGAACCTGCTGGTTTGTAGCAAGCTGTAAGAAAGCCTGTTCTCCTGTCTCAGAGGGAGACATCACCTTTTTGTTTTTTAAAGTTACTTGCAGCAAATACAACCATGAAAATGACCCAGGCAAAGAGAGCAGTCAGGCCCTTGGGTTCATGACATATATAGAAAGAAAGTACAAGGAAACCTCAGGGCCCATGGCAGATAGCTTCTTCTAACAGCCAAGTTAGAAATAGGGTCATTGCAGACATAAATAGTAAAATGAGGCCAGACTGGAGTAGGGATTACAGGACTAATCCAGTATGACCATTGTCCTTACATAAAGGGAAAATTTGGAGATTGATGTACTGGGAGAATGCCATGTGAAGGGTGGAATTAGGCTGCTACAAGTTAAGGATCTATCAGAAGCTAGGAGACCAGCCTGGAACAGATCCTTCCCCTAGCCATCGTTAGAGGAAATGTGGTCCTGCCGATACCTTGATTTCAGGCTTGTAGCCTCCAGACTGTGAGACATTAGCTCTCTGTTGTTGAAGCCACTTAGTTTGTGGTACTTTGTTATAGCAGCCCTAGCAAATGAATACAATTCCCATGGTATGTTTGTCAAAATTAAGAACATTGGTATATTACTATTAACTTTAAACTTTATTTGGATTTCAGCCTTAATTTTCTATTCCAGGATCTAATCCGGAATACCATATTGCATTTCTTTGTCATGTCTCCTTAGTCTTTTCTAGTCTGTGATGGTTTCTGAGTTTTACTTTTTATGACTTTGAATGTTTGGGGGGGCGGCTATTAGCTTATAGAATATCCTCTAATCTGGGCCATGTTTGGTGTTCGGTTTTGTTTTTTGTTTTTTAAAGATTTTATTTATTTATTTGAGAGAGAGTGGGAGAGACAGCACATGGGCAGGGTCAGGGAGAAGCAGATTCCCTGCTGAGCAGGGAGCCTGATGTGGGGCTTGGTCCCAGGACCCCGGGAACATGATCTGAGCTGAAGGCAGATGCTTAACTGACTGCACCACCCAGGCACCCCTGGTGTTTTTGTTTTGTTTTTAATCATTAGACTGCTGTTAAAAGGTTTTTTTTGTTTTGTGTTTTTTTGTGTGTTTTTGTTTTTTGAGACAATATCACAAAGGAAAAGCCCCCTTCTCATCACATCATAACAGAGTATCTGTGGGTTTCCATGAATGCATCTGGGATGCGTGACAGTCATGTAACATAGCTGGTGATGCTGACCTTTATTCCTTGGTTAAAGTTGTGTTCTTTGGGTTTCTCCTCTCTAAAGTTATTTTCCCCTCTTCACATTCTGTTCTTTGGAAGTAAGTTCAGCCCACACTCAGAGGGTGAAGGGAGTAAACTCTGCCTACTGGGAGGGGGATTTTTACATATATTATTTAGGAATCTTCTGTGGGGAAGATCATTCTCCATTTATTCAGTTGTTTGTAGCAGAGTGGACTCATTGATTTTTATTCTTTAGGTTATACTCTAGTATCACATTATATTGTTACTCAGATTCTAGCTTTGGCCATTAGGAATTCCTTCATTTTGGCTTTTGTGTCCTTTTGATACGATCCTATCCTTTTAATAGATATGTATTTTTTTTTTAAAGATTTTTATTTATTTATTACAGAGCGAGAGGCTGAGAATGAGAGGGGAGAAGGTCAGAGAGAGAAGCAGACTTCCCGCAGAGCCAGGAGTCCGATATGGGACTCGATCCCGGGACTCCGGGATCATGACCTGAGCCGAAGGCAGTTGCTCAACCAACTGAGCCACCCAGGCGCCCAATAGATATGTATTTTTAACACCTCCTTACTTTTTGGTATTAGAAGGTGTGCTCTGGGTTCCTCATGTTTTCCTTATCAGAAGTCAGCTATTTCTTCGGGGAGCCCTGGTTGTCTTTATTGGAGAATAGCATTTAGAAATCAAGATCTGAGCCTTAGGAATGCTCTTTGATACTGGGGAATGATGGCTTTCTCCAGGGGGAGAGAGTCAGGATAACATATGTATGTATAGCGGAATATATAAACACTTTATACTAACCCATGTATCTGTACATATATCTATGGTTGTTTCCCTATGTGTGTGTATAAATATAAGCTAAGTATGAGTTCATACTGATGACATCCCCAGTACCGCAGGGCAGGGTTCCTTATAGCTTCCATTCTTGCTTATCTGTAACCTTCCTTTATTACTTGTTTCACATTAGTGTACATGCAAAGGAGTTTCAGAATTGTTAACCACCCCCCAGGAAAAACGAATTTGCCAACTAGAGCACAGTATTGATGTACAGTTCCTTTTTGCATTCAGATGACTGTTTTCCAAAGTTACTTAGGTCAGCTCTCCTGCAGCTACCACCAGGATTACTCAGTGAAGTTATGTCACGCATGCGTAATTCAATTAGATTTGTCATAGTCTGCATTCCATGTTGGAATCCCATGACATCTTAGCTGTCTTTAATGTATACAGACTATACAAAAGAAAAAGGTTTACTTTTTGTGATGTCCATGTGTGGGTTTTGACAAGTGCATAAATCATGCATCCACCATCCCAAGACTATATAAGCAGTTCTATCATCCTAAAACTTACCCTGTGCTTTCCAATAGTCAGCTTTTTTTACCCTCAACCACTGATCTGTGTTACCCCTCTAAAGTCCTTTATAGAATGTCTTATGAATAGAATCATACAATATATAAGCTTTGGGGTTTGGATCCTTTCAGTTGACAAAATACATCTAAGATTCATCTATGTTGTGTGAATTGATAACTTGGTCTTTTTATCACTAAATGGTATTCCATTTTGGGATAAATTGTCCATTTCTGTGTTGAAGAACATTTTGTTTACTCTCAGTTTTATCAGTTATGAGGGAAGCTACCAAACATTTTTGTACAGGTTTTTGTGTAAACACAAATTTTTAATTCACTTGGGTAAATACATGTGGTGGAACAGCTGGGTTGTATGGTAAGTCTATGCGTAACTTTATAAATATTTGCCAAATTGTCTCTCAAAGCGGTCGTACGATTTTACATTTCACCAACAAAGAATGAGTGTGTCTCTTGTTCTGTATCTTTGGCAGCATGTTGTTGTCTGTTTTTGGATTTTAGCCATTTTAATGTGTGTAGTGGTATCTCATTGTGGTTTTAATTTTTATTTTGCTAATGATCTGATGATTTTTGAGCATTTCCTATGTTTGTCATCCTTCTGTGTTTGATGAAGATCTTCAGATTTTTTTTGCCCATTTTAATATGGGGTTGTTTTTCTTACCGGGATTTTTTTTTATTCCTTTTTTCCTTTTCTTTTCTTTTCTTTCTTTTTTTTTTTTAAAGAGAGAGAGTGAGTGGTTGGTGGGGAGGGACCGAGGGAGAGTAAGAGAGAGAATCTTAATTAGGCTTCATGCCCAGCATGGATCCTGGCATGGGGCTCAGTCTCCTGACCCTGAGATCATGACCTGAGCCAAAATCAGGAGTTGGATACCACACTGACTGAGCCCATGTGCCTCTTTCTAAATGAGTTTTAAGAGTTGTTTATATATTCTGGATGCAAGTCCTTTATCAGATATGTGAAAGGCAAGTATTTTCTTTCAATTTCTGGCTTGCCTTTCATTCTCCTAATAGTATCTTTTGCAGAGTGGAAGTTTTCAATGTTGATGAAATTCAGTTTATCAATGTTTTTCTTTTATGCATCATGCTTTTGGTGTTGTATACCATTAAGCCTTAATGTTTGGAAGGCACTGTGAACCAGAGTTTCAGGGATGTGAGCCTCTTGAGTGTTCCTGTCCTTCCTCCAGGGATAGGCTGCTTTTTTTTCTCCTTTTCCTTTGCCCCTCTTCCTTTTCCACAGTTGTGGTTGGTAAACTCTGATGTCCTTGGCAATGGTTTTATGGTGCTTCTCCCTTGAGTTTAAGGCTTTTATTTTGTAGGCCTCCATTTCCTTCCCCCACTGCAGTGAGGCTCCACCAGAATCCTGGGCTACAAGCTTTGAAGTCCTTCCTCACTCCCCTACAAATTTAGCCTTTTTGTTTTTTATGGAAGATGAGGGGAAAGGATTTAGCTGTACCTGCTATTTCTCTACCCCAGCCAACACATAGAAGCTTTCTCCAGTCTTCCCTGGGAGAGCCTCATTGGGTTCCAGGAGGAAAGGCCAGCCAGAATGGAAATCCCTACATGACTGTAACCCCCAGGAGCTTCATACTATCACATTTGCCCACACTTAGCCTCTAGCAAGTCATCAAAAATTCTAATTAATCTTTCTGAAAGCTTTTGCCTGACGTTAGCAAATATTCTGGTCCTGTGTCTCTCTGAAGGCACCTGTCACTCTCCAGATTTTATTGCAGCCATTTGCCCTGTCACCTCAGTTCTCTGATGAGCTTACCAGAAACCATTGCTTTGCAGTCTGTTCAGCCTTTTTTCTCGTTACAAGGTCAGCATGAGTATCTCTCAAGATCTCTGAGCTATCTTCTCAGCTCTTAATATCTTTGAAACCAAATAATGAAGTTTTAAAGGATTGCCTCTGGTATTGGGTGATAATTTATATAAACTGTTCAGTGAAAATGATCATGAAACATTTTTTTTTTGTCAGGGTCCTGGTAAATCTGACTTGGTTCAAGCAGAAATTTAGTATGGAGAGAAAGTTTATTAATACTTGTATTTAACATGTTTATATGATATGAATTTTTGGTCTGTATTTTAAGATTTAGAATGATGTATGTAAAAGTGCAGCTTTTATAGTGTATCATCTGTCTTTTCATATGAGTAAGGGTTGATCCAAGAAATAGAACCACTATGGGTATTGAAGGGGAGAAGTTGCCTTGTCCTTTGAACACAGCAAGATATCAAATCATTCTGAACACCCAGGAAGTTGATCTGAAGACTGAAAGAACAAACTGAACAACTAGAGGGAGAAAAGACCAGTGGAAGATAGGAGGTATGGAGAGACCTAATTTTGGGGAGAAAAGAATCTTGGGTGCTTTGTAGGGGAGGGAGCCCTGATCAGGGAGAGAGAAGAGAAAAAGACCGAGTGGGAGCGCAAGTGCACCTACAGCATGCAGGCACTGCACAAGAAGAACACTTCCCCCAGACAAGGGGGGCTGATAATGGCAAGTTTTTATAAGCAGCAGAGCTCAAAGTCTGAAGTTGTGGAAGTCCATGCCATCACTGGAGTGGCAAGTACAGAGGTGCTCTGTGAAGGAGGGCAGAGGCCCAGTTGTGGACAGCGTGGTCTGAGTATCCCATAGGTTGCACTGGGAGATAGTTCCCCTTTTTGGAGTGTATTTGGGAAACATGGCACTCCCTCTCCAGGAACAAATGAGCCCGTGGGCACCATTGACTTGCTCTGTTCATTAGCATAGGAGAAGACACAGCTGCTGAGGGCCTCTAACCTGGATGGTGGCTTTTTGCTGTGTTTAACCATTAGCTCCAAGCCCCTGTGCATTCAGTGCAGCTGCCCTTCTGAGACAAAACAACACCAGCCACAGCCCGGTGAGACCCTCCTCCAGAGAATCGGCAGATGTTGACACCATGCTGTGTCCCTAAAATGGGGAGTTTTGGCCCAGCCAGCATGCTTGAGATAAAACAAAGGAGCACTGGGCCAGTGGTGGGCAGATAGCTAAGAAAAAAAAGGGTGAAGGCAGGGATCTGAGGGGAGCCTGGGACAAACAAAGGGAGATTCTTTGCTCAACAGTGGCAGGCACAAAC
>CM052810.1:135451865-135481113 GCA_028533885.1 Nasua narica | reverse complement strand
GAGCCCTCCCCCTACCCCCCCCCCCCCCGGCCTCTCATCCACCAGTCTGTTGTCCATGAAGTGCTGCAAAGCTTCAGCTCTAGGGGAAATAGGATCTAGCTGCTTTTAAGAAGCAGACCAAAACACATCAAGTTAAAACTTGCCATACAGTGGACAAGGTCCAAATATTCCCCACAGCAAGCAAGGAGAAACCCTGCAGAGGACTGACCTGAAGGAAAGAGCAGTGAAAACAACAGCAGAGTGCACACAGCATATACTAGAAACCCTTTCTGAAATGTCAGGCCCTGGGCAGTATATGACTTCTTAATATTGCCATTACTCTCAGGAGCAGGAAACATAACAGGCTTTCCTAACACATACACAGATACCTAGACAAAATGCCAAGATGGAAGAATTCATCCCAAAAGAAAGAACAAAAGTAGGTCAGTGTGAGGGATCTAATAAAAACAGATATAAGTAATATGCCTGAGCCAGAATTTAGAACAACAATCATAAGGATACTAGGTGGGTTTGAGAAAAGCATAGAAGACTCCAGGGAGTCCCTTACTGAACAGATAAAAGATCTAAAAACTAGTCAGGTCAACGTAAAAAATGCTATTACCAAGATACAAAACTGACTGGATGTAATCACCACAAGGATGGAAGAAGCAGAGGAATGATTAAGTGATATAGAAGATAAAATTATGGAAAATAATGAAGCTGAAGGGTGCCTGGGTGGCTCATTTTATTAAGTGGCTACCTTCGCCTCAGGTCATGATCTCAGGGTCCTGGGATTGGGCCCTGTGTCAGGCTTCCTGCTCCATGGAGAGTCTGCTTCTCCCTCTCCCTCTGCCCTTCCTCCTGCTCATGTGAATACCTGCTTACACATGCGCTCTGTCTCTCAAATTGTAAAAAAGAAGCTGAAAAGAAGAGGGAAAGAAAAGTATTGGATCACAAATGTAGACTTAGGGAACTCAGTGACTCCATAAAGCTTAATAACATTTGTATCATAGGAGTCTCAGAAGAAGAAGAGAGGGGAAAAGACGAAGGTTCATTTGGGCAAATTATAGTTGAAAATTGTCCTAATCTGGGAAAGGAAACAGACATCCAAATCCAGGAGGTACAAAGAACTCCTATCAAAATCAACAAAAACATACCAAAACCAAGATATATATCATAGTAATTTTTGCAAAATACAGAGATAAGGAAAGAATCCTGAAAGCAGCAAGGGAAAAGAGGTTAAGGTATCTTTAACATGCCGGGGAAGATAAATAAGGTAAGTAGCAGATCTATCCACAGAAATTTGTCAGGCCAGAGGGCAGTGGCATGATATGTTCAATATGCCAAATGAAAAATACGAAGCCAAGAATACTTAATCCAGGAAGGCTGTTATTCAGAATAGAAGGAGAGATAAAGAGTTTCCTAAACAAAAGCTAAAGGCATTCGTGACCACTAAACCTGCCCTGCAAGAAATATTAAACGGGACTCTTCAAGTGGGAAAGGAAGACCAAAAGCAACAAAGACGAGAAAGGAACAGAGAAAAGCTCCAGAAACACCAACTTCACAGGTAATACAATGGCACTAAATTCATATCTATCAATGATCTCTCTGAATATAACTGGACTGAATGCTCCAATCAGACATAGGGTATCAGAATGGATAAAAAAAATAAGACCTATCTGTATGCTGCCTACAAGAAACTCATTTTAGACCTAAAGATACTTGCAGATTGAAAGTGAAGGGATAGAAAACCATCTGTCCTGCTAATGGACATCAAAAGAAAGCCGGAGTAGCCATACTTAGACAAACTAGACTTTTTAAAAAATTTATTTTATTTTTTCAATGTTCCAAGATTCATTGTTCGTGCACCATACCCAGTGCTCCATGCAATCAATACATGCCCTCCTCAATACCCACCACCAGGCTCACCCAATCCCCTGCCCCCCTCCCCTCCAAAACCCTCAGTTTGTTTCTCAGAGTCCATAGTCTCTCATAACTCATCTCCCCTTCCGATTTCCCCCAATTCACCCTTCTTTTCCTTCTCCCAATGTCCTCCACGTTTTTCCTTATGCTCCACACGTAAGTGAAACCATATGATAATTGACTCTGCTTATTTCACTCAGCATAATCTCTTCCAGTCCTGTCCATGTTGATACAAAAGTTGGGTATTCATCCTTTCTGATGGAGGCATAGTATTCCATTGTATATATGAACCATATCTTCTTTATCCATTCGTCTGTTGAGGGGCATCTTGGTTCTTTCCACAGTTTGGCGATTGTGGCCATTGCTGCTATGAACATTGGGGTACATGTGGCCCTTCTTTACATCTGTATCTTTGGGGTAAATACCCAGTAGTGCAATTGCTGGGTCATAGGGTAGCTCTATTTTTAATTTCTTGAGGAATCTCCACACTGTTTTCCAAAGTGGCTGCACCGACTTGCATTCCCACCAACAGTGTAAGAGGGTTCCCTTTTCTCTACATCCTTTCCAACATTTGTTATTTACTGTCTTGTTGATTTGGGCCATTCTAACTGGTGTAAGGTGGTATCTCAATGTGGTTTTGATTTGAATCTCCCTGATGGCTAATGATGATGAACATTTTTCATGTGTTTGCTAGCCATTTGTATGTCTTCTTTGGAGAAGTGTCTGTTCATGTCTTCTACCCATTTTTTGACATGATTATCTGTGATAAACTAGATTTTAAATCAAAGACTGTAACAAGAGATGAAGAAAGGCACTGTATCATAATAAAGGGGTCTATCCAACAAGAAGATCTAATAATTGTAAATATTTGTGCACCCAACCTGGGAGCAGCCAAATATATAACTCAATGAACTACAAACATAAGGAAACTCATTGATAATAATGCAATAATAGGGGATTCCAACACCCCACTTACAACAATGGGTAGATCATCTAAGAAAATCAACAGCGAAACATGGGCTTTGAATGACACACTGGATCAGTTGGACCTTACAGATATATTCAGAACATTTCATCCTGAAACAACAGAATACATATTCTTTTTGAATGCATATGGAACGTTCTCCAGAATAGATCACATACTGGTCACAAATCAGGCCTCAACAAGTTCAAAAAGAGTGAGATCATACCATACATATTTTCCAATCACAACTCTATGAAACTTAAAGTCAACCACAAGAAAAAATTTGGAAGGACCACAAATACATGAAGTTTAAAGAATATCCTACTAAATAATGAATGGGTTAACCAGGAAATTAAAGAAGAAATAAGAAAATACATGGAAGCAAATGAGAATGAAAACACAATGGTCCAAAATCTTGGGGATGCAGCAGAAGCAATCATAAGAGAAAAGCATAGAGCAATACAGGCCTACCTTAGGAAGCAAGAAAAGTCTCAAAGGGGAGCAGAATATACCAGCCTTAAAACCTGTCACTTTGGCATGTAAATTATTGTGAGTTGAAGGCAATCAAGGTCCAGCAGACTCAGGAAATGTTTTTTCCTTCCCTCTCAGCTACCTCAAAGAAATTAGGATTGTACCAGGAAGAGATCAGGGATACATATAGTATAACTTTTTAATATTTGAAACTTATCTGCATGGCAGGGCAAATATTTGTTTACTAAACATTGGCTCTTTTTACTTCCTGGTCAATTGCTTTCCTCTCCTTTGAAGCCCCAGACCCTGTTTCTTTCCTTAGCTCAGAATGGTTTATGCGCCTCAGTTGCCTGGCTGCCTTTGGATCTCACATCTTTGTGGGGCCCCCTTAAGAAATGAAATTTTTCTATTGTTAATCTGTCTTTATTACAGGGGTCTCTTAGTTAAGAACCTAGAAGGGTAGAGGGAAAATTATTTTTCCTCCTCTACAGTTTTATGGAATAAAAGATTATGGGAAGATCTTCCACAATACTGACAGAGGCTATGAAAGAAACTAGAGAAGGAATTGGAGGGTCAGAAAAGTTGCTCACTGTCTTCCTACTCACCTACTAACACAAATGAGTCAGTAGGAACTTTGAAGAATGTCTGAGAAGCCAGACACTTCCAACTGCTACAGTCGGACTGCGAAGGAGAAGGCGAAGTCTGGGAAGGCTGTGTCTGCTTGTGGACTTGGTATCCCTTTTGGTCTGGTTTCTTTTGCGATTTTTGTGTATAGTTTTCTTTCACCATATTTTTTTTCTTTTTTTTTAGTACCAATAAGGTAAGAAAACAAGTCATATAGCTTAGTACTTTTTTTTTTGAATAGATTAAAAATTAGGCTTATTGTTAATTCTCAAAGTCAGAATTTAGAGGATAAATAAACACAACAATGATGTGTAAGAACATAAGTAGGAACACTGTTTTACAACATGTACTGAAACAAATTTATGTACTGGAAACTATGAGAAATAGCTCTCTTTAAATGATTTAACATTTGCTCTTCCTTATATACAGTTGAATTTCCAGTGGGAGAACAAAGATGCTCATGGCTCTCTGGGCCTTCCTTCATGAAAACGCTTCCTTAAAACCTTCTGGAGCGCTCCATGAAGCCACTGTATGGTTAGCAGGAAATAGGGGCTGCTATCAGTGCACACACATATGCATATTATTCTGTCTTCCCAACTCCCCCACACATGTGGGGTCATTACTGGGGCTCAGGGGAGCCCCATAGTTAAACAAGGAAGTCCTCTGAAATAAAGCCTATTAATGAAGTTCCCTTCGGGAGATGGCTTAGAACCTTTTAAATCTAATTTATTACTCTTATGTTTTTTAAAATATTTAAAATATTGGTTTGAATAGGTAGTAAATATATATGGTACAAAATTCAAAAAGTTCAAAGAGGCCAAACAGCAAAAAGTCTTCCCACCCCGCTCTCATATGTCTGATTTTTATTCGTGGAAGCAACCATTTTATCAGTATCTGGTGTATCTATCTAGAGATATATTCGATATGTAAATATGTATATGTCCATGATCAGAGTGGGTGGGTAGCATTGCAAACACACTGTCTTGATTATTTGTAGTCCAAGTGTTCTAGGACTAGGTTCTATTCTAAACCAGTTGACTCCTTTCATTAAAAAATTAAAAGAGTTATTATTATGTGTATACTTTGTATATACTGTGTTTATACTTTTGGTGTGTATATTTTGCTTATCTACAGAAGCTAAATAATTTTAGCAATCTTTGTTGGATGTACCTAGTAATCCATTTGATGAGTACCATTGTGTGAAAGATTTGCATCAATGTACAGGCATACCTCATACTATTGTGTTTTGCAAATATATACATATATATATATATATATATATTTTACAAATTGAAGGTTTGTGGCAACCCTGCATCAGTGGAGCAAATCTATTGGTGCTATTTTTCCAACAGCATTTGCTCATGGTGTGTCTCTATGTCACATTTTGGTAATTCCCACAATATTTCAAATTTTTTCACTGTTGTCTTGGTGAACAGTGATCAGTGATCTTTGATGTTACTGTTGTAGTTGTTTTGGAGGCACTGTTGAACTGTGCCCAAATAAGATGATGAACTTAATTGATCAATGTTGTGTTTGTTCTGACTGCTCCATCGATCTCCTTTTCTCTCATCTCCCCCTGAAATATAACAGCATTGAAATTAGGTCAATTAATGATCCCACTGTGGCCTTCCAAGTGAAAGGAAGAGCCACATGCCTTACACGTTCAATCAAAAGCTAGAAATGATTAAGTTTAGTGAGGAAGGCATGGCAAAAGCCTAGATAGGCCAAAAGCTAGGCCTGTTGCACCAGTTAATCAAGTTGTAATACAAAGGAAAAGTTCTTGAAGGAATTTAAAAGTGCTACTCCAGTGACCACATAAGTAAGAAAGTGAAATAGTCTTGCTGATATGGAGAAAGTTTTAGTTAGGATAGATCAAATCAGCTACAACATTTTCTTAATCTAAGCCTAATCCAGAATAAAGCCCTAACTCTCTTCAATTCTGTGAAGGCTGAGAGAAGTGAGAAACCTGGAGACGAAAAGTTGGAAGTTAGCAGAGGTTAGTAACATGAGGTTTAAGGAAAGGAGCCATCTCCATAATGTAAAAATGCAAAGTGAAGCAGCAAATGCTGATGTAGAAGATGCAGCTAGTGATCCAGAAAGTCTAGCTAACATAGTGAAGGTGACTACACTAAACAAGATCTTCACTATAGATGAAACAGCCTTCTATTGGAAGAAGATGCTATCTAGGACTTGCATAGCTCGAGAGGAGAAGTCAGTGGCTGGCTTCAGAGCTTCAAAGGACAGGCAGACTTTCTTAATAGGGGTTAATGCAGGTATTGACTTTAAGTTAAAGTCAGTGCTCATTGACCATTCTGAAAATCCTAGGGCCCTTAAGAATTATGCTAAATCTGCTACGCTTTATAAATGGAACAACAAAGCCTGGATGACAGCATATCTGTTTACATCATGGTTTACTGAAAATTTTAAGTCTGTTGTTGAAACTTACTGCTCAGAAAAGAAGATGCCTTTCAAAATACTGCTAGTTGACAATGCATGTGGTCAGCCAAGAGCTCTCATGGAGCTTGCTCACACAGCATCTGTTCTGCAGCCCTGGGTCAAGGAGTAATTTTGGTTTTCAAGTCTTATTATTTAAGAAATATATATACCCAACTTTTGTATCAACACGGACAGGACTGGAAGAGATTATACTGAGTGAAATAAGGTAAGCAGAGAGAGTCAGTTATCATATGGTTTCACTTATGTATGGAGCATAAGGAAAAACATGGAGGACATTGGGAGAAGGAAACGAAGGGTGAATTGGGGGAAATCAGAGGGGGAGATGAAACATTAGAGACTATGGACTCTGAGAAACAAACTAGGGGTTTTGGGGGAGGGTCTGGGGGGTTGGGTGAGCCTGGTGGTGGGTATTGAGGAGGGCATGTATTACATGGGATGCTGGGTGTGGTGCATGAATAATGAATCTTGGAGCACTGAAAATATAAAAAAATTAAAAAAAATATTTCATAAGGCTATAGCTGGTATAGAGAGTGATTTCTTTAATGGATCTAGGGCAAAGTAAGTTGAAAACTTTCTGGAAAGGATTCATCATTCTAGATGCCATTAAGTACATTCACGATTCATGGGAAGAGGTAAAAATACCAACTTCATAGGAGTTCGGAAGAAGTTGTCCAACCCTCGTGGATGACTGAGGGGTTCAAGACTTTAGTGGGGAAAATAACTGTAGATATGGTGGAAATAGCAAGAGAACTAGAATTAGAAGCAGAACCTGAAGATGTGACTGAATTGCTGGCAATTTCATGATAAAACTTTAATGAGTGAAAAATTGCCTCTTATGGATGAACAAAGAAAGGTGTTTCTTGAGATGGAATCTACTTGTGAAGATGCTGTGGATTGTTGGAATGACAACAAAGGATCTAGACTTGTTACATAAACCTAATAGATAAAGCAGCAGCAGCATTTGAGAGGATTGACTTTAATTTTGGAAGTTCTGTGGGTACAGTGTTATCAGACACATTGCATGCTACAGAGAAATTATGAAAGGAAGTGTCAATTAATACAGCAAACTTGACTGTTGTTTCATTTTAAGAAATTACCACAGCCACCCCAACCTTTAGCACCTTCCACCCTGATCAGTCAGCAGCCATCAACATTGAGGCAAGACTCTGCCAGCGAAGAGAGTCTGACTCACTGAAGGTGCTGATGATGGTTAGCATTTATTAGCAATAAATTACTTTTTTTTCTTTTCACAATGTTAGCTTTATTCAGTCATAAAGCAACATTAACATAATTATCAAGCAGGTTCAGACTTCCAAAACTGATAATATTTTACCACGTATTTAACTTGGCTGCTTCTTCAGTGTGGCCTCTTCTCTCCCTTTGGTTGTGGAGTTTGTTCTGTCTTCAAGCTGATTTCTGGGGTATTTAGAATGACTTGATAGTTATCTGGTTGTGTTTGTGGGACAAGATGAGCCTAGGGATCCTCCTACTCCTCCACCATCTTCCTCTCAGTAAGTTACTTTTTTTTTAAATGAATTAAAATTTTATTTATTTATTTTTTTCCTTTTCTCCGGGGAGTTTTTTTTTTTTAATTTTATTTTTTCAGTGTTCCAAGATTCATTGTTCATGTACCACACCCAGCGCTCCATGCAATATGTGCCCTCCTCAATACCCACCACCAATAAGTTACTTTTTAATTAAGATATGTACATTGTTTTTTCAGACATAATGTTATTCCATACTTAATAGACTACAGTATAGCACAGAAGTAACTGTTACATGCATTTGGAAAGCAAAACAAAAATCATTTGACATTATTGCAATGTTTCCTTTATTGTGACGGTCTGGAACTGAACCCACAGTATCTCTGAGGTATACCTGTATATGGTTTGATGTTGGCTTGTGACAAAACCTGAATGAATTTTATCCTAAAGTTATTCTTTTTTTACACAGAGAATGTCTAAGCACACGGATGCAGCAGAAGTGCTATTGGAAAGAAAAGGTTGTGCAGGAGTGATAACACTAAACAGACCAAAGTTCCTAAATGCACTGAATCTTAGTATGATTCGGTGCATTTATCCACAGCTAAAGGTTTGTAATTTCCCTAAAGAAATTATATGGATCCTTTTTAAAGTGTATCTCAGTAGAACATTGCTGGTATTCTCTTCCACAGAATATCTGGGATCAGTACCCAAGCCCTATTGATTTCTTGTCTTTCGTGCTTTCCCTGAGTGATTATCTTGGAGCATTGCTAGTGACAGGGAGTTCATGGCCTCCTGAGATAGCCCCTTCCACTTTTACATAGCTCCAAGTTTGTGTGTTTTGCCACTGTCCTTCTCTGACCTTTTAACCGATGATACTGGTTCTGCCTCTTGGGACGTGAGTATACAAATCCAGTTTCCTTAAATGTAACAGCTTTTTTTTTTTTTTTTTTTTTTAAGATTTGATGTGAGACAAGGAGAGTGAGTGAGAGTGCACAAGCAGTGGGGAGAGGGAGAAGGAGAAGCCGACTCTCCACTGAGCAAGGAGTCCCTTGCTCAGGGGCTTGATCCCAGGACCCTGAGATCATGACCTGAGCCAAAGGCAGATGCTTAACTGACTGAGCCACCCAGGCATCCTCATCATCCCCATGTGACAGCTTTTTGACAGCTGTTTTTGAACTGCTTGGCCAGCGTGTCTTAGAGAAGGCCATAAGCTTTTCTATTCTAAGTGCACTGCATGGTGCAGTGGAAAAGCATGACTTACAGTATGACTACTTTGTTTAAAACTTGGATTTCTTTTTATTAACTGTGTAGCTTGGCAGTGTTAATCTCTCTGTTCTTCATTCCTCAGCTGTGAAATGGGGATGGTTACATCTTACAGGATTGTTGGGGAGATGAAGTGAAATAGTGTACCTCACATAGTCAGCCACAAAGACTAATTCTCCCCGTGGTTACCAGTTCCTTAATTTTTCATTTGATGAATCTCTCTTCCATACTGTTGTATCTGTTTGGGACACTGCATAATATGTCTTTAAATATAATAAAGAGAAATAAGCCAGGTATTTCAGATTGGAATTAGACCAGTTGGAGGGAAGTAGAAACTTCCATGTTAGAATGCCATATTTCTCTTAATGTAATCCAGTATTGTATTAGCCTTTTGGACAGCCACATCTGTCCAGTTACATCTCTTCCAAGTATAGAATTTATAGAACTCCTGTTAATTTTTCTATCTCTGGTTAACTGATTTTTTTTAAGCCTATTTGTCTTTTGAATTTCTATTGGCTCTTGACTCTTTCATCTTACTTATTAGCTGTCCTTACCAACCTCAAATCACTTCAAGACTATCAATATCAGTGGTTTCACTCAATTGCTTGTAAATTTGTCAGTAGGACAGAGCCCTGTGTCACTGCAATAGAAAGGCTCATGCTCTATTTTTTCACCAGATTTATAAGCTTCTGTAACATATTTTTAAGCCCATATTTTTTTTCATTTTGATTTCTAAGTTGTCATGGCAAAGATTTTAGATGCCATCATGCAATTTGGATGACAAAATATATTCATCTAGTAACTTGTTGAAATAGTCTCTAATTTATGTCAGAAAAGAAAATGAAGTTGGGATTCTTTCTTTTGGACATACTTTATGAAGCTCGTACTTTATATGTATCGATATATATCTATATAGCTGTATATATGTATATGTATGCATATATATATATGCGTATAGGTTTTTTTTGTAGTTTGTATTTATAATATGCTTTTACCATCTTCTTTTCTGTTTGGCTAGAATTGGGAACAAGATCCTGAAATTTTCCTGATCATTATAAAAGGAGCTGGTGGAAAGGCTTTCTGTGCTGGGGGTGATATCAGAGGTAAAAACTCCCCCTGCCCAATCTAAATGTTTTTTGTTTTCCCCTCAATAGACTGATAAAACTAATAGGAAATTTTTGTAATACTTCATAATTTGTTTTACATCTTAGAATTTTTTTTTGTTATAATGACTTAGCCTTTGTAATTAATATTAGAAAAATGAGAATAGCATTTTTTTTTAAACTACATATGTGCCCTTCATATATCTGATCTTTCTCCCTGAATCATCCTAAACAAAATGTCCAGTTATGCTGTGTGAGTCCACTTTTTATTTTAGGTTAGCTGGTAGTCAACAACTCAGTTTGTCATATAACCTGACAGTCTAGCCATTTTGAGTGACTTGTCATTCTCCAAATAGAACATTCATTCACATATTTCCTTGACTGTGCCTGTGCTTTCTCCTAGTGCATAATCCCAAAGTAAGGATGTACTTAGTTATAGAATTCATCCTGTTATTAATATATTTTTACAGGTGTTTAAGTAAACATGCTGAGATGGGATAAAAAGATTAATTCTCCTTTCTAGTTCTTTAGTTCAATCTGTATACATTTAGCTATTGAAGACAAAGGGGAGAAGAAATGTTTGGTTTCAGGATCAAAGTCATACTTCTCACCACTGGTTGTCAGTATTTTGTATATACAGAAAACTGTTTTCGCATTTTGTGTTTTGTTTGTTATGGAACTGATAGAGTCCATGGATGTTTTTTCCTCTGGGTTTTTATTTTGTGTCTATGTGTATGTATGTGTATATCTATACATCTGTACATACGTATATATAAATATGGGGTTTTTTTGTATTGTGTTAAAGACAGTATGGTTTGGATTGATCTGGTTACCAAATTTACAAGTTTACATAAACCATTATATTATTATTTTTTTAAGATATTTATTTATTTGACAGAGGGAGAGAGAGACAGTGAGAGAGGGAACACAAGCAGGGGGAGTGGGAGAGGGAGAAGCAGGCTTCCCGCTGAGCAGGGAGCCCGATGTGGGGCTTGATCCCAGGACCCTGGGATTATGACCTGAGCCGAAGGCAGATGCTTAACAACTGAGCCGTCCAAGCGCCCCTGTTTTGTTTTTTAAATATTTTATTTATTTATGTGTCAGAGAGATACAGAGAGAGTGAGCAAAGGCAGGGGGAGGAGCAGGCAGAGGGAGAAGCAGGCTGCCTGCTGAGCAAGGAGCCTGATGTGGGACTCGATCCCAGGAGCCTAGGGTCATGACCTGAACCGAAGGCAGACGCTTAACTGACTGAGCCACCCAGGCGTCTTAACCGTTATATTTAGGATGGGAAGAAACAAGCTTGATTTAGGGCATAATTTCAGATACCTATTGAATTTAAAGTAACTGAATTTTAATTTTTAATTCCATCAATTTTTATTCAATTTTTAATTTTTCAATTGATTAGATTTGTTAACTGAATTGTGTTTGAATTTGTTTTGCCCACAACATGAATATTTTCAAAATATTGTTTTCCAGTATGGAGCTAACCTTTCTTCTGGAGTTGGGTCTGTGATCTTGTTAGTTTACAGATGGCAGAGTCTTATGTATTGTTTTTAGCTTCTTCTGTGAGCTATTTTTGCATTTAAGCCTAACTTTATATTGATGTTTGGAAGTACAGTTACAAAGTACAGATTTATTTTGGTTAATGTGTATAAAGCAGTGGTCTTCAATTCCAGGAAATTCAATTGCTTTTAATATCATAGTCCGAGATGATAAATGGGCACTCAGAAAAAATTTTTTTATGTTTTTTTTTAGAAAAAAATTTTTAAATGTAATTATGAATATCATTTAATTTTAACTTCTGTGGAATTAAGTGATTAGAATAAAAGGAAATTGAAGAAGATTTTGGGGGTAAAAGAGCTTCATTCCATAGGCAATATAATTTGCACTCTTGTCCTTTTAGAGTTGCTAAATATAGGGGCGCCTGGGTGGCTCAGTGGGTTAAAGCCTCTGCCTTCGGCTCAGGTCGTGATCTCAGGGTCCTGGGATTGAGCCCCGCATCGGGCTCTCTGCTCAGCAGGGAGCCTGCTTCCCCCTCTCTCTACCTGCCTCTCTGCCTGCTTGTGATCTCTCTCTCTGTCTGTCAAATAAATAAATAAAATCTTTAAAAAAAAAAAAGAATTGCTAAATGTAGTGGTAAGGACTGGATAAGAAACAATAGATGAGGGTTTGGGGGTGTGCATGCTTCAGTGAAGGCCCCAGAAGGACAAAAATAGACACCAGACCTTTCTTCTAAAAACCGGGAAAAGAAGTGAACATTTGCAACATTTTAAAGGAAGATATATCAGACTTCTAAAATTAGTCTTAAAATCTATAGTCAACAATTTTTATAAAACTCTAGACCATAGAAAATAAATGTTTATATTTTAGTTTGTATCTTAATAGATAATTCTCCTAAGATTTAAGGATGGGAAGGCAAATGAGCTTACAGTGTATGGAAGAGAATGGTTTGATAGTAGTCTTACCATTGACTGGAATAGGAATACAGCAGATGCTCAATAAATGTTTCATGGTGAAATGAATGTGGCAGAAATACTTAACTAGATGGAATATATTATAGAACTGTGACTGTGTACACACGTGCACACATGTACTTACATTTTTCTATATGTATAATGTATTTTATGTTAAGCCATATTGTCATTGGAAATGTATATCCAGTAATGTTTATTCAAGTGCTACAGACGAGTCCAAATGAATTTCGTAGCAATATGTAGTTTCTAAATTAGGTGTAACACTTTATAAGAAGTCCTGAAGAACTCTTGCCTTGAAGTTTTGACATTAGACTATGGATCTAGGGCTGTGTCTGTGGCATGGACACTTCAAACTTTTTAACAAACCATTCTAGAGTTTCTCCAGTACTTAATATCATAATATTTTAAATTTATTCTCTTTGTATCAACTAGAAAGCACTTTTTTTTTAAGATTTTATTTTTAAGGGACGGCTGGGTGGCTCAGTTGGTTGAGCAGCTGCCCTCGGCTCAGGTCATGATCCCAGGGTCCTGGGATCGAGTCCCACATCAGGCTCCTTGCTCAGCGGGGAGCCTGCTTCTCCCTCTGCCTCTGCCTGCCTCTCTGCCTACTTGTGATCTCTCTCTCTCTCCCCGTCAGATAAATAAATAAAATCTTTAAAAAAAAAAAGATTTTATTTTTAAGTAATCTCTGTACCCACCATGGAGCTTGAACTCACAACCCTGAGATCAAGAGTCAGCATGCTCTACCAACTGAGCCAGCCAGACGCCCCACTAGAGAGCACTTTTAAAAAAATTTTGTAATCCTTCTTTTTTTTCTTCCCTTCCTTCTTTCCTTCATTTTTTTTTTTTCTTATAGTGATCTCCGAAGCTGGGAAGGCAAACCAGAAGATGGCTCAAGATTTCTTTAAAGAAGAATATACGCTGAACAATGCCATTGGTATGCATGCTCCACTGAGAGCTTCGAAAATGGAATCAAGAAATAAGCTGCACAGTATTAATTGTTAAAAATGTGTCAGTAGACACTCTTATTTACTTTTTTATATACTATATGACAGGCATAAATAAAGCTGATTATTTGGCTCATTCCAGGACAATTCACGTTTCAATATTAGTAAGCTATACTTAATTACTATTTGTCCTACAATCAATATGAAAACATAGATTCTGATCATATGACTGGCTTTCTTGGAAAACAAAAAACTTGGGTCTCAGTTTTCTATGTAAAATGAAATACCATTTCTTAATTCGTGAGGAACTCTGGGATCAAAGGGTCTTCATAGTTGATGTTCCAGATTTCATTAGAATTGAAGCAGTATTTTTATCAAACATGTGTTTTACATGTTAAATTGCAGAGAATAACATAATAGTTATGTACGCATCAGCCAGAATTAACAGACATTAATATTTTATTTTTGCTTGAGGTTTTAGGATTTTTTTTGAAAGAAATATAATACTAGAGGTTTTAAACTTCAGTCCACTTTGTTGCTTTCCTCAGTACCACTTTTTTTCTCTCCCCAGAAGCAACCATTATCTCTCAAGAAGTAACCATTGTCGTTAATTTTTAGTGTATCCTACTAGACCATAGTTAACATTTTTGTGACATATTTATGAACAAAAATGCTATTACTCTGTTTTTGAAATTTATATAACTAATGTTTTACTGTATATACTACTCAAAGTTTTCTTTTTTTCTTTCTTTTTTTTTTAACATTTATTTATTTGACAGCAAAAGCAGGGGGAGCAGCAGGCTCCCCTCTGAGCAGGGAGCCTGATGCAGGGCTCGATCCCAGAACCCTGGGATCATGACCTGAGCTGAAGGCAGATGCTTAGCCAACTGAGCCACCGAGGTGCCCCTCAAAGTTGTTTTTAATAACATGGAATGTAACTGTTCCATAGTATTCTGTATTATGAATATACCCCTCTAGACTTATCTATTCTATATTAATTGATATTTTAGGTTATTTCAAATTTATACTGGTACAGATTGTTATGTATTTCCTGTCAGTGTCTGTGTACAAAAGTTTCTCTAGAAATAATAGAAGCAGAATGAATGGATCATAGTTTATATGTTTTCAGTTGTTTCCAGATTCTTCTCTAAAGTATAAAACTTTATTTTCTGCATGTCTTTTCCATCATTTTTTATGTTAAACTTTACATGTCTGATATTGTGACTTTAATTTGCATTTCACTGAATATTGGTGAGATAGAAGGTGTTTGTGTTAAGTAATCATTTAGGTTTTCTTCTCATCCTTTGTTCATCTTTCTGTTGGATTATCTTTTTCTTACTGATGGTATTCATCTTTATGTATTCTGGATTCCTTACTTATGTAGATTATATGGACTGTAAGAACACTTCTCTCTGCTCCTTTAAATTATCTTTTAGTATATACAGGTTTTTATTTGATGAATTGGAATGTATCCATTGTTTTCCCACATGATTTCCGTTCTTTTGCATTTAAAAGGGTTGTTTAGATGTTCCCATATTTTCTTTTAATAGCTTCAGTATTTTGTTTCTTTAGAGACTTAAGTCTTTAATGTACTTGAAATTCTTTTTTGCATGCGAGATCATTTAACTTTTATTTTTCAGGTAGAAAGCCAGAGGTTGTAATGCCTTTTATTATAAAGTTCATGCCTTTTTCACTGATTTTTACATCCGTCATGTATCAAGTTCTTAATATGTGACCTGGTCTCTTTCTGGGCTACTTTGTTCACTGGTCTGTTTGTACTTATGATGAAACTACAATGTCAAACTATTACAACATTAAGATATGTTTCTACCTGGTAGTGTAAGTTGCCCTTCTTTTCTTTTAGAATTGTCTTGGCTGCTCTTGGGCTTTTGATCTTCCAAATGAATTTTAGAATTATTTTTATGGCTCCACATAAGATTCCATTGAGGTTTTGATTGGAATGACAATTATAAATTAATTTAGGGTGAATTGACATCTTTCACATTGAGTCTTCTCATCTATACATGTAGCATATCTCTTTATTTATGCAGATTTAAAAACTTACAGAATCATAATTTACATGCCATAAAACTCACCCATTTCAAATATATAATTCAGTAACTTTTAGTAAACTTGTGTAAACAAGTTATCACCCTAAACAAATTTGGAACTTTTAATCAGATTTGAGTTTTTATGTCCTTTAATAATGTTTTGTAACTTTATCCATAAATATGTTGCTGCCTTTTTTTTTTTTTTAAGTTTTATTCTTAGGTAGCTTACTTTTTTTATTAATATATTTAATGGTAATTTAACTGTCACATTTTGTAATTTTCTGTTTTTGGCATATTGAAGTGCTTTGGATTTTAAAGTTTGTTCTTATATCCTGTAACCCTGCTGAAATTTATTCTGATGTTATTTCTGTAGATTCTCTTGGCTTTTCTACATAGGCAATTATACCATCTGCACATAATTTTTTTCACTTCTGTCTTTCCAGTCTTTATATTATGACTTTTCTTATATTTTGGCTGGGACCTCTATTGTAACGTTGAATGATTATATGTTGTCTTATTTCTGATGTCCTAGGAAAGCCTTTAAACTTCCAATTTTTAGTATAATCTTTTTGTTGGCACTTTTTTTTTTTTTTACCAAGTTACAGATATTACTGCTATTACTAATTTGTTAAGAGTGTTTTTTTGTTCGGTGGTAGTGGTGGTACTTATTATCTGCTTGAACATCCACTTTCTTTGGCTTTTTCTTTCCCTTTCTCGGAAGGAATTTATTGACTTCCTGTCTCAGCAGATAGTTTTTCTAGTTACGTTTTGTGAATCTAAAAGCTCCTTAGGATGAGCTTTCATGCAGGTAGTCCATTTCATAAGTTTTGTGGGCCAGAATTTATTTCTGGCTCAAAACATACACATTCAGTCACAATCACTGGCTATAGGTTCACTCAGCTGTTGATTATGAGTTTATTTTGGCACTGGCAGATTGTTTATTTTTTTAATTATGTTAGTCATCATAAAATACATCATTAGTTTTTGCTGCAGTGTTCCAAGATTCATTGTTTATGTGCAACACTCAGTGCTCCATGTAGTACATGCCCTCCTTAATACCCACCACCAGGATCATCCATCCCCCTACCCCTCTCCCCTCTAAAACCCCCAGATTGTTTCTCAGAGTCCAGTCTCTCATGGTTCGTCTGCCCATCCGATTTGCCCCAATTCACTTTTCTTTTCCTTCTCCTAATGTCCTGCATGTTATTCCTTATGCTCCACAAGTAAGTTTAACCATATAATTGACTTTTCTCTGCTTGACTTATTTTACTCAGCATAATCTCCTCCAGTCCCAGCCATGTTGATCCAAAAGTCAGATATTCATCCTTTCTGATGGCTGAGTAATATTCCATGGCATATATGGACCATATCTTCTTTATCTATTTGTCTGTTGAAGGGCCTCTTGGCTCTTTGCATGGTTTGGCGATTATGGACATTGCTGCTATGAACATTGGGGTACATATGGCCCTTCTTTTCACTACATCTATATCTTTGGGGTAAATACCCAGTAGTGCAGTTGCCGGGTCATAGGGTAGCTCTATTTTTAATTTTCTGAGGAATCTCCACACTGTTTTCCAAAGTCGCTGCACCAATTTGCATTGCCACCAACAGTATGAGAGGGTTCCCCTTTCTCTACATCTACTCCAACATTTGTTGTTTCCTGCCTTGTTAATCTTTACCATTCTAACTGGTGTAAGGTGGTATCTCAATGTGGTTTTGATTTTAATTTCCCTGATAGTCGATGATGAACATTTTATCATGTGTTTGCTAGCCATTTGTATGTCTTCTTTGGAGAAGTGTCTGTTCATGTCTTCTACCCATTTTTTGACATGATTATTTGTTTTTTGGGTGTTGAGTTTGAGAAGTTCTTTATAGATCTTGGATATCAGCCCTTCGTAGTATCATTTGTGAATATCTTCTCCCATTCTGTGGGTTGCCTGTTTGTTTTGTTGACTGTTTTCTTTGCTGTGCAGAATCTTTTTATCTTGATAAAGTATCAAAAGTTCATTTTTGCTTTTGTTTCTTTTGCCTTTGGAGACATGTCTTGAAAGAAGTTGCTGCGGCCAATGTTGATGTCTGGCACTGGTGGATTTCCTTTGTTCGGCTTTGAATTTGGATGTACATTAAAAATTTTTTTTTCATAGGATTACTATGTATTTGAACTAGGAGTGGGGAAGAGGCTATTTCTTGATTTAGCTCAGTGAGCCAGATTGAATGGACATTTCTCACTTCTTTAAGTCTAAAATTCTACATATAAGATTTACTTAGAGTGGCTTATTCATGTGGCTAAGGAGAACTTGAATGGGACTAGTACGCAAGAAACTGAATTTTAAATTTTACTTAATTGTAATTTGAATTTCAATAACTGTATTTGGCTAGTAGCTACTATATTAGTGCAGTTCTATACTAAATAAAAGGAGATGGGAGAAAACTTCTAAGAAGTTTAAAGAGTTTGGGTAAATGTTAATATACAGAGAGAAAGCCTTCAAGGTTTAATTTTTATACATTGTATTGATATATTTTGTTTAATAAGGGATTTGACAGATTCTGGCTTTATTCCCTGCATCAGTTAGCTTCTAATATTTTATATCTGAAATATATATATATATTTATTTATATACATATATATGTATTTATTTATATATATATATATAGCTAAAATGGGGCGTGTGTGTATATCTCCATCCCAATCAATTGAGAAATTTCTTTCCATAGTTTCTAGGGAATTATAGTTTCCTAAGGAATTACAGTTCAAGATTGAAGGGAATTATTGTTCAAGATGGAAGGCTATAGAAGTTGTGAACTTGCAAATATGAGATTAGGCTGAAACTCATTCTCGAATTGGGACTTGATGGTTTGTTTGGCAAACTGGAAATATTTACAGAACTGCTAGATGGATTGAAACTGCAGTTTTATCCTTCCACATTGCATGGAATATTACTCAGCCATAAAAAAGAATGAGACCTTGCCATTTGTGACAACACAGATGGATCTAGAGGGTATTATGCTAAGTGAAATGAGTCAGAGGAAGACAAATACCGTATGATTTCACTTATATGTGGAATCTAAAAAACAAATGAATAAACAGCACAAATATACCTGTAAATATAGAGAACAAACTGATGGTTGTTGGAGGGGAGGGGAGTAGAGGGATAGTGAAATGGGTGAAGAGAGGAGTGAGCAGTACAGTCTTCCAGTTATGGAATGAATAAGTCACAGGAATAAAAGGTACTACATAGGGAATATAGTCAATACTATTATAATGGTGTTGCCTGGTGCCAGATGGTGGCTACACTTGTGGTGAGCATAACATAATGTATATAAACTTGTTGAATTACTATGTTGTACACCTGAAACTAACTTAACATTATGTGTTTACTATACGTCAATCAAAAAAAAAAAAGTCCAAAACAGAAACCTAAAAAACCAAATTTTTATATTGGTCTTCATTAAGGAAGTAATATTGGCAACAAGCCTTAACAAAAGCGCAGTGATTTACATTTTTGTTATGTTATAAGTGACTCCCTTTCTCAGAGGAAAAAGTAAAAAGGAAAAGGAACACAGTAAAACTTTACAGAATTTTTGAGCTGAAAGGCACTTCTGAGGCCATATATTAAATCTCATTATTTAATAGATGAGGAATCTTACCTATAAATCGTATACATATGATATGCACATGTACATTAACTTGTGTGGATATAAACGTGTATATACCTAATGTTAGTATATATATTGAATTGCCAGTATATATGTGTGTGTGTGTGTGTGTGTTTGTATCTCATGCCAGTATATACATGGAATATAGTTGATTTGCCAGCTAATGACAAAGATGAGACTGGAATTTGCATCTTCTAATTCCCAGTTCTTGCTTTTTACTGTATGTACTTTGTATTGAAAACAAATTATGTTCCTTAAAATTCAACTGTGTACATAAACATTCATGGCTTATAAGGTAAATCTTAAATATATTTTAATTATATAATTAGCTATAAAAGCATATAAAAGCATGTTATAAAGCTATAAAAGCTTTATAACAGCTATAAAAGGCTTTCATTTGTTTTAAATTGAAGTGTTGAGTTGTTAAGTGATACTAGACGATCAAACTTGTGTTGGGATTGAGATTTTAAAAAGAATATATTTTAGAAGCTGCATATTTATAGCCACTTTGGTATTTCTTGCAAAAACTTCCTAAATAAAATATTCAAAGTTCATGTAACATGAGATTTTTAGAAAAGTGAATGTATTTTAAGCATCGTAATTAATTATAGTTCTGTTTTTTTTTTTTTTTCCTAAGGTTCTTGCCGGAAACCATATGTTGCACTTATTCATGGAATTACAATGGGTGGGGTAAGTAGACTATCTTACTCTCATCATTGATATGTGAGTTTACTAAAAATAATCATTATTGATCAGAAGTGGGGCAAATGAAACAAAATGAAACAATTGAAACAATGAACTCATTGAAACAAAATCCTGTTTGGACTTTGATCCTTCCAGGTTTAGGATATAATATTTCCTTATAACACTTCTAGATGATCTCCACCCAAAAGAATATGTTCTTTTTTTTTTTTTTTTTTTAAAGATTTTATTTATTTACTGTCAGAGAGAGAGGCAACACAAGCAGGCAGAGTGTCAGGCAGAGTCAGCGTGAGAAGCAGACTTCCTGTTGAGCAGGAAGCTCGATGAGGGACTTGATCCCAGGACCCTCAGATCATGACCTGAGCCGAAAGCAGATGCTTAACCAACTAAGCCATCTAGGTGTCCCTAAAACAGTATGTTCTTAATTTATATACAACTTTAGCTTCTTGAATTAGCAAGCTTTTTTAACCAACAGAACGGATTGAGTTTTCTGTTACTATTCTTATAAAGAGCCTTTTTCTTTATAAGTGAACTGATGGCTTCCAACAGCTTCAGAGAAGAAACTGGAATGTTAAGGGATTTTTAGACTGAATCTTGGGGATGTATTTGCCTAAATTGTATCTATTGCACAAAATCTTGCCTTAGTGAAAGTGTCTGGACACTTTATGAAGTTCTCGGAAAAACAGCATTTCTTATCAATTAACAAAGTATTTCTTTTATGTCTGTGTAATTACAAAGAAGTCTTAAAGGTTTCTGGCCTTGAATAACTTAATGTAGAGTTAAGTTAAGTTAACTCTACTCTTAATGTAGAGTTGGAAAAACATGAAATAATGACCAAAAAGGGGAAAATTGTATGACACTAGCTATACCAAAGATAAGCCTTTAAAGAAATGAGAAGTCAGAATGGGTCTTCATGGGAGGAAAAGGTAGGATTTCAGTAGGTAGTGGGAGGCCGAAAGGAAGAATTTCAAAGATTCCACATTCAGTGTTTCAGAGATATAGTCACTGGGAATACAAAAAGTCCCCCTCTTTTTCTGATAGAACCAAAGTAGATAAAGCCTCTTGGGCACTGGGAGTTGGCTAAATCTTGCATGTCATTACTGGAAAGTATTCCACTAGCAGCTGTGGCTAGAAAGCAGGATAAAGGGGCAGTGTGTGCCTCTTGGCTTGTTAACATTTACTGAACAGAGTTGATCGTGTTTTCTTTGTCAAGGAAGTGTTACCATGAGGAAAATACTGAAAAAAAAAAATCCCTGAAAAAATATTGCAGAATAAGAGGAAGGAAAATAATTGAAATGTTGAAGGAACAGCTGCCCTGTGAATATGAAAGGAACGAGGAAAAAATGAAAATAAAAACAACATTGGGCTTACTAAGTAACACGTAAAAAGATGTAGTTTTCATGAAATAGGAAAGACAGCCCATCAGGAGACAATAAGCTCAAATGAAAGGGCAAAAGGCAACATAAAGAAGGGTGAGGGGAATAGCAAAACTGACATTCCCCTTAGGCCAATAGATTAGAAGGAGGTGAATTTAATATTACAGATAATGAAGCTGTATCTGTGGAGGACAAACTTGAAAAGTACTAACCGTAAAAGGACAAGGATGAAAATGTGAAGAAGAAATGTTTTGAGGTAATGAATGCAAAAGAAGGATATCGGGAACCCAACAAAGGAATGGTATTTCATGGAAGGTAAATCAAGTACTTGGAATAAAAATAATGGCCTGATATAAAGATGATTTTCTTTAATTTAAAAACAAAAAACAAACCTGTGGTTTGGGAAACACACTCTTTCCGATAAAATCATTGAAAAGAGAGCCACATTTAGATAAAATCTTAGGTAAGTTTTTCTAAATTAGAAGCTTTAAGGGAAGAAAAACTGTAAGTGTTCAGTCCAGGGAGTAGGGGTGAAGGAGTAATTAGTGAATACAAGTTCTATACCGAGGAATGTAAATCAATTCTGGTTACACTAAGTGCCAGAAGTCAATGGATTGAGAAGGTTGTGAAATAAAGTCGTTAAGACTCAAGAGTTTCCTACCCAACCCAGTTGTCATTTAGTATAATTAGAAAAGAAAAATATTCTTGGAAAGGAAAGGGCTTAGAAAATATGTTGCTGACATACCGTTGTTGAAAATATTTCAATAACTACTTGGTCTAGTTGACCAAGAGATCACTCAAGTTTAATAAACAAGACTAATGTTGATATGAAAGGATAGGTGAACTGCCCTTTGTACTATCAGTGAGCAGAAATTCCATTTTCATAGGAGCCTGAGAAGAATTATTGCTCTATCATACTACATCTGAGTGAATTGACTGTGCTTTTTGGACTCCATGACATATATCAGTTGGTACAGTGTACACATAAGTGTACAATTTATGTACAGTTGGTACATGTACATAAATACATTCCTTTTTATGTTATAGTCAAGAATTTTCCATTTATTTCTAAAGAGAAGACTATGGTAAAACAGATCAAGATAATGTTGTCTTGAATAGAGGGAGTAAGGGTCATGCTGCTTCTTTCTACTGATCCGTTTTCTGTATTTACTTTAATGAGTGTGAATGACCTTCAAAATGAAAATATACTTCATGTTAGCCTTAATGAGAATACCACCAGAGAATTAAGTCTTAGTGCCCTAAGGCAATGGTTTTCAAGGTATTATTTTTGCACTAGCAGTATCATTTAAGAGTTTGTTAGAAATACACATTCTGGGGCCCTACCCCAGAGTGAGACTCTAAGGGCGGGGTCCAGCAGTCTGTTTTAACAAGCCCTCCAGGTGATTCTGGATCATGTTAAGTGTGAAAACCATGCCACATGGCATCCATTGTATGTAATAAATTAATTTCTGTCATATCTGTCCTGTGTTTCTAGAATGAGTTATGTACCATCCTTGGGAAAATTGACATAATAGTCATGAGAAATCTCTCAATGAGCAAGGTTCTTCTATATTACACATTATCAACCCCCTCCCCACTCCAAAAAATCCAACAACCCCTATGAGTCTTTTCTCCCATTAGGTCTGCCCTCCTACATGCCTCACAAGTACTCCATATATAATTCATTCTTACAGAGTGAAGTTCTAATCTATTTTTCAACAGTCTTAAATACAACTGTGATTAGATGTGATTTCTTCCTCCATTGACTTCTGCATTCAATCTGTACTCCAAATTTGGCATTTATACTTTGTTATTATGAAATATGCCCAGATACATTAGGTAGTCTTTAAGGGCAAAGACTCTCAAGTCCTTTTTTTTTTTTTTTTTTTTTTAACCTTCTCAACAACCAGGAATGCACAGTATGTATTTACTTATTAAAACAATTCTACTCCAAATAATGGGCATCTTATGTAGCCTTCGAAAATGTAAAATTTACAGACTTGAAGTGAACCAGTTCTTTTTTTTTAATGGTATTTTGAATCTATCTTGGTTTTGAAGGCTAACTTTTCATGTCTCATTTCAAATTGTGCTTAATCTAAAACTCAGTGAACTCTTCCTTTGGAAAATATAATGCTTTAGATATTGGCTTTCAAACTTGGCTGCATTTTAGAATCCCTTGGGAGACTTAAAGGTTCTAGTGCCCGGGCTTTACTCACCTCACAGAGTTATTAAATCAGGTACTGGAATGGGACCCTGGTGTCTTTAAAGCTCTTTGGTGATCCCAGTGCGCAGTTAAGGTTATGAATTGCTGATTGACTAGTGATTCTTAGCTAGTGTGTGATTCAGTGTTACCTGTGGACCTTCAAAATCCCCTGGGACATTGTTTTTCACAGGTCAGCTTAAATCAGAATCACTTTGAGGGCTTGTTGAAATGCAGACTCCTCCCATCCTCATTCCTGTTTAGTCCCTTTGAAGCGTGGTCCAATAATTTGCATTTCTCAAAAGTTCCCAGATGATGATGCTGGTGGTAGTGGGAGCGACTCGCTTTAGGAACCACTACCACATGTGTTGAGAACATGTAGTGTGTTATTAAAAAACCCTTTATTTTCACAACTGTTAGTGGAATTTTATATTATATAAAATTGTTTAATATATCTTAAATCCTAATACAGAAGTATAGAATAAGAGCAAATATGGCTTAAGTTGTACAAATAGTAATTGTTTATTTTTATCTTGATACTGACCAATAAATTGTTTCTTATAATGTAAGAAAGAATTTTGTTAAGAAAACTTGAACAGTCCAAAAGATGGCACCATAGAGCTTGTTTTGGGTTTTGTTTTGTTTTTTCTTTTTACTACAGAAAAAGTTTTTTTTCTATCAAGGACAATAACAGTTTTACCATCTTTTGTTATCTGTCATGAGGTGTAAATAGCAGAGCACTTAGTAGAAGGGATGGCTAGATTCCATTATGCTTCAGATTTCAGATTCGATCATTTACTCAATATTTTGGTCTTTGGTAAAATAAAAAAAATGTTTCTGAGTGCTTCTTCACTTGGTTGATCAAAATTATTGAAGGTTATGTCATTCCAGTGTTTCTGCAAGAGATAAACAATTTTTTATAAGTAAAAATGTGAAAGAATAGTTCATTCCGTTTCACAGATTTTTAATTCCTTTCCTCTTTATTTTTAAATATCTGAATTCATATTTTCTCAAGTTAATATATATAGAAAGACAAATGATTAAAAATCAATATTAATTTTAAGTAGATATAGAACAGAGCAGCCTTTAAATTTTTATTCCATATGCATAGTACCATCCATATTTCTCTCAACTGAATTGGATTTAAAGAATTTTCAAATTTCTTCCTTCCTTCTTTTCTTCTTTTCTCCATTCCTTTTCTCTTCTCACCACAATGCATTTTACAATAGAAATAAGATTAGTTCCCCCAAGCCAACTCAAAATATGGGTGCAGTATGGTATTGTGTCTCTTAAAGTGGTAAGACGCTGCTAGCAATAGGCTTTGTGATCAGAATAATGGAAAATTTAAAGTTCTTTTCTTTTTGGTAAAGATTTTATTTATTTGATAGAGACAGCCAGAGAAAGAACACAAGCTGGGGGAGTGGGAGAAGGAGAAACAGGCTTCCCGCTGAGCAGGGAGACTAACGTGGGGCTCAATGTGGGGCTTGATCCGAGGACCCTGAGGTCATGACCTGACTCAACTGAGCCACCCAGGCACCCCGGAAAATTTAAAGTTTTAAGGTATACTTTAGAAAGGGGTATGTTCAAAGGAGTAGAGAAGTGGACATTGGAGTGGGAATAGTGAGTGTAGACAATAGTCATGTGACTTTATGGGACACAAGCTAACCATGTGGAAAATTGACTAGTGCTCAGTTACTGAATCAGATTAAATTTAACCACTCATAAATGTCATTGAGACATGTCATTTTTTAATGAGAAGAATTAATAGTCCTCAGAGATTGAATTGTATTAATATGTATTGCAAGGTCTGTGAGATAATAGTTGCATCTTCAGTTTTAAAAAGTATTCTGTTTTAGTGATAATTGAATGAATGACATTTTAAGAAACGATTTTTAATTATAAAATGCTGGGTTTTTTTGTAATACTCATTACACCACATCGGGCTCCCTGCTCAGTGGGAAGCCTGCTTCTCCCTCTCCTGCTCCCCCTGCTTGTGTTCCCTCTCTCTCTGTGAAATACATAAATAAAATATTAATAGAGTCTCCTCTCCCCATGGTATTCTGTGATTTCCTTCTGCTTTATTAGGGGAGAGTTACGATGGCTTTTACTTGCACAATTTCTGATAGTAAATTTTTAGGGTCACTTAGCTTCTCAGCCTTTTTCATAGGTAAGCATTGGTTATATTTTTGAAGTCGCAGTGGATTATCCTCTAACAGATATTCCTATCCTTTTAACTCCATCTTACTCCTTGTCTTTCTCATTAGACAGAGCTCTTGATCCTCCATTTTATTCTTTTATTCTTGACTTTTAGCTCAAGAATATCTAAGTACATAATTGAGAGGTCTTGTATTTCCCTACCAGAACCTTGGCTTTACTTCCGCCCTCCACCCACCGTTTGAAGTTATTGAGTTCTGAGAAATAGAACTTTGACTCTCTAAGAAAATGGGTATTCTCAGCAACTTTCAGAGACTTGCAGATTCTCAGATCTACAGAGAGTTGTTTTCCTTTTTCCTTGGCCCTTTTCTGTGGATCTCTTTGTTAGGATTTCGGTTCATTTTGCTTTTAATTGTGAAAGCCCCCTAGGTTTTTGGTCAAGTGGTAGGAACCTCCTTCCTGGGCCCTCCTCAGCCTGCCTCTGTTTCATCCACCGTGCCATCTGTACACTGTGTTGTGTTGAATAATTTGTGATCTCGACGACTCTGTTCATTTTTGAGGCATCAATTATTGCACAAAGAAGAAAGGGGAAAAGGAATTCCTCTTGCCCTTAGAATGAACTCATTTTCTTAAAGATATATGGACTTAAGAGGTTTAATACCAACTAAAGGTTCATTATGATTTTAGCCATTACTTGAGATTGTTTTCAACTCTTTCACCCTGCCATCAGAACTTACTAGATATGTGCTAGATACTGGTTAGGCTCTGGGAATAAAATAGTGAGCAAGGCAGATATGTTTCTTTCTTCTTGAAGCTTCCTGTGTAGAAGCTGTAGGCAGGTGCAGGGTGTTCTGGAAATACACAAAACAGTACCAGCCTCAACTGTGTGAAAATGGGTATTTTAGTGAAGGGGATGGTATAGGGGAAGCATCTTGGAGGGAGTTATATAAGCAGCCAGGAAAGAACAAGTTGGAAATAGTGGAGAAATGTGATATGGTTGCTGCTGGTATGCAAGGGATTGATGCAGTGTGGAAGGACAGTGTGCAAATGAGAAGATAGCAGCCTGTGTGAAAATGCATTTTCAGGTAAAGTTCATTATGCCTGGATTTTGGAGTATGAAGGAGATAGCGGTTTAAGTTTGAGGCTAGAAAGGTAAGCAAGAAACTAGATCACTCCTTTTATCTAAGATATGTTGAGTAGTTTATCCCGAAGTCAGTAAGGAGAGCCTTTTAAGTGCTGTTAGATGGGGAGATGGCTTGAACAGGCTTGCATTTTAGAATAAGTCTTTTGTGGGAAGAACCGATTGGAGGGGGTTAGACTTGATGGTAAGAGATTGTTTAGGAAGTTATTGCAGAGATCCAGGTGAGGGAGTATGATGATTTTGAAGTAGGATAGAGATAATGAAGGAACCAAAATTAGACTTATGGGAGATATTTAGGAGGAGACTTGGAATTTGATGAGGGATTGGACATGGGGGGATAAAGAGGAGGAGGAGGTAAGCATGACTTCCAGGTCTAGACCGGGCAGTGGAATGAATGGTGGACTGTTCACCAAGATTTTGGAGGAAGAATGGCTAGGGGTGTGGGCTGGGGAAGGTGAGGGAGATGAGTTCAATTTTGGGCTTGCTAAATATGAAATGCCTGTGAACTATTCATGTGGGTATGTTTTGTCTGAATAGAAGTGTTGGTTATGCAAGCCCAAAACTCAGGGTGTTGTCTGGGCAAGAAGTGTATGTCTGGGACTCATGGAGGCACAGTATTCTCGACGGTGTGGGCTTCTGTAACATGAATTAGCTCATAAGGGATTGGCAAATGGTGAAATAATGTTAGAATAATATAAAAGTGTTGGTTTATAGGCAGTTTTTTTTTTTTCTAGACAAGGGGTGATAGCATAAGTGGCAGTAAATACATAATTAACTAGGCAGAAGAAAGTTTTAGCTCTGTTGATGTACAATGAATGAAGACAAGAATTCCTTTGTCTGTATTTTAAGAAAATTAAACAAATGCCTATTCTCTGGGCAACCTCTAAGATGAACTCCCTAGTCCTGGCATTTGGATGTTTAAGGGCAGAGCCCTGTCAACTTCTGCACTTCTACCTGCTTTGTCTCTGCATGTGTTGGTCCTGCCCTGATTAAAGTATTGCTGTTCTTTCCACTTTATTTTTATGCATTTTAAATATCTGCTGTGACATTCTTTGTTCATAATGAGATGCCTGACTAGGTGGTCTAAATCAGGTCTCTGGGACCATTTATAGTTTTTATTATCATTCAGATTACAAAATTATATAGGTTTTGAGAAGACTACAGAACCTTAGGATTTTTTCATGAATTCATTGTCTTATAGCAGAGATGCCTTGTGTTGAAAATTAGTAGAAAAGATTATGCAAGGAAATGTGACAGAAATAGAGTGACAACCAAAAGAAGTCCAGAATGGAATCCTGAAAACAAAACAAAAAACAGGGAACCTAGGTGGCTCAGTCTGTTAGTCCTCTGCCTTCAGCTCAGGTCATGATCCCAAAGGTTCTGGAATTAAGTCCTGCATAGGGCTCCTTGCTCAGCAGGGAGCCTGCTTCTCCCTCTGCCTGCCACTCCCCCTGCTTGTGCTCTCTCTGACAAATAAGTAAATAAAATGTTAAAAAAAAAAAACCCGAAAAACAAACAAAAAAACTACCCAATGTTTATTGGCCAGGAACTGAACAAGGAGCCTATAGGAGACCCTGAAAAAAAGGGGGTACAGAAGAGGCAAATCAGAAGAGTGGGAACCTTTAAGTTGGTTTTCTGTGCCTCAGAGGTCTTTGACAGTTTCTTTGCTGTGTAGTAAAGAACATAGCCTAGGTTCTTCTTGTATGTTGTGTTCACCAGACCTACAAGTCAGCTGTTTCTCCAAGACAGCCCTGATTACTTTTAGTAGAAAATGGTAGTTAGCAATAACAGTCTGGGCACTAGTTAAGTTGGTAATTGTTTCTATACATTTTCAGTGCACAGAGCTAAGAATATAGATCTTGTTTTTAAGAGAAGATAGACCCTGAGTTTAATATATCCTATTCAAATTTAGATTTTTACTTCTTTGATATTTATATCTTTTTATGTTGAGGAGTTTGGGTTTTTTCCAAATAACATTAACGTTTCAGATTTGCTTTGTCCTAATAAATATAGTAGTTTTAGCATAACAATACCGCTATTTTTACTAAAGATAAAGCCACTGAAATAGTTGTTCTCTTTGCCCTATACCAATATTTTTTTAGTGACTTGTCTTCTTCATATTTCTCTATTCAACCTGGTTCTCATAGAAAAAACTATTTTTATACTCTACCAGTTTATGATGAATAATATTTAAAGTACATACTTAACCATTACAACTGGCACAGATTGGAAATACCTATGACTAACATTTGGTAAACTCAACAGATCAGAAAATTAT
>CM052810.1:135431913-135451365 GCA_028533885.1 Nasua narica | reverse complement strand
TATAGTGTGAGCGTTGGTGTTAACTGAATACTTTGTCATCACAGGTATACCTCTTATTTTATTCAACTATGTTTTTTTCAAATATGTTTATTCAAATATGACTGTTAAGTTTTCCCTTTTCAGTGACATTCAACAAATGAGAGATAGACTTTCGGCCAAATCTTATTTTCTAAAACTTATGTTTAGTAGTCAGTTTTTAAGAGGTGTACATTTGGCCCTGCTAAATGTTGTATCCGAGAAAAATGATGATACTAATGTCATGAACTATGTGATAAATCATGAAACATGTGAATACATGTGTTAATATGCTATTCAAGGCCACTGAAATTCGCTGGAATAGCTTGGTTGTGCTCTTTTGATGACAGGTTGCACCGATGACAGCACTCGGTTCTGGGATCAGTCACTATTCTATAATGCTGTACTGATTTGAAATGAGAGGGAATGGGGGAAGAGGACATTAAGCATAACACAAAATACTGATTGAAAACATCTTAGCTAAAACAGTCTATTCCAGATACCAGGGATACCCATATATTTTTTTGTCCAGTACTCTTGAAATTATGTATTTTAGGGTTTTTTCCAAGTGTATCTCCTAAAAGAAATTCTTGTAGAATATAATTTACTTGGTTTAAAATGTTTGTGTGTGTATGAGTTTGCTTATATTTTTTACAGTATTCTTAAACAACTTTTTGCCTTATTTTCCTAGGGAGTTGGTGTCTCAGTTCATGGGCAATTCCGAGTGGCTACTGAGAAGTCTCTTTTTGCGATGCCAGAAACAGCAATAGGTAAAACCTCCAATTTTTCATAATCACTTTCAGAATTATCTTTGGATGCATTTCAGATTGCACTGTTGTTAAAGGAATTGATGGAATCTTACTGAGATACAGCAATGAAAGAATTTTTAAAAAGAAATCAGGAAGATACCTGAAAGTTACATTAATTCAATAATTGTATCTGAAAACACAAAAGAATATTTAACTGGCAACACTAACATACTGGTCGTTATTTTAGATAAAAGTTTACTAGGAGAAAATTGTCTTGTTTGTAGATCTATGATCCATTTTGATTTTTTTTTTTTTTTTTTTTGAGAGATAGAGTGTATCCCTGAGGTGGGTGGCAAGGCCGGGGGAGAGAATCCCAAGCAAGCTCCATGTTCAGCTTGATCTCACATCCATGAGACCATGACCTGAGCCAAAATCAATAGTTGGACAACTTAACTGACTGTGCCACCCAGGTGCCTCCATTTTGAAACTTTTGTACATGGTGTGAAATATGGATCAGAGGTATAGATCAAATTTTATTATTCTGCATATGGAGACACAGTCGTTCACACACTACATTTTGAAAAAGCTATTGTTTCTCTACTGATGGCTTTTGTACCTTTATATGTGTTATATTGGTGCCAACACTACAGTCTTGATTACTGTTGCTTTATAGTAGAAATCAGGTAGTGATAATCCTTCCATTTTGTTGTTTTCCCCAAGTTGATTTGGCTATAAAGATCCTTTGTATTTCCGTATGGATTTTAGAGTCAGTTTGTCAATTTCAGCTTAAAAAGCCTGCTAGGATTTTGATTAGGATTGTCTAAAATTTAAGGAGAATTGACAACAATATAGAATCTTCGACCTGAGAACAAGGTATATCTCCCATTTATTTAGGTCTTTAATTTCTCTAAGCCAAGTTTTGTAGTTTTCAGTTTATAGGTCTTACATATCCTTTGTCAAATTTTTCCTTAACTATTTCATATTGTTTGTCACTATTTTAAAAATTCAGTTCTGACTTTTAGTTACCAGTATATAGAAATACCGTTTATTCTTATTTTTTTTATTTTTTATTTTTTTAAGTTGTTGTTGCTGTTGTTTTAAAGATTTTATTTATTTATTTGACAGAGAGGAGAGAGATCACAAGGAGGCAGAGGGAGAAGTAGAGAGAGAGGGGGAAGCAGGCTCCCCGCTGAGCAGAGAGCCCCATGTGGGGCCCGATCCCAGGACCCCGAGATCATGACCTGAGCTGAAGGCAGAGGCTTTAACCCACTGAGCCACCCAGGCGCCCCTATTCTTATTTTTTTTTAATGAAGCATAATTGACATAGAGTATCTTAGTTTCAGGTGTAACTCATAGTGATTTGGTATTTTTATACACCACAAAATGATTCCCACAAGAAGTCTAGAGCCATCTGTCACCATACAAAGTTATTATATTATTGAGTATATTTCCTACACTGTAGATTTTATCTCTGTGACTTATTTTATGAGTGGCAGTTTATACCCCTTAATCTCCTTCATCTATTTTGCTTGGCCCCCAAGCTCTCTCCACCATATTAACTAAAAGTTTGTTTCCTATATGAGTCTGTTTCTGTTTTGTTTTTTTAGATTCCACACATAAATGGAATCATACTTGTCAAAAGGACAAGTATTTGTCCTTCTCTGATTTATTTTACATAGTATAATATCTTTAAGTCTATCCATACTGTTACAAGTGGCAAGATTTTATTCCTTTTTTGTGGCAAAGTAATATCCCATTGTATATGCATGTATATACCACATCTTTTTTATCCATTCATCTATTGATGGACACTTTGGTTGCTTCCGTGTCTTGGCTATTGTAAATGATGCTGCAGTGAACCTAAGGGCACATATATCTCCTTGAATTGGTATTTTTATATTTTTTCAGATATATACCCAGAAGTGAAATAGCTGGATTATGTGGTGGTTCTATATTTAATTTTTTAGAAACTCCCATACTTTCCACAGTGGCTGCACCAATTTATATTCTTACCAACAGTACGTGAGGGTTCCCTTTTGTCCACATCCTTACCAACAGTAGTTTTTGGCTTTTTGAGGATAGCCAATCTGACAGATGTGAGGTGATATCTCATTGTGGTCTTCTTTTTTTTTTTTTTTTTTTTCCCCCAAATTTATTTTAATTTTTCAGTGTTACAAGATTGATTGTTCATGCACCACACCCAGTGCTCCATGCAGTACGTGTCATTGTGGTCTTCTTTTAAAATTTTATTTTACTTTTTAAATCAAGTTTTTATTTTAATTCCAATAAAGTTAACATACAATGTTATATTAGTTTCAAGTGTACAGTGTATTGATTTAACACTTCCATACATCACTCAGTACTTCAGTACTTATTAGCACAAGTGTCCTCCTTAATCCCCACCAGTTATTTCACCCATCCCCCCCTTCTCTCTGGTAACCACCAGTTTGTTCCCTGAAGTTAAGAGTCTGTTTCTTGGTTTGTCTCTCTCTCTCTTTTTCCTTTGCCCATTTGTTTCTTAAATTCCACATATGAGAGAAAACATAAGGTATTTTTCTTTCTGTGACTGACTTACTTTGCTTAGCCTTATAGTCTGTAGCTCCATCCATGTCATTGCAAAATGGCAAGTTTTCATTCTTTTTTATGGTTGAATAATATTCCTATGTATACGCAAGTGTGTGTGTGTGTGTGTGTCGCTCTCTTTATCCATTCATCTATCAATGGACACTTGGACTGCTTCCATAATTTGGCTATTATAAATAATGCTGCTGTAAACATAGGGGTGCATATAGCACATCAAATTAGTGTTTTTGTATTTTGGGGGGTACATACCCAGTAGTACAAATACTGGATTGTAGGATAATTCTATTTTTAACTTTTTGATGAACCTCCATACTGTTTTTCCACAGTGGCTGTACCAGTTTGCATTCCCACCAACAGTGCAAGAAGGTTCCTTTTTCTCCACATCCTTGCTAGCACTAGTTTCTTGTATTTTTGATTTTAGCCATTCTGATAGGTGTGAGGTGATATCTCATTGTAGTTTTGATTTCTATTTCCCTAATGAGTGATATTGAGCATCTTTTCATGTGTCTGTTGGCCATCTAGATGTCTTCTCTGGAGAAATGTCTGTTCATGTCTTCCCAATTTTAATTGGATTATTTGTTTTTTGGGGTGTTGAGTTGTATATGTTCTTCATATATTTTGGGTACTAATCCCTTATCAGATATGTCATCGGCAAATAGCCTCTTTCATTCAATAGGTTGCCTGTTAGTTTTGTTGATTATTTAAATGTCTTCTCCCATTTAGTAGGTTTCTTTTAGTTTTATTGATTGTTTCCTTCAATGTTCAGAAGCTTTTTATTTTGATGTAGTCCCAATAGTTTAATTTTGGCTTTTATTTCCCCTGTCTCAGGAGACATATCTAGAACAATGTTGTTATGGCTGATGTCAGAAAATTTACTGCCTGTGCTCTCTTCTAGGATTTTTTTTTTTTTAAAGATTTTATTTATTTATTTATTAGGAAAGAGAGAGAGTGAGAGAGAGCATGAGAAGGGAGAAGGTCAGAGTGAGAAGCGGACTCCGCATGGAGCTGGGATCCCGATGTGGGACTCGATCCCCGGACTCCGGGATCATGACCTGAGCCGAAGGCAGTCGCTCAACCAACTGCGCCACCCAGGGGCCCCTCTTCTAGGATTTTTATGGTTTCAGGTCTCACATTTAGGTTCTTAATCCATTTGGAGTTTACTTTTGTGTGTGGTGTAAGAAAGTGGCCCCGTTTCATTCTTTTGTGTGTTGCTGTCTAGTTTTCCTAATACCACTTATTGAAGAGACTGTCTTTTCCCCGTTGTATTTTTTCCTCCATTCTTGTAGATAAATTGACCATATATGTGTGGTTTTATTTTTGAGCTCTCTATTCTGTTCCATTGATCTATGTGTCCGTTGATGTGTCAGTACCATACTATACAAAACCATTTGTATAGTTTTGTAGTACAATTTGAAATCAAGGAGCATGATACCTCTAGCTTTGTTCTTTTTTATCAAAACTGTGCTGGCTATTGGGTTCTCTTGTGGTTCCATTGGTATTTTAGGATTATTCTAATTCTGTAAAAATATATTAGAATTTTTCTTCTCCTTTTTTTTATTAACATATAATGTATTATTTGCCCCAGGGGTATAGGTCTGTGAATCATCTTACACAATTAATAGTACTCACCATAGCACTTAACCTCCCCAATGTCTATCACCCAGCAACCTTCAGTTTGTTTCCTGAGATTAAGAGTCTATTATGGTTTGTCTCCCTCCCTGGTCCCATCTTGTTTCATTTTTTCCCTCCCTTCCCTCCATCATCCCCCACCTGCCTCTCAAATTCCTCATATCAGATCATATGATCAATTGTCTTTCACTTAGCATAATACCTTCTAGTTTATATTGGAATTTTGATAGGGATTGTATTGGATCTTTAGATTGCTTTTGGCAGAATGGACATTATAACAAAATTCTTCCAGTCCACGAGTGTGGAATGTCTTTTCATTTATTTGTGTTGTCTTCAGGTTTTCTCATCAATGTTGTACAGTTTTCAGTCTTTTACTTCCTTGATTAAGTTTATTCCTAGGTATTCAATTTATTTTTTTATGCAGTCGTAAATGGATTTTTTGGATTGATTTCTTAATTTCTCTTTCTGATAGCTCATTTATTAGAAACACAACTGATTTCTGTATATTAATTTTGTATCCTGGGACTTAATTCACTTATTCTAATAGTTTTTTGGTGGACTCTTCATGGTTTTCTATATAGTATCATGTTATCTGCAAATGGTGACAGTTTTATTTCTTCCTTTCCAATTTGGATGCCTTTTATTTCATTTTCTTGCTGATTGCTGTGGATAGGACTTCCAGTACAATGTTGAATAAAAGCATCAAGAGTGGACATCCTGGGGCGCCTGGGTGACTTAGTGGGGTAAAGCCTCTGCCTTTGACTCAGGTCGTGATTTCAGGGTCCTGGGATTGAGCCCCACATCGGACTCTGCTCAGTGGAGTGCCTGCTTCCCCCTCTCTCTCTGCCTGCCTCTCTGCCTACTTGTGATCTCTCTGTCAAATAAATAAATAAAATCTTTAAAAAAAAAAAAAAGAATGGACATCCTGTCTTGTTCCTGATTTTGAAGGAAACGCTTTCAGCTTTCACTATTGAATATGATGTTAGCTGTGGATTTATAACACATGGGGCCATCCATTGTATATTCCTTCTATACCCACTTTGTTGAGAGTTTTTATCATAAATGGATGTTGAATTTTGTCATATGATTTTTATGCATCTTTTGGATCAGTCATATGAGTTTATCCTTTGTGTTAATGCTGTGTATTGATTAATGTGTGGATTTTTTTTTAAGATTTTTTTATTTGAGAGTGAGGTAGCAAGAGAGAACACGAGTAAGGAGGAGAGGGAGGAAACCAGGCTCCCCACAATCACGGAGCCTGACATAGGCTCAATCCCAGGACCCTGGGATAATGACCAGAGCTGAAAGCAGATGCTTAACTGACTGAGTCATCCAGGCTCCCCTGATACGTGGATGTTAAATAGTCCTTGCATTTCAGGAATAAATCCCACTTGATTGTAGTGTATGATTCTTTTACTGTATTGTTCAATTCAGTTTGCTTATACTTTGTTAAGGATATTTGCATCTATATTCATCAGGGATATTGGTATATAATTTTTGTTTGTGTTAGTGATATCTTTGGTTTCTATATCAAGATAATGCTAGCCTCATAAAATGAGTTTGGAAGCATTTCTTCATCTTCTATTTTTTTGGAATAATTTGAGAAGGATAGGTATTAACTTTTCTTTAAATGTTTGGTAGACTTCACCTGTGAGGCCTTCTGGTCCAGGACTCTTGTTTTTGGAGAGCTTTTAAATGCTGAATCAGTTACATTTCTTGTAATTGGTCTATTTAGAGTTTCTTTGAGATTAGTCTTGGAGGGTTATTTGTTTCTGGGAATTTATCTATTTCTTGTAGGCCTTCATGGTAATTTGTTACGTGTACATAATAGTCTTTATTTCTGTGATGTTAGTTGTAACTTCTCTTTTTTCATTTGTGATTTTATTTACTTGGGCCCTCTCTCTTTTTTTTTCATGAGTGTGGCTGTGGGTTTATCCATCTCGTTTGTTCAAGAAACAAAATTTTAGTTTCACTGATTTTTTTTTTTAGTTCATTTCATTTAGTTCTTCTCTGATCTTTATTATTTCTTTTTTTCTGCGAACTTTAGCCTTTAATTTTTTTCAATATAGTTCCTTTAGATATAAAGTTAGACTGTTTATTTGGGGATTTTTTTCTTTTTCTTTTTTTTTTTTTGAGATATGCCTATTTTCCTATGAACACTCCTCTTAGTACTGCTTTTGCTGCTTCCCATAGATTTTGTAAAGTTGTGTTTCCTTTTTATTCGTCTCAAAGGATTTTTTTAAAATTTCCTTTCTGATTTCTTCATTGACCCATAGGTTATTGAGTAACATGTTAACTTATTCTTCATATGTTCATGTTTTTTGTTTTGTTTTCTTCTTGTAATTGATTTCTAGTTTCATACAGTTAAGGCTTGATATGATTGTAGTTGCCTTGAATTTGAGACTTGTTTTGTGGCCTAACTTGTGAACTATTGTGGAAAATATTCCATGTGCATTTTTTAGTATATGTGCTGCCGAAGCAAGCACTCCATGTGCATTTTTTAAAGAAATGTTCTGTTTATATCTATTAAGTCCATGTAATCTAATGTGTTGATTTTCCATGTGATCTATCCATTGATTTAAGTGGGGTATTAATATCCCCTATTATTATTGTATTACTGTACTGTACCCTTTATGTCTGTTAATATTTACTTTATATATTTAGGGGATTCTGTGTTAGGTGCATAAATATTTATAAATGTTATATCCTCTTCTTGGATTGACCTCTTTATCATCATGTAATGCTTTTCTTTGTCTTTTGTTACAGTCTTTGTTTTAAAGTCTGTTTTGTCTTATAGAAGTATCACTATACCAGCTTTCTCTTTTCCATTTGCATGGAATATCCTTTTCAGTCTGTGTGTGCCTTTAGATCTGAAGTGAGTCTCTTGTAGGCATCATATAGATGGGTCTTTTTTCTTTAATCCCTTCAGCCACCTATGTCTTTTGATTATAGCATTTAGTACATTTACATTAAAAGTAATTATTAATAGATATGTACTTATTTGTCATATTGTTAATCACTTTTTGGTTGTTTTTGTAATTCATCTCTGTTCCTTTCTTATTGGTGTATTCCCTTGTGGTTTGATGGCTTTCTTTAGTGTTATGTTTGGGTTTCTTTCTCTTTATTTTTTATGTATCTATTATGGTTTTTGGTTTGTGGTTACCATGAGGTTCACATATATCAACCCGTGTCTTTTATATATATCACATATATTTAATATATTTAATATATATTTAATTTTTAAATATATATTAAATATATTTAATATATGTGATACATATGTTATATATATCAGTCTATTTTAAGTTGATAGTCACTTAAGTTCAAAAACATTCTAAAGGCCCTACATTTTTACTCTTCTCCCTCTTTTTGATGTCATGTTTTACATCAAGGGATACATGTGTATCCCTTGACTACTTATTGTAGTTACAGTTGATTTTACTATTTTTGTCTTTTAATCTTCATATTAGCTTTTTAAATGGCTGATCCCCCTGCCTTTACTATATATTTGCCTTTACCAGTGAGATTTTTTTCTTTCATATGTTTTCTTGTTTTTAGTTATGGCCCTTTTTTTTCTGCTAAAGAAGAACCATAGGGCACCTGGGTGGCTCAGTCAGTTAAGTGTCTGCCTTTGGCTCAGGTCATGATCTCAATGTCCTGGGCTCAAGCCTCACACCAGGCTCTCTGCTCAGCAGTGAGTCTGCTACTCCCTCTCCCTCTGTAATCTCTCTTGCTTTTGCTTTTCCTCAAATAAATAAAATCTTAAAAAAAAAAAAAAAAAAGGAGGATCCTTTAACATTTCTCATAAAGCCAAGTGGTGATGAGCTCCTTTAATTTGTGTGGGAAACTCTACCTCTTCAATTCTGAATGATAGTCTTGCTGGATAGAGTATTCTTAGTTGTAAGTTTTTTTCCTTTCAGCACTTTAAATATATCCTGCCAGTCTCTCTTGGCCTATAAAATTTCTGGGGAAAAAATCAGCTGATTGTCTTATGGAGTTTCCTGCTTATGTGACTATTTGTCTTTCTCTTGCTGCCTTTAAGATTCTTTATTTTTAAGTTTTGCTACTTTTATTATGTCTTGGTGTGGATCTCTTTGGGTTCATCTTGTTTGGGACTTTCTTTGATTCTTGGACCTGGATGTCTGTTTCCTTTCCTGGGTTAGGGAAGTTTTCAGCAATTATTTCCTCAAATTAATTTTCTGCACCTTTTTGTCTCCTTAGGGCCCCTATAATGTGAATATATGTACACTTGATGTTTTCCTAGAGATCTCTAAAGCTACCCTCATTTTTTAAAATTCTTTTTTCTTTTTGTTTTTCTGATTAAGTAATTTCTACTATCCTATCTGCCAAATGCTGATTTGGTCTTCTCTATCATTTCAGTTTTTCTTCAGCTCTGGTTCTTATATTTTCTCTTTGTTGGAGGTCCTTCATTTTTTTTCTTTTTTATCTTTTTTTATTTGACAGAGACAGCAAGAGAGGAAACACAAGCAGGGGGAGTGAGAGAGGGAGAAGCAGGCTTCCCTCCAAGCAGGGAGCCTGATGTGGGGCTTGATCCCAGGACTCTGGGATCATGACCTGAGCCGAAGGTGGATGCTTAACGACTGAGCCACCCAGGCGCCCCTCCTTTGTTCTTTTCTTAAGTGCAGTGAGCATCTTTATAACTAATGCTCTGAACTCTATCAGGTGCTTTACCTGGTAAATTTCTTACCTCTGTTTCATTAAGGTTCCCCCCTACCCCCACCAGGTTTTATTTTATTTTGTTTGGAACACATTCCTCTGTCTCCTCATTTTGTTTGACTTTCTGTGTTTGTTTCTGTGAATTAGAATAGCTACTTACCTCTCTTAGTCTTAAAAGAGCATCCTCTGTGTAGACTGGTATGCTTGTACTGGTATGCCTGGCAGCTTTGGCAATTAGAGCTGGAGCAGGGATGGGCTAGGAATATGCTGTTCTGGGGTTACCTTGACAGGACCTCTGGGGCTGGGGTGGGTACCTTCAGCAGACAGCTAGAATTTGTGTGGGCTAGGGATCTGAGACTTGCTAGGGCAGTCCTAATGGGTTGACTAATAGAGTGCCTGGACTTTGCTCCTGTCTGCACTGTGAAGGTGGATTGGAGGTGGTGGTGGTGGTGGTGGTGGTGGTGGGGAGGTTGGAATGTAAAATGTAGTGCTTGTTGGCACCTCTGACCCCAGAAAGTTCCAGCAGTTCCCTGCCCATTTGGTGGGTGCTGTAGGGTTAATAAGTGGATTTTCTTCACTTACATTCTAATTGCTCTTTAAATAGCTGTGTTTGTTTTGTTTTGTTTTTTTCCACTGTGCCCAGGGGGGTGAGTTTGTTCAGGGGCCCCTCAGTGATATCCCTCTTTACTGTAGGGCATTACATTGGGAGTGGTTTTCCTGTGGTTACTGCCTATATCTCTGTCTCTCCTGCTGCTGTTGTGTATGTGATCCTTCCATCATTTTTTGTGCAGAAGCTGTTCAATTAGTTCTTGTTCAGCAGGAATTGCCCTATATGTAGATATAGATCTGGTGTGTCTGCGGAAGAAGGTGAATTCAGGGTCTTCCTAAGCCACCATCTTGGACTGCCATCTGAAGTACAATTGATTCTGTATTGACTTTGTGTCCTACAAACTTCCTAAACTCATTTATTAGTTCTAGTAGATTTTGTTGGGTAGATTGTATTAGATTTTTTTGTTTATATAATTACATCATTTACAAATAAAGTCACTTTTAAATTTTCCTTTCCAATCTGGATACTCCTTATTTTTCTTGCCTAATTACACTGGATAGAACTCTCAATACAATGTTGAATAGAGGTGTTGAGTGTTGGTATTCTTGCCTTGTTCTTGATCTTAGGAAGAACATTCAGTCCTTCAATTAAGTGGGAAGTTAAGTGTAAGTTTTTCATAGTGTCCTTTCTCAGGATGAAGATGTTTTCTTCTATTCCTAAATTGCTGAGGGTTTTTTAGGAATGGGTTTTGAATCTAAAAAGCCAAAACTTTTGTTGCATCAGTTGAGGTGATTATTCGTTTTACTTTACTTTTTAGTTTGTTAATGGTGAATTGCTTTGACTGATTTTTCAACAGTAAACTAGCCTTGCATTATTGGGATAAATCTTACTCTGGTATAGGTGTTATACTTTTTATATGTTATTCGGTTTGATATACTAAAATTTTATTTGGAATTTTAATATCTGTGTTCATGAAAGACACTGGTATCGTTTTCTTGTAATGTCCTTGCTTCTTTCTGATATGGGGGTAGTGCTGGCCTCATTTTCTGGAGGAATTTCTGTAGAATTTGTATAATTTTTTTTCAGTATTTGGTAGAATTAATCAATGAAGCCATCTAGACCTGAAGCTTTCTTTGGGGGAAAATTTTCAACTACAAATTCAAAGTCTTTAATATATGTAGGGCTAGGGGCGCCTGGGTGGCTCAGTGGGTTAAGCCTCTGCCTTCGGCTCAGGTCATGATCTTGGGGTCCTGGGATCGAGCCCCACATCGGGCTCTTTGCTCAGTGGGGAGCCTGCTTCCCTCTCTCTCTCTACCTGCCTCTCTGCCTACTTGTGATCTCTCTCTGTCAAAAAAATAAATAACATCTTAATATATATATATATATATATATATATATATATATATATGTAGGGCTAGTCAAATTATCTGTTTCTTGTACAAACTTTGGTAGGATGGATCTTTTAAGTAATTTGTTCAATTTATTAGCATAATGTTTTTCATAAAGTGAAAACTTTTGTGGGAGACACAGTTCAATCCATAACTGACTTATCAGCATATAGATGTTATTTAAGATTTTATTTTTTTATTAGAGAGAGAGAAAGAGCATGACAGGGGAGAAGGTCAGAGGGAGAAGCAGATTCCCCGTAGAGCTGGGAGCCTGATGTGGGACTCAATCCCAGGACTCTGGGATCATGACCTGAGCCAAAGGCAGTCACTTAACCAACTGAGCCACCCAGGTGCCCTATAGATGTTATCTAGAGCCATGATGCTAAGGAAATGTTGTGAGGGCTAGCCTAAGATCAAGCCTAGGCACAGCAGCATGTAGAGGTCAGGCGAAGGAAGTAGACCCAGCAAGGGGGAATGGAAAGGGGCAAAAAGAAGAATGTAGTACCCTGGAACAGAGGAATGTATTTCCGGACAGAGTGTGCTTTCACTTGGGCAGAGTGCTGCTGAGGCTGTGAGGCAGGTAGTATATAGTGTGGAATGCATGTAGAATATAGAATGTTGGGGAACTGAAAGAAGAACGGTGGCTGGAATGTGGTAAATGAGTAGTAAGAGATATATTTGAAAAAGTGATTGGGGGCCTTGAAGACTTTGATAAAGTATTGGTTTTAATCTAAGAGAAATAGTTATGGAAGAATTGTAAGCAGTAGAAGGCAAAACTCTTATCAAGATTTGTGCTATTAAAAAGATCACTCTGGCTAGTGTATGGAGAAATTTCAGGAGAAGGAATCAATAGGTCATAGTCACTGGTGCATGTTAAAGGGGCGGTATGAGAAGAGGGTGTCAAGACTGGATGGTTGTGCACTCTTTGAGGTAAGTAATACTAGAAGAGAGATGATAGGAGTTGGAGGAAGTCATGAATTCAACTTTAGAACTATCTTGTTTGAGGTGCTATGAGATATTTACAGTAGAATGCTGCTAATTTTTTCAGGTCAGAGAACTTTTTGGCAAGTAGAATTGGAAAGAATTTGAATGTGTTTTATCTCAATTTCATTAAATGAAGCAATCTTAGAATAGATATCTGGATTATAAAACTAGAGGGCCACAGTTGTTTAAGGACCTCTTAAATACCAGGTAGCGTATTGGGAAGTATTTGCATATATGCTATTTTCACTTGTTCAGAGGGAATAAGGGAGTTAAAAAAAACATGGCTAAGGAAAGAGTAAATGCAACTGATTTTATTAGGTGTAAACGTTGTTGGTATAGGACTAAAGGTTATTGCATCACTTTAAATATCTTGAATGTTAGGTAATTGGTTAACAGAATAAACTATGATTTGAATGGTATTAATGAATTGTCACATAATATAGCTTTAGATTATGCATATTTTTTCTTTGCTTATCATTTGGAAAGAAAATTTTTTTAATTTAAATTTGATTAGCCAACATATAGTGCATCATTAGTTTTTGATGTGTTCAATGATTCATTTTCATTTTTCACTATTTCAGAGTTAAAAATAAATTAGTGACAAGGAAATTTTAGGTAATATTTAATGAGTACTACTTATATACAAAAAATTATGCCATCAAATACTTTATTGACTTCCATAGAAATGTGACATGAAAATTTTGAAAAATACTCGTTAGAACAATTTAATAGCAAATTTTTTGTGATATTGATTGCATTGGAAAGTACTTGGTAATATTTTTAGTATAGATTCAAATATCAGAGAGAAGTGGCCATTTGATCTCAAAGAGTTATATTCATCTTTTTAATTTGAAACATTATTATCTCTTTTCATTATTTAATTACAGGACTGTTCCCTGATGTGGGTGGAGGTTATTTCTTGCCACGACTTCGAGGAAAACTTGGTTACTTTCTTGCATTAACAGGATTCAGGCTGAAAGGAAGAGATGTGTATGCAGCAGGAATTGCTACACATTTTGTAGATTCTGAAAAGGTAATTACTTGGATTATTGCGTTTTGTGTTGTTGAAATGACTCATATTGCACAGGAAGGCAGTATAAGTGTTTGGGATCCCAGGGTTTTGGTTATATGAGTCTGAATCCAGGATCTACTGTTTAAAGCTGTGTGACCTTTGGGAAGGTAATTAAGCTCTCCAATCACATTTCCTCGTGTACAAAATGGAGATAGTTTTGTTTCCATTCAGGACTGTTTTGCCTGGCACTTTCAGTGAATATTTTTTCATGAATAATTACACTTTGGTTAAAAAAATATCTACTTTAAGATAATCTAATATAGAAGAGTCTAAATTTATATATAAAAAGATAATCTTTTATTTTTAAAAAAACATTTTTGAAAGGTCCTTTGGTTGTGAGTTTCCCTACTAGTGCATTTAAGAGTTACATTTGTAAAATATGGTCTTAAAAACTTTTCTAAAGGCTATTGCAAGAGACACATATTACTTAGCTTTGTCTTTTTTTTTTTTAACAGTGTGTCAAATTTTCTTAGCACAGAATAGCATGGTGGCAATGAACGTACAGACAGACAGCTTAGGTTTAAATTCTAGCTTGAATTTAGCCTCTTTATCCCCTAGTTTGCCCATCTCTAAATGGGGATGGCAGTTCCTACCATAGTAGTTGAATCTCTTTGTGGTCAGTGTAATGGAAAATTCACTTCAAGGTGATTTTGCCTCACAATTTCCAGCAAGAAATTTGGGATTTATTCTACTTCAACTGAGAGCTCACTTTCCTTGAACTGGCTTATATTACCTTTGAACTCATGAGCCAGTTGGCGTACATCAACTAACCCACCTCGTTAATGTGTTCCATTTCTGGAACTACGTGGTGAGCTTAGCTTTCCAGGAGGAAGCTGGTAGATCTACAAATGGATATCTGATCTTGAGAGAGGGATGTTCTGGGATAGGAGAAGGAATGTTATGAAAACGTATGAGAACATTCTTTCACATTGCTTGAAGTTTCAGATCTTTTTCCATGTTATGAGCATCCATAGTCATAGGGAGTAGGTGGCGCCCCATCCTTCCCTTGAGCTGTAACAGGAAGCAAACATGGGATTCTATTATCTATTCTGGAGGGACACCCTTTATTAGGGTGGAATTTAATTAAGGATGGGAGAGAGCACTGATCCACAACTTATTCCTTTTTTTGTCAGCCTGTCCACTAATAATTTCTACAGTGTGTAGACTGCCATTCATGGGGCCTGTACAGGATAACAGAAATGAATAATGAATGTTAGGGGTGAAACTAAAGGTGGGTACAACAGATAAAAGATAAATAACCACCTGTCTCATCTGGCAAAGTAGAATATGAGAAGACTAAGAATCTAGAGAATATAAACAAAGAATATAGAGAAAATACTCAATGGATTGAAAGGAGGGAAAACTTAAAAGACCGGATGTTTTCTCATAGAGGTTGCAGTTCAGCTGGCCCTTAAGATGAGTATTGTCAGGAAAGGCATTCTAGGTAGAGGAAACATGTAATGAGCAAGCAAGTGGGCAGGAAAGCTTAGCTATGTTTTGGAAACAATAAAAAGTCTTATTTGGCTGAGCACAGAATAGTATATGAAGGATAAGGTGGAGAGTTAAGTGTTATATTACATAATAATATAACTATATTATATATTATATATAATACATAATGTATATAATATATTACAGAGCTGTGCATTGACTATAGTAACCATGAGTCACATGTGGCAATTTTAGTTAAAATTAATTAAAATAAGAGTTATAATTCAGATCTTTGGTTGCAGTACTGCATTTCAAGTGTTTAATAGAAACAAAGATGAATGTCTTTCTCCTCTTTAGTTTCTTCCATCTTTGTCTAGTTCTTTGCAAGGCAACATTTGCTGTGTGGGAATGTGTGTGCATTTAACTTCAGAGAAAATTTCCTTCACTGATTCAGCTGAGGAGAGCACATCATAATTTTAAGACAAGTATTTTTAAAAAGAGTATAAGGGTTCCTAAAAAAAAGTCTCTGTATTGGGGTTCACATCTGTTTTCCTTTTTTTTTTTCTCTCTTTTAGTTGGGCATGTTAGAAGAAGATTTGTTAGCCCTAAAATCTCCTTCAAAAGAAAATATTGCAGATGTCTTGGATGCTTACCATGCAAAGGTAATCTTGTCAGTATTCTAGCTTCAGATTTTAATTCATGGAAGGGAAAATGATTGAAAAATTAGCAGTTGGTGAATATTATACTTTGTGGGTATAAAGATGCTGGGATTTATTAACTTGAAAGCCAGGTGGCAGGATCAGAGTTTCAGAATTGCTGGATAGCCATCTGAGAAGATGACTTCCTTGCAGCACAACAACACAGCTTATCTTCTCATTGCTGGTGAATTTCAGTGTGTAGCCTTGTGATGGGCCCTTGCAGGGACTTTCTGCAGTGCACCGTGACATTTCTGTAATGGACGGTTCAGTGTTGAGCTGCTAAAGTGAAACTCTGGTGCATAGCTAAATATAAAGTATAATGTTTTGTAAATATATAAATATATATATATAAATATGTAAATATATATAAATATAAAGTATAGTGTTTTGTAACTTAAATTTTAAAAGCCAAAAATCTATTAAAATGTTACATGACTTCTAGTAAAAGCATGATGGGTAGAATACATGCTCCCTTCTAAAACCCCACTAAAATTGTAATAAGGGAATGGAAAAGGCACAAATCCACAAAGACAAACAGAACAGAAAAGGAGACAGCGGCAGGTATGAGATGTCAATATTTTGGAAGCTTGAAAACAGAAGGACGAGGATAGCTACTCTAGATTTGAGAATACTGAAATATCTTATCCTCCAGTAGGGGAAGCCAGTAAGAAGCAAGCCAGTTCTTGCTCTATACCCTCTAAGGTATCAGAGTCCCCCGAAGACTGGTTGTGGAGATGGGCAGAAAAACAAGAGATATAAAAATACAAATTTTTATAAGGAGCAGTTAGACCTCCAGAAGTCTCCCCCCTGTAGCACCAGCTACCCTTTCATAGCTTGGCTGCAGAGTAGAAATTTACTGTGGAGGTCAGATCAGACAGACCTAGCTGCCTGCAGGGGAGGGTGAAGTGAAGTGCTCTACTTAAAAGAGGCAGGGGGAAAAAAAAATAAATAGGAAGGCCTCTAGCTTCTTTTCCTAGTTAGCTTCCAGACTATTCAATATCCCTCTATCGTAGTTTGGGCAACTATAACAAAAATACCATAGGCTGGGTGGCTTAAACGATAGAAACTTATTTCTCACAGTTCTGGAGGCTAGGAACTCCAAGATCAGGTCAGATAATTAGATTCTTGGTGAGGAGCTGTTCCTGGTTTGCAGATATACAGACACATTCTTTCTGGATCCTCACACAGCAAAGTGAGCTCTTTCAGGTCTCTTCTTACAAGGGCACTAATTCCATCATAAGGGCTCCACCCTCCTGACCTAATTACCTCTCAAAAGCTCCACTTTAAAATACTATTACTTTGGGGATTAGAGTTTAAACATGAATTTTGGGGTGACAAACAGTCAGGAGCACTGTCTCACTCCTAAGCAGTACATTTGAAGAAAAAGGAAAAAACCTGTAGATGTTGACATTTGAGGATCCCCCCTCAATAATGAAACATCTGGTCTTTGTCTAATCTTTTATAATGCATCAGACAATTGACAGTCCTGTAGCTGTGATTGACTTTACATGTAAAACTACTTAATTTTAGTACTTCGTACTAAAAATTTTTTTATGCCAAGCATGAAACAAATTGGTCAAAGCAAAAAAGATACTTGAAACAAGCAGTGCAGGGAAAAGGAAACTTAAAGAAAGAAAAACTGTAATTGTTAAAAGTATAATTGTTTAGATAAGAGGAAGATATTTCATTTGTGAAATAAGAAATGTAATACAGTAGTCAAAGAATAAAAAAGAAATGTGATAACAAAAAGGGAAAAACCCACAACAGATTAGATTATAATTGAAGGTTGAGGAAAACTATAAGAGGACAAAAAGGATAATAAGATAAAAAATGGAGAGAAAAGAACATTAGAGGTATTATTCCAAGAGGTCTATATCTAATTATTAGGAATTCATAATAGAAGAGATAGGGGAGGAAATATTTAGAAAAATAGTATAATAGTATTCAGAACTGAAGAGCATGAATATGGATTGACAGAGCCCCTGGATACTCAGTGCAATGAATATGAACACAGACCACATGAGGATTTCATCAGATTTTGTCAAAGCATTTGACAGTCTCTCATGTTGGCAAATATAGCATGGATTAGAGTGGGTGGAAGTTGAAGGGCCTTACCAGAGAGTTCTGCTAAACGTGTTAGTATTGGTCTATAGATAAAGTCATTTTGGCCTTTTTGTTTTTTTCTCAGTGATTTGGGTGAGAACGTTGACAGCATTTTGATCAAATTGATTTGAAACTGGGAAAAAAATTAGGTAAAAGAATATGGATTAAAAAAACCCTTCAAGTTTAGAGTGACCTATTTAATAGTATCAGTGTGAAAGGTAATACACATATGGGAAAAACACTCTTGTGTTTCCCTTTATTCTCACACTACTGCCACATTCACAACACTTCTGACACTACATGTGTGGGTTTTCTGTACTTCAAGCAATTCAGTGCAACACCACCTGGGTGTTTTGTAATTCATTTCGGTGGTGACACTACCAGGAGTTAGCAGCAGTTCCCACAACCTAAGAGCTCAGTCCCACAAGACTGACCCCACTTCAGATGCCGGCCACAAGTCCTGTCTTGTCACCTATACTTCTCATTGGCCATACATTGGGATTCTCATGACCCTTTCCTTGGGTTCGATAATTTGCTAGAATTTCTCACAGAACTTGGAAACATTTAGTGTTTGTTGGTTTATTACAAAGGATACAATAAAGGACATGAATGAATAGTGCAGTAAAGGGGTACACAGGGCAAGGTCTGGAAGGGTCTCAAGCCCAGGAGCTTCTGTCCCAGTGAAGTTGGGATGTACTACTTTCCCTGCCTGTGGATGTGTTCACTAATTTGGAGCCCTCCAAACACCATCCTTTTGGATTTTTGTGGAGACTTTATTACATAGTCACTATTGATTAAGTTATTAGCCATTGGTGATTGAACTCAGTCTCCAACCCCTTTTTCCTCACTGAGGTGGAGGGAGGCAGGAGACAGTGGCAGTGCTGGGGCGGGGCTTGATTAGAAGATGGGACTGAAGGTTCTAATCTAATCACAGGTTGGTTCCCCTGGAGACCAGCCCCATTCTTAGGAGCTTTCTAAAAGTCACCTCGTTAACATAACTGTGATGGAGAGGGGCTTGTTATGAATAACAAAAGGCCTATTTTACCTTAATTTAGGGACAAAAGACCAAATACAACAAGAGATGCTCCTCTTAAAGAAATTTCAAGGTTTTGGGGATCTGTGAGCCAGGAACAAAGAACAAATATATAGGCAAAGACCAAATATGTATGTATTATTTTATTTTATTTTTTAAGATTTTATTTTTAAGTAATCTCTCTGTACCCAATATGGAGCTTAAACCTACAGCCCTCAGTCAAGAGTCACGTGCTCTACCAACTGAGCCAGCCAGGTTCCCTTCTATTTCTTCTTTTAAAACAGGATCACAATAGAGATAAGTGAAAATTTTGGAATTCAGTCCAAAGTACCAAATTTATGAAAGTACAGCATGGGAGAAATGTAGCCTATAACAGCACCAGTTTAAAAAAAAAGAGCCATCAGAGAGATTCAAATCAAAACCACACTGAGATATCACCTTACGCCAGTTAGAATGGCCAAAATCAACAAGACAGTAAACAACAAATGCTGGAGAGGATGTGGAGAAAGGGGAACACTCCTCCACTGTTGGTGGGGATGC
>CM052810.1:135420698-135431413 GCA_028533885.1 Nasua narica | reverse complement strand
CCCCCCCCCCCCCCCCCCCCCCCCCGAACTCAGTTGAGCTTCAGAAGGCATTTTCACAAAACCTTTATCTAAACCCAAGTGCCTTGTCTACCTGCTGGATGTTGATAGCAAAGCTGAGCTGTTTTTAGGTCCTGTGACTGTAACAAAGAAAGACATCAGTGGGGACGCCTCATCTCCAGGGAGTCCTCCTTGTCCTGGGGAGAAGCATTTAAGGACATTTTTATTGGAAGGGTTGGGTTACTGGAGTATAGTCTTTTCATAATATATTGCAATTCTGGCATTAATCTATAAATTCCGTTGAATGTGCAGGAGATCAGTATATGGTCTTTCTAAGCAGTAGGTTTAATTAAAAAAAAAAAAAAAAAAAAAGATTCTTTTTAAACTAGTAAGAGGCCCATCTATACCCAGAGCTGAGTTTTAAGCAGTGTTTCCCAGTGTTAGGTACACTTTGATCCTTCTACGATGTGACTCAACTGGTAACAGCAAAACAAAAGCTGTTTTGTATAAAGGAGTGCATGACTACTGACATACTTGGAACTATGCGTATGAGACTTGGAATACTTGGAATATTTCAGACTTCTACAGAAAGAGAAAAAGTGTTTCCTTTTACTTTATAGAAAAACTATTAATAGCTTGTCCTTATCTGATAGTATTTTTCAGTTTAGAGGTATACTTGTCACATTTCAATTGTCAGAAAACTTACTGACAAAATATTTAAAGTTTCACCTGTGAAGATGAAAACACTTCCCCATCATTACTATATTGTCTCTCTCTGTCTCTCTCTTAAGATTTTATTTGAGAGCTGCTCTTGCACATCGGGTTGGGGGGGAGGGGCAGAGGGTGAGGTATAAGCAGACTCCCCATTGAGCAGGGAGGAGGTGGGGGGGGGGCTCCATCCTAGGACTCTCTGACCTGAGCAGAAGGCAGACACTTAACCACTTAACCAACTGAGCTACCCAGGCACCCCTCCCATTGTTAACTATATTCCTAAAGTGGAAATCCCAAATTAGTCTCTTAGGGTCTTATTTAGTAATTAGAATTCTATTAACTTTCAAGGAGAGGCATAAATTAGAGTAGATAGACAAGTCATGTTTTCTTAACTCACAATAGTAAATTAATGTGAATTTTTTTTTACATTCTTTTTTCCCCTTTTAAAGATCTTATTTATTTATGTGACAGAGAGAGAGAGAGATCACAAGAGGCAGGCAGAGAGAGAGGGGGAAGCAGGCTCTCTGCTGAGAAGAGAGCCCGATGCGGGGCTCGATCCCAGGACCTGAGCCGATCCTGAGCCGAAGGCAGAGGCTTTAACCCACTGAGCCACCCAGGCACCCCAATTAATGTGAATTTTAACAGCTTTTAGCAATGCTCGCATAAATCTAGATAGTCATTTTATATTTCAGGGATTCTGATGTTAAGCTGGTTCTCTTATTTCCAGAGCAATACAGAAACTAGTATTCCTGGTTTTTTTTCTGAGCAATAGAGCCCAGTTAAGTATGCACTTAGTAATTTCATTTGAAAATAGTCATGTAGCACATTACCTCATACCTAAATGGTGTCACTTTAAAGCAGTACAGATCTGCAAGATGACATATTATTTTAAAACCACTGGCCTACCCTAGAACCGAGGGACAACTCAATATTCTTTCAATATTCTTTCTAGTCCTCTGGCAATATGATTATTCTGCATCCAGGTGAGAGTACCTCGCAAGCCACCCATCACAGTTAGGATCACTGTAAGCACTCTCATCAGAAGGATAGGTTTTGATTTCTATTCAGTTGATCTGTAGTTCAAACGTGGCCCCAAAGTATTATGTCTGCTGGGAACAACATGATGTGAGGATCCAAAAATCCTCACTGAGGCTTCTCTGATAGAGCTTAGATGCAAGGTTCATTTTAATTATCTTAACAAGAAACATACACCAAAAAACAGCCCTGAAGGAGAAAATAGCTTTTGGTGCCCTAGTGAAAGGTTTGCAGATCAAATGTTTGAACAAATTTTTTAAAAGATTCTAATATTTGTGTCAGTAAGCTTCTAGGATTGCTCCTATAGGAGCAATCCTGTGGGAACAAGGCCCTGTGGGCTCTTTGGGGACTCCTGCCTTCTGCAGGTCCCAAGGATCTAGTCTTTTTATGGTCCACCTACTACTCTATGTATAAGTACTACTCTATGTACTCCACAATTGCCCATGGGGAAGGACATAATCTTTTCCACATACTTGCTTATCATTAAATAAAAATATAATTTTTTTTAAATATTTTATTTATTTATTTATTAGGAAAGAGAGAGAGTGAGAGAGAGCATGAGAAGGGAGAAGGTCAGAGTGAGAAGCGGACTCCCCATGGAGCTGGGAGCCCGATGTGGGACTCGATCCCAGGACTCCGGGATCATGACCTGAGCCGAAGGCAGTCGCTTAACCAACTGCGCCATCCAGGCGCCCAAAAATATAATTTTTTTAATCCTTTCTTTAGAGTTCCAAAGTTTTCACTGCTAATCACTAAAGGATAGTGTGGGTTAAAAAAATAACAAATATGAGTAGCTTATAAATTCTTTTAAACCGATAGTGTTCATAGTTTATGTTTTTATAACTATGAAACTACATAGTTTATGTAGTACCTTAGTTTATGTTTTCTCATGTCCTTTCTTAGATTTTCCTTCAAAGTTCAATACTTATTTTTTTAATGCTTGTGGTTGGAATTCTAATCTCCTTTTAATCTTTTTTTTTTTAAGATTTTTATTTATTTACTGGAGAGCGAGAGACTGAGAATGAGAGGGGAGAAGGTCAGAGGGAGAAGCAGACTTCCCGCAGAGCCGGGAGTCCGATATGGGACTCGATCCCGGGACTCCGGGATCATGACCTGAGCCGAAGGCAGTTGCTTAACCAACTGAGCCACCCAGGCACCCTCTAATCTTCTTTTAATCCCTCCTTTGGTATAGGTTGTTCATGATGCCAAACAATCCATGTAAACTATATGGGCAATTTAGATGTCCTGATGCAGAGCTCACATTAGGGAAAACTTAACCTAAGTCTCCAGTTGCCATGCTCTTGTGTGCGTGTATGCACGTTTTAATTGTGGTAAAATACATATAAAATTTACCATCTTCACCATTTTAAGTGTACAATTCAGTTTTGTTGAGTGTATTCTCTTGGTTGTACAGCCAATCTCCAGAACATTTTCACCTTACAAAACTGAGTAAAACTTTATACCCATTAAATAACAACTCCCCATTTCCCCCTTACACCAGTTCTGGCAACCACTATTCTTGCTATAAATATGACTACTCTGGATATCTCACATAGGTGGAATCATACAGCATTTGCCCTGTTGTGATTGGCTTATATCACCTAGCATAATGTTTGAAGGCTCATACATGTTGTAGCATGTACCAGAATTTCATTCCCTTTTAAGGCTGAATAATATTCCCTTGTATATATATACTACATTTGCCTCATCCATTGTTGATGGGCACTTAATTTGGGTTGCTTCTACCTTTTTGCTCTTGTGAACAAAGTTGCTATAGATATGGGTATACAAATATCTCTTCAAGACCCTGCTTTTAATTCTTTTGGATATATACCCAGAAGCAGAATTTCTGCATTATATGGTAATTCTGTTTTTAATTATTTGAGGAATCTCCATCTTGTTTTCCATAGCAGTTACACCATTTTATAATACCACCAACAACAGTGCATAAAGTTTGCCAACTCATTATTTTCTGTCTTTTTTCTACCATCCTAATGACTATAGCTCATTGTGGTTTTGATTTACATTTCCCTAATGATTAGTGATACTGAACATCTTTTCATATGCTTGTTAACCATTTGTATCTTCTGTGGGAAATGTCTAGTTCAAGTCCTTTACCCATTTCTTTTAGTTGGGTTTTGATTTTTTTTAACATGATTGAGCTGTAGGAAATGCTATCCTGTTTCATCTCCTTTTTCTGGTAATAATTCTAGCAGGCTTTCCAAAGTAAAGAAGGTTCTTCAGGGCTGATGAGGGAAGTATTTATTTTTTAAAATTGCAAGTGATATCAATAATCAAAGAAATATGAGTAGAAGGGATTGAGACCCTACCCTCCCAAAGCCCAACTGTGTCAGCAAGGACACTAAGCCAAGGAAAGGTATTTCTGTAGGATCACTAATCTTTAGTGCTGGAGTATGAAGTCCATGGCCAGAGAGAGAAATAAGAACAAGGAAAAGGGTGTCCAATTAGTATCCAGGAAGGAGTTCCTGAGCAGGGAAACTAGTGTTGTTTTTGACCTTTTTTTAGGTGTTTATTCTTAGTGATTGATATGATTTATGGTATGATATGATATAATAGGATAGCCTATTGTGTTAAAGGCTTAAAGGGCATATAAGTTTCTTTTTAAAATATTAGATAACTTTTGGGCCCCTGGGTGGCGCAGTTGGTTGAGCGACTGCCTTCGGCTCAGGTCATGATCCCAGAGTCCCGGGATCGAGTCCCACATCGGGCTCCCAGCTCCATGGGGAGTCCGCTTCTCACTCTGACCTTCTCTCTCTCACTCTCTCTCTTTCCTAATAAATAAATAAATAAAATCTTAAAAAAAAAAAATATTAGATAACTTTTAAAATTCTTTGGAATTTCTTCTTTCTAATTACCAGTGTGGGATTTATGTATTTGTTTGATTTTGAATCCTCATTCTGTGAAGAATAAAAGAAACTCAGTTTTATACTTGAAGTTAATATATAAGAATATGATAAGCTCCTATAAAGAAATCATACACGTGAAAAATTTTGGAAAGAGGAAAACTAAGAATAATTAGGCATAGATTTTAAGAAAGAAGAACAGCAAAATATTAGAGAAATTAAATATAAAAGATTACTAATCTTTCTGTAAGCTTTGAGAATTAACCATGTACTGTATTATTTTTAAAAATAAAGTGACAGGTGTTCATGAAGAATTAAGTGCTACAGAAATTGTTCTTTTGTAAACATCTAGAAAACTGGACAAAATGTATGAAACAAGTGTTTGTTAATATTGGACAATGCAGGCAGCACAGGACTGTGATTCCTGAGAGGAAGGAAACAAACAGAAAAGCCCTAACATTGACTTGGCTTCTTTCCTGCAGGAATTTTCAGAATATTGATCTATACATGTTTTAAGTAAAACTTTACAAGACCAGGGAAAGAACCAGGGGAAAGCAGTAGTCTGGACAGTTAACAGGTTTCACAAAGGTCTGGGAAGAGTTCATGTTGCCATCAGCCAGAAGTTTTACACTTTAGTAGTGGGGGCAAATTAATACTAAAGTAAAGGCTGTCCAGAACTTCCAAGATAAAGTGGGAAAAAGATAGTCTTTTCAACAAATGGTCCTAGAAAATTGGATAACCATATGCAAGAGAAAAAAAGTACTTGACTCTTCCCTTGTACCTGTAGGGAGGAGAAAATTTTCCTCTGTCTTCTTAGGGTCTCTAGCCCAGCCTAAGAATTAAACTGACAGAAGCCAGATAGATTAATAGGAGAGAAGCATATGAATTTTATTAAATTTTTACATGTACATGGGAGCCTGCACAAGAGAATGAAGATATGAACAAATAACCAGAGCAGGAAGCTTTTATACCTTTTAGACAAATTTGTGAAGAAATAACAAGAGGAAAAAGTTTGGTCTAGTGGTAGTAAATGGTGAGTAACTGGGAAGATAAGGGTTAGTTTAACAAGGTTTATTTGTATAGATGTCCTGGCTGGATGTTCCCTGTCTCTGGTGAAAAGAATGTCTTCCTTATGCTACAAAGAGGGCATCTTTCACATGGGAGTTTTACTTCCTGGAAAAAAAAAGGAGGGTCATATTGTTTCTCAAGTGCCTTTGACTCAAAATAATGAATATGCCAAAGTGTCATATCTTGAAGTAGCGTGCTCTCAACTCCTTCCCACCATATGCAATTCAAAGTGGATTATGCACCTAAATGTAGGAGCTAAAGCTGTACCACTTCTAAAAGAAAACATAGAAAATCTTTGTGACTTTAGGTTAGCCAAGATTTTTTAATGCAAAAAGCAAGAACTGCACAAGAAAAAAATTAATAAATTGATCTTTATTATAATTAAATACTTTCCTTCTTTGAAAGGCACTATGAAGAAAATAAACTACAGATTGGGAAGAAATATATTTGCAAAACTTGTATCTGATAACAGGGCTTTATTGTATATGAAGAACACTTACAAGTTGATGAGAATACAAAGAGTACACCTAGAAAATGGGAATCTAGACACTTGACCAAAGAATATGTATGAATGGCCAGTAAGCACATGTAAAAATGCTTAAGATCTTTAGTCATTAGAAAAATGCAAATTAAAACCACAGTGAGATGTCACTGTACATCTATTAGAGTGACTAGAATTTAAAAGGTTGACAGTACCAACACCAAGTGTTGGTAAGGATGTGGAACCTCTACAACCCACACATTGCTGGCAGAGAAGCAGTTTGGCAGTCTCTTATAAGTTAGATGTACATTTACTGCAAGACCCAACAATCCTACCCCGAGGGATTTACGCAGGAAAAATGTAAACATATGGCTACACAGATGCTTGTACTCACACGTTCATAGTAACTTTATTATAATGGCCAAAAACTGGAATACTGCTCAACTGTAAGAAGGGATGAGTTAGTGCTACATGAAACAACATGGATGAATCTCAGAAGGATTGTGCCAAGTGAAAGCAACGAAACACGACACATAGGACTACCTACTTTTGATTTTATTTTTATGAAATTCTAGAGAATACAAAATTATAGGGATAGAAAGCAGATCAGTTACCTGCGGGTAGAGTTGAGGGAAGGAGAACTCTTCGGTGTGATGGAAATGTTCCAGATCTTGATTGTGGGGGTAGTTGCACAACTGTATACATTTATCAAAAGTTACAGAACTCTTCTCCTAAAATGAGTGAATTTTATATCTGAGTTAAACCTCAGTAAAGCTGATTATTTAAAAAATCAAAATGACATACCAAATTATATTTAAAAAACCAGTTTGACCTATAGAAGTAGGTATTATATTTGCTGGAGGTACCCATTACACCGTGCTGTTTATTGCTATGAGTGAGAGTAATTTAATGGCAGTGTTGATGGGAACATTGTTTGGGGAAGGAGTACGATAAACTGTAAGGAGAAAATACATCAATATGTAAAAACAGGAAAACAGCTTTCTGGTGCACTGACGGATTATCAGTGACCCTAAAACACTATCGTGAGCATTTGGGAGATCTTGAAAGAGCAGTACTTGATTCTTTAGACATTATCTTTGCATTTTATTTAAATTGTTAAGGCTTTTAAGCAATTACTGGAAAAGTCTTAAGATACGATTGCAAAAAGCACTCTGTTGGACTGGCTCTAAGACTTTGCTATAGATAAAAGAAATACCAGTCCCCATTTCTTTAAAGTGCTATTTGGTCTTTATATAATATGACCCTTCAGAATGATAAAGAATATATTTAAAAATAAAAATATTTCTGTGAAACTGCAGTACTGTGAATTAGACTGACTTGCTTTAGTTCAGGTATTTTGTATTTCTATCAGTTTATTGTCAATCTGAACATTTGGAAAGACTTATAGGTATAAGTACAAAATATGCAAGATTATTTAGAAAAGTATTCACCATTTTAAATTAGTATAGTAGATACAAATGTATAGTAAATATAAATGACCCAAATATACATGAATTCCTAATTGTTGGGGTTTCTTCTTTTGGAGTTAAATCTGACAGAGCCTAGACTTTTAGAGAATGTCATAAGTGACATCCTTTTTTTTTTTTTTTTACAAAGAAAAAACCTCTACAGCTCCTTTTCTCAGATCACCTATGAAATCAGAGGAGTTGGAGCTTATATGTCTGTATTAGCCCTTCAGTCAACCCTGAGGCCTACTTGGTAGAATTCTAATTGTATCATTATAAGCTTGTTGAATACTGTTCTTTTAATTGTAAGGGTTCCTAGGATTCTTACAAAAAGGCAGTGACAAAAAAAAACCAAAAAATTAAAACAAAAAGGCAGTGACTATAATGCTGATCACACTCTGAGTGCAAGGACCATGTCCTGTTCGCTGTTGTCTCCTCTGAAGTGTCTAATGCATAGTAGATACTCACTAATATTGAATTGAGATGAGAATGTGAATTATTTGATAAAAATATAGGAAAAAAGAAGTTGGCTCTTTGGCATACATGAGACAACTGATTTTTTTTTTTTTTTAAGATTTTATTTATTTATTTGACAGAGAGCACAGGCAGGGGGAGCAAGCAGAGAGAGGGAGAAGCAGGCTCCAGCTTACCAGAGAGCCTGACATGGGGCTCAATCCCAGAACTCTGGGATCATGACCTGAGCTGAAGGCAGACAATCAACCGACTAAGCCACCCAGGCACCCTGAGACAGCTAATTTTTAAAGGGTCAGATAATTTAGTTACAACACTAACCAGTGTTTTACCAAGAAGGAGAAATATGTTCACCAGGTTGTGTGGTTGCAGGATTGTATCCATACACATTTCTGACATAGCTGAAGATCCAAGTCCTATTCATTTATCTAGTTTTCTGGAATAGTCTGTGTTCCTTTCTTAATGAACGAGGCTATATTATATGAGCTCCTTTAACTCTCTTCCATCATCCTTTTGATTCCTCTAACATGTGTCTCAGTTTTTTGCTGAGGGAAACATCCCCATCTGTGCTTTCCTTCCATCCTTTCCTGCCTCATTTAGGAACTTGGCATCAGTCCTCTCCCTTTTTCAGTTATCTATAAAATTTTACCTTCTTGGATGAATGCACATTTCCTTCTGCCCTTATTTTCAAAAGCTTTCCTACTCTTAGAAAAAGCCTTCTCTTAACAGTTTTTCCTCAAGCTACCATCCTGACTTCTTCTCCTCCCCATCTTGCCATCAAAATTACGCAAGTTTTTATTAACTTCTACCACCTGACATTTTTCTCCTTCTTTGTTCTTGTTGACTTTTCATCAGGCTTTGGCATGGGTTACCTTTGTAACCTTGCATGTAGAAAGAAGTAGGCTTGGGGTTGTCAGGCTTGGGTTTGGATTTCTCGCTGTGTGATCTTGGGTAAATTCTTCTCAGTCCCGTTTCCTCATTTGTACAGTGTGCAGACATGTGAGCGAAGGGGAATGTGCTCAATATGTATTCCATCCCTTCCCCTCCCTGTTTGGCTTGGTTTCTGACACCTCGCACTATCCATTTTGGAGGTGGATGGTATTGCAGTCTCCATTTTACAAATGGTGAGACTAAGATTAGTCGCGTAGGAGGTGGTGGAGCCGGAATTCTACCACTGAGTTGTGGACTCTAGAGTTCAAGCCCTGAGTCTCTGTGCCCAATTGCCAGTATACTAAGAATTGTCGGAAACTAGTTTTCCTTGGGTTGTCAATGGAATATTTTTTTTTAATGTGTCTGTTAATAGGAAATCTGTTTAATTACTAATTCATTAAATGTCTGAACCAGTGGAGCTTTTCAATTGAAATTTTCTTCCCTTTTTTTTCCCCTAGTGTATTTATGTGTGCCTGACACAAGCACAGACACCTGGAAGCCTTACGTGGCCATTTTTTCCTGTCTGTTTCATCCATTCTTCCACCTTCCCCTGCCCCCCGATAACCACCAGTTCTCTGTTTTTAAGCCTGTTTTTTTGTGTTTTTTTCTTTGTAGATTTTGTTTTGTTTCTTAAATACCACATGAATGAAAAATCATATGGTATTTCTTTTACTCAGTCTTATTTCGCTTAGCATTATATGCATGTGGTCCATCCATGTTGCAAAATCAAGATCTCATTCTTTTTTATAACTGGGTAATACTCCATCGTGTATACATACCGCATCTTCTTCATTCATCTATTGATGGACACTTGGGTTGCTTCTATATCCTGGCTATTATAAATAATGTTGCAATAAACATAGGTGTGTATGTATCTTTTCATATTAGTGTTTTTGTTTTCTTTGGGTAAGTACTTAGCAGTGGGATTACTGGATCATATGGCAATTCTATTTTTAATTTTTTTGAGGTACCTCCATAATGTTTTCCACAGTGGCTGCACCAGTTTGCATTTCTACCAACAGTGCGTAAGAGTTCCTTTTTCTCCCTATCCTCACCGACACTTGTTTCTTATCTTTTTGATACTGGCCATTTGACAAGTGTACACTGTATCTCATGGTGGTTTTGATCTGTATTTCACTGCTGATCAGTGATGTTGAATATCTTTTCATGTGTTTGTTGGTCCTGTTTATGTCCTCTTTGGAAAAATATCTGTTCATGGCTTTTGCCTGTTTTTTATTTGCATTGTTTGTGTTGAGTTGTAGAAGTTCTTTATATATTTTAGGTATTAATCCCTCATTAGACATATCATTTGCAGATCTCTTCCCCATTCAGTAGGTTGCCTTGTCATTATGTTGATGGTCTCCATCACTGTGCAAAACTTTTTATTTTGGTGTAGTACTGCTAATTTATTTTTGCTATTGTTTCCCTTGCCTTAGGAGACATATATAGGAAAATGTTTCTTTCTACTGTCAGTGTCAGAATTACTACATATGTTTTCTTTTAGGGGTTCTGTGGTTTCAGGTATCACATTTAGGTCTTTGATCCATTTTGAGCTTATTTTTAGAATGCTGTAAGAAAGTGATCCAGTTTTGCATGAAGCTGTCCAGTGTTCTCAACACCATTTTTTTAATGAGCCTATCTTTTCCCCATTGTGTATTCTTGCCTCATTTCTTGTAGGTTAATTGACCATAT
>CM052810.1:135394811-135420598 GCA_028533885.1 Nasua narica | reverse complement strand
CAGTCTCTCCTGGTTCATCACCCCCTCCGATTTTCCCCCATTCATCCTTCCCTTCCTTCTCACAATGCCCTCCATGATTTTCTTTATACTCCACACGTAAGTGAGACCATAAGATAATTGACTCTCTCCGCTTGACTTATTTCACTCCGCATAATCTCTTCTAGTCCTGTCCATGTTGATACAAAAGTTGGATATTCATCCTTTCTGATGGAGGCATAATATTCCATTGTATAGATGTACCTTATCCACTCATCTGTTGAAGGGCATTTTGGTTCTTTCCACAGTTTGGCTATTGTGGCCATTGCGGCTATGAACATTGGGGTACATGTGGCCCTTCTTTGTACTGCTTATCCAGTGGAAAAAAGACAGTCTCTTCAATAAATGGTGCTGGGAAAATTAGCTGTATGTAGAAGAATGAAACTTGACCATTCTCTTTTACCATACACGATGATAAACTTGAAATGGATAAAAGACCTCAATGTGAGGCAGGAATCTATCAAAACCATATGAGTTTTAACATTATTCTAGTTCTTTGGAAAATGCTGTTGGTATTTTGATAGAGATTGCATTAAATCTATAGCTTGCTTTGTGTAGTCTGAACATTTTAACAATACTGGTTTTTCTAATCCATGAGCATAGAATATTTTTTTATTTGTGTCATCTTCAGTTTCTTTCATCAGTGTTTCATAGCTTTTAGCATACAGGTCTTTCACCTCCTTGGTTAAATTTTATTCCTAGGTATTTTATTATCTTTGGTGCAATTGTAAATGGGATGGTTTTCTTATTAAGTGGCCTTTTTAGTGAAATTAATTGGTAGCCAACTGAGGAAGTATAGCAAAGAAAGAGTTTGTGTTTTGAGAATTCTGGATTGTATATAAAGTGCAGTTAGCCTAACACAGGCAGTTAGCCATAATGGTAGTTCTGAGGTACATGATTGTGGGCTTATATACTACAGCCTTTTGGAAAGGGAATCATAGCTTCATTGACTTTGTAGATTAGAAAAGAAGGTGGTTATGTCACTCCTTTAAGTACACCTTTCAACATTGTGAATGAAGTTCTTCCAGGTGTTCACCTGTGATCATGCGGACATTGCTCTTGCTAGAGAAAACCAGTGGTTTTGTCAGCAAAATGGACCCCTTGTCTACTTGGCTGTGAAAAGGAGGGGCCTCCTAGCACAGTATGCAGACTGCTGTACAGGTGCCATCATCCTCATGGTCTGTAACCAGAAAGGCGAGACCACAGAGTGGGATTGCTCCAGGGGCATTAAATGAAATCATGTGCGTACAGCACTGAAGGCAGAAGGGTGAGTTCCTATGAAGATGAATCAGATGCATAAAAATCCTTAATTGCTTTTCTGTCTTTCTCACGTTTTCTTCAGCATTGTGATGGTAGGTAGGAAACTGATCTTAGCTGAACTTTTCCTGTACAATAGTCATCTATTTAAGTGTTAGCAGCTTCTAGGTAAGATACTGCCCTATCTATTCAGTCTATTCTCTGAATCTGCATGCCACACTTGAAGATGCTGCAAAGAACCTGGAATCTTGATGTGGGGAATTCTTTGAACTGAGAAAGTGAAATTTCTCCCTTTGAGACACTCAACAGGCCTGAAAACTAGATTGCAGTTATAAAGACCAGGGCAAGCATCGGATGTACATAGCATATAATGGGAGCTCTTGTAGCAGCCATTGGTTGCAGTCATATACGTGTCAGAACACTAGCAGTAGCATCTTTAAATTCAAAAGGAAGCGGCTCATGGCACTGTAACCAAGGAGGCAGGCCTGTTGTTCTGCCTTTATTAAGTATTTAAATACTATAGAAGACCACCTCATGGTGTCTTGAATTGTTTTCTCTCCTTACTTTTAAGGTAAGTAGATTTACTTATAAAGACTACAGTTCAAACACTTCTCTGTAGTCACAAAATGGGAAGGAAGGAGCTCTATATCTACTCTACCTTTTTTATATTATATATTATAAAGTAAACTGTTCTGATATCTTAATTGTTTGTAAGATGTATATTAATTTTACTTAAGCATAATCACTGTTTGCTTACCTAGTTGGGATCATAATTTAGTCAGGCAGCTACAAAATATAGATTTCTTTTGTTAATTTATGGATATACCATTTATTCCACTGGTGGAATGATTTGTTATTACAAGAGATTAGAAAACCATTGGTGCTTTGACAGGATGAGGCTACAGCATAATCTCACTTTTATGAAACTATCATGTGAAAGTACTGTTTAAGGAGCAAATTTTAATAAGATTTATATCAAAACTCAACTAGTTTGTTATAGGTAATAAGGGAACTCTTGGGCTAAAACTAGTAAAAAAATTTTTTTTCTCCCATAGGTAATTAATAAAATGTCTCCAACGTCCCTAAAGATCACACTAAGGCAACTCATAGAGGGATCTTCAAAGACCTTGCAAGAAGTATTTACTATGGAATACCGGTTGAGTCAAGCTTGTATGGTAAGAATTTTGAAAAATATATAATTATTTTCTATTTATGGAAGTAATAGATGTCCATTGTAGAGCATGTAAATACAGAAAACTATAAACAAAAACCTTAAAACTACTTGTTAATCTACTCTGTGGAAACACAACAGGCCTATTAGCTTAAGGGATGTGGAACTATTGCTCTTGCATTGTTCTTAAGCTCTTATGAAACAGCAATCACATTTGTGTGTAAATGTAAGAAAGCCTCTAATCTCAGGTGGAATTCAGAATAGAAATTAATCATTTTTCAGGCATGGTCTCTGACGTTAGGGCAAGAAGCATAATCTCTGTAAATCTAAATTCCCTCATTGGTAAAATGAGGAATATATGTATATATAAAATGTATGAATGGGTGTTATTAGTTTGTTCCATGCCTTAATTAATAGATTAACATTGAAAATACCATTATAAATACACTTAAAATTAGACTAATGACATAGAATATTAATTTTATGAAACATTTCAGAGTCATAGAGATTTCTTCTAGATGAAAAACTCTTTGAAAGCCGAATCATTGCTTTTGGGTTGTAAGTAGAGGGCCTTTGGATTAATTTATGGCCTAAAGGAAATATTTTGTTTAATAACTAGAAAATAGGTCTCCCTAATGGACTTTCATGTCTTGAAACAATTAAGGTATTCAAAGTAATTCATCTAACTATAAATAAAACTCTATTGGTCACTTTAATCTTAAAGTCACACTTCTAGTAAGATGTAAGTAGGAGCTGAAGTCTATTGGTAAGAGAAGTACTATGACAGGACTTTATATGTATCCTCTCCATTGCATTTTACACTATTTCTAGAATGATAGGAACTGTTCTTGTCTCCACTTTACAGATGAGGAAACTGGCTTAGAGAGGTAACCTGCCTAAATGGTATAGTTATTAAGTGGCAGACACATGGTGTGTGAAACCAGGTGGACTCACTCCAGGGCCTGCACTCTTGACCACTACCTAGTATACCTCACAGTCTACATTTTCCACTGTACATTTACTGCACTGACTGGATTGGCCAGCTCCTTCCTTCTTTGAGCAAATATGTTAGCTGCGTTGCCAAGCACTGTGCTAGGTGTTATATTGTGGAAAGAATGACTAGTCCTTGTTCTCATGGAATTTATGGTCTACTGAGACTATGAAGAACAAGTAAACAAAATAAGTAAAATAATTACAAATTGTGGTTAGTGCTCCAAAGAAAACATATGGGTTGATGATACAAGAGAATGATGGAGGGACAGGAGGGAGTGGGAAGACATCTTTGAGTTGTCAGCTCATCTGTGACCTAAAGTGTAAGAAATGAGTATGTCGAGAAGTCTCTTGGGTTACAGCAGTGGATGATTTGGTTCCATTTGCTTTAAGAAGGTAATTACTGCTGCTGGATGGAGATGGGGTTGGAAGGGTTCAAGAGTGAATGTAGAGACCAAATATGCGTCTATTGGAATAATCCAGTTGCAAAGTAGTAGTGGCTTAGATGAGGGCGGTAGCACTGGAGAGAAGTGATGGTTTTGAGGACCAGTTAAAAGAATTGATAGGCCTCGATGATGAATGTGAGGGAAGGAAAGAGTGCATTTAGGAGTTGGAGCTTGGAGGAGGTGTGCATTAGAGATTTAAGCCTGAAAGACATTAGAACCACTTTTTTGAAAAAGAAACTTGGGAGGGGTGTCTGGGTGGCTCATTCGGTTAAGCATCCAACTCTTGATTTCAGCTCAGGTTATCATGGGTCATGAGATCAAGCTCCAAGTCCCTGTGTAAGGGTCTGTGCTCAGCGAGGAGCCTGCTTGAGATTCTCTCTCTCTCCCTCTGCCCCTCCCCCTGCTCATGTGTATGCTTTCTCTCTCTCTCTGAATAAATAAAATCTAAAAAAAAAAAAAAACAACAACTTTGGAGATTTATTTACTTTTATTTACTTAATAAATAAAAAAGCTTCCCATGTACTGGGCACTGTTAAAGGCACCAAGAATGCATAGGTAAACAAAACAGACAAAATCTCTGCCCTCATGGAACTAACTTTCTAATGGGGGAGATAGATTGTAAACAGATAAAACTGTAAAATATACATACACTGTCATACAGTGTATGACAATAAGTACTAGGGAGCAAAAGTAAAGTGGGAAGGATACGGCATAAAGCAGGGGTGGGGGTGGGGGTGGTGTGTGTGTGGTTGAACTTACAGGTAGGATTTACCAGGGAAGACCTGACTGAGAAGATGTTTGAGTGAAAACCTGAAGGAAGTGAGCGAATGAGCTGTGCAAGGATCTGGGGAGGAGCATCCAGGCGGAGACAGGTACCAAGCTCTGAGGCAGGAGTGTGCTAGGAGCTGCAGGAAGCTGTGGATGGAGGGGGTGGAGAAGGGGGGTCGGTGAGTGAGTTAAAGGGTAGAGAAGGGCTGTGCAGAGCACATATAACCTGGAAGGTCTTCGTAAAACTTTGGCTTTTGTTCTGAGTCAATGGGAAGCCACTGGATGTTTTTGAGTAGAAGAGTGACACCTTATATTTTAACAGAATTGATAAGTCAGATGCTGATGTGATGATGAGAGAAAATGAGAGAGGTGGATCTGAGGTCCAAGAAATCCAGTACTTTGAGAGGATTAGAAGAAAAAGAGCAGTGGAATAGATAAAAGACAGAGGTCAGAGAACCAGGAGAGTGTGGGGTTGTGAAAGCCAGAAATGAGTGTGTCAAGGGGAAGGGAGTATTGCCAAAGTGTCTAGTAGGGTAGGATGAAGACATCTTTAAGCCACGGCAACACTGAAGTTATAGGAGATTTTGGCAAGCCGTTTCAGAGGAGTGTTGGGGCAGAAGTTAGAGTGTGGGGAGTTGGAGAGTAAATGAATAAATGGGATATGGACAAGTGAAGGCTACATGTACACAACTTTTTCTTCTTGAAACAAGTAGATAGAAGCTGAAACTGTGGAATCAAGTGAGTTTCCTTGTTATTTAATAAGGTGGAAGATGCTAGAACATGTTTATAAATGATAGGGAATGACCCAGCAGGGAAAAAAGAAGATGTCGATACCAATAGTAGTTAACATTTACTGAACATTTACTATACGTTGGACACTGTGCTGGGATGTGCAGTAAGATAGTCCTCTGATGGATGTGTGACATTGTCATTTCATATAAGGAAACTTGGCCTTAGGGAAGTTAACTAGCCCAAGGTCATGTCGTTACTGTGTAGTAGAGGCAGTGGGTGAGCCCAGACATTTGTTGGTTATTTTTTAATTAACATATACTGTATCATTGGTTTCAGAGGTACAGGTCTGTGATTCTTCCATCTTAGATAATACCCAGCGCTCGTTATGTCATGTGGGCTCCTTAATGTCCATTACCCAGTTACCCCATCTTCCCACCCCCACCCCCGTCCACTCCAGCAACCCTCAGTTTGTTTCCTATGATTAAGAATCTCTTATGGTTTGTCTCCCTCTCTGGTTTCATCTTGTTTTATTCTTCCCTCTCTTCCTCTGTGATCCTCTCTTGTTTCTTAAATTCTATATAAGTGAGATCATATGATAATTGTCTTTCTCTGACTGACTTATTTCGCTTAGCATAATACCCTGTAGTTCCATCTATATCGTTGCAAATGGGAAGATTTCTTTTTTATGGCTGAGTAGTATTCCATTGTGTATATATATACCATGTCTTCTTTATCCATTCATCTGAGCCCAGATATTTGAACTGCAGTCAGTCACTGAGTTATGCTGCCTACATTGATGAAGCCAGGAGTAAAAATAGAAATAGATAACCTTCTCAAGCACATTCCTTGAGGAGATGTGAGTGGGAATGGGGGGGTGGCGGAGAAAAGGCCTTTGAAAGAGGGGTGGTCTCTTTCTCTGTAGTCAGGAAAGGGAAGGCGTGGTACAGATGGGTGTAGTTGGGCTGCAGGTATTTTAGGTGTGGGAAGAAGCGAATGTTCATGGCTTAGCACTTCTCTTTTTGTAACAAAATAGGAGGTTAAGTCATTAGCTGAGAATACAGTGAGAAAAAAAATTGCTAGGGGTAGAGGTTGAGAAGGCAGAAGATAGTTGAAATCATTATCTTGGGAAGTGAGGAGAACATGGATCATTGGGCAGTTTTCTATGCCTGTTTGAGATTTGTGGTCATGAATTTTAAATGAAACCAATCACAGTTTTCTCTGCAGCAAGATTTAGCCCCTGGAAAGCAAGCAAAGGCAAAAGGTAGGGGCAGGTGGTGCTGGGATTTTGCCAAGATGGACTAAAGGGGAGAAAAAGCCTTGAGGTAGATGAGGGCATTTTCAAGGGAAAGCGACCACAATAAAGTGGTGAAAAAGTTGTAGGATCAGTGGCACAATAGTGCATGTACTTGAGCAGATAAGAATTGGAGGTGGTGATCAAGAGAGTAGGTCATAAAGGCAGTCCAGTCTCTGACTGTTTCAGGCTGTGGCCACGGGAGTGGAGAAGACAGATCATCACCGGGAATAAGGATGCCTGGAAATTCACCATTTATTCTCAATTTTCTTTCAGGGAGGTCATGACTTTTATGAAGGTGTTAGGGCAGGTAAGTGATGATTGTTTTCTTCCTGGCTATTATGGAAATAGGATTTGTGAGCATATACTGTTAATCAAAGATAATAGTTGTTTTATTAGTGAAAATTCCACTTTCATAAAGATTGCAAAGTTCTTTTTTTATTACCAACTGGCGCATAAGGAAATATCAGTCTTTGAAATCAATATTGTTTGAAAAATTTACATGACCTGTGTCACTACTCCCTATGTATTTATTTATTTATAGATTTTATTTATTTATTTTACATAGATCACAAGTTGGCAGAGAGGTAGGCAGAGAGACAGGGAAGCAGGCTCCCTGCTGAGCAGAGAGCCCATATGGGGCTTGATCCCAGGACCCTGAGATCATGACCTGAGCCGAAGTCAGAGGCTTTAACCCACTGAGCCACCCAGGCGCCCCGCCACTCCCTAATTTATATGTAAGAGGTAATCCTGCCTCTCCATTGCATGGACTGCCTCTGCTAAGTATAGCTGGGTTTGAAAACTCATTCTGCTGCTGGAGCCTTGGAAAGGTGTATTTATTCCCTTGCAAGAAGCCCTCAAGTCCCCTACCCCTCTTCTCTCAAGTACTGGCCTGGCCATTCCCAGCAGTGTTGAACCCTACCGTTACCTCTTTGCCTGTACCTGATCAGTTAAACACTGACATTGAGAAAAAACATATGACATAATTAGTAACATCTGTTCATGTTCTTGTTAGTTTTTGTTTATCATCTCCAAAGTTAGCATATTTAGAAAAAGTGAAGTGGTTTATTTTTTGTTCTTAGCAAATTTGCAAAAGTTTATGTATAAGACTATATCTCCATAAATAATAGCTGTTATTTATGTTGCATAAAATGAGTTTTCCCCTTTGCATGTTTTGCACATCTAATTTTTAAATTTTTTATTGATTGCTTTAATATAGTGGAGACTCTGTATATACTTTATCTGAATAAAAGATTATATTTTCTGAGCTGTGTGTAAGCTTTGATAAAGACTGGTCACTGTTGTAGAATTCTCTTACCTTACGCCATGATTTAATGTCAGCAATAAGCAGGGATTCAAATCCTTTTAGGGGACTCAGGGAATTGAGTTAGAGGAGACAGCTATATGTTTTATAAAAACGAGTAAAATATGCATTTTTACCACTAATTCCCTGCAAATTCTAGCTGCAGGACCTGGACCTCTGATATTAGGAGGACCTGTGTGCTACTTGGGTTTTAATGCATTCATTATATGTTATAGCAGCCTTCTTAAACTTAAAAAATAAAGGTATTGTTTTCATAGTCAGTTATTTAATGGAAACAGTTGAAACTCAGCAACATCAAAGTTATGATTCATAATGCAGGAGCTTATCAAGCTACTTTTTAGTGAAGAGAGTATACTGCTTCATCTTTTAGCATAACCTTCCTATTTTGCAAGCAGCATCTATTCTGGGTAAAACTGTTTGGTGTTCTTGCATAATAACCAAATGTTTGCTACAGTTTGCTAATTATAAAATATGTTAGCAAATTAGATAAAATAAACTAGCAAATTAGGGGAATGGTGGTCAAAAATTCTTAACAGCTAGAATAAGCTTCTTCCTGGTTATAGAAGAAAATAAATATAGATTTCAGCAGAACTAGAGAGTTACCAAAAGGAATTTGAGTGGGTGCCTCATGAGACTTGAAAAAACCTGAGCTACATGGCAGGAACTTGTTATATCTATGCTAAGTAAAAAAATTATGTCTGTGTGAAAAGAACATACAGATTTATTAATATTCTTTCCTTTTGCCCTTCAGCAGACTGTCAAGGAGGTAGATACTGTGATAGCATTGGCCAGAGGGCTTAAAAGGGGAGAGATTCTTGAAGAAAGGATGTTCCAGAATTGTTTTTAATTATTCTGTTTGGGGAATGTAAAACTGTCAGATTGGCAGGGATCATAACATCAGTGTTACTGATCTGAGACTAGCTAGAATCCTATAGCTAGGCAGCCCAGGCTTAAAAACCTCCAGTGTGGGGCACCTGAGTGGCGCAGGCAGTAAAAGCATTCAACTCTTGGTTTGGGTCAGGTCAGATCTCAGGGCCGTGAGATTGAGCCCTGCATCAGCCTCCACCCTCAACAGGGAGTCTGCTTGAGATTCTCTCTTCCTCTCCCTTGGTCCCTCCTCCCCCCCTCACTTGCTCACTCTCTAAAATAAATAAATCTTAACAAACAAATGGAAAAACCTCTAGTATCCACAAGAATTATGCACATTTCAAGCATGGTTAAAATTCTCTACCACAGCCACAACCATACTAAGTATAGTCCCTTCCCTCTCTTTTAAAATTTTTTTGAGATAATTGTAAATTTACAGTTGTAAGGAGTAATATAGAAAGATCCTGTGTACCTGTCACCAAGTTTTCTCACCAGTAACGATTATGTAACAGTGGTATATTCTCATAACCAGGAAACTGACATGCCCTTCCTTTTTAAAGGACAGGTTTGCCAATTGCCTCATATTTATGATCCAATGGGGATGCCATGTGGCCACACATGTGGCCGCACTAAATGATGACTGCGCCGAAATAAGAGAAGTAGTTTCTTAGGATAACCTGAAAGTAGTCTGCTATTTTAATTCAGAGGTGTGTGAACTAGAGGATTCAGCAGAACAGCAGTATCCACATTTAATTATGCATAAAGTCATCCCCTTCCCTCTACTTCAAGTAATTTTCCTTTCAATTCAACGTGGAGGAGTTTAGAAGGCAGATCTGGGCCCTCCACCCTCCCCTGCCTTCCCTTTAAACCGCACCAACTCTGGTTTTAGCTGTTTTATAACAGAAAGATTTCATTTACGATTTTGTTTGAAGAGGACTAAGGCTTAAGCCACATTAGTTCATAGGCTGTATTCAAGCTACAGGCGTTAGACTTAGCAGGTTGGGAAATAACTGCATGAGTCATCATTAGTACATTACTATCCATCCAAATCCTATGGAACCTTAATTTAAAAGAAAAATGGAACACATGCAAAAATTTTAACTTTGCAGAAAAAAATGTGCTATAGAAAATATGTCTTGTATAAGGTAGTTTCTGTCAATTCAGTAATTAAAATCTGGTAATACCTGAAAGAAGCATACTAACGTTTCTTATGTCTTCACTTGACAGTTTTAATAGATAAAGACCAGAATCCAAAGTGGAAACCAGCTCATCTAAAAGAAGTTTCTGATGAAGATTTGAATAATTGCTTTAAGTCTCTGGGAAGTAACGATTTGAAATTTTAAGGTGACTAGATTTTTAAGCAATTATTTTGGAGTGCATGTTGGCAAACTATAGTACATGGGCCAAATCTGGCCTGCTGCCTGTTGTTGAGTTTTCCACAAGCTAAGAATGGTTTCTGAATTTTTAAATGGCTGAGGGAAAAAAGAAATCAGGCTAATAAGTCATGGCATGTGAAAATTACATGAAATTTAAATAGCGTTCATAGATAAAGATTTATTGGCACATCACTATACTCAGCTGTTTGTTTACATATTGTCTATGGCTGCTTTGAGTAGTTGCCACAGAGACCATAAGGCCTGCAAAGCCTAAAATACTATCTGATCCTTTTCAGAAAATGTTTGCCAACCTGTTTTATACAAATGGGAAAATTTGAAGGTCTTAAATATCTAATTGAAATGAGAACCTTATGTTTTGGCTTTGGGTAGTAGTTTTTATGTTGATTAAATAAACATATATAGATTATTAAAAATCAGAAATTTTTTGACTATTTTGTTAATACTTCAGAGAATTTTCTGCATATATAAACCTGTTTTAAAGTAATTATGTTACTATAGAAGTGTTCCTTTTATAATATTAGAAATCTCAGGCAAAGCAAAAAGGTTTTTATGAGGTTGTCTCTCTGGTATTATTAACTCAGCTTTTATCTTCCCTCAGGTTAACCAGAATCCCTTCCTATGGTGAAGGTGATGGTTGTTTGTAGGATTTATTAATCTGAAAGAATGAGGAGTTAGGGAAACTCCAATCTCTAAAGTAGAGAACATTGCTTTCTACAATTCACATTAAACTTACATGTGATAAGTTCTTTGCTGTTACATAGTATAAATCAGGAGGAAAAAAAAACCAACAAAGACTTCTTGTTCAAAATAGAAATACGTTTAAAAACTGTTGACAAAATAAGTTTTTCTTAAGGTACACAAGAAACTGCAGGGTGTTCCAGGCTTGAGACATTAAAGTTAAGGTAAGAATAATCTTTAAAGGTCAGTTTATCATTTATTTTATGACTTAAAGTTTTCCCTTCATCCCAAACCACTTAGAAACTAAGAGAATTTCTGGTTTTTAAGAACAGAGAAAGTGGCAGAACTGAAAAAGACTTCAAAGATCATATCCTGCACCCTTCTTATAGATGAGGAAATTATAATCTAGGAGTTGCTTTAAATTTTCTAAATATTTAACACGAAGCATTTTTCCTCAAAAAAGGTCAAGAACAGATTTAGAATACAGATGGCACGATAATGGACATACTTACATTTATATTCTTAAAGCTCTTAAATTGGACGTGAATGATCCAAGAAATTATTTCTATCAGTGGATTTTTATTCACTATTGTATTCATTAGAAATGCAGAAAATGTTAAGCTCTTTATATCAAAAAATTTGACAGTACACAATATTGAAAGGCATTTACTTTAATCAGAACTCAGCTAGTTCATGGCAACTAGACTTTTATTGTATGGTTAGAAAAAAATGTTTTCACAAAAATATTTGGAAAAATACCATTTCATAGCTAAGTCTTACAGAGAGGAGAATTAACAAAACTTGAGTTTTGCAAAGTAAGATCTAGGGAGTACATCTGAGCTTATGTCCACTGCTCCAAGGAAGATATATACTATTTGGCCCCACAAATACAGGATGAGGGCATTATGATCAAGCAAACAATATATTTGTTGGAACTTTGTTTCTAACTTAACTATTCCTTGACATTATTTATCATGTGGCTCTAACTTCGATTTCTAAGACTATATAATACAAAAGTATAGTTCCTTTTCTCATAAAATGCCAGTGATATTAAGTGGGGAATGAATGTCAGGCTATCTCCTTCATTCAGCATGTCTGTTTTTAATACTAATAAGGCAATTTGACACAAATTATTCCTTTGGAACTAAGAGCATTTTTATCCCCTTAATTGTGGTTTGAGTGCTAATGCCCACAGGTAGTTTGCAAAGAACAGATAAGCAAACTGAAAATTGAGAACTCTGGGGTCAGAGGCTTGCAACTGAAAGGCAATAGAACACAAGAGACGTCTACCTGAGCCAGGGAGCAGTGAAGCACTGTTGTTGGGGTTCAGGAGGGATTGGCACACTTCCTCTGATAATCTGCGTTTATAATTGCCGTCTAAGTTCCTTGTTACCTTGGGCTCATCTGCCCCTATCCTGGATGGTCTCAAGGGAAAAGATTCGGTGGTTGGGCATGTGTCAGTGTGGTAAAGAAAAGAACTTGCTACTATGTCCCTTCCCTCAGCGAGAACACTGGAGACTTGTTCATGCGGTGTGTCCTCTGATGGAGCCTGACGTGAGCGCTGTTTCTTGGGCCCTCTTTTCCCCGGTTTCCTTTACCTTGTAATTTGGCCACTATTATTTCATTTGTGTTTGTGATATCTAAGTTGGAACAAATGTTTCCCTTTCCAGTAACTAATAATTCTTTCAGTCTTCTGTTTTACATGTTCCTTCCTTCTCAAATAGATCTTCCATTTACTGTTTATGAAAGTTCAAAATGAAGTAAATCCAATATTTAGATATGAAGGTATGAAAGAAGTTATCCTATCAAGATGTTCTCATCTGTTCTTGTCAAGACCAAACTATGTCTTGATGATTATCGCATGTAGCACAAATCTGTTTATCCGGTTTTTTTTCCCTGCCTGCCTTCAGTTTGGTTTATTGACTAACTCACTGATTATGCAAACCTTGTAATTCCTTGTCCATAGTTTGACATAACAGAGCATATATTTCCAAGATAATTCTATGTTGCAAGATCTTATACTCTGTTAAAACGATTCAGTAGCGAGTTGTTGGTGCTTGGTGACAAAACCGTACTGCTCTAGTGTCAGACTGGCAACAGAGATGGAATTCTGGCTAGATATGGACCTGGCAGGCATCCCTGCTACACCCCTGGGAAATAAGGGCCCAGGCACAGGAGGAACCTGAGGTTAAAATATTTATAAGAAAACTCAGCAGTCTGCATCCGTATATATGCTGAAAAATTTAGTGTGGCTATGGCTTTGTGTTCTCACCATAATATTAGATCTTTTAAATAGTAAATGACTTTGTGGCAAAAGTGGCCTGATGTGAGATATAAAATGAATGAAAAATGGCAACATCTAGGCTTTTGTCCGAGTCACTAGTATACTCAAAACCTAAATTTTTCTTCATGAGCTCGAAAGATATTTTGCATTTTCAGAACATTTTTGTTCCTTAGCCTTAAGACTTCAGATCTTTATATTAACAGGGGTGGTTATTTTCCTACTGTATAATTTTCTAGATTGCAAGTACAACAGGACAGTTCAAATCCTGGGACCAGGTGAAATGAAAGTTGAATGACCAGGTGTCTAAAGGCAACTGAAAGATGGCACACGACTCATTCAAAGTACCCTCTGTCCACACAACAGGGAAAAGTCACTCTGTGGGTTTCAAAGAATAGTTGTTAAAATTAGAGGTAGCATTTCTCCCTTCCTTTAGCTGTCCGTTACAAGGGTCTGTTGAATCTTAATAAAAGAATTTAATGAACACAGACTTATGTAATTCCCTTTCCAACTAAACCCAGTGTGTAACAAATCTGAATGAAAATACCATTCTAGAGACTGAGACCCAATTTTTCTGCAGGTTATGTTTTCTCAGTATCTTCTTCCACTCCCAAATTTTCTGTTACCATTGATTTTAAACAGTACTTAATTCTTGGGGGGGGGGAAAAAAACTTCCCCAAAAAGGTAGCCAAATTTAAGAAAATAGTATATGGCTATAAATGCCTTTATGGGCATCGTTACCATAAAAAAACACATGAGTACTCTCTTGGGAGGAGTGTTTGATCTTGTTTTGTAACGCAACTGTATAGTCTCATGCATAGACTGGTCCCACAGTAATCTGAATGGGGATTGCCCCGCTAGTCAATAAAAATGAGAATGAGTGCCCATTATACCAACACCCTATATCTTTGAGACAGTAAAGGTTCATATACATGCAGCACTGAGAACAGGTTCTGCTTTCCACCTTGACTAGGGCTTTTGTTCTATCACTTGGCTGCTTAATTCAATGCCATAAATGTTAATGTCATGACTTCTGTAAATGGTATCCTGTTCAGATGCCTTATGTGCAAAGTCTTGAGTCCTATAATAACAGCTGTGGTTAGTTAGGGCCCTGAGGTTGAAGGTGGTAGTTAAGGACAGGTTTTAAGGTGGACTTCTTCTACAAGGGGCGCTTTCTACTTCTTGATCATGTGTATTAAGTAGGGATCCTTGACACAAATGGTTTTGACAAACAACCCGCTATTATGTACCATGGCTTAAATGCAAGTTCCTTGCCAAGGAATCTGAAAAATCCTTGTTATAACTTGTTTGTGTAAATTAGCAAATAGTTATTTTAAAAGCAGTGTCTTTAAAATAACCATTTGATTTCTTTGGTGATACTATTAGTGCCTCAGGAAGAAAGTGGTACAACATACAGCTGACTACTGTGGTGCAGGACCTATGCTTAGCCCTTTAAATGACTCAAATCCAAGACCAAGCAGCGAGAAATTGCTATTAACATAAAAGTTCTTAACGTATTTCATTTTAGGTACTCCTATATACTCTTGATATTATCATAGCATTTTTTTTAACATCAGATGGAGTTATTTGTATTTATTCACACCAGTTTTTGCTATTATTTCATGTAGTTAAACTAGCACCAACTTTATCCACAATTCAAGAAAGTTATCATCATCATCCTACAGTGTCAAGGCCCCTCACTCTCAATGTAGGGGATGTCATAGTACTTGATGTTATTGCCTGCCCACTGCTGCAAGGCATCACTCAAGATTTCCTGGGATAGGCGGTGTGCAAATTCGAAGACCACAATTTCAGGCCCTGGTGGTTCCTTCACTTCCTCTTCGGCATCAACTGGAGAAGGCATCCTAGGTAGAAATCTCTCTTCAGCCATAAAGCTTTCTTCACTTGCATGTCGCTTCTCACTCTCAAATGTGGTAGGAAATGGGAAAGTTTGCTTTGATTTCATGCAGCCCATGTTATGAAGAGCTTTGAGTGAAGAAAACCAGTAGCAAAGACTACTTTAGCAGCATCTTTGGAAAACACTGAGCTTGTCCATGTGATACTGACCAGAGCTTTTCTTTTTACCAGTCTTCGCCTGTAGTGTTTATCTGTGAAAAGAAAAGTTTCATTTTGAAGCTATTAATGCAAAAGACTGTGTAATTAGCTAGCATGTAGAAACAGTCCCCTTTACCACTTTGGTCACTTGTGAGGTAACAACAGCTTTATCTTATCAATAGAAAGAAAACCACTCAGTAAAACTGGCAATTTACAAAATAGGAAAATATTTTTTCGAGATCTTGAAAATTTTATAAAACTAAAAACAGTTTAACTTTTGCTAGCCTAGATTTATTTACGTATACCAGGATTCAGCAAACTCTAGCCTTTGGGTCGAATTCTAGCTGCCTATTTTGTAAATGAAGTTTATCAGAACACAGCTATGCTGTTTGTATGTTGGCTATGGCTAATTTCATGCTACAGTGGCAGAGATGAGTGGTTGTGACGGAGACCATGTGTCCTGAAATGCCTGAAATAATCACTGTCTGGCCCTTTATAGAATATGTTTGCCAGCCCTGATGTGTACTGTTGAAGGAAACAAGCATGTAAAACATTTGCTCCTGCCTCAAACCTCGTGAGCCTCCACATTCTTGGACTGTTATTGGAGTCGGGCTCTGTCCCTGGGTTAGATGTTTCCAACTAAAGAGACAGAATAATAGCCTTTAGGCAACACAAGTTAGATGTGGCAAAGCCACCTCTTTTTCTTCTGAATTGGATGCTCCCTATGAAACTATAGGAAAAGTTCAGATTAAAATAAGGTTAAAGGTTTCCTCCCTAAAATGTCTCACTCTTGTTTGATGTCTGGCCAGTAAGTAGACTGCAATGCTCATGATGTGCCTTCTGAGTTTCACAACTGGGTGCTGTCACTGAATGAAATATCTCTTAAGATAGGTAGCTAAATACAAAAGCAATTTCTCTGGAGGGAGTCTAGCCATAAGAAAGCACAGGTGAAGGCTCTATAACACTATGGTCCCAGATTATAGTGTAGTTTTTGGACCAAAAAGACATAGCTCTAGAAAAATTCAAACTCAGTTGACTTATTTCTGAAACAAAACTATTGATATAAAGGACATTATTTTTAATTAAACAATGTCTTTTTTAGTAAATATACATGTAATAAAGTAGAGAACTAAATATATAAAAGGTAGCACAAATGTCAACAGATCATGGGGTAGATTGATTTTTTTACTTTTGAGTATTTCTTGAATTTATCTTGACTGTGTTACTAATGATGGAAAAATTATTTGAATATAGATCCTAAATTTGAAAAAAAAATTTAAATGCATGGTAGTTTTTTAGTTTATAATAAGTCCAGAAAAGGTGACCTGTGCTATTTGACAATATTTAGATTTCTATAAAATCTACCCAATTTCTCCCATACTACTACCCCTTATAAGGATATATGGTCGGGGATTGGAGGAAATCTAGTCCTCTGCTTTTAGTTACCTTTAGTTCCATATAACTTGGTAAAGATGTATTTCAGAAATGGAGCAAGAGATGTGTATAGCATTTGGTTTACTAGACAACTCCTTAAAGACAGGAATTGTCCGGGTTTTATTATCACTAAAATATAATGGCTTACACAGTATGTTTTGTTCTATGAGGAATGGTTAAGAGAACTGTACATAGTTAACCTGAAAATGATTATTCAATGAATGTCAAATAAAAGGCAATGAGTAGGCCACCTGGGTGGCTTAGTCAGTGAAAGTCTGCCTTTGGCTCAGATCATGATCCCAGAGTCCTGGGATCAAGTCCCACATAGGGCTATCTACTTCATGGGAGGTCTGCTTCTTTCACTTGTTTTTTTTCTCTCAAATAAAATCTTTTTTAAAAAATGATGAGTAGATTCATCATGATATTCTGTTTTCTAGACTCTTTGGTTTTACAAAAGCAGCTTTCATAGTACCAGATTTGCCCTCACCAAAATCAACTTTAAACCTAGACAAAATATATGTGAACAACAGCATAGGACTGTGATCCTCAAAAGAAAGAAGGGAAACACAGAATGTTGTTAAAGTCCACAGTTGAGCATCCTGCCTGGGAACATCCTCCAGCATTATCTCAGGGAGGCTGGGCCCAAGCAAAGTGGCAGTCCTGCTGAGTTGAAGAAGTTGGAATCCTTCAAGAGACAAGGGAGCTGTGAGGACTTACGAAGTACATGTACAGAAGAGGATTTGCAAGACTTATCATAAGTTAGTGCTATGGCATCCTTGGAGTTCCAAGACCAACCTCAGTGGAGAAACCTCACAGAAACCTTAGGAGTTGGGGTGAATCCCAGAGCAGGGGTTGACAAACTTTCTTAAACAGTTTGGTAGCACAGAATTTAGGGTTGTGAGATCAAGCCCTGGGATGGGCTCCACAGGGCATGGAGTCTGCTTAAGAAATTCTCTTTCTCCCTCTGCCTCTCCCCCCCATTTGTGCACACTCACTCTCCAAAAAAAAAAAAAAAAAAGTCCTAGACAATATGTAAACAAGTAGGCAGTGCCTATGTTTCAATAAAACCTCACAAAAACAGGCTAGCCAGCCAAAGGCCATACTGGACTAAGTTCAAACAAAGAATAAAACAATACCATTTAAAGGAAGATGACAGGGGCACCTGGGTGGCTCAGTGGGTGAAGCCTCTGCCTTCGGCTCAGGTCATGATCTTGGGGTCCTGGGATTGAGCCCCACATCGCACTCTCTGCTCAGCAGGGAGCCTGCTTCCCCCTCTCTCTCTGTCTACCTGTGATCTCTCTTTCTCTGTCAATAAATCTTTAAAGGAAGATGACAAAATCCAGACTCCTATCCCTAATATCCATCCTGGAATAAAAAATTACTTGCTATGCAAAGCAGGAAAATGTGCCCCATGTCCAAGAAAAAAGTTATTAGAAGAGACCCCCAAATGACCCAGCATTTGGTAATTAACACAACTTAATAGAACTACAGAGCTGCTTATGTTCAAGGACATAAATGAAAAATAAGTAAAGAATCTCAGAGCAATGAAAAGTGGAAAGAAAAAAGTAAACTCGAACTAAAATGAAAAACTCATTGTATGAGCTATGGAATACTTAAGGATTAATGAACATATATCTCTAGATCTGTCCAATCTGGAAAATGGGGGGAAAGATAAAGTGTGTCTTTAAGAACAATAAGGATTTAGACACATTGAACCCAGAGAACAACAGGAAAGGAAGAATATAGGAAGAAAGAAAATGGGACAATTAGAAAACAGTGAAGTGACTGACTTAAATCTTTACATATCAAAAATTTAGAAGGAAATGGACTAAAAATTTCAGCCTAAAGCAGACTCCTTAAAAAGAAAAAAAATCAAGCCACACAAACATAATCAACAGATCTTTGACAAGGAGCAAAGGTGATACAGTGGAGCAGAGAGTCTTTTCAACATGTGCTAAAACAACTGTATAGCCCCATGTTAAAAAACAAACAAAAAACAAAGTAGATACAGACCTATACCCTTCACAAAAAATTAACTCAAAATGGATCACAGACCTAAGTCTAAAACATGAAACTACAGGACTCCTAGAAGATAGCATTTAGGAGTTAAATCTAGATAAATCTAGATGACCGTGGGTTTGACAATCACCTTTGAGATACAATACCAAAAGGCATAATCCAGGAAAGAAATTATTGAGAATTTGGACTTCATCATGTTAAAAACTTTGGCTCCATGGAAGACACTGTCAAGACAATGGAAAGCCACAGACTGATAGAAAATATTTGTAAGACTATATCTGATAAAGGATTATCTATAATGTAAAGAACTCTTAAAACTCAAGTAAACAACCTGATTTAAAAATGGGCAACAGATCTGAACAGATACCTCACCAAAGAAGACATATAGATGGCAGATAAGCATATGAAAAGATATTCAACATTCTTAGGGAACAAATTAAAACAACACTGAGATACCATTGTAACTTATTAAAATGGTGAAAATCCAGGGGCGCCTGGGTGGCTCAGCGGGTTAAAGCCTCTGCCTTCGGCTCAGGTCATGATCTCAGGGTCCTGGGATCAAGCCCCGCATCGGGCTCTCTGCTCAGCAGGGAGCCTGCTTCCCCCCTCTCTCTCTGCCTGCCTCTCTGCCTGCTTGTGATCTCTCTCTCTCTCTCTCTCTCTGTCAAAAAAAAAAAAAAAAATCTTTAAAATGGTGAAAATCCAAACACTGATGACATCGAATGTTGACAAGGATGGGGAACAACAGGAACTCATTCATTGCTGGTGAGAATGGAAAACAGTATAGCCACTTTGGAAGTAAGGGTAGAGTTTCTTACAAAACTAAACCTAATCTTACCATATGAACCAGTAGTCACACTCCTTGGTATTTACCCAAAGGAACTGAAAAATTGTGTCCACACCAAAGTCAACATATGGATGTTTATAGTAGTTTTGTTCTCAATTGCCAAAAGCTCAAGCATCCAAAATGTCACTCAGGTGAATGGATAAACAGTGGTATATTCAGACAATGGAATAGTAAGTGCTAAAAAGAAGTGAGTTATCAAGCCATGGAAAGAAAAGGAGGAACCTTAAAAGCTTATTACTAAGTTAAAGAAGCCAATCTTTCCAACTATCTGATATTCTGGAAAGGGTAAAACAAAGCAATAGTACGAAGTCCACTGGTTGTTGCTTAGAGAGGAGGGATGGTTGAATAGGTGAAACATAGAGCATTTGTAGGGCAGTGAACTCCATATGATACTACAATGGTAGGTACATACCATTATACATTTGTCAAAATCCACAGAATGTACAACAAAGAGTGAACCCTAATGTAACTATGGACTTAGAGTGATGGTGTATTAATGTAACAGATGTACCATTCTGGAGTGTGATAGTAGGTGAGGCTGTATGTGTTGGGAGTGGGGGTGCAGGGGCTATCTGTACTGCCTGCTCAATTTTGCTGTGACCCTGAAACTCTAAAAAATAGGTTTTTTTTCCTCCAAAAATGAAGTCTTTTTTAAAAATACAACTAAATATGTTACCTATAAGAGAGGTACTTTAAATATAAAGGTTGCAAGCAAGAGGGTTAGAAAGGATACACCTTGCAAATTGGAAGACATCGGACATTGTTATAATAACTACTACTGACATTCAGACAAAGTAGACTTCAAGACCAGGGGGATTACCAGATATATAGTGACACACTGTATGTGTCAATGAGGAAGACGTGACAATCATAAATGTATATGTAACTATTAACAGAGTTCGAAAGTAGATGAAGGTAAAACTGACAGAACTCAAGGAAGAAATGAACATTGCTCTCTCTGTAACTGATAGAATATCCAAAGGAAAAAATAAGGAATTCAAGTTTTGAACAACACTAGGATTCAACTTGAGCTGACATTTATAAAAGGCCATACCCAACAGCTGTAGGATACATACTCTTAAACTACATGTTGGTCTCAAAAAATTTCAAAAGCTTGAAACCTTAATTTCCAACCATTAGAGTTAAATTAGAAATAAGTACCAATAAAAAAAATCCAGAAAAGCCCCAGATACTTGGAAACTATCACATTTCTGAATAAAATACAGGAGACAGAAGAAATCATAAGGAAATTAAAATGTTTTCAACTAAATAGAAACCATAACATATCAAAATTTTTGAAATGTACCATAAAAGCTTAGAGGGAAATTGATGGGATTCAAATTCTTATAGCAAAAAAGGTTTTATCAGTGATCTAAGCTTTTACCATAAGAAGCTAGAAAAAGAAAAGTAAAACCAAAGTAAGTAGAAGGAAATAATATGGATAAGAGCAGAAATCAATGAAAGCAAAAAGGGCAAACATTAGAGGAAAGCAATGGAACCAATGCTGGTTCTTAAAAAGATTTAATGAAATAGATAAGTCTCTAGTCAGATCAAGAACAATGACAGGACACACATTGCCAAGATGTATGTGAGAAAGACATTAGTACAGATGCTGTGTACAAGACCAACAAGGGAATATTACAAACTATCAATACCAAATGACCAAAACTGGCACAATTAACTTCTTTAATTGGTAAAATTTGTAATTTAAATTTTTCCAAAAAAGAAACACCTCCAGGCCTAAATAGCTAGCTAGAGCTCTAAATTCTTTCAAACACTCCAGGAAAGAATAATACCAATCTTAAGCTCTTCAGAAAACAGAGAAAACACCTAAATTTGTTCTGTATCATGTTAGGATTACACTGGTACCAGAAGCTAAGACACTTGAAGGAAAAAAAAAAACAAAACTACAAGCCAGTAACCCTCACGAACACAGACATAGATAATTTTTTTTTAATCTTATTTGACAGAGAGAAAGTGATAACAAGTAGGCAGAGAGGCAGGCAGAGGGGCAGGCAGAGGGAGAGGGGGAAGCAGGCTCCCCGCTGAGCAGAGAGCCTGATGCGGGGCTCGATCCCAGGATCCTGAGACCATGACCCGAGCCGAAGGCAGAGGCTTTAACCCACTGAGCCACCCAGGCGCCCCAGACATAGATAATTTTTTAAAATGGCAAACTGAATTCATATATAAAATGATTAATACATCAAAACCAAGTGGAATTTATACCAGGAATGCAAGAAAGACAGTACCATTCAAAAGTCAAGAAATACGTATTAAAAAAAGATTACCATAGCTAGATAATCCTAACAATAAATGCAGAAAAAAATCTGGTAATACCACCATTCATGATAAAAATTCTCAGCAAACTAGCAAGAAGAATTTCCTCAAACTAATGTTAACCTTAATGGTAAAAGACTGAATAATTTTTCTATGATAGGAATAAGTCAACCATGTTCATTCTCATGATTGCTATTAATGTTGTACAGGTAGAGGGCAGAAATCCAAAGACTCAGGAAGAAAAAGGAAATTGCCTTATTTGTGAGAACATGATTGTGTATGTAGAAAATCCTAAGGATTATGTATATTTACAAAAAACTAGGATAATTTTAGCAAAGTCTCAAGATCTAAAACGGATATACAAAAATCAACCATGTAGGGACGCCTGGGTGGCTCAGTTGGTTGGGCAGCTGCCTTCGGCTCACGTCATGATCCCGGAGTACCGGGATCGAGTCCCGCATCGGGCTCTTTGCTCAGCGGGGAGCCTGCTCCTCTCTCCGCCTCTGCCTGCCTCTCTGCCTGCTTGTGTTCTCTCTCTCTGTTAAATAAATAAATAAAATCTTTTAAAAAAAAATCAACCATGTATACTTAGTGAATAATTGGAAGATGAAATTAATGCCACTTACCATTGGGTGAAAAGTATAAACAGGGATAAATGTAACAAAATATATGAAAGAACTACATTGTATATTGTGTATTTGTATATTTGTATGAGTAATACAAATTGTTACTGAGAAAATCTAAACAGAAATGAAGTGTTTATGATCTCAAAGAAAATATTGTTAAGGTGTCACTGTTCCCAAAAATGATGTATATATATTTCTAGGTATTCATTTAAGATAAATTGAAACAGGGCGCCTGGGTGGCTCAGTTGGTTAAGCCATTGCCTTTGGCTCAGGTCATGATCCTGGAGTCCTGGGATCAAGTCCCACATCGGACTTCCAGTTCCATAGGGAGTCTGCCTTTCCCTCTGACCTCCTCCCCTTTCATGCTCTCTCTCATTCTCTCTCTCGCTCTAATAAATAAAATCGTTAAAAAAAAAGATAAATTGAAATGTGTTGGCAAAAAAACCCCTTGTATAATAATGTCCACTGAAGGGCGCCTGGGTGGCTCAATTGGTTAAGCAACTGCCTTTGGCTCAGGTCATGGTCCCAAGGTCCTGGGATCAAGTCCCGCAACAGGCTCCCTGCTCAGTGGGGACCCTGCTTCTCCTTCTCCTTCTGCCTGCTACTCTGCCTGTTTGTGCTCTCTATGTCAAATAAATAAATAAAATCTTAAAAAAAAAATAATGTCCACTGAAGCTTTATTCACAGCAGTCACAGCTGGAAACAACCGAAATGTCCATCTCTAGGCTTAATGGATAAGCAAATTGGGGATCTCCGTGAAATGGAATACTAGTTGACATTAAAGAAGAATGCAACATGAGTCTCAGAAATATGTTGAGCCAGATACAAAAGATTGATCATATTTCTATGAATTTTAAGAATAGACAATATTAATCCCAAGAATGGACACCATAAGTAATTCTCTTTGGGTAAGGGCTGCTTGGAAAGGGGCAAGAAAGAATTTTCTGAGTAATGGAAACGTACATCTTGAGTGTTGATTACATGGATATTTACATTTGTCAAAATTTGTTAAATTGTACTGTTATTTCACTCCAGTTTTTACTTCAATAAGATATACATAACAGTTTTTGAGAACATTCTGGGAGACCTAAATCCAGGAGACTGACATTTATACCTGAAAAGGGATGCCTGCTTGAATTAGTCACACCAAATTTTAAAATCAGCCTAAAATTCTAGCTCTTGAAGTGGTGGGCCAGCGTCCAAAGCAGACCAGCTCATGTATGATTCCTATCATAGGCATGTGGTTTCCTTTGTTCTCACAAGCTGCTTTCTACCCACCATTGCCAGTTCAAGGGCTTTATCCATTTCTTACTTCCTTTGGGAACTTGAGGAGTGCTTTGGGTTGGAATAACGTCAATAAAAGAGAAATCAATTTGGAAATGTGCAGGCCTTTTTGCTTAACAGCATTGTTCCTGAACTTGAAGATAAAAGGGGTGGAGTGGGGAGAGGGATATATAACTTTACCAAAAGAACTAGATTAAAGGGTGTTGTAAGGGATGGAGTATTACTAGTTTGAGTGTCTCTCTCAATTGTCTATAGGACCTCAAAGTACTTAGACAGTAAGATATTTATGTCATAACTTTCAGCTAGTTTAGCCATAGTGCTTCTATCAATAATAGAAGACTACTGTTCTATAGTTGCTCATCACTTCAATTTTTTTTTAAAGATTTTATTTATTTGACAGAGAGAGATCAATAGTAGGCAGAGAGGCAGGCAAAGAGAGAGGGGGAAGCAGGCTCCCCGCTGAGTAAAAAGCCCAATGCGGGGCTCGATTCCAGGACCCTAAGATCATGACCTAAGCCGAAGGCAGAGGCCTTAACCCACTGAGCCACCCAGGTGCCCCTCATAACTTCAATTTAATTACGTTTACCATCTCCTTCTTCCCAACTAATAGATGAAATGGCAAACAGGTGTTATTTCCCCTTGTAGAGGAAACTGACTCAGAGAGGTCACATGGCAAGTAATCATGGATCTTCCAACCCTAATTCAAGCTTCTCCTGGAGTAACAGTTGCTCCAACAATACCTTTTTGCCTATAAAGACCAACATGCCTCCTTTCCAGGATCTTGTTACTTTGCTCATTGCCCCAGTTCTTGGCCTGGTCTCTATCAGCAGGGACATTATGGCCCGGAGCTTCCCAGTTTCCCAAATAGACCACCACCCTAGGACTAGCTGTCAACTCTGGCTTCCAGGTCCTGTCTTGGGTAAAATGGCATTGATATATTCATGTCATTAGGAATCAGCTGATCCAGTAACTAATGGAATTGCTCATCATGTCTTCAAAGAAGATGCAGTTGTCCTTATAGAATGGGCTTGGTAAACTGCCCCCCACTTTGCTTAATCAGATTTTAGTTCTGCAGTTTCTATCCCACGGAAGTTTCTTGAGTTTCATCATTAATAAGGAAGTATGATCCTTAAAGGAAAGTCAGAGCCCAAACCAAAAAGTTATGCTACTAATGTTTATAATAGCTATTCAAATATTTGATGGACATCTTAAAAGGCAATTACAATTTAAAGAAAAAGTTTTGTATAATGTTCATCTCCCCTAATAACATAAGTTAGTTGAGTCACAACAAAGAAATAAAATTTCAACAGTGTTATTAATACAGGTCAGTAGTTCAGCAGATCATACAATTAACTTTCTTTGGATAGCATATGGGATCAGCTCTCCTAAGTTAATTTTTAGACTATGTTATTCATCTGTCTGGTTGGGAAGTTACTATCAGTTGAAGGCATAATACAATAAATGCTGGATATTAAACAAGAAAAGTATTTTAGCTCTTGTCATTTTAACTGGCTGGCTACAGAAATATAAAATGTCTTAAAAATACAATTTTCAAAATTGAGCTCAGAAATAAACCCATACTATTTGGCCCATTAATCTATGACAAAGGAGGCAAGAATATACAATGGGGAAACTGGACAGCTACATGCAAAAGAATGAAAGTAGACCACTTTCTCACACCATATACAGAAATAAACTCAAAATAGATTAAAGACCTAAATGTGAGACCTAAAAAACCTAAAACTCCTAGAAGAAAACATAGGCAGTAATCTTTTAAAGATTTATTTGGGGGGGGGGAGGGGCAGAGGGAGAGAGAGAGTCTTAAGCAGACTCTGTGCTGAGCACAGAGCCCAACACAGGGCTTGATTGGACACTTAACCACTGCACCACCCAGGCATCCTGGCAGAAAGCTCTTTGACAGCTGTAGAAACATTTTTTAAGATAGGTCTCCTCAGACAAGGGAAACAAAAGCAAAACTAAACTACTGGGACTATATCAGAATAAAAC
>CM052810.1:135378141-135394311 GCA_028533885.1 Nasua narica | reverse complement strand
GAGAGAGAGAGTCTTAAGCAGACTCTGTGCTGAGCACAGAGCCCAACACAGGGCTTGATTGGACACTTAACCACTGCACCACCCAGGCATCCTGGCAGAAAGCTCTTTGACAGCTGTAGAAACATTTTTTAAGATAGGTCTCCTCAGACAAGGGAAACAAAAGCAAAACTAAACTACTGGGACTATATCAGAATAAAACGCTTTTGCACAGCAAAGGAATTCACCAACAAGATGCAAAGGCAACCTACTGAGTGGGTGAAGATGTTGCAAATGATATATCTGAAAAGCGGTTAACATTCAAAATATATAAAGAACTTCTATGACCCAACACAAACAATCTGTTTAAAAAATGGGCAGATTTCCTGAAGAGACACTTTTTCAAAGAAGACCTACACATGGCCAACAGACACATGAAACAATGCTCAACATCATTAATCATCAGGGAAATGCAAATTAAAACCATGAGATATCACCATATACCTGTCAGAAAGGTTAGAATAAAAAAAAAATAAGTGTTGGTGCAGATGTGGAGGAAAAGAAACCCCTATGCACTGTTGGGAATGCAAACAGGTGCGGCCACTGTGGAAAACAACATGGTAGTTCCTAAAAAAGTTAAAAATAGAAATACCACATGATCCAGTAATACCACTCAATCCAGTAATTCCATGTAATACCACATGATCCAGTAATTTAGCCAAGGGATACAAAAACACTATTTCAAAAAGATATAGGCACCTCTATGTTGCTGCAGCATAATTTATAATAGCCAAGATATGGAAGCAACCCAAATCTATCAACAGATGAATGGATAAAGATGATATGACATGTGTACACACACAAACACACACAATGGAATACTGAATAGTATTCCATTCCAAAGGAGAAATGAGATCTTGGCATTTGCAACAACATGGATAGACCTAGAGGTTATAATGTTAAGTGAAATAAGCCCAAGAAGGACAAGTACCATATGATGTCACTTACATGTGGAACCTAAAAACAATGAACAAAAAAACAAAAAACAGACTCCTAAAATCAAAGAATTGGTGGTTGCCAAAGGAGAGGTAAAGGGACGATGAGTGAAACAGTAAAGGGCACTAAAAGGTACAAACTTCCAGCAATAAATAAGTCATCAAGATGAAAAGTACAGCATACAGAATGTAGTCCTTAATATACACGTAATATATAATACAATATACACTTAATATACACATTAACTAGAGTTATGGCAAGCACTGAATAATATATAGAATTGCTGAATGAATATGTTGTACACCTAATAACATTGTACGTTAATTATACTTCGATAAAAATATTGAGAATCCATTTCTTTTATACTTTATAATCTTAAGATACACAAAGAGTGGGGTGCCTGGGTGGCTCAGTTGGTTAAGTGTCTGCCTTTGGTTTGGGTCATGATCTCAGGGTCTTGGGATTAGTCTTGTATCAGGCTACCTGCTGATAGTCTGCTTCTCCCTGTCCCTCCCCTGCTTGCACGTGCACATACACATTCTGTCAAATAAAATCTTAAAAAAAAAGATAAACAAATAGCTGCCAATGATGGACACCTGGGTGGCTGAGTCTATTAAGCATCTGACTCTTGATTTTGGCTAAGGTTATGATCTCAGGGTCATAAGATCCAGCCTAGGGTCCCTGCTCAGTGTGGAGCCTGCTTGAGATTCTCTCTCCCTCTGCCCCTCCCCACACCTGTGCACAAGCTCCCAAATAAACAAACAAACAAACAAATAAATAAAATCTCTTAAAAAGGACTGGAAGTAAGATGGCAGAGAAGCAGGAGACTTAAATATCATTGGGTCCCAGGAGTTCAGCTAGATAGTTATCAAACCATTCTGAACACCTACAAACTCAAGAGGATATTGAAGAGAAGAAGAGCATCAATTCTAGGGAACAGAAAAGCAACCACTTTCCAGAAGGTAGGAAGTGTGGAGAAGTGCATTTGAGGCGACATACGAAAAGAGACCGCAGAGGGAGGGGCCGGCTCCTGGCAAGCAGTAGAGCAGCAAAGCGCAAAACTGGAACTTTTAGAAGTCTGCTCTACTGAGGGATGTCACTCTAGAGGCTAAGTTGGGGGTGAGGGGTGGAGCCCTTGCGGGGACAGTGTGGTCTCAGGACCTGCAGGGTCACAGAAAGACTGGGTTGCCTGAGTGTGCAGAGCTCCCAGGTATCAGAGCAGGGAAGCCAGCTGCAGAGACGGAGCCAAGCAGTGGGCTCTCACCTCTGGGTTGCCATAAACTGTGATTCCCCAGCACAGCCGGGCCACTACTCTTTGAGCAGGGACCCCACAAGTGGCAGATTTGGGGAGACTCACCTTCCTTCCCTGGGAGCACGGGAGCATGCTGCAGGAATCTGCTGGATTTGGAGACTCCAAAGAGGGCCGAGCACCAGAGATAGAAATGCTTGGGCACAGGCTGGGTGCGCTCAGAGCGCAGCCAGAGACCAGGGAGATGGGAGTGATTGCTTTTCTCAGAGGGTGCACTAAGGAGGGGAACCTCGAGCTCTCGGCTCCTATAGGGCCAGAGACCGGGAGGTCGCCATCTTCATTCTTGTCCTCCAAAGCTGTACGGAAAGTGCTCAGGGAACAAAAGCTCCTGAGAGTGAATCCAAGCAGATTCGTTCTCCGAACCAGGCCACTTAGCCTGGCCCCTGGCAAAGGCGGTACAATTCCGCCTCTGGCAAAGACATTTGAGAATCGGTACAACAGGCCCCTCACCCAGAAGATCAACAAGAACATCCAGCCAAGACGAAGTTCACTGATCAATGAGAACTGTAAAACTTCAGAGCTACAGGAATACAGCGTATAGAATTCATGGCTTTCCCCCCATGATTCTTTAGTCTTTTGAAATCAAATTAAAAAAATTTTTTTTCTTATTCTATTTTTAAAATTTTCCTCTTCCCTATTTTAATGGTTTTTCAAACTATTTTATCAATACCTTTAAAAAAATTTTTTTTTAATTTTTCATTGTTAGGGGCACCTAGGTGGCTTAATTGTTAGGCATCTGCCTTTGGCTCAGGTCATGATCCCAGGGTCCTGGGATCGAGCCCTGCATCGGGTTCTCTGTTCAGCGGGATGCCTGCTTCTCCCTCTCTCATGCCTCCCCTGCTTCTGTTCCCTCTGTGTTGCTCTCTGTCAAATAAATAAACTCTTAAAAAAATTTCATTGTTATATTCTGTCCCTTCACTGTATTTGACCTTATTTTTTGTATACATATAGGTTTTTCTTTCTTTGAAATTTTAGGATACAGTTTCTTCTAATAGATCAAAATACACCCTAAATCTAGTGCATGGCTTTGTTATAGTCTTCAGCCTGATCACATTCTTTCGCCCCCTTTTTTTTTTTCAAACTTCTTATTTATCAATTCCTTTTTTAGAATCTTTTTTAATTTTCATCCTTACAGTCATATTCCCCATCCCTTCATTGTGTTTACCCGTATTTTTGTATAGATGTAAGTTTTTCTTTCTTTAAAATTTTGGGAGGCAGTTTCTTCTAACAGACCAAAATACACTCAAAATCAAGTGTGTGGCTCTGTTCTATTCACCAGTCTAATACAGAAAAAAGAAAAAACAGACATACTATATTTTTTTTCTTTTTTTTTTTTCCTCCTTCTTTCTTCCCCCAGTTTCAGGTCTCTTCTGATTTGGTTAGGGTATATTTTTCTGGGGTCGTTGGCTACCCTTTTAGTATTTAGTTCTCTCATTCATCTATTCTTATCTGGATAAAATGACAAGATGGAAAAACTCACCTCAAAAAAAAAAAAAAAAGAACAAGAGGCAGTACTGATAGCTAGGGATATAATCAATACAAACATTAGTAATATGTCAGAATTAGAATTCAGAATGACGATTATCAAGGTGCTAGCTGGGCTCAAAAAAAGCATGGAAGATACTAGAGAATTCCTTTCTGGAGAAATACAAGAACTAAAATCTAACCAAGTTGAAATCAAAAAAGCTATTAATGAGGTACAATGAAAAATGGAGGTTCTTACGCTAGGATAAATGAGGCAAAAGAGAGAATAAGTGATATAGAAGACCAAATGATGGAGAATAAAAAAGCTGAGAAATACTGGACCATGAGGGGAGAATTCAAGAGATAAGTGATACCATAAGATGAAACAATATTAGAATAATTGGGATCCCAGAAAAAAGAAAGAGGGGTGCAGAAGGTACATTGGAGCAAATTATAGCACAGAATTTCCGTAATTTGGCAAAGGGAACAAGCATCAAAATCCAGGCGGCACAGAGAACCCCCCTCAAAATCAATGAAAATAGTTACACACCCCATCATCTAATAGTAAAACTTACAAGTCTCAGTGATAAAGAGAAAATCCTGAAAGCAGCTCAGGAAAAGAGGTAATATACAATGGTAGAAATAATAGCTTGGCAGTAGACCTATCCACAGAGACCTGGCAGGTCAAAAAGGACAGGCATGATATATTCAGAGCACTAAGTGAGAAAAATATGCAGCCAAGAATACTATATCCAGCTAGGCTGTCATTGAAAATAGAAGGAGAGATTAAAAGATTCTAGGACAAATAAAAACTAAAAGAATTTGCAAACACAAACTAGCACTACAGGAAATATTGAAAGGGGTCCTCTAAGCAAAGAGAAAGCCTAAAAGTAACAGACGAGAAAGGAACAGAGACAATATACAGTAATAGCCACCTTACAGGCAATACAATGGCACTAAATTAATATCTTTCAATAGTTACCCTGAATGTAAATGGGCTAAATGTCCCAATCAAAAGACACAGGGTATCAGAGTGGATAAAGAAAACAAGACCCATTGATATGCTGTTTGAAAGAAACTCATTTTAGACCCAAAGACACCTCCAGATTTAAAGTGAGGGGGTGGAAAACTATTTACCATGCTAATGGACATCAAAAGAAAGCTGGGGTGGCAATCCTTATATTAAGCCAAAGACTATAATAAAAGATGAGGAAGAACACTTACTTAAAGGGTCTGTCATACTTAAAGGGTCATCATACTTAAAGGGTCTGTCCATCAGGAAGATCTAACAATTTTAAATATCTATGCCTCTAACATGAGAAGAGCCAATTATATAAGCCAAATATTATTTTGATTATTAATAATCAAATGTTATTTAGATTAATAACAAAATCAAATAAGTATCATATTTAAAGGGTCTGTCCATCAAGAAGATATAACAATTTTAAATATCTATGCCTCTAACATGGGAGCAGCCAATTATATAAGCCAAATATTATTTTGATTATTAATAATAATCAAATGTTATTTTGATTAATAACAAAATCAAATAAACACATCAACAATAATACAATAATAATAGGGTACTTTAACACCCCACTCACTGAAATGGACAGATCATCTAAGAAAAAGATGAACAAGGAAATAAAGGCTTTAAATGATACACTGGACCAGAATGACATCACAGATATATTCAGAATATTCCATCCCAAAGCAACAGAATACACAATCTTTTCTAGTGCACATGGAACATTCTTCAGAATAGATCACATCCTGGGTCACAAATCAGGTCTCGACTGGTACCAAAAGACTGAGATGATTCCCTGCATATTTTCAGACCATAATACTTTGAAACTAGAACTCAACCAAAAGAAGAAAGTTGGAAAGAACTCAAATACATGGAGGCTAAAGAGCATCCTACGAAAGAATGAATGGGTCAACCAGGAAATTAAAGAAGAATTTAAAAAATTCATGGAAACAAATGAAAATGAAAACACAACTGCTCAAAATCTTTCGGACACAGCAAAGGTGATTCTGAGAGGAAAGTATATAGCAATACAAGCCTTTCTCAAGAAACAAGAAAGTTCTCAAGTACACAACTTAACCCTACACCTAAAGAAGCTGGAGAAAGAATAGCAAAGAAAGTCTAAACCCAGCAGGAGAAGAGAAATAATAAAAACCAGAGCAGAAATCAATGAAATAGAAACCAAAAGAACAGTAGAACAAATCAACAAAACTAGGAGCTGGTTCTCTGAAAGAATTACTAAGATTGATAAACCCCTGGCCAGACTGATCAAAAAGAAAAGAGAAAGGACCCAAATTAATAAAATCATGAATGAAAGAAGAGACATCACAACCAACACCAAAGAAGTACAAACAATTATAAGAACATATTGTCAGCAACTATACACCAGCAAATTTGACAATCTGGAAGAAATAGATGCATTCCTAGAGACATGTAAACCACCAAAACTGAACAGACCCATAACCAGTAAGGAGACTGAAGCAGTCATCAAAAATCTCCCAAAAAACAAGAGCCCAGGGCCAGATGACTTCCTAGGGGAATTATACCAAACATTTAAAGAAGAATTAATACCTATTCTCCTCTAACTGTTCCAAAAAATAGAAATGGAAGGGAAACTTCCAAACTCATTTTATGAAGCCAGCATTACCTTGATTCCAAAACCAGACAAAGACCCCATCAAAAAGAAGAATTACAGACCATTATCCTTGATGAACACAGATGCAAAAATTCTCACCAAAATACTAGCCAATAGAATCCAACAGTACATTAAAAGGACTACTCACCGCGACCAAGTGGGATTTATTCCTGGGCTGCAAGGTTGGTTCAACATCTGCAAATCAATCACTATGATACAATACAGTAATAAAAGAAAGAACAAGAACCACATGATACTCTCAGTAGACGCTGAAAAAGCATTTGACAAAGTACAGCATCCTTTCTTGTTCAAAACTCTTCACAGTGTAGGTATAGAGGGCACATTCTTCAATATCATCAAAGCCATCTATGAAAAACCCACAGCAAATATCATTCTCAATGGGGAAAAACTGAGAGTTTTTCCCCTAAGGTCAGGAACACAGCAGTACTGTCCACTATCACCACTGCTATTCAACATAGTTCAAGAAGTCCTAGCCTCAGACAACAAAAAGAAGTAAAAGACATCTGAATCCGCAAAGAAGAAGTCAAACGCTCACTCTTTGCAGATGATATGATACTTTATGTGGAAAACCCAAAAGACTCCACTCCAAGACTGCTAGAACTCACACAGGAATTCCGTAAAGTGTCAGGATATAAAAATCAATGCACATAAATCAGTTGTATTTCTATACACCAACAGCAAGACAGAAGAAAGAGAAATTAAGGAGTCGATCCCATTTACAATTACACCCAAAATCATAAGATACCTAGGAATAAACCTAACCAAAGAGGCAAAGAATCTGTACTCAGAAAACCATAAAGTACTCATGAAAGAAACTGAAGAAGACACAAAGAAATGGAAAAACGTTCCATGCCCATGGATTAGAAGAACAAATATTGTGAAAATGTCTATGCTACCTAAAGCAATCTACACATTTAATGCAATCCCTATCAAAATGCTACCAAATTTTTTCAAAATGGAACAAAAAATCCTAAAATTTATATGGAACCAGAAAAGACCACAAATAGCCAGAAGAATGTTGAAAAAGAAAACCAAAGTTGGAAGCATCACAATTCCAGACTTCAAGCTCTATTACAAAACTGTAATCATCAAGACAGTGTGGTAGGGGCACAAAAACAGACACATAGATCAATGGAACAGAATAGAGAGCCCAGAAATGGAACCTCAACTCAATGGTCAACTAATCTTTGACAAAGCAGGAAAGAACATCCAGTGGAAAAAAGACAGTCTCTTCAACAAATGGTGTTGGGAAAACTGGACAGCCACATGCCGAAAAATGAAACTAGACCATTTCCTTACACTGCACACAAAAATAGACTAAAAATGGATAAAAGACCTCAATGTGAGACAGAAATACATCAAAATCCTTGAGGAGAACACAGGCAGCAACCTCTTCGACCTCAGCCGCAGCAACTTCTTCCTAGAACTAGGCAAGGCAAGGGAAGCAAGGGCAAAAATGAACTACTGGGACTTCATCAAGATCAAACGCTTTTGCACAGCAAAGGAAACAGTCAACAAAACCAAAAGACAATCAACAGAATGGGAGAAGATATTTACAAATGACATACTGGATAAAGGGCTAGTATCCAAAATCTATAAAGAATTTCTCAAACTCAACACCCAAAGAAGAAATAATCTGATCAAGAAATGGGCAGAAGATATGAACAGACATTTCTGAAAATAAGACATCCAAATGGCCAACAGACACATGAAAAAGTGCTTAACATCCCTCACCATTAGGGAAATATAAATCAAAACCACAGTGAGATACCACCTCACACCAGTTAGAATGGCTAAAATTAACAGGTCAGGAAATGAAAGATGTTGGCGAGGACGCAAAGAAAGGGGAACCCTCCTACATGGTTGGTGGGAATGCAAGCTTGTGCAACCACTCTGGAAAACAGTATAGAGTTTCCTCAAAAAGTTGAAAATAGAGCTACCCTACGACCCAGAAATCGTACCACTGGGTATTTACCCTCAAGATACAAATGTAGTGATCTGAAGGGGCACATGCACCCGAATGTTTATAGCAGCAATGTCCACAATAGCCAAACTATAGTAAGAACCTAGATGTCTATCATCAGATGAATGGATAAAGAAGATGTGGTAAATATAAAAAATGGAATACTATGCATCCATCAAAAAACCCCCAAATCTTGCCATTTGCAATGATGTAGATGGAACTAGAGGGTATTATGCTAAGTGAAATAAGTCAATCAGAGAAAGACAATTATCATATGATATCTCTGATATAAGGAATTTGAGAGCAGGGTGGGGTGTCCTGGGGGGTAGGGAGGGAAAAAAAATGAAACAAGATGGAACCAGGGAGGGAGACAAACCACAGAGACTCTGAATCTCAGGAAACAAACTGAGGGTTGCTGGGGAGTTAGGGGAGAGGATAGGGTGGCTGGGTGATGGACATTGGGGAGGGTATGTGCTATGGTGAGTGCTGTGAATTGAGTAAGACTGATGATTCACAGACCTGTACCCCTGGGGCAAATAATACATTATGTGTTAATAAAAAATAAAGATGCTGAGCAACTTGAAAAAAAAATCTTAAAAAAAAAAAAAAAGCTGTCAGTGAGAACATTCCTTAACCATCCAGCCGGTCTTTAATGAGTGTCTATCATGTGTTCAGAACCAATGTCTATAAGTGCTTCCATACTTATTGAACAAAACAGAGTAAGAACAAGATGACAACTTACTCAGGCTATAAGTAGTATAGATTTCCAGAGAAGGTCCTTAATTTACCTTTGCCTTAATAGGTAATGTGATCTTTTTTTTGTTCATGCCTCTGGCAGCTAAATAAAATATGAGGATGCCTTTCCCCCACCACACCCTTCCCTTTAACCCCCAAATCCCAACACACACACACACACACACATGCATACATAAACCAAAAAAAGCTCTTTTTACTTGGTTCCCTCAATGTTACTTAGGAGCCCCAAAGCACTAAGTATATAGAATGTGTCAGGCCACAGGTCTGGCACTTCCTTTAGGAATAGGTCTGGCAACTACTGGGTCTTCTGTTGGATCCTTCAAACAGAAGATTTAAGTTACTGCAGCCCATCACTCTGTGTCGTTCGCTTTAGAGCTATGGCTCCATCCTGAATACAATGTCATCAAATTGAGCCTAGTGAGTAAACTCCTTGGGAATATGTCAGGGACAGTGTTAAAAAGCCATAACTTGACTATGAGTTAGGCCCAAACACAAAGCTCTGGCCAAAAACTAAGTAACTTCTAAAATATGCTCTGGAAATGAATAAGCATATAAGTCCCTGAAAGTCTATCTTAAACACTAGTTTAACACAAGTGGTTATTACTGTTGTGCTGCTTCATATTATATTCTAAGCCTCTATGCAGATTTCTAAGATGTTTTATATCTCAAGTTATGATTTAAAATGAGCCCTAGCCCTGAATTCATGCAAATCTATATAATGTAGATGCAATTAATAAATGCTAATTCATTAAAAAACATAAGAATTCATTAAAAATGGAGTTCCTAATAATATTTGTCATTATTTGTTCTCTAATAATGGGTACTAAGGGTATATTTTCTTTCTTGTAAGGTGTCCATGAAAATCTGGAAATGAAATCTTGGTCCATGAAATCTGGTCCGTGAAAGAGGTCTTTGTCCTGGTCATCACTGACTTGAGAATCACTGACTTAGACTTTAAATTCATAACAGGATCAAATGATACCAGTTAAACTGGCAAAGAGGAATAAACTCTACTACTCATATGAAGAAGTAAAAGCTGGAAAATACAGCAAATATGATTTCGGCCAGTTTGAAGGTTGCCTAAAGAGCGCTACTGCGTGATCTTTAGAAACTGACTAGCTGGTTTCACCCTCAGGTACACAGAACATACGCAGCGTGCAGCTCCTCACCTGCAGGGTGGTCTCAGGCTGACTCTTCTTGAAGTAACAGTTAGGGTTCAATTTTCTCAATAGAGAGGCAGGGAAAACAATACTGTTAAGTGAAAGGATGATGTCTGAGATTCTAATACACCTGAGTAGATCTGTGTGGTAGGACTTTGTCTATGAACGGAGATCTACGTCATATTTCATCATAAAAATTGAGCTTCTCTATATAAAACATCTAGAGTTGCCTTGGAACACGCAAGATGTTCAGTTAAGTGTTATTTCCTTTCCTTCTGTATCTTGGATTGTCCCCTAAAACTAATAGTATCAAATTATTTTCAATGCTTTAGTTACTACTTTTAAGATTATAATTAAGGAAAGAGAATATAATCTAAGAATGCTGGTAGCGGCTTTGAATCACTACAATCACATGATAGATCTGAGGCACATATCATTGCTTCGTCTCATTTACCAAGTCCCGCAGGCGGAGAAGAGAAACACATTTCTCCTGGCCCTTCTGAGCTTTACTCTGGGTGCATGTCTGGCTTCACCTAACCAACCCTATTTATGACTAGGAATACTGAACTTCACTTTGCAGTAATTATTCCAGACTATAAGTATAAACCCTCGCAGGAAAATGGAGAGTAGCTCTGACCAATTAGTTCGGAAAAAAACTAAAGAAAAAAAAATGTGATCTAGAGCACCACAAAGAATGTAAAACCTTTAAGCTTTACATACTACACTCATTTCTCAGTCATGTCATGCCTTAACTAAATGACACAGTTGCACTCGTGGTGCATGAATCAAGCTACGCTCTGTAAAATTCTGAAGCCAGTTCCTTAAGCCACTGTTGTTAAATGGAGGTGGGGTGGGGGCATGAAGAACCAGGTAACAATGTCAAAATATGGTCTTTGGTTTGTTACAGCTGAACTAGTCTTTAGATCCGGTAGCTGAAACTAGGAATCTGAGCTTGAATTGTAACATGAAACCAAAAATGAATGTTCAGTCCTAAACTCACCGCAATCAGAAAATCATGATCCAATCATCCTTATATGCTAAGCCAATTATTCCACAGACTCCTACCTCACCGTTATAAAATGCTTTCTTTTTTAAAGGGGCTTTCTCATCATTTCCCCCTTCTCCCTAGTATTACTACACACAGATTTCTTCCTTTTTCCCCCCAAAAATGTTTATTTTATTTTTTCAGTGTTACAAGATGATTTCTTCCTTTTAAAAACCATCCCTTTCCTGAGTGTGCATCTTAAGTACACTTGCTGTATAAAGACCATTTCACCAGCTAATATTACTCTATCACACTCTTGGGTTTCCATGATATATTTATCTCCATCAATGTACTTTCCCCTTCTGCCTTATATACGAATCTGTGCCCATACCAGATGGACTCTTGAAGGCAGGAACATGGCCACAGCACTTCAGTGCTTTCTAAAAGGAGACGAGTAATAAATCATTGTTATTCATCTTTGCATCCAACTTCTATGCATAGCATAATGAAGGGCCTCAGTAAATGTTAATTGATTTAAATAATTTAACTCTAGATGTCTGAAAGAAATTCCTTTAGAGGCATACCTCAGAGGTACTGCAGGTTCAATTCCAGACCACTATTAAAGCAAATATCACATTAAAGCAAATGCAAAGAATGTTTTGGTTTCCCAGTACATGTGAGATATGGTTACAGTATATTGTAGTCTACTAAATGTGCAACGGCTTTATGTCTTTAAAAAACCCAATGTACATAACTTAAATAAAAATACTTTGTTAAAAACTGCTAACCATCATCTGAGCTTTCAGTGAATTGTAATCGCTGAGCACAGATCACCATAATCAATAATAATGAAAAGTTCAAAATACTGTGAGAGTTACCAAAGTGTGACCCAGAGACATGAGGTGAACAAATGCTGCTGGAAAAATGACGCAGATAGACTAGCTCAACACAGGGCTGCCACAAGCCTTCAATTTGTAAAAAATGCAATATCTACGAAGTGCAATAAAGCAAAGCACAATAAAACAAGGTATGCCTGTACTCTTATAATAAGAGCAACAGAGTACATGTAACTGTAAGTTACAAATGATAACCCAGTATCTGGAGCTTTCCAGAGTAAATTATCCATCTATATCTGTTTTGTTTTGTTTTTGAGATTATTTTAGTTTAGAGCATAGGGGAGGTGCAAAAGGGTAAGGGAGGGAGGGACAAAGAAGCAGAATCCCCGCTGAACAGAGAACCTCATGCAGGGCCCTATTCCAAGACCCTGGGATCACCCCTGAGCCAAAATCAAGATCTGGATGTTCAACCAACTGAGCCACCAAGCACCCCTATCTATCTCTGTTTCTATTGAGCATTATTACATTTCCAATTTTCCCTTTACTCTTTCCCTGGTGTCTTACAGTTACTTTATGCAACAGAAAGGAATTATTTTTTCCACATTTTACAAAGTACAATGCTACAGAACTGTATGTAAGCAAGTCAAATATCCTGCCTAGGGAAGCATGTGGCCTTGATGACAATGCAGGAGAAACAAATTGTGATGCCTATTCTGGAACTCAAATCTTTTGAATATGGCCTCAGGGATCTCACTGCTATATCACATTGCCTTTCAGATTTCATGGTCTGTGCTAAATCAGACAAACTGTGTATTTATGGAACCATTTATTTTACAAACCGATTCTTCAAAAGACTTGTCTTAAAGGGGATAGGGTGCAACGAACACTCTCAAACAGTTAATAGTCTAAACTGGTTCAAGAGCAGCATAACTCTGCTTTTGAACAAATTCATGTTAGAAACTCCAACCCAAACACCCCAGTTTCAGAAATCTAAAAGAAATTACCAAAGTTGCCAACCAAAATTTATATATAAAATTTTTCATGGTAGTCTTTTTATAATTAGAAGAATTGAAAATAACCTACAGGTACAATGATATGAGATTTGTTATCATAGGTCTATGTCCTGGAATATTAGGTAACTATTAAATATTAGTGATAGATAGCCTCTAAAATGGCCCCCAGTAATCTCTGTCTCCTGGAATTCCAATCCCTTGTTTAATTCCCTATCTTTCAGGGCTAATGAGTCACTTCTAACAAGAGAGTATAGCAAAAGTGATGAGATGTCATTTCCAAGATTAAATTTCAAAGAGACCAAGGCTTCTGTCTTTCACTCCTTTTCTTACTCTGGTAGAAGTCAACTTCCGTGTTGTGAGAAGCCCTATGGAGAGTCCCATGAGGCAAAGAAATGAGGGAAATCTCTGTACAGCAATGTGTGTAAAACTGGACTACTCCCAAGATAAGCCTTCGGAAAAGATCACATCCCCAAATGACAAACTGTGAGAGGCTTTGAGGGAGGGATACTCAGTTAAGTTGCAGCCAAATTCCAGATCCACAGAGACTGTGAAATTAAAGTTTGTAATTTTAAGCCACGTAGTTTTAGGGTAGTTCATAATAAATAGATGATAATTTCCGGGGCATGTGGGTAACTCAGTTAAGTGTCTTTTTTTTTTTTAAGATTTTATTTATTTATCTGACACAGAGAGAGATCACAGGCAGGCAGAGAGGCAGGCAGAGAGGGGGGTTGGGAAGCAGGCTCCCCGCTGAGCGGAGAGCCCAATGCAGGGCTTGATCCCAGGACTCTGAGATCATGACCCAAGCCAAGGGCAGAGGCTTTAACTGACTGAGCCACCTAGGCGCCCCAGGTATCTGACTCTTGATTTCTGCTCAGGTCATGATCTCAAGGTTATAAGATTGTGCCCCATGCTGGGCTCTGCACTGGGTGTGGAGCTTACTTAAGATTCTCTCTCTCATTCTCCCTCTGCCCCACACTGCCTTAGATAAATAAATACTTTTTAAAAAGAATACTTAGTAACATGAGGATATACTCATATGTTAAGCTTTTAAATTACTAGTCAAATGGCTTATTTATGGCAAAACAAAAAACTTGGGCTTTCAATAACAAAAATACTATTTAAAAACATGTGCTCTGTACTCACTTGTTATTTGAACTAGTAATTTCCTACAACATTTCCATTCACTTAAAATATTTTCAAAACTGTTATAAAGCCTATCTTGTAATATCATATAATTTTTAAGTATAATTATTGGCTAAAAAAAGATATCAAACATGGAAAATATTACAGTCTGCCTCCTCAAATATGGTAGAAAAGTTTACAAAGATTAGAGGATTTATCCAAATCTTCAGAATTGATAATTTTTAAAAGCAGAAAAACATACATGTATGATTCTAATTTTTAAAATTTATATGATTTTAAAAAGAATAGAGTCAAATATAGGAAAACATAAACAGAGTTGATCTGTGGGTGGTGGGATTATACATAATTTAAATTTCCTCTTTATGCTTTTCTCTCCCAAATTTTTTCAAATACACATATTTTTATCAGAAATATGTCTTTTAAAAAATCAAACTTATAATTTGAAGTAATAATACATTTTAGTTGCTTCAAAGCCAGATTCAACACTAATATGAGATTCCACTTTTTTCCACTTTGTGAAGAAAGAACAGCACTGGACCCACCAATCCAAGTGCTAGTACTTGGATTAGCAAGTAAAAGTAGTCAATAGGACTACAATACATCTAAATTAAAAAAAAAAAAAAAAGAGCCATCAAACCAAGTCAAATAAACTAATGCAAAGTTGGTCAGAACCAAGTACAAGTTTGTGAAGAGATATGGTAGAAGCTTGTGGTTCCAAAACATCAAGGTTTACAATTAGAATACTAAAAAGCTGAGTAACTCCTGTATCTCCCATAATTCAGTATTTATCATCTGTGGTTTACCTAAATATTCCCGAATTTCACTTTCTACCCTACCTATATAAACTTTGGGGGCAGCACTGTTCTATGTGGAGTATAAAGTGTGCCTCTTATTAATACTAATGCTATATATACAGGAGAAAGGGAAAAGTTGTTTGAGATTTTAGGGTTTGGTAAAATTATTTTTTTGTGAAACCATTTCTCATTTCTTTAGTTCAGACTATTAGTTCATCCAAGATCCTGACCAAGGTTCTTTAAAAAAAGAAAAAGAAAAAAAAAAAAGACACCTTGAGGCTTTCAAGGCAGATGACAGAGTAGGAGGATCCTAAGCTTACCTCATCCTGTGGATACAAATAAATAACCCACACCTCAGTAAAAGTAACCCAAAAAATAGCCCAAAGACTGGCACAACAGACAACACAGCTACACATAGAGAAGAGGCTACATCAAAAATAGAGGAAAGGGTGGAGATGGGGTCAGGAACCCAACCGACCCACAAGATTGTCCACAGGAGAGAGGGACACCACTCCAGGCATGGAGAGGGAAGGGGAGAAGATCCCACCCCAGGCATCCAAGGCATGGGGGACCCACACTGGGGAGACAAATCCCCACAATATTTGGCTTTGAAAACCAGAGGGGCTTAACTTTGCAAGTTCTTACAATCAGTGAGGCTTAACACTTAGAACTTTCAAAATCAGCTGGCTTGGCTCTGGGAAACCCAGAAGGATATAGGACATAGTCCTTACCTTTAAAGAGACAGCACAACAAACAGCATTGACATACAGCACAGAAGCAGCAGTTTGAAAAATGCCTCAGGTATATAGGAAGGATATTTATTTACTAATCTCAGAACATGTGCTGGAGGGGCAGGGTCTTTAGGAGACTTCTGTAGGAACAGAAGAGCTGGCAGGCACCATTTTCTTCCCCTGGCTCCCAGATACACAGCCATCTGTAGGAACCAACATGAACATTCTCTAACCCTGCTTGCTAATAGCATGCCCCAATCCTGCGTTCTTCTGCAGTCCCACTCTCTTCAGCCCATCCTCCACAGGAGTTCTGCAAAGGGGCTCAGGTCTCCTCCCACAGTAGACTAGTGTAAACCTTGCTAA
>CM052810.1:135357723-135377641 GCA_028533885.1 Nasua narica | reverse complement strand
CTCCACTGCTGTCTTCTGCTCTCGGAGAGATCCCGGGGTTAGAAGTCTTTCTCCTCAGGGTGATTTCATGGGTGTTCAGCGTGTTCTGGTAGATTTCCAGCTCACTTTTGGGGACCGGTTGCTGCAGGATCTCTTACTTCTCCGCCATCTTGCCCCTATACTTTCCTTACGATTTTCTTAATAACATTTTATTTTTTTCTAGCTTACTTTATTGTAAGAATACAGTATATAGTACATATAACATCCAAAATAGGTGTTAATTGGCTATGTTCTTAATAGCCTGGCCAACAACAGGCTATTAGTAGTTAAGTTTTGGGCATTGTAAAAGTTATATGTGGAATTTCAAATGTGTAGGGGGTTGGTGCCCCTAAGCCCCATGTTGTTCCAGAGTAAACTGTAGTTATTTTGGAAAGTGTTTGGATTCTCTTGCATAAAAGTGTTGATGTGTTCTCTCACATAAAATACCCAGTCTTTTATCTATCCTCTTCCCTCCTCCAAGAAGGTCAGGTGTCTGAAATGAGATATATCATTATTATATTGAGAGGTATGTGTTTCATAAGACCTGAAGGAATGGGGCCAAGATAGGCTTCCGGCATTCCCACAGCTCTACCTTCACTGCCTCGTTTGCATGCTGAGCAACCTATCTGCCTAGTGGCTGAAGGAGGATGCCCGTTCCTTTTAGGCTTAGGCAAAGACACTTGCGGGACTTACTGATGGACTCAGCCTCACTTCCAGTTCCTAATGGTGCTGTGGACCAGAGCTTCTCAAACTTTAATAGGAGTAAGAATCACCAGGACACCTTGTTAAAACACAAATTCCTGGACGTCACCCCCGCCCCCAGAGATTCAGGTTGAATAGTGTTTAGGTACAGCCGAAAATTTAATTTTCTGAAAAGCTCCTAGGTGGTGATGGTGCCCATGGAGGGGACACGTATTGAGTTAGAAAGACTCCTCTTTGAACTCTGTGACTGCAATAGAGCTCTGCCTGAGGAGTCTTCCCTAGAACCACCCTCTGGCTATGGCCACCTTGCCTGCATGGCCGCCATTTGAAAAAATTCTCAGCCAGGAAATTTAACCTCTCAGTATCCCTCTGTCTGATCATGCTATGTCAACTTGTTGCAATGGGTCCATGTTGGGGTGGGGTGGGGGAGTAGCCTGAGAAAGCACTGCTCCTTTACCTTTGGTATTTCTTTGACATACTGAACACTCGTCCCCTTTGCCAGGTCAAAGTCAGGAGAGCAGAGTGATTTTCATGCTTTTCTCAGTGTCTACCTCTCTCCCCTGAATCTCCTTTCCATTAATTACCAGGTCTGAGAAAAGAGAAGGTTGTTTATATATTTCTCTTACACCATAATCCTCTCCTCAAAATCCTTCAGCACTTTCCCACCTCATTCAGAATAAAAGCCTAAATCCTGATATAGGCCTATGAGATCCTACAGGGCCTGGCCTCTTGGTTCCTCTCTGATCCCATAGCTCTAGCTCTTGTTCTGTCTACTCTTTCACTCACTCTGGCTTCCTTAATGCCCCTTGAACCCCAGGAACACTGCCCTATGGTCTTTGCCGCACCTATTAACAATATCTTAAGAACACAGTTTGGGAAACGCAGACTATGGAGTAGTTAAATATTCCTCAAAATATAATGAGATACTGTCACTCTGTTAAACTGAAAAGTAAAAGACACGTCATTAAGCAGAACTCAAGTACTTGTAAGAGTAAAGGCACTGTCACTCTGGAAAACAGTATGGAGTTCCTCAAAATGTTGAAAATAGAGCTACCCTACGACCCAGCAATCGCACTACTGGGTATTTACCCTCAAGATACAAATGTAGTGATCCGAAGGGGCACATGCACCCGAATGTTTATAGCAGCAATATCCACAATAGCCAAACTATGGGAAGCACCTAGATGTCCATCAACAGATGAATGGATAAAGAAGATGTGGTGTATATATATACAATGGAATACTATGCAGCCATCAAGAGAAACGAAATCTTGCCATTTGCAATGACGTGGATGGAACTAGAGGGTATTATGCTAAGCGCAATAAGTCAGTCAGAGAAAGACAATTATCACATGATCTCTCTGATATGAAGAATTTGAGAGGCAGGGCGGGCGGTCATGGGGGGTGAGGGAAGGAAATGAAACAAGATGGGATGGGGAAGGAGACAAACCATAAGAGACTCCTAAACTCACGAAACAAACTAAGGGTGGCTGGGAGGAAGGAGGGGTAGGGATAGGGTGGCCGGGTTATGGACATTGGGGAGGTAAGTGCTGTGAAATGTGTAAGCCTGATGATTCAGACATGTACATACCCTGGGGTAAATAATACATTATATGTTAATTTAAAAAAATGGACAGAGGAAAAAAAAAGTAAAGTCACTGTCATCAAAGCATTTTAAAATCATTAAGACCTCAACCACAAGAAGATATCATCTCACTGTCAAAATGGCTGAAATAAAAAACATAAGAAACAACAAGTATTGGTAAGGATGTAGAGAAAAAGGAACCCTTGTGCACTGTTGGTGGGAATGAAAACTGGTGGAGACACTGTGGGAAACAGTGTGGAGGTTCCTTAAAAAGTTAAAAAAAGAAATAGCTTATTATCCAGTAATTCCACTTCTGGATATTTAAGGATACAAAAGGATATGAGAACACTTATTCAAAAAGATATATATGTACCCCTATGTTTATTGCAACATTATTTACAATAGCCAAGATATGGAAGCAACCTGGGTGTGTATCTATAGATGAACGAATAAAGATGTGGTATATATAAATAATGGGTTATTATTCAGCTGTAAAAAAGAAAGAACTCTTGTCATTAGCAACAAAATGAATGGAGCTGGAGGGTATTATGCTAAGTGGAAAAAGTAAGTCAGACAAACTTATCCTTAAAAACATAGAACCAACTGGTGATTGCCAGAGGGGAGAAGAGTGGGGGATGGGTGAAATAGGTGAAGGGGATTAAGAGGTTGAAAAATATTAAGACCTGAGTCTTAGAGCTCAAAAAAAATTAGGGCTGAAACTTAGTTTGGCCCCTTACTTGCTATGTGACACTGAGAAAATTACTTAACCGTTCTAGTCCTTCTTATACTTAAAAGGAGTATAGGCAGTCCTCACTTTGTACAGTTCCAACATGTACACATTTCAGTCAGCATGGTTTAGTTAAATAACACTAGTTTCCCAACAACACAGTTCAAATTTCAGTTGCCACACATAGTAACTACGAGAAATTGCCTAAAATACAAACTTTGTTTCTAGCATTTAAGTTTCAAATATCTATGTAAATAATAGATGCACATCCTGGTCCATAACCAGTCACATCACTATTTTCAAAGTCTGTCCGTGATTGGCACTATGCATCTATTACTCAGTTCACGCACAGACTGCAAAGCCTGTAATTGTGTTGTCTCCTTAGCTCCCAGTGATAAAACACTTGTGACATCTTATAAAAATCGCTGACCAAAAGAAGAAATTGGCTGAAAAGATGAAATGCAGCAAAGAAATGAAAAGCAGTGATGCTGGAAATGAAATTGAAACCAAACATAAATGGAGTGACCGTGGGACTGTTGCCATTGCTGGAGAGACCCTAGACTAGCACCCAGAGATATTTAGAGAAGGCTGCCTTAGCAACAAATGAGGAAAGTAATTATGAAGAGAAAGAGCAAGATGTCCCAGAGGAAGTGATGCTGGCAAGAAACCTCCCACTACAGGAAGTCTCAAACATATTGCATGACATTGATGAAGGATGAAATAAGATAAGCTGGACCACACTGAGAAAGGAGTATTCCCATTTGCCAAAGAATAGAGAAGATGCTGGCTCTTTACTGTAAGATACATGACAGGAGGAAGGAGGCCAGAGCGGTTCACATTTCTCTCAATAAGTGTTTATTACTTCATGTTTATAACTCAGTCTCAATAAGAAATAAAACACTTAAGTTCTGTGCATTTCTAATGTTTTAAGCTGCAGTATGCTAATTTGCTAATTTTATGAATTGTTAGATTTCCCTATATATTTAGAATCTAACAATAGGAGAATTTTTAAAGTTTTGACAAAACGTTTTTAAAGTCATGGACCATTGTCATTTTTTCCACTGGAAGATTTTCCAGAATCTCTGGACAGTTTCAGCCTGCACGGTCATGTGTATAATCCTGTATTACCTACCATGCAAAGGGAAGACTGGATAATAAAAGAATTTACCTTATGGGGCTTGGGGGCAGATTACATGAAACCCTACATGACAAGCACTGACTATGTGGTCTGGTCTGCATTCGGCTCTAAATGAATGTTGTCTATTTTAAGGGATGATTCTTAATTGTAGGAATTTTGAGGACTTACAGTTATATAGAATTTATTTTTAAATTATACTTGGATGCTTTATTATTGTTGGAGATGTTTTTTAAAATATATTCCAAACTAAATACCTAAGCATTTTCTCCAGAAGAATTTGTGATAGCTATTCTCCCCTCCAAAACATCCACAAAACTTAGGAGTTATTCATGGAAGGGAGACACGACATTTATGAGCACTTCCATTAGGAGAAGTTTCAAAAGGATTCAAATCCATTACAAATAAGACATCATTGTTTCATTTCCTTATTTTATTTTTGCCTCTCCCTGAATTTACCCTTAAAAAATAAAAAGTGTCAAGTTCCTATAAAAGATGCCTCTAGACATTAAAGAATGAACATTCTCTGAAGCTCCTTTGGGGAATTACTCGTGGAAGTGCCTACAGTGATTACAGAAAGGGGGACTTTTCAAAGGAATCAGCACAAGGCTGATGAGGGTCTTAGATGGGAGTCTTAGGACCCAAGGAAAGCCTGGAAACAAAGAGGAAGTAATTATGTACCTGTTATTTAACTGTTGGTGGCACATTAAAGATAGAGGCTGAAATACCCACGGAATGATTTTTTTTTTTAAGATTTTATTTACTTATTTGACACAGAGAGAGAGAGAGAGAGAGAGAGAGAGAGAGAGAGATCACAAGTAGGCAGAGAGGCAGGCAGAGAGAGAGGGGGAAACAGGCTCCCCGCTGAACAGAGAGCCCAATGCGGGGCTCGATCCTAGGACCCTGAGATCATGACCTGGGCCGAAGGCAGAGGCTTTAACCCCCTGAGCCACCCAGGCGCCCCGCCACGGAATGATTTTTGTTGGTTACATACATGATCACATGCCCTGAAGTAAGGGAAAGCTCTTAAGAGGGAGCCCGCTGAGTGAGCATTTTCAGAGGGGCAACTGGTGAGGGCTTTTTGGGGTGGAGTAGCAACGTGTGAGTTTTGATGTTTTTGAAAAACAAAATAATTGCTAGGGAATCTAGGTGGGCTACTGAACTGATTGACAAACTAAGTGTGGCTTGTATCACCTCTTGTCCTCTTGTCGCAAGGAAGAAGTAATACACGTTCAACCATTAAAATGGTTAACTGCTTGTGAACAGATGTTCTTAAAGAAGCAGTTGGGCTAAGACTGCAACCTAGTGGTGAGTTTGTGGTTGGGAAAAAGTGGCTGCGTTCCTCGTGGGCCATTGAGAAAGGCGGCATTGGAATTCAAAGTGAGGATGACCTCAAAGGAGTAGTGTGTTTGTGCCCCTTAACGGAAGATTGAGCTCCAAATCCTGTTGTACGTGAACTGAAAATGGAGACAGGATGACTGGAACCGGCCTCTGATGCTGTTCATCGTATGTAGCGTTTTCTCTGTTCTCTGAAGCTTCTGCTCACTTCTCTGTTTGTCTCTTTAAAGATGAAGTAAAACCTTACCAAGCCTGCTCTAGCTTATCTGCTCACCCCAGTGGGACTCATTTCTTTTATTTACTTGTTTAATCGGTTCCATCTTAGGGTAGACTTTTACTTGCTTTTGTTTTTGTGATTGAAGCAATTCGAATGATACTATTTCTTACCCCAAGTAAATTTTTCATGTAAAATGGTTCTAAGTATCATTCTCATTATTCTTTGACTCACCAATTGTGTTCAGTTTTTTTACAGTTTGATGTAGCTTTTGTTTCTTAGAAATACTTATTACTAATTGTATTGACTGCTATTTCATATTATATTGTATTAACATGGAAAAAATGTATTGACAGAGCCGCAAAGCTCAGGCTTTGCTCTTATTAAGATGATCACGTCTCTTACACAAAATATAGAATATACAAGAAATGTCTCTGGATAAGAATGAGTTTTTTTTTTTTTTTTTTTAAGATTTTATTTATTTGACAGAGAGAGACAGAGAGAGAAGGAACACAAGCAGGGGGAGTGGGAAAGGGAGAAGCAGGCTCCCCACTGAGCAGGAAGCCCAAAGCGGCTGATCCCAGGACCCTGGGATCATGACCTGAGCCCAAGGCAGAGGCTTAACGACTGAGTCACCCAGGTGCCCCAGAATTTGAGTTTTTTAATTACTTTGTATCTTCATTTCATTTTTAAAGTCTACTTGATCGTATCTTAAGTTTCCTCATTTCTCATCCATCTTTTTCAAGCATATACTTAAAAATGTATTTTTTATCTTCATCATTAAATCATCCTTACTCCCTAGTATTCCAATTTTTAGGTAGCTTATGTTGCCTTTCTTTTTACAGAGTTTTATTTTACCAGCAAAACTTTACCTGTGATTTTTTTTTCTTTGTTTGTTCCTCCCAAATCTTTTTTTCTCAGGCAAAGCTTGGTATTTGGGTATGAAGTCTGGTTATTCTGTAAATAACAAAATCAGTCTTGTGCTTTCATGAAGGTTAGAAAATATAATACCATTAGCTTTCACATTCTTTCTCCATCTTGGGTCTTCTGCATTTAATTTAAATGCATTTTCAGAAGATGTCTTAATTCTTTCAAGTTTATATGCTCCTAAGTGTTGGGAGTACATGAATCCATAGCATTGCTAATGCAGATAACCCATGATTGCAAGACTCATTGTAGTAAGTTGCCTGTAAGAAGCCCATCTCTGTCAGTAAAATAATGGCCTCTACATAATTCAGAGGATTTTGTTGTCTCCGGTGTCACCCTAATGAAACAGTTTTGGATTCTCTTGTGCTCTTTAAAACAACTTTCTACAAAGTACAAATTTGGACTTGATTTAAATGCAATGAACCAAGAAATCAGCTACTCTGTAATCACTACAGAAATCAATGCTGTAATAGTGAATTATCGGAGAGAGCTTCCTCTTTTCCTAGCACTCATTTGGGCTGTACCTTGGGAAACCTGTGACACAACCTGATGGTGACCGACACAGCACTCTAAAGGCAATTTCTACTAAAATAAAATGTGGGGCAAAATTTTTTTCTGTAAATCACTGAGCAGAATACTGAGGGAAACAAAATAAAACCCTCCTCCCCCATACACTTATTGTATTTTGAAAGAAGGTAAATTAATGAAACAACATGGCATGTCTCAGAGTTATAGATTTTCAACAAATTTCTTCTATAAAGCCATGAAAAATATATGAGGAAATATTTTTGAAGACGTTCAAAAATCTTTTTAAAGACAATAACATCATTAATCAGATTTATTAATTACTCCAGAAGTAATGTATTGAAAATGAGGGTAGATTGTATACTGGAAAGTATCATTATGTAGTTAAAATGTTATTAGTGGAAAATCATGTTGGATAAATATGTATAAAAATACTACAGTAAACTGAAAGCATTTTGCAGTTTCCTTTAGGAAAAAGCTTAATCCTTGAATAATTCTTTGATTTTCATATATGAGAGAAACCCACAAGGTTTATTTTTCAGGTCTCAAAGAGCAATTTTATTTGGTATTCTAAATACACCCAGAAGCAATGTAAGGAATACTGTTTTATTTTATGTCCTTCTCTTACAAAAAAAATCTTTAGTTGGTGATTAATATTCTTTAGAGTCCATAATAAAAGCTCCTGGATAGAGACTGTTTAAGGGCACAGCACAAATAGAGTAAGTTACAGAACTAGGACTTTAGGTGAAGGAAGACAAAGCAAACAAAATTTAGCCCACAAATTCACAGATTTGGAGAGGGCAGGAGTGGTAGGAAAAAGTGGGGGAAAGGAGGTGGTTTTAACTTAAATGATAGACAGAAATAAATGACATCAAAAGAACTGTCATGCTCTTAAAAAAAAAACTTTATAGGCTTAAATAGATAATATACGGCTAGAAAGGGAATATGCCCACTCATGGTCCTGAAGTTTCTGATGTACTTGCGTATTTGGCCAGGAACGTGCCGGCCTAGTGGAAGGCAGCTGGACACATAGCTCAGCACGTCTCAGTGCAGCATCCCCTGGCCACCAGAGCCCCCAGAAAAGAGATATACAACTGCTAACACTAGCTGCAAAACACAAGCCTTTTAGGTCTGGGAACTTTGATTTTGTCTTGTATTTTTTAATACCAGGGACATACATTGCTATTCAGGAAGAACTTGGACAATATTTGCCTTTATTGGAAAAAGCGACTGAGACATTTAAGACTCTTTGGTTCTCTAGCTTCACTCAGCAGCAAGCTCATTGAGAAGAAAAAGCAGAATGAATGCCAGATATCCATGAGTGGTGTCGTGACTCCAGCTTTCGGGGGTTTGGGGAAGTCTGTTTCCCCTCCTCCACAAATACTTTTTCCTCCTTCAACCCCATATCCCCAGATCACTACCCAGAGCAATAAATTGATGGGATGTAGAGACGTGAATAATGAATTTATGGATGAGAAATCTTGGACAAGCTCCATACTTGCACAGATTTGAGCAGGGTGGTAAATCTTAGCACTATCTAAATGTAGCTCTTATACTACTACAGAATAAAAATTCATGTGGAAAAAAAGCACCATAAAATTTATTCACCCCCAAACCATAAGAGACTCCTAAACTCACGAAACAAACTAAGGGTTGCTGGGAGGTGGGGGGGGAGGGGTAGGGATATGGACATTGGGGAGGGTATGTGCTATGGCAAATGCTGTGAAATGTGTAAGCCTAATGATTCACAGACATGTACCCTGGGGTAAATAATACATTATATGTCAATAAAAAAATTTTTTAAAAATTTATTCGCCCCTCACGATCTGCAAGGAGGTGACTCAAAATGGGGTAAATGTTTTCCTAGCAAATTCTCTCAGTCACATTTTCTCCCGCCTTACCTATTACAATGTTTGGGATAACACTGGGTGGAATAAGTCAGAAATGAGTTCCAGTCACAGCTAGCATTTCTGTTAGTACTTGCTATTCAAAGTGTGGTACGTGGACCAGTAGCATTAGTATCATGTGGGACTTGTTAAAAATGTAGACGCTTAGTCTTCATCCTATACCTATTAAATTAGAATCTGCGTTTTAAAAGACCCCTGGATAATTCATAGCATATTACGTTTGGAGAACCACAGCTTTATGTAACTTTGGTCTGGTTACTGAATCTCTCCCCTCCTTTTCTCTTCTGTCAAATATGTAGGAAATTTAAAACTGGAAGAAACCTATTATGAGGATTAGGGGTTTTGAGTATGAATTCTGAAACTACTGTGTCTGAGTTTGAGTCCCAACTCTGCTGCTGTGTGACCTTGAGCAAGTTATATAGCTTCCCTGGGCCCCAATTTCCTCATTTATAAAGAAAGGATTATAATCACATCTACTTCTTGAAGTTGTTATGAATAATTGAATTTAACAAATAGATGAATTTAGATTAGTGCTTAGTACAGAGCAAGCACAATACAAGTATCAATTCTTACTATGACTTAAGATTCTTGATTAACTACCATTTTAGAACATATGGAGATGCCAATTGACAACTTTTGAAAAATACTAATGAGAGCTTTCTATTAGTATATGTAGTGAAGAAGTGAGGAAAGCTCCATGGAGGAAGTGGGAATTTAGAATAGTTTTAGGGGATGGCTATATTTGGGGATGATTAGAGACAAAAAACCTTAAGGGCATTCCAGGTGAAACAGGCTTAGAGGCAGGAGTAAATATTTAGAGAGGAACAGAAGAAAGCAGGGAATCATGCCTACTGGGTGCCAGGAATTTTGAAGAAGGAGTGGGGTGACTAAAGCAGAAGGCTTGTTAGGCAGTTGAGGGGCTAATTCTCAATTCCAGACTAAAAAATGAGAGGGAGAAAGAGAGGGAACTGGCAAGTAGATTAAAGTGATGCAGGAAAACATTGACAGGAAAGCTCAGCAGGAGGAAGAAGAAAAGAAATAAGAAACAAGATTGGTTATTAGACATGGAGAAAATATAGGGGAGGAGGCAATTATAATTCCAGGATTTTAAGTCTGAAAGACCGGGAATGTGAAGGCACTTTTTTTTTTTTTAAGATTTTATTTATTTATTTGACAGAGAGGAGAGAGATCACAAGTAGGCAGAGAGAGGGGGAGAAGCGGGCTCCCTGCTGAGAAGAGAGCCCGATGCGGGGCTCGATCCCAGGACCCTGAGATCATGACCTGAGCTGAAGGCAGAGGCTTTAACCCACTGAGCCACCCAGGTGCCCCGTGAAGGCACTTTTAACAAAAATGAGAATATTAGTAGCACGCTACTTTGAGGAAAATTTATGTTTGTTTTAGGAAGTGTTGAGTGCTGGTGATGGGAATGCATCCAACAAATGATGGGGCAAATGTAGTAGAAAGAGCTCCAGTTGGAACAGAGGCCAATCATATTTTGACCTTATATTTTTGTATTACTGAGCACATTATTACCATCAATACAAAAGTAAAACCTTAGAATTCTAGAATGATATCATCATTTTCTTTATACATTTCGATTTCTAAGAATCTGTCTCCTAAATATTTTTAAAGCAAGTTTAAGTTAAATGAATTTCAGTATTGGTGTTTTGTAGATCAATATGAAAACTTGGAAGACGAATCTCAGATCCATTATCCATTATGGGCAACATTTGCACTGGCCTCAAAGGAATTAAGAACAAATGAAATACATAGCTCTTAAACTATTCTAAAGACTCCTAGACCTAGAAGGCCAAGATCTTCATCTTTTTGTTCAGGAAAGAGACTGGCACAATTCAGTGTCCATGAGACGACCAGCCATCATCAATAATGTTGACCAGAGTCTCTTGCCTTTAATGAAACAGGAGCAGAAAAATTGACTGGGAGGTGGCTTGTATGTTATCATAATACTGATCACTGGGTGAAAAGTGCATTTGTGAGCAAATCTAGTACTGCCTAGCAACTGTTTCTAGGCAAAGGGGGCCTGGGAGCCAGCTGTGGATGCCTTCCAGGAGCCACCAGCCTGTTTCTACACACTTCAGAAGAGATCTGTTTTGGATTATTTGGATTCCAGTTTTAAGGTATAGTTTTCCTTAGCAAACTCTTCATACAAAATATTTTGCTTTTTAGTGATTGACACACTAAACCTAATATTACCACTTTTTGTCCCTCGCTAAATATAACTACGCAGAGGTTTAAGCATAATGGAATATGTCTGGAGTCAGGAGCTTCTGCGTTTTAAAAACTGCCGGTGTCCATTCCTTTTAGGCCTGCCACATTCTTAAGTGGTCTAAGACTATACCCAGACTTACACCCACTTCTGAGAGCATAAGATGTGGTATCGAACATACCCCAGAATCTTTAAACTATCAACTCTCCTCCTGGAAAATCCATCCTTGGCCTTCTTGTGCAAGCACTCCTCTCCTTCCGCTGCTGGTCGTGATTTATGTTCTCGCCCCTGGCCTTTGCAGCAGGATGTAGCTCAGCTAATTGCAGTGAAACTGGAGTTTCCAGAGGAACTGGGGGTTATGCCAGAATTTGATGAGGGGCAAGCAGGCTATACTAATGAGTAGAAGTCTCTCCAGGGAGAAGAGTACTCAAAAAACTCAGAGGAATATAGTAAGTACCGTAGACTTATCCCGGTTGAGTACTTCCTGACACATCTGAGCAGTTCGGCCCCTCTGATTCTGTCCAAGCTGCTTGTTCTCCAAGTCTACAAATACTTCCCGAAGGAGATACTTGCATTCGGTCAACCACACATTCATTCTTTTATCCCCATGGCTGCTGGGAAGCCTCACCCCCTTTCCTTGCTCATTTTCTTCCCACTCTCCAGTCTCTTCCCTCCATTCCTCAGGATCCTCTGAGAGCTCTTTCCCTTTGTGAACTCACTTCCCTCAACCTACTTACAGAACATTCCATCACATCCTTATTTTATGATATGAGGTGGAAACCCCAAGGACCTTACTTCATTCCCAGTCCCCTCCCAAAGAGGCTGCTCTTTGTCTGCAACCCAAACCTCACTAACCAAAATTGGGCTGTCCTCCTCTTTAGCTCCCTCTGCCACTTCCGGGCCTTTCTTATTTATTTTCATGGGAAGCCTCTCTACATTTGGGAGACACTGTAGCATTTAAGGACATAGGATTTAGATCCGGACTCTATTTTGGGATGTTGGATAGATGACCCAACCTTTCGGACCCTCTATTTCCACATCTGGAGAAAGAGCATCCGAATCTCATTTTGGAAGTTTATTTCCTCTTTCTTCTCACAAACTTTTACTGATTACCATCTGCCAAGCATTTTTATAAGTACTGAAAAAAATGATTCCTGCTCTCATGAAGCTTGTAGTCTCATGAGGCAGTAAGTCCTTAAACAAGTAAATACATATCAGTTATAAAATCTCATACAATAGGAAACAGAGGGGTGCTGTGACAGGTTTCATTGGTAGTATGACTCAGAGTGTGGAGAGTGGTCAGGAGGGAAGGCCCTAGGAGGTGGCCTTTAGAGGGAGAATGGCAGGGTGAGTAGACTTTAGGCAGTGGAGCAAGGTATGGTGAGGACATGGCGGAGAAGCGGCTTGACATATCCCAGAGATGAAAAAAAGACATTGTGAGCAGGAGTGTGTCACCAGAGTGTGGTTGGAGATGCAGGCTGCAGACAGAATTTGTGGGACCTGAGTATGTAGGCCAGATGAAGGGGTTTTAATTTTATTTTGAATGCAATGAGAAGCAGTGACTTTAAGCAAGGGTGTAACATGATGTATGCATTTAAAAGATCTCTCTGAGGAGAGCAAGGGGTTGGGGGATGGGCAAAATGGGTGAAGGGGAGTGGAAGATACACTTGTGGATGAATGAGTCACAGGAATAAGAGTCACAGGAATAAAAGCACAGCATAGGGAATATAGTCAGTGGTATTGTAATACACTGAGTGGTGAGATGGGAGCTACACTTGCGGTGAGCATAGCGGAACATATAGACTTGTCGAATCATGATGTTGTACACCTGAGAGTAATGTAACATGGTGCGTCTACTATACTTCAATTAAAAAAAAAACGACCTCTCTGAGGACAGCACTTGGAATATAAGATTTATGTAGTAAATAAAATTATATTCACATGGGCCTCACTCTCCAATATTTATTAGTTATAGTATACCTGGGTCACAGTTTTTCTCTCTACCCCAAACTCCTGCTGCACCCCCTCGGTGAGCTCAGCCATCACTCTTACTTTGGAGCTCCTGACATCCACAACTCCCAGGCAACTCTTTGGAGCTTCTCAAGAGTAGGGGCGGGGCACCGGGGTGGCTCAGTGGGTTGAGGCCTCTGCCTTCGGCTCTGGTCATGATCTCAGGGTCCTGGGACCCTGCATCGAGCCCTGCATCGGGCTCTCTCCTCGGCGGGGAGCCTGCGTCCCCCTCTCTCTCTCTGCCTGCCTCTGCCTGCTTGTGATCTCTCTTTCTCTGTCAAATAAATAAATAAAACATTAAAAAAAAAAAAAGAGTAGGGGCCACTCTGCGTGTGAAATCTTATATGCCAGTAAACTCCTCTGACCACAATTTAATAACCTCCTAGTTCCTGCCACACCTATATATATGTCTAGGCCTCTGGAATGGTAGGAGATGAGAATGGAACAGGCTAGGGCCAAGTTGTGCAGGCTTGGGAATTGAGGCTAAGGAATTTAAAATTTATCCTATAAGAAAAGAAAAGCCATTGTTATAGTTTATAAACTGAACATTTATAGTTTCCTAAACATCCCGTGACCCTTGCTGTTCCCCATGCTTGAAATGCCCCCTCCTCTATAGTATACCTGGGTCACAGTTTTTCTCTCTACCCCAAACTCCTGCTGCACCCCCTCAGTGAGCTCTGTGAGTTGCTCAGTGAGTTGCTGCACCCTTTGAGTCTAGCAAGCTCTCATCTTTTCTAGAAAGCCTTCCCTGGCAGTAGAACATAGCTAATCACATTATGTATTGTGTAAAACTCTTTGTGTTCCTATGTTATATAACCACATGCTGATTTTTGGTCTCCCTTCTAAGTCCAAACTCTTTGAGAGCAAGAATTATTATTTCCATGGTCCAAATGCAAAGGACTTCATTGTTTTTTGAGTTGTCAAGTTCCACTAAAAAACAAAGTACCCCCCCCCAAAAAAACAAAGTACCCCAATTAAAAAATTGGCAAACTGGAAGTAAAAGATTGGCAATTTCCTCTTCTAACACCATGTTACTTTGCTAAAGTTTATGCACATACCTTTGCTCTAAAAATTGGCACCAAATTCTAAGAAAACATCCTATTTTTGTTAGTTTTAATTTTTTGATCCAAATATCAAAATATTCATTAAATTTATCAAATTAAAAAGATTACATCAAAATCTCATTCTTACCCATGCCTTTTCACCTTTTCCCTCTAGCTCCTATGGAATATTATTTCTATTAGTTTGTGTTTTGTCCTCCTAGTGTTTCCTTATGTGTGTATACAAGTATGAGTGCACTGTGTTCATGGCCATTTACATAGAGGAACCTAAAATATATACTGTTTTATTCTTTAGTTTTTTTAACATGAAAATTTATCCTGGAGATATTTCCAAGTCAGTAGTTGATAGGGATGTTCCTTATTCTTTCTTGCAGATGCATAGTTTTCTATTGTCTACATATCCCATGATTTATTCGGCCAGGCCCCTACTGCTGGATACTTGTGTCCCAATCTTTTGATTTTACAAACAATCCTGCTAGGGATATCCTTGTACAACTGTCATTTCATATTATCCCAAATGTATATATGCTATTTGTGGTATCTATATCAATCTATATCTATACTGGGATTAAGATTCGAAATGAGATTATTGGGTCAAGAGTAAATGTATCTGAAATTCTGGTAGATGTTTCCAGAAAATCCTTCCTGATGGTTATTCCATTTCCTACTCCTATAAGCAGTGTTTGAAAGTGTCTGTTTCCCCAGAGCCTCTCCTGCGGTGTATTATAGGACTTTTGGATTCTGCTAATCTGATAGTTGAGGAATTGTATCTTGGTATAATATTAATTTGCATTTTTACTAGTGAAGTTTGACATTGTCTCATATGTTTCGTGACAATTTTTTTTCCTGTGACCTATCCATTCATATCCTTTGCCCACATTCATATAAAGTTGGTCTTTTTCCTTATTTCTAGAAATTTACATATATATGAATATATATATGTATACATATATAAAGAGGGAATGTAAGTATTTAGTCTGTGCTATGAGTCACAAATGTCTTTCTTATTTTGTCATTTGTATTTTGATTTTGCTGTTGGTATATTTCTAACCAGCAGAAGTGTTTGTTTTTTTACTTTTAACTGTCAGCCTTTCTGGATTCTGAATCATCATTAGAAAGGTCTTCCCAAGGTTAAAACAAAACTCACCTACTATTTTCTAATACATTTATTGTTTCATTTTTTTACATTTAAATCTTTGATCGATTTGGATCTCTCTGCTTATCCTGATACATAGCATGAGTATGGAATATGCTTTACTTTTTTCCAACTTGAGTCCCAGTTTTTCTGACATTATTTATTGAAAAGACTATCTTTATGTTTGATTTGACATGCAGTCATCATTTCACACTAAATTCCCTTATGTATTCAAGTCTATTTCTGGACTTTCTATCCTGTTATATTAGTTTATCTTTTCATAAGCCAATCCTGCACTTTTATTTTGTTTGTATAATGTTTATTTTATTTTAAATCTACTATACTTAACATTCAGTGTCACATTAGTTTCAGGAGTACAATAGAGTGATTTAATAATTCGATACGTTACTCAATGCGCATCATGATAAGTGTGTACTCTTGAATTCCCTTCACCTATTTCACCCACCCACCTCCCCTCTGATGGTTTGCTAACCATCAGTTTATTCTCTATAGTTAAGAGTCTGTTTTTGGTTTGTCTTTCTTCTTTTGTTGTTCATTTGTTTTCTTTCTTAAATTCCACATAGGGGTGAAATCATATGGTATTTGACTTTCTCTGGCTTATTTCGCTTAGCATTATTCTCTCTAGCTCCATTCATGTCATGTCAGGGCAATGCTGAACTCATAGAATGAATTTGGAAATTTTCTTTCTTCTTCCATTTTTTGAAATAGTTTAAGAAGAAAAAAATGTGTTTTTTTTTAAATATAAGTACTCCATGCCCAGTGTGGGACTTGAACTCACAACCTTGAAATTACACTCTACTAACTGAGCCATCCAGGCACCCCTAACTCTTCTTTAAATATTTGATAGTATTCACCTGTGATGCTATCTGGTCCTGAACCTTTGTTCGTCAAGAGCTTTTTGATGGCTGATTCAATTTCATTGCTGGCAATTGGTCTGTTGAAACTTTCTACTTCTTCCTGATTCAGTTTGGAATGATCTATGTTTCTAGGAATTTATCCATGTCTTCTAGGTTGTCCAATTTGTTGGCATATAATTTTTTATACTATTCTCTTATAATCCTTTGTATTTCTGTGGTGTCACTTGTTATTTCTCCTCTTTCATCTCTAATTTTGTTTATTTCAGTTCTCTCTCACACACACACTCTCTTTTTTATGAATCTGGCTAAGGGTTTATCAATTTTGTTGAACTTTACAAACCAACTCCTGGTTTCACTGATCTCTCGTTTGTTTGGGTTTTTTTAGTTTCTATGTCATTTATTTCTACTCTAATCTATATTATTTCTTTCCTTCTACTGGTTTAGGGTTTTGTCCATTCTTCTTTTTCTAGTTCCTTTAGGTGTAAGGTTAAGCTGTTCATTTGATATTTTTCTTGCTTCTTCAGATAGGCCTATATTGCTCTATACTTTCCTTTTAGAACAGATTTTGCTGCATCCCAAAGATTTGGGACTGTTATGTTTTCATTTTCATTTGTGTGCATGTATTTTTTTTTCCACTTTGATTCCTTAGTTGACTATTCATTGGTTAGTAGCATATTATTTCACCTCCTTCTATTTGCGCTCTTTCCAGATTTTTTATTATGGTTGATTTTTAGTTTCATAGCATTATCGTCAGAAAAGATGCACAGTATGACTTTGATCTTTTTGAATTTGTTGAGACTTATTTTGTGGCCTAATATGTGATCTATTCTGGGGGATGTTGCGTGTGAAGAATGTGTATTCTGTTGTTTAGGATGGAGTGTCCTGAATATTATCTGTTAGATCCATTTGGTACAGTGTGTCATTCAAAGCCACTATTTTCTTATTGATTTTTTGTTTGGACAATCTATCCATTGATATAAGTCAGGTGTTAAAGTCCCCTACTATTGTTGTGCTCCTATTGATTACTTTATGTTTGTTTTTAACTGTTTTATGCATTTGAGGGCTCCCAGGTTAGGTGCATATACATTTACAATTGTTATATATTCTTGTTGAATTGTTCCCTTTATGATTATGTAGTGTCCTCCTTTGTCTCTTGTTACAGTCTTTGTTTTAAGGTCTATTTTGTCCAACATATGTATTGCTACCCCAGCTTTCTCTTCACATCCATTTGTATGAAAAATACTTCTCTATCCCTTCACTTTCAATCTTCAGGTGTCTTTAGATCTTAAATGAGTCTTTTGTAGGCAGCACATGGATAGGTTGATTTTTTTATCCATCAGTCACCCTATGTCTTTTGATTGGAGCGTTTAGTCCATTGACATTCAGAGTAATTATGGATAACTATCTACATACTGCCATTTTATTACTTGTTTTGTGACTGTGCTTATAGTTCTTCTGTGTTCCTTTCTCCTTTTGCTCTTTTGTGTCACAATCAGTCGGCTTTCTGTAGTAATATACTTGGATTCCTTTCTCTTTATTTTTTGCACTTCTATGGTTTTTGACTCTTGGTTACCATTTGGTTTGTATGTAGCACTTCTGCATATAGCAGTCTATATTAAGTTGATGGTCACTTAAGTTTGACCCCATTCTTTACTCCTCTGTTCTCCATGTTTTAGGTATATGGTATCATACTCTACGACCTTTTATTTTGTGATTCCCTTGACTGATTTTTATAAATATAAAAATATGAAAACTCCTTTACTGCTTCCTAGGAGTTTTTTCCTACTTATGGTCTTTCTAGACTCAACCATGTAACTTGCTTTAGCCAGTGGAACCTAAGAAAAATGTCTCCTATGCTGGTACGTTAGGTGTATCTGGTACTGGCACCTGGGACCGTAGAGGTATCTCCTCTGTGCTGCATGTGTGCTGGCGCTGTGGGTGATGTGCATTGGGGCTCGGTGCAGTCATCTGCAGTGACTCTCTTTGCCTGTTGTGGGCAGGGTTTGGTCCCCGTGGTGTTAGTGGGCTAATCTAGGGCCTTCCTGGGCTTCAGTTGAGTAAGACCAGGCATTTTCAAGAGATGCAATAGCATCAAACTGCAGGCATTTTCCCTGCGTTGTCCCCTGAGAAGCTTTCATTGGTGGGTGGGGCTTGTAGTCAGACAGGCCATCTGCCCCCAGCCCACTGCTGGGCCCCCAATCTGATGGCTGTGTGTAGTCATCTTTTCCCCTATCCAGGGCAGGAGTCACTTTGGAGTCATGCTGGCCCCTGTCAGGGCTGCTTGCACACTACTAGGCTTGTGACACTGTTTTGGACAGGCTGTGGCCAAGAGCATGTTGGAAAGGTGGATTCAAAGAAGTTTGAGAGTGCAAGACATGGGATATTAGCAAGGTTCACAAGGGTCTGCTGTGGAGGGGGACCTAGGGTTGAAGCCTGACTGGAGCTGGGATCTCTGCAGGAGAACTCAGGGGCAGGGAACATTGATAGCTGGTTAGGTAGCCAGTGTCTACTATGTTGGTGTTTATGCTGGGCCTGGGGTGCACGGGAGGGAAATGGTACCTGCCAGGTCCTTTGTTCCTGAAGAAATCTCCCAAAGATTCTTGTCCCTCTAGCAATTCTCTGAAATTGGTAAACACATCTCCCTCCTGTATACCCTAGGTTTTGTCAAAATGCTGCTTCTATGTTGTATCTCTTGTGGGGCTGTTTGTTGTACTGTCTCTTTAAGGGAGGGGACCAAGTTTTCTCTTTCTTTCCTGGCTCTTCCAGAGCCAACCCATTAATTTTTAAAGTTCCAGGTTTTCAGTCCTGCCGATGGTAAGAAATCACAAGAAATTTGGCCCCTCTGGTGTTCAAAGCCAAATGTTGTGGGGATTCATGTGAGACTCTGTTTCTCTCCCTTCTATGTGCCCATGGCTCCCTCCCTCCTACAGATAATCCCTTGAATCTGTTGAGCTCTGGACCACATCTGTGCCTTCCTACCCCCTTCAGTGCTGCCTCTTCCCTATATTTAGCTGTGGAGAGTTTGTTCTGCCAGTCTTCATGTTGTTTTCTGGGATATTTACACTTATGTGAATATTATATAGTTATATCCATAGGACAAGACAAACTTAGGGTCTTCCTAGTCTAATATCTTCCCTAAAAGTCTATACTTATAACTACTAATGCATAGTAATTTTAATTACTATACCATGTTTTAGTATCTGGTAAGGGTAGTAATCTTATTGCTTTTTATCAGAATTTCCTGGGCTATCTTTCTTTGTTCATTAATTTTCTTTTCCTGAGAACTTTAAAATTGGTTTATCTAGTTCCAGAAAAGCATCTGTATTTTTGTTATAATTGTTCCTTAGTAATTTATAAGTATAACACACTGCTTTGTGATTTTGAGTCTTCCTATCGAAGAACACAGTATATCTTTACTTTTATCCAAGCCAACTTTTATATCCTTTGTGTTAGAACAATTCTCCTTTAGATTCTGCATATTTCTTAGTAAGTCTTGATTATTTTGGATTTTGTTATTATTGAAATGGAG
>CM052810.1:135203584-135357223 GCA_028533885.1 Nasua narica | reverse complement strand
GGGGGGGTTTAGCCTGGTGGTGGGTATCGAGAGGGGCACGTACTGCATGGAGCACTGGGTGTGGTGCATGAACAATCAATCTTGTAACACTGAAAAATTAAAATAAATTTGGGGAAAAAAAAAAAAAGAAAATCGTAAGGAAGAAGAAATATACTTACATTATTGTATTGTAAAAAAACAAAACAAAATAAAACACCAACCTGTGTATAAGTGGATCCATGCAGTTCGAATCTGTGTTGTTCAAGGGCCAACTATGTTTAAAATACTGGATAGAACTTTAGATTGGACTTACTTTTTTCTTTTTGTTTTTCTAAGCAACAGGTGGTGAGCATGGATAGAAGACCAGATCAGCTGCAAAGTGAAGAAGACTCAAGTTACTTGCACATCTGGATTATTGTATTATGATTATACTATATGAACATGTAATTAATCAATTTCCAAGAGTGAAACACTATGTAGCATTTCACGCTTGTTTCAACAGAGGATCCTGCTTTTTTCCTCCAAGAATAATAAAAGCTAACCCTGATTGCGTGCTTTCTCGCTGCCAGGGACTATATTAAGTAAAAATATGCCCCAATAACAGTATAGAATAACATGAAAGTAGTTTCTATACCATTCCCACTGTGACAGAGGAAATTTGCAGTAAAGCTAATGAATCTCAGGGGTCCTCTTCACTTGTATAGGCCTCTTCTAAGGCCATATATCTAATTTTGTATTTATAATTTTGTGTTTTTCTTTAAAAAGTCCATTATATTTCAGCTCCTTGCCACCTGACTGCCACCTCCAAGAAATGCAAGGTCCATAATAGAGCTTACCTGGTAAAGAAAAATAATGGGAAAACAGATCTGCATTAGCCACTTGAATCTTAGAGATTAGGAATCGGAGACACAGAATTATACAGAGCTTTAGTAAGTTATTCAGTCATACCATTAGTGTACCTCAAGAGATGGGATTTGAGCCCAATCATCTGACCTCACATCCCACACTCTTAATCACTAGGCTATATTGTCTCTCTCCAGGTTGAGGCATTATTTCCATTATAAACTAGTTTTGGAATTTATTTATAGTAGACTTAGGTCAGGTATCTCGGGGGAAAAAAAAATCAATCCACCTACATACACTCATACAGAGTTAAATAGTCACATGAGAATTTAAGGATAAAGCAAACCTAATTCTGCCAGATGGGAAATTAAGTCCGGCTGGCTCCCACCTTATCTCCAACTCTAGGCCAAAAATGACCAGAAGAGGCCAGAGGAAGGAGGAAGAAACTTAGGAAACTAAGAGCCATGCTGAGGAATGGAAAACCAACATTATGAATGCTCATTAGGAATAAGAAAAAAGTGTAAGCCCAACATAGAATGAGATGATGGTGAGGGTAGAGGGGAGGGCCAGAGGGCCACAACTAAGATATGGACTGAGGCAGATAGTGCTGATGGCAAACTTCATTTCCCCTCTCACTCTCCTATGGGAACTAAAACTGGAGGTGGGAATCACAGTCAGGCAGCCAAACTGGGGCCAAAGCTAGAATATACTTTTTCTTTTTTTTAAAGTTGGAAGTTTGACCAACATCAAAGGCTTGCAGGTTTGTATAGAAATCAGAACTCTGCAATGGGACATTTGCTGTACACACATTAATGCACACATACACACACATACTGCATGAGCATGAGCCTCCCAGACTCAGATCATTGCCCATTACATTGATCTCATGGAGACAGAAAGCAAGAATATTAGCTGGGAGCAACCACATGAAAGTAGGAATAGAGCCTGGGTCTAGCTGGAGTGGAAAGTCAGAGGAGGTAGTGCCTTACAGTGGATTTCCTATATTCCTCAATCCCTGACCAGGAAAGGAAATAAAAAGTAAAGCCATTTGCTCTGAGACATGAATAGCGGAGGGACTGAGAATACCCCAAGGGAGGAGTGGACGACTGACTAGGAAATAGGAATAACAGAACCCTAGATTAAGGTATACATGCATTTCTTCTCTCCTCCCCTGACTTCTCATCCACTCTCCACTCATTTTTTTCTCTTCTCTCTCTCTGTCTCATGCACACATGCATGTGTGTTCACACACACATACACATATACTCTATGAGAAACATAAACCAGGGCTTAGGATTTTGTTCAAAGTAAATGTCACTAACCAAGGCAATCCATTGTGCCAAAAAATAAAGATGAGCTTAAAGAGAAAAATTAATTAGATCTCTAAGGGATGTGAACATTTTGAAATAAAGATAAAAAACTCAAATTACAACAAAATTTAACAATTTCAAAGACAGAGAAAATTCTAAAGGCTTCCAGAGGCTACATGAAAAAATAAAAGTACAAAAAGGAAATAGAAATAATCACCTCCAAAATCAAGAATCGGAGAGGGATTAGACATTTCAACAGCAATACTGGTTAGAAGACATTGGAGTTATATCCTCAAGGTTCAGAAGGAAAATACATTTAAGCCTAGAATCTTATTTCCAGCTAAACTATAGTTTAAGTATAAGGAAAGGTAAATATTACAGAAAGTTTACCATATACCCTTTTTGAAATAATTATTATAGGTCAAACTCCAGGGGAAAAAAAAAAGCAGAAATAAATCCGAGAGCAGGCAGTGAGATACTTGTGGAAGAGTAAAGAGTTGTGTATTTTAATTGTTTAAATGAGAAAATACCACAAATAAACCCATTTGATCAATATGAATCTGGAATAAAACTTTAAATCATACAAATAGGAGCTTGGAGCATATAGATGTTGGTCTAAGCGTGTTAAGAACCAGTTAAGATTATTTGTTTGGCCAAAAGACTGAGATACTGATAAACTTTAGATAGTTCCCCTAGTTTAGTAATTTAGAGTAACTGCCAGAATAAAAGTAGAATGAGTAACTTATTCAACAAATGAAAGGAAAAGAGAAAAAGAAACAAAACTCGGGAAGAAAGCATGACGTCTTTTCCTAGCTTGCCTCAAGTTTTTGTATTTAGGCAATTACTTTGGAAAGAATCCCAAGGAATAGGAGTAGGGGACTAGCAAGAGTGACACTGAGTAGAAGAGAAAGGCAATTTAATGAAATCAGTTTAAGACTACATTATCAAGTCAGTCAGAATGGTGAGCAAGTGGAGCTCAATCTACTAGGGTCTTCTGAAGAGCCATGCGGAATGCACCTTAGAGGGGCACCTGGGTGGTTCAGTTGGTTAAGTGTCTGCCTTCTACTCATGGTCGTGATCCCGGGGTCCTGGCATTGGGTCCCACATTGGGCTCCCTACTCAGTGGGGAGTCTGCTTCTTCCTCTCCCTCTACTGCTCTCTCTGTGTCAAATAAATAAATAAAATCTTTTTTTTTTTAAAGAATGCACCTTAGAATAATCTATTCAAAGGATATTCATCCTTCAGCTCCTATGCATCATTGATCAAGGGTTGCCCATGGTTCTTAATTTGTCTGCACTTCTTGGTTCCTCATCTCACAATGGTGAGAGGTTCTTACAGGTGTCTCAGGCAGTGGTGGTAAAGAAGCCTTGGAGTAGGAAGCAAGAGATTCACAATGCAGCTGAGACAATGTGTTGTCAGGTTATACCTCTACACAGGTGGTGGCTTCAAAAAGGCTGAAGTAAAAAGAAAAGCCAAAAGATGGCAGCAATAATTGTAATGATAATAATCATACAGAGGTTCAACTCATTAGGTTAAAGAAATGGAATATTATGTCATTTGAACTTCAAGGGATGCATACAAAAATATTAATATACTGCTCCTTCAAAGACTTGACACACAATCTATATTCTCTGACTTCAACAAAATAAAATTAGAACTGAGAAATAGGGTTCTTAGGGGGAACTTCCACTTTCTATTTCTTCCTCCTCCTCTCCCTCCCCCTCTCCCTCCTCCTCCTTCTCCTCCTTTTCCTCCTTGTTATAGTAAATATGGTTATCTGAATGAGTCTTGTTGAAAACAACTGAATATACTGGACAAGTAATTTTTTAAAATCTTCTTTAAAAAAAACCTTAAAATTAACAAAGAGCAAACAAGATTGTAAGGAGTTACCAGGTAAAGCCTGAAGGGAATAGAGGAATCTAAAGGGGTAAGCCAATGCAGAGTCCTCTTTTCACCTGAAAATATTTGCCAATCCCAGTAAATTTGAACTTCCATTTTGCTAATTTCATTTGAGTGTGGAGATGAGAAAAAAAAGCCCAGGGTCATAAAAGGTGAGGAATCTAACACTAGACACTTCCCGCATTGACCTGGACTCTCAAAAAGTTACATTCTGAGACTAGGGTTTAACTAAAAATGAACCAGCACTTATGGGGTATTATAGTGTATGTTTCCATCATTGAGGTAGACCCAGGGATGTTAAGTCTTGAACATGGATTAAGGTGGTCTTGATATGGTAATATAATTAATGTCTTTAGGTATCTGGCAGAAACCAATTCAAAACTTTTCTGGAAAAAGTTAACTTTATCCAAGATCTCAGAATATTCTTGTAATATTTTTCAAAGTACAATGGCCACAAGGCAGCCAAAAATAACCAAGTTAGTAATCTAAACACTACAAATGAAAACTGGGAAAAGCAATAGACAAAAGAAACAGATGTGCAAACCTTTAGATACCAGAATTATCAGCCAAAGACTATAAAACCAAACTATGTTTATATAAATAAAGACAAATTTGGAGGAAAAAGTTTGTGGGAAAGAAGAACTTATAAAGATGGATAGATCACACTTAAAAGGAAACAAAACCTCTAGAACTGAAAAATACAGTGTTCCAAATTAAGCATTTTGTGGATAGTTTAAACAGTAGATTACATACAGCTAAAGAAAGAATAGTATTTCTTAGGGGAAATAAAGAGAAGATATCTAGAATGCAGCATTGGAAGGTAATAAAATAGAATATACGAAAGAAGGTTATATGTTTAAAGGATAGAATAAGAAGGGTTAACATAACTAATTGGAATCTCAGAAAGAAAGAAAAGAGACCAATACTTTACAAGATAACAGCTGAAATTGCACCACTGGGTATTTATCTAAAGGATACAAAAATGCTGATTTGAGGGGGCACATGCACCCCAGTATTTATAGCAGCACTATCACCAGAAGCCAAATTATGGAAAGAGCTCAAATGTCCATCAACTGACGAACTGATAAAGAAGATGTAGCAAATATATGTATATATAAAATGGAATATTACTCAGTGATCAAAAAGAATGAAAACTTGCCATTTACAACAATGTGGATGGAACTAGTGTGTATCAGGTTAAGTGAACTATGTAGGTAACCTATATAAACAATGCGTGATATAAAACAATAATAATTATGTCTTGCAAGGTTTAAAAAAGTAATATATTTTCTGTAATGGTAAACCTGGTAATTCCAAATAATGAAACTGCTGAGAACAACTAGAAGAGCTAGTATCAGAGAGCCTAAGAAGAATTACAGGGCCAAGTTTCAGAAAGGAAAAAAACACAGATGGGAAGCCTGAAACTTGGGACATCTATTGATTCCCAAAGAATCAGCTGATAGGCTAAAATCTGAACTGAGCTTTTCACAGACTCATACAGTTAGCCGGATGAAAACTAGAGGGCAGGACCAATTAAGTGGTAATGTACTCGTAACACTCCCAGCTTCAGGGGGCATCCCCAAATGCTACACTCTAGGAGTTAAGTGTGAACTAAAATAGAGCAGCTGGCTTCAAATCATCTCAGTAACTGGATTAAACTAAAATAATTGGGGTCACTAATGCACGTAGATACCTAGACAAAAGTAAAACTTCTTTGGAGGAAAGAAAACTTCTTTCCTTCCTTTGGAGGAAAAATAGCATCATCCTGGTCCTCAAAATATTTCTGTAATTTTTATTTTTATTTATTTATTTGTCAGAGAGAGGGAAAGAGAGCACTAGCAGGGGGAGTGGCAGGTAGAAGGAGAAGCAGGCTCCCTGCTGAGCAAGGAGCCAGATGTGGGGCTGGATCCCAGGACCCTGGGATCATGACCTGAACTGAAGGCAGATGTTTAAATTACCAAGCCACCCACTCATCCTTCTACAATTTTTCAAATTCAATTCTAGTATCAAGCTAAAGAAAACCCATTCTAGTAAACATCCCCAAAACGTAAGAGAAATAGTAGATAACAGAAAGAGATATACAAGGATACAGATATTATCAGATTGGGTACTTAAAATAACACTTAATATTTTCAAGGAACTATAACCAAGATTCAGAATTTTGGCCAGGAACTAAAAACTGTATAAAAAAGCTGAAAAGAAATTCCAGAACTGAAAAGCACAATAACTGAAATTAATAATGCAATCAATTATTTTCAAGGCAGATTAGACATAGCTCAAGAGAGAATTAACGAACCAGAAAACAGATCACAAGAAAATATCCAAACTGAAGGACAAAGAGAAGTTTAAAAAACAGAGAAAATAGTGTAAAAGAAGAAAATAAAGAGTGAACAACAAAATAAATATATGGCTAAATTAAATAAATTATAAATAAAATCGACTGCATAAGACACAATATCTTCTGAATAAATATGTGTGTATACAGATACAAAAGTATGTATATGTATGTAATGTATACATCCATGCATGTTTAGATATTTACATGTGTATATCTATGTACATATATACCATGTATATGCATGTGTCCTTATGTTGAGTGTTTTTTGTGAGACTCTTCCCATTCTATTGGGTTATTTCTGAACAAATTAAGAAAAACATCATGAGGAAAATTTCAAAATATTTAGAACTGAATGAAAAGGCTTATTAAGAGAAAAAAAGGAGGATATAATTAAATATACTGAACAAAAAAAGTGAAAATAGCCAAAAGAATAAGATTTTTTAAAAAATCAACAAAAGCACACCAAAACTACAAGTTAGTAATGATGAAAACTTGAAAATTTTGAGATTTCCCCAAATGAGAGAAAACTTAAATAGACCAATAGGTACTAAGGAAATCTAATTGATTGCTTTTACATTTAAAGTTGGCTAAGTCTAGACTGTTTTACAGATAAGGTCCACAAGATACCTATACTCTCCAATTAGTGGGAAAGCTACCTAATTAATTTTATAATGATAGCACAGTCTTCATAACAAAACTGAAAAGGATAAGACAAGAAAAGGAAATTATGGGCCAATTTCATATATAAACTAGCTGCAAAAATATTAAATAAAAAGTAATAAAATCCAATATGCTATAAATAACAGCAATAACAGTGATAATAGATTATCATGATTAGGTAAGTTTTATACCAGGAAGGTAACGTCTAAAGGAGGGAAAGCATATAAAGCATACTTATTTACTTATAAATAAGTAAAAATAAATGTAAAAAAGAATTTGATAAAATCCAACAACTATATATGATAAAAAGTTCTTAAAAAAACTAGGAATGGAAGGAAATTCCCTTACTTTGATAAGGGAAATCTGTAGCAAGAATCATATTAATTGAAAAACTTTGGAAGCATTCCTTTTACATTTAGGAATAAGATAAATATCCTCACTATTGACACAGAACATAGTAGGTCCTGGCCAATAGAACTAACTAACTAACCTGAACTAAATAAACGAAGTAAATAAAAGAGAAATAAATGGAATATGAGATTAACATACAAAAATTTGCAGTGTTCCTCTTTCCAACAATTAGAAAATAAGATATCACAACAGTAACAAAAAGATTAATAAGTCCTCCTACATAAAGCAACAATGAATGAGTGCATAAGAAATGTTTATTCTTTAAAATTCTTTAGGGGCGCCTGAGTGGCTCAGTTGTTAAGCCTCTGCCTTTGGCTCAGGTCATGATCCCAGGGTCCTGGGATTGAGCCCAAATCAAGCTTCCCTCTCCACAGGAGGCCTGCTTCTCTTCCTCCCATTTCCCCTGCTTGTGTTACTGGTCCTGCTATCTCTCTCTCTGTCAAATAAATAAAATCTTTAAAAAAAACCTCTTTAATGGTTACAAATGAGGTCATAAAATTCTATTAAAGGTTACAAATAATGGAGGGATATATCACATTTACAACTGGAATGACTCATGCAAAAGTGGGAAGGAAACAAGTCTCTCTAAATATAAGAACATGGAACCCGAAAACATAATAGACATAAAAAAGTTGTAAATTTATATAATTATATAAAATTTATAAACAACTACACTACATATTTTTAAGGTATATGTGTGTGTGCATACATAGATATATTCCTGATATGAATTCTATTTCTTGATCACGATGTTTTTTTACATATATCCATATATTCTATTTTAAGGACAAACACTAAAGACCCAGGGAGGCTTATTATTGCTTTCACAAATGCCTTAAGTGTAGCCTAGGCTGGTCCTGAAAGACTTAATCTCTCTAAATACTTAGCTTAGTTTACCCAGGGTTAGAAGAGATGGTGCTGGCCTACTCAGTAAGTTAGAATGATAATAAAAATCTCCCAAATGCATTTACAGTGTAATATCATCCCTCTACTTGGGTTTATTAATGCAATATCACTTGATGGCTAATGGACACTGGGCACTCTGAGGCTCAGTCTTCTATTTGAGATGGTGTACTACTCAGTAATTCGATTACCAGTAATGAGACTCAGCCATGAAAAGGAATCTGATTTCATTCCTGAGGTGGAAAGAAGCAAGCAACAGATTCCAACTCAGGCTGTGTTTTGTTTTGTTTTCAAAGGAGACATGATGAGGTATCTGGGTCACCCGGCAGCTCCCATTCATCACTCAATTTCTAATCTTACTGTTACCAGTCTCCTTCCTGTGCCCACGTGCAGCAAAATCAGACTGTTCCCTGTGCTCTGAGGGGTTCTCTGCTCCCCTAGAGGCCTAAGTCACTTACCCCTGGCACAGAATTAGAATCATTGCTTTCCGTTATGTGACAATGATCTTTAGAAAGGTTAGGAGTCACAAAGAAATTGTTCTGATTTTGCACCGTCTTTGAGCTTCTAAGAGCTCTGCGAGCCCCTGGGGCACAGCAGAAGCCCTCTGCCCCAATCTCTGTGGCCTACATTCTTAATCTTCTCCTTAGGGTCTAAGTACCAGATTTCTTAGACTTCCACATATGTAACAGGATAAGGATAACCCTCAGAGATGGTAAAAGCAGCAGATATCCCAGCATCCATCAACGGCTACAAGACATGGTCAGAAGTATTTCATTCCTCAACTTTGTGTTCCTCAACACCACTGATTAGTAGTGGTAGATCATTTTTGAGACCAGGTGAATCTATGATAATAAACAGTGATGCTATTTAAGTTACATAGTATTCCTACATAAGAGAAAAAAAATGTTATGATTTTTTTATTATTCTTTACATTATCCACTATTGCATTTGTTCACCTTGTGTGATATCATTATTAATTCCTGTTATCGTAACTTTGATTTCAGCTTACATCTGAGCAGGGTCTGGGGTAACTGGATTTAAGGGAATTGAAGGGCCTTAAAATCACTTAATTTATTCTCTGATGTCCAAGAAGAAACAGTATTATAGCAGAATATAAAGACCACTGTTTTATATGGGTCTGGAAAATAGTGCTCTTTATTTTCCATGAGAATTTAAAGACAGTGGTATCATGGGGATGCCTGGCAGTTTTCTAGGTGATCTGTCATTTCACAATGCAGTATTTTGTCCAAACATTGTCAATCTTCAAGATAAGGATAATTTTCATCTTATTAAAAATAGCTTAGGGGCACCTCGATGGCTCAGTGGGTTAAAGCCTCTGCCTTCCGCTCAGGTCATGATCTCAGGGTCCTGCGATGGAGCCCCGCATCCAGCTCTCTGTTCAGCAGGGAGCGTGCTTCCCCTTCTCTCTCTGCTTGCCTCTCTGCCTACTTGTGATCTCTCTCTGTCAAATAAATAAATAAAATCTTAAAAAAAATAAAAATAGCTTAATGTTCTTTGGTCAAATATGCCATCACTATGTGATACTTATGAAAGTAGCATGTTTCCTACATTCTGATTTTGGGCTACTTTGTGATCTACTTTGTGATTTTCTCTAGATCTCATCATACAGTAGGTCAGTGGTTTTCAAAGTGTGGTTCCTTGGGCAGCAGCATTGGTATCATATGAGAACTTGTAAAAATGCAAATTCTCAGGTCTTACACCAGAACTATTGGATGAGAAACTCTGGAGTTGGGGATCCAGCAATCTCTGTTGTAAGGGAAACTCCAGGTGATCCTGATGCATGCTAGTTTGAAAGCCTTTATCCTAGATCATTTATACCCGCAACATATAGCGTTCATGGTAGCACCATGGATGTCTAAATTAACCCAGTTTTCTGATGCTGGGATATTGGATTTTGTTGTAATATTCCCTGGGGCTCACAGGAAAAGTTCACACCTTGAAGTTACAATTTTTTCTGAAGAAAATGGACAGTTCTATGCCAAGAACTATAGTAAGAGGCAGATCCTGGGCTAGGCAATGGGGGCTGAGGAAGACACCTTAGCTAATGGGTGACTGGGGATTATTTTCTCTTCTCCAGCCTAGTGATCACAGATTCTAGAGAGTGGAGGGAAAGGTCTGTTCCTCTTAGGACAGAGTAGCCAACTGGAGAAGAGGGTCTCTCCCAGCAGCTGGGTTATGCTGGAACAACATCCCAATGGAGGATCTCCTGGAATTCTGGAAATGAAACGATCTACCCCCTGCAGAGGAATTTCTTGACACCAAAGTCAGCAGAGGTGATGGCATAGAGGCCCAATGATAAAGGAGCCTGTATGACAGTTCTTGGGACACTGTCAGAACAAACCTGAGAAAATAGAGGTCTAAGACAGGTGCTGCAGGCATTGTAATATTGGCAATACAGATGAATGTTATACCCACAGGCTGGGGAAACCTAGATATGACCTCACACCTACTGGCCTGTCTAGTTATCACAACTTCCTTCACCCTTGTTTTGCTGACCTATAATTCTAATGAACTGCCTGGTTTTCCTGTACCTCACACTATACCTACCTTTTCCCTTGGCTGTGGCATTATAATATATAAAAATCAATGGGATTTGAAAGGCAGGAAATACAATTTCACAGTTAAGTCAAGGATATTGCAGAAACACATCTTATTAATACTGATTCTTCCTCCATTTCTCCTGTAATACTATATACCAGCACCTATGAAGCAATAAGAAACTGAAAAAAGTAGAAATCCCACAGAAGAATTTTGAGAGGGAAAGCTAGGCCTTATCCTTCTCTGGTAAGAATTTGAGAAAGTAAAAAAAAAAAAAAAAAAGAATTTGAGAAAGTGAGGCAAATTTTAGTTAGAGTTCCCATCAACCTAATTGGCCTCCTTGAATTTTCTTTGAGGTTATAATTTTATGTGTAAGGTTTTCAAAAAGAGAATAATTTTTTTTATCCTGAAATGAGGCCTTTATGGAATTTTATTAAGAATCCCAAAGAGTTCAGAAACAGAACAAAAGAAACTTTAGATGAACTACATGGCTTCTAATATGTGTTCTATCACTAGCTTCTTATTTGAACTTCTTAATCTCCCATTCCCTTTTGATTCCAAGAGACCACTCCTAGACATTTCTTATGAGTTTCATATCCAGGCTGTCAAGAGAACCATCTTATTTGAGACTTTCCCTGACTCAAACTTCCAAACCCAGTCATTTCAATCATTTCAGCTTTCTTTCAGGGAATATCCATATTCTAGAGTGGAGTTCTGGGTATGGAGGCACCAAGAATAATTGCCAGCTAAATCATGGGGAATGGCTTGTGGTCTTTCCAAACGTCTTCACAGAGCATCTTTTATTATAGCAAATTCAGCTTTCTTTATATAACTGCAAGCAATTACATTGGTTAATATGTCTTTTGGAGTTGTCCTTATGCACAATTTGGACATGTCCCTAAATTTCTACATGGAGCAGAGACTATGTCACCAGAAGATTTTGGTGGCAAATGTGTTGGATCATCAATAAAGACAGCTGGGTTTGTTAACTTGGGCAAGTTACTTAACTTCTCCAGACACCCACTTCTTCATGTATAAAATGAAGGAATTGGACTTTGATCTTAAATAATATTTAGTAGTCTTTAAAGTCTAGTCCAGACACAAATATTGTCGATGCTGTAAAATTCAATCTGATCTGTTCTTTTGCATTACCTCACATTGTCTAGTTGAGATTATTTGCAAAGAATACTTATAAACATTACTGAATGACTCTTAGACCATGTTTCCAAAACTGTGTCCTGGCGTTGCTTTCTTGAGACATCCATGCCTGACTTTGTATGACTCCACTCTTTCAGCAACACACTTCTGGAACAAGCAGTACTCAGCTGGTGAAGGATAAGGCTGGACATCATCCTGAAATCAAATAGACTCATCTAAATAGCCGACTTCCATTGGCAAACCAGCTCAATTCCATAGTTCTCAAACTAAAATAAAAACCCATTTCATTTCCTTCTCCAGCCTGAAGTCCTGGGACCAAGCACATGTGGATCAATAAGACAAAACCAAAAAACAACAACTTTAATGCAAACTCGTTTTCAATAATTCCTTATCTTATGCCAGATGTTCTGTCATATACTTGAAATATCTTTTTTGTTATCTTAACAACTCAGTGAAGTAAGTATTATCATTCCCATTTTCCAGATGAAGACATGGTCTCAGAGAAATTTGGTGACTTTCAAAGATCACACATCTAGTAAATGAGAGAATCAATTAGAACCCAGGTCAGTTGGAATGCTCTTTCCACTATATCACCCTGCTTCTCACATTTTAGATATCGACTAATAAACATCTGATATCAGAATACAGAAGCATAATGGCATAGACATTTGAGTAAAAAGAACATTATTCCATATAAATATGGCCCTTCTCTTCAGTACACCTAGATGTGGCCCACACAGTTGCCAAAGATTACTTAGCAGTCTCTAATTTCAAGCCTCTCCTCTCCAGCTTATGTTTCTTGCTGGCAGAATAGTAGGATCTAGGAATAGAATCTCCTCGGTTGCGTGAATTTAAGCTGTTCCTCAGTGATGGTCACCACTTAACATTACCACAACAAAAAACATATCTCTTGAGTTGCTAGACAATTGTTTACCCTAAATTCTAACGAAAAAAGATGTTTTAGTCCCTGATTGTTATTGGATTTTTTTGAGACAGAGACAAAGAACATTAAAGCCATTTTGTTGAACAGGTTGCATTTCTTGGACATTTAGGATGATGACACTGATTGCTATAAGGTACCTCAGTTGGACTATAAATATGATTTGCTCAAAGAAGAATTAATCTAGATCCAAGAGATAAAGACTTAATGGCTGCCAAATTCAGAATCATTTGGGGGTGGTATAGAAAATAGGTGATAAGGAGAGAGGCCAGAAACCGTTAAAAATACCTACGTTCAGGGGCTGAACAAAAATTAAGAACGGAGAAGTCAGCAGAGGTCAGAGAGGGCAAACAGAGGTCAGACAATCAGAATTAGGATTAGGATGAATATTTCCAGATAATGGGACAGATGGTTGGAAATGTAGGAAAGAGCTTTTCCTAGAGTAACTATGGGAACTCAGTAAAACTGAACATATATATATATATATATGATTTTATTTATTTACTTGAGAGAGAGAGAGCTCAAGCAGAGGGGAGAGGCAGGAACAGGCTCCCCTCTGATCAGGGATCACAGCAAGGGGCTCAATCCCAGGACCTTGAGATCATGACCTGAGCTGAAAGCAGACGCTTAACTGATAAGCCTCCCAAGTTCCCCAAAACTGAATATATTTTATAAGGCCATGAATTGGGCATTTTGGTTCAATAAATCAATCAGCCAATATTTAGGTATACATGCAACTTATTACTCAAACTGGGTGAAAGGGAACCAGAGAGGTTATTGATAAACATGCCAGGCAGCAGGTGTAAACTGGGATGACCCTAGGAGCTATAGCTACCCCGTCAATAATCCACATGCTCGACATTGTGCTAGGAACTGGGGATGCAGTGGAAAACAAGGCAGAAATGGGACCTGTCTTCATGGAGTTTACATCCTATGGGAACGACAAACACTAAACAAAAATCTATAACTGTGTTGAGTGTTGCCAAAAAGAGAGGTGAAAGACTCTCAGGGTTTATTAGAGAAAAAATGATGTCCTCTCAGAGGCTGGCAAAGGGTGCCCTCTGGAGAGGACACCTAAGATAAGACTGCAAAGATGAGTAGGAGCGTGAAGGGGAAGAAGTGAGAATGAGTGTCCAGGCAGGGGGAAGAACATTTACTAAGACCTTAGGATGGGAAGGAACACGTTTGATTTCAAAATTCTAATATATATACTTAATTCTCACAGTCTTTTTTCTCATTGCTCTTTTCCCTTACGGTTTATATTCCTTCCTTCAACCCTTTGAACATGCTCTGTAAACATTTCATTAAGGTTGTTCTACACTTTCAAACTGTGCCTCCTATTTCTTTCATCTGCTGACCTTCACGCACAGTTGTTTGTCATAGCGCGGTTTAGAAGTTTTGACCAGGGGCGCCTGGGGGGCTCAGTCATTAAGCGCCTGCCTTTGGCTTAGGTCATGATCCCTAGGTTCTGGAATCAAGATCCTGGGATATCATAAACCCTCTCTTTGTTTATTGGGGCTGATGGCCAGAGTTTTAGTCTTCATTTCAAAGTCAATACAACCTTTTGTTACTCCCAGGTTTATCTAAATAGCTCAAACTTTCCTCTTCAGTCCCAGGACCTGGAACCTTCTTCCAGGGTGGCTGTTGGAACCAATTCCAGCCTTTAAAACTTATATCTGGTAGTAACAATTCTATGAGCTGTGCGGGGCATAAGATTCTGCTTAGCAACCTGACTTGGAGTTCCCGCTTTAATTATGATACTTGGGGACACTCTTTCTTGGTTTTGAGCCCAGACATAAAAATAAGTTTTAAGTGATATTTTATTCCATGTTTAGAGCAGAGGAATGAAGAATTCTTTTGTATTAGCTCATGTCATAACATGATAAATTTGGGAAACTGTTTTAAAAACATATTCATTCACTCAAAAAATATGTATGGAGTGCCCATGATGTTCTAAGTATTACAGGACTGAAGGATAGAAGGTAAATGTAGAGGGGCATGAGAGGAGGTTGAAGAATGAGATGGAGTGTGAAAATCATGTTAAGAATTTACATTTTTTTCTTAAGATCAAATGGGCAGCTACTGAAAATTTTTAAGATAAGTTTGCATTTTAAAAACACAGAGTGGAGAATAGGTTAGATCCCAAAAAGAGTAGATGTGGGGGGAAGTGTACAATAATTGAGCAGGTGATGATGGTGACTTGAACCAGACAGAGGGGTTAGATAAAAGTGAATGGACTTAAGAGATATCTAGGTAATGAATTTAGTTAATACTTGTGTTCAGACGTAATTGGGAAAGGAATAGGGAGGAGTCAAAGATTACTCCTAGGTCAGGGTGCCTGGGTGGGTCAGTCGGTTAAGCGTCCGGGTCTTGATTTTGGCTCAGGTCATGATCTCAGGGTTGTAAGATTGAGTCTTGTGTCAGACTCGGCACTAGGTGTGGAGCCTGCTTAAGATTCTCTCCCTCCCTCTCCTTCTGCCCCTCCCCCACCCCACTCACACTTGTTCTCTTTGTCTCTCAAAGAAAAGAAAAGATTATTCCCAGGTGCTTGGCTTGAGTATCTGAGTGGTTGTTAATGCCATGTAATGAAATAATACAAGAAGGAGCAAACTTGATGAGAAATATCCCAAGTTCAGTTTTGGGCATGTTGAGTTTAAGGCAGCAGACAGCCCGGTGGAGATATCAAGTAAGATTCAGACTATCTGGGTCTGAGAGCATAAGTCTGAGCTGAAAATAAAAAGAAAACTGAATTGTTTGGAGTAGATGAGATTTTCTGAAGAGAGACAGTAAAGTGGAAGAAAAAGAGGGTTTGTGATCCACCTTGATCAACCATGAGGGATTCTCTCACTTGATGGTTGGGTAGAGGTAAGGAGAAGTCAAGAAAAGAACAGCTAGAGGGAAGTATTATATGAAGGGTGATTTTTTTTTTCCCCTTAAGAAGGGACAGACTTGAGAGTATTTATTTGCTGATAGGAAGGACACCAAAGAGAAAGATTGAAGTTATTATAGAGAGGAAGGACATTTGCCAACATAAAATTCCTGGGAAGTTGGAAGAGGATGGGGATTAAGAGCAGAGGTGAAGGGATAACATTGTAATAGGAGGGGAAAGGATAGAATGGATACAGAGACAGGTTTGTAAAGTTGATTGTCGAAAGGCTACAATAGCTCTTCTCTGACTCTGTGTTTTTTTCTCTATAAAATAGAAGGTGAATTCATCTGCTCAATATAATAGGATATGAATGAGAGACGCTTGAGGAGACAGAGTTTAAGATAGAATGGATCATAAAGGCACAATAGGATTTCCAGGCAACATTGTCAGCTCAGAAGTCTGCTATTTCATATGATTTTTCTCTACTAGTGCTCTTCAGCCTTAGTACAAACATAGAAGTGGGTAGCTGGATTCATCCAGCTTGGGCTTTGCCAGACTTGGGGCTTTGCCAGACAGGCACTACAAAAGGATAATGAATCAACATAAGTGAGAATATTGTCAGGGAAGTGGCTAAGATGATGGATTATATAGACTGGACAAGGGAGCAAACTAAATACAAGAAGGAGAAGATGAGAGGAAGATAGTTGAATAGTGCTATGATCTCAATGTTTGCATCACCCCAAAATTCGTAAGTTAAAATCCTAATCCTAAAATGATGGTATTAGGAAGTAGGGCAATGGGAGGTGCTCTTGCCATGAAGGTAGAATACCCTTGAATGGAGTTATTGATATTATAAAACAGATTTCAAAGAGATCCTTAGGATCCTTCAAACAGATCCTCAAAGAGATCCTCCATACCCTTGAATGGAGTTATTGATATTATAAAACAGATCCCAAGAGATCAAAGAGATCCTTCAAAGAGATCCTGCCATGTGAGGACACAGAGAGAAGGTGCCGGCTATGAACCCGGAAGACTGGGTTCATCCAACTAGTGGGCACCCTGAACTCAGATTTGTAGCTTCCAGAACTGTGAGAAACAATTTTCTGTTATTCATAAGCTACCCAGTGTGTAGTATTGTGTAATAGCACCACAATACACCAAATGGACTAAAACAAATGGTCAGTGGGCTGCAAGTTGCAAGTGAAGTAGTGATAGATCCAAGTGAGTTAACCAAAATGATAAAACTAAGAATCAAATGACGAATGTCGTTTGTAGAAGTGGTTTCAAAGGTGGAACACTTTCCAGTGATGACTTTCAGAGTCTGACTTTGGGAATGGTAACTATATCAGTCAGGATAATATAAACTATTCTGCATTAAAAGATTAACACCAATCTCCGATAAAAATATCAAATAAAACAAAGATTTATATATCATGCTGTTTTTTTGAAATGTTGTATTTCAACACATAGATTCTAGGTTTCTATGGCAGGGGACAAGACTGCATCAAGTTCTTAAACGTCTCAGTCTGGAAGCAAAACATGTAACTTCAGTTCACAATCCTTTCTCCAGAAATAGTCATATGGTTTCTACATTTGTAAAGAGGCTGGGAAATTTGAAGGAGTACATGAATATCCAGTGAGCAATTGATGTCTCTTCACAGCAGCTGAGATGGATGGAGGAGAGGTGATTACAAATAAAGAGATTATGGAAGAGGTGATTACAAATAAAGCATCATTCTTGATGCTTGCCAGAGTAGGAAGGAATATTGAATGAGGTGCTATACTCTTTAGCGAAGAGGAAGGGCCATTGCAAGTTGGTAGATGAGAGCAACAAAAAGGAAGCGAGTTGGATGGTGAATCTAAACTTTTTAAACAAGAGCAGGATTTGGCCCTAAGTGGAGAAGCAAGCGTCCGGGTAAATTCATTTGGGAACAATAAAGAAATCTATCACTAGGGCAGTAGGAATCCAGCCTTCCACTAGACATCATGGGAACCAGAACTGTTGCCCCATAAAGTTTTAAGGGGAGATAGAATGGCCATATAGCTGGTCCTCATAAACACATATTGCTATTTTTGTGCTAGGAAATTATTTTTGAATATTAATTGATATTCTTCTTGGTATTTCTTTCTTATCTTTTGTGTTCGCCCTGGTAAATAGCTAGTTTGTGCTCATTGCTTCAGGGTGAGGATGTGGCAAAGTGGAAAGCCAAGGGCCTGAAACACTATTCCTAAATTCTAGTCTACAAATAGCCTAGGCCACGAAAAGAATGGAAAGCTGGGATGGGGCGAACAACAGCCCCCAACGATGTCCATGTCCTAACCCCTACAACTATGAATATGTTAGGTTTTCTGGCGAGGAGGAATTAAGACTATAGATGGAAATAAGGAGATTTAAATGTAATCACAGGGTCTTTAAATGTGGAAGAGGGAGGCAGAAGATTCAGTGTCAGAGTTATGCAACACAAAAAGACCTGACTGGACATTGCTGGCTTTGAAGATAAAAGAGGGCCATGCACCAAGAAAGGTGGGTCATCTTTAGAAATCTTGAAAAGGCAAAGAGACGCATTCTCCCTTAGAGTCCTCAGAGGGAGTGCAGCCCCACTAATACCCTGATTTTAGCCTAGGGAGACCCATTTCAGACTTTTGAACTCTAGAACTGTAAAATAAATTTGAATTATTTTCAGCCACTAAATTTATGGTGATAGGTTAGAGCAGCAATAGGAAACTAATACAAAAGCAAAGAAAACGTTTTGAGAACTGGAATTTTTCTTTAAATAGGCTCTACATCCAGCATGGAGCCCAGCAGCCCAACAGGGGGCTTGAACTCTTAATGGGGAGATTGAGACCTGAGCCAAGACCAAGAGTCAGCATTTAACCAACCGAGCCACCCAGGCACCCCGAGAATTGGAAATTTAGGAAGGGAATTATCTGGGAAAAGGAAAGGGCGAACAATATCTGAGCTGAAGAAATGATAACATGGATATCTGTTAACAGCAGAGAAAACAGCCTCTGCTCTCAGAGGTAACACAGGCAGGCAGCAAAAAGGGGGGTCATATGATCTGTGCTTCTTACCTGGTAAAAGCGCAGGGAGACAGCAAGACCCCTAAGCTGAATGGCTGTGTGCTGTGTTAGTCTGAAGGCATCTTAATTGACCCTCGTCAAGAGCTCATTTTATTTTGGCCAATAGAGATTTGCCCTCTTCTCTCCAGTGCTATACCCTAATATTCTTTTTGTTTAGTGTGGTAGTTTTGTCAACCTGTGTAGACTGAACTAAACTTCTCGCGAGTTTTCCTTTCCTGTAGGTTAGGGTGGGCTGCAAGAGCCATTCTGGTGGGATTTAGGGAGGGCAGAAATGAAGGGGCAGCTATGTTGTGCTCGACTATACTGTCACTTATCGACTGGCTTTCTTCATTGGCGAGGCAGTGCCACAGCTGAAACTGGGTCACCTTCCCCTAAATCCTCCTTCAGCCCCTCTGAAGCCTGAGGTGGGTGTTTAACTCCATGAAGAAAAATGTGGCTTCTGCAGGCCACCCACAGCACCAACGTCAAAAGCAACAAGAGCAGACAAAGGTTTCAGACCAGCCTGTGGGCTCCATCTCAGAAACAGTTTCTAGCTGGTTCTTGCTTTCTTCCACATCATATCCATCTTTTCTTCCCAAATGCTTACCTTGTGGACCGTAAGCTCCAACATCAGATATGAAGACAGTGGCCTTATAGAAACTGCTTAACATAGCTCCCAAATTCCATGAGGTCAAATCTCTGTGATAAATCCCTTTGAATATGATATAAGAAATGTGTGTGTGTATATATACCCTGCTTCTCTGAACCCTTGAGTTTCCATATTTGTTTTGGATGTTGCCAAAAATTCGTTTCAATTTCTGTGTTATGTAGAAATTATATTTAGTGCCTCTCGTGGGTTATTATCCTGGTCGCTTACTATTTTGACTTCTCCCTTACTTTTCTTGAATACTATTTTTCTAGGATGAGCAGACTCTAAATGATTCATATTCAGATAAAGTAATCATTTGTTTCCTCCTTAAAGCTATCTATAAAACGCCTCTCCCTACCAGTCCTTCAATACCCTCCCAAAAGACTTGAAAGGATCATTCAAAATGCATAACTCAGATATAATGCTAATAAAGAACCAGTCAGGGTTCTTTATTTATTCCATGAATAAATTATGAATAGTGACAGAAGGCAAGGCCATGCTTGTGATTCAGCTCAACAGACTTGGCTGACAAGAAAACATCCTGTAATCAATCCTTTGATTTCTGGAAAACATCATTCAAAATAAAAAAAAAAAAAAAAATGAAGTAATCCTGCAAATGCAGCCAGAAACATAAGGACAAATACTTGCAAACTTAGAATTCCACGCCTCTGACACCTTTAAAAAAAAGCAAAACCCAAAAAACTTAATCTACATGGAAAGAGTGAGAGATTTGAGAGTCAGACAGGCCTGGGTATCAGTCATGGTTCTGGCATTCCATAGCTCTGTGGCTTTGAGCCAACAATTTAACTTCAGAAGCTCAGTTTGCTTATCTACAAAATAGCAGTAATAGTACCAGCTTCATAGGATTGTTGAAAAGATTAGAAATAATACATAAAACTTTTGGCACGTGGAAGACACTAGAGGACTCCTACCTCTTATTCTTAGGCAGCTCAAACAGCACATGTATCCCTCTGTTAATACCTTTAAAAAATATATCTCTGAGAATGAGGTCTTGGAAAATCCCTGCAGAGGGATGCTTATCTACTCTCCACTTGCTTACGCCCACTCGCCTCACTTTCCAGCCACAAGGTCCGCATCCACCAAAGCTTCTCTTGCAGAGTCTGAGGTCCAACTAAAGGATGTAGAAGCTCAGCCTCTTCAGCTCAGCTGGGAGAAGATGGGAGCTCTTGGCAGGAGCCCTGGAGAGGAGTGTCGGAGAAAGCCCTCCCTGGTCCTTCTGCAGACAGCTGCTGCTTCAGTAGCTGCCCCAAGTGCTCTGTCACAAGACAGGCAAGGACAGAGAGAGAGGCCAGGTCCTTCCTGGCCCAATTTGGAGGTGAGTGGGTGGTCAGACTGCCTCTGACCGCTTTCCCACCTTCTTCTATAAGTTCCCATGGTCAGGCTATCCAGCCCAGGAATTCCCAAAGTGGAAATACACCGACAGCTGTGTTTGGAATCTGTTTAACAACGTTTTAACAATTACACGCTGGGCCAAATTTGACCTTTAAAGGACAGGAAACTTATCCCCCAAAGACTGAATGAACGTGAAGAGATCACATAAATAAAAATGTCCCCGGAATGAAATGAAATTATGGATGAAGAAAGGAAAACATGCAAATAAAACATATCCAATTACAGGCAGTAGTTAAAAAATTCTGGGGCCAAGAGTACAAATCTTTATTCTATAACTTTAAACAGAAATGCTCTTGTCACCTACTTACACTATAAGACATCCAAGAAGATTTATTTTCTGATTCTTGCCATGTGTATTATTATTTTAGGTCAGTAAAAACTAAAAAAAATCCCGTAAACATTCATCTACTGCTCTGATAAGCATATCTACACCATCTAAACACTTTCTACCTATGGTTTGAACCATAGGGTGGTGCAGAACACTGTCTTCATGAATATTATGAATTATTATAGTCCTGAAAACGAAAAGCTGACAACATAGCATTTCCAGTACTTTTCTTTTGCTTCTAGCAATAAACCCAATATAAGTGAAATTTTATTCACAGAAGTTAGAATTAGATAAAGAACTCTGATTCTAATAGCCAGTCCTCATCTCTGAGGAAGTACAAAACTATGCCCAGATCAGATGGACAATGTTCGTAAAAGGTTATTTCTCTGGGTTGGCAAGGATTTGGGGGGAAACAGGCACTTTAGAATACCCCTGCTACACATCTAAATCAAAATATTTCTGAAAGATAGTTTGGAAAAATGATTCAAATTCTTAAAGATGTATTTACTAGAGGATGTGTCTCTTTTAAAAAGACATATATATGTATTTACAGAAAGATTTACCATTGAGGATATATTTTGAAATGTTATTATGACAGAAATTTGAAATAACTTAAATGTCGTACAATATGAACTAAATTGTCAAATATTAATATGACATAATACTATTTAATTATTAAATAATAATGCATAAAAATATTTAGTGACTTGGGAAAATATTCCCATTGTAGTCAGTTAATTTGTTTACTTACTGAGTATGTAAGTCAAAATGTTAATAGTAATTATTCCTAAATAAAGAGATGATGAGGGATTTTTGTTTTTAACTCTGTGCTTTCTATATTTTATAAATTTTCCATGATGAATATGCATTACTTTGTATTCAAATTCTGTCAAGTATTAAAAACTATCCTAGAAACCCAGAATTTTAAGCATATTTATATTTGTGTTTATGAAATTCAAAGCTTACAAAAAGTTATAAAACAAATTTATGGAACTTATTTATATTTATATTTGCATTTATTATTAGAATTATAAAATTTCATATTTGAAAGGGATCATGGAAATATTGTGGTACAAACTCTAGATCCAAAGTTTGGCCTCTAGAAAGTTAAGAAACATAACTTACATCATTGAATAGTCTTTTTTTTTTTTTTTTTTTATTAGAGAGCGAGAGACTGAGAATGAGAGGGGAGAAGGTCAGAGGGAGAAGCAGACTTCCTGCAGAGCCGGGAGTCCGATATGGGACTCGATCCCGGGACTCCGGGATCATGACCTGAGCCGAAGGCAGTTGCTCAACCAACTGAGCCACCCAGGTGCCCTTGAATAGTCTTTTTAAATCACTCATATGAATTATGACCTCTTTAATCCTTAAAATGGTTCCACTTGGGCCACTTGAGATTTTTCTTTTTAACTAAAAGAGAATAAACGCTACTAGTTTGATAAAAATAAATTATCTTTTACTTTAAGAAACACAGGAAACATTTTTTTTTTTACCTTTAAAAGTAGGTCACTTGTAACATATTTCAGTACAGGTTTAAATTCCTTTGAATTACTTTCAAAATATGATGGTGTTAGGAAGATTTTCTGAAGTAAATCATATATAAGATGTCAAACTGGAAATACTGGTAATATTTTCTTTGATCTTTCAGAGTTAAACTTAAAATGAATTTCTGTTTCTGTCCCCAAATGCAAACATGTACCACAGATAGACTGTCTGATTAACATACCATTTAAAAAATTTCTTTTTAAATACATCATTGAACTTTCATAGGTATTTCCCATTCTTGGACTACTAAGCCAAAATTCATTTCTCAATTTGTGTAGGTTGTTCATCTATTAATGTGGTAGCAACTAAGCAGTAAAAATACCAAAGTCTTTTCATAAAAGATACACCTTCAACTTTTTTTTTTTTTGACTACCTACTAAGTGCCAGTTATTGTGTTAGGCTGGGAATACATCTATAATAGGCCAGAGTTCCTGCCCTCAAGGAGCCTATAAAATAGAGTGAATACCTGACAATAAACATGCAATTAGATTACAGCTTGCTAAGTACTATTCCAAGAGAAGTGCTCACACTAGGGGAGAAATAGGATGGGACCCTGGGAGAAGCCACTTGCAGGACCCGTAGCTCTTACACCTTTCCCTGAAGGCTGCCTTCTATCTTTGTATCGCAGCCCTGTTTGTACAATGTACTTCCAACTCCAACCACAGAGGAGGCATTCCTGGGCCAAGGGGTACATACCTGTCCCAGGCTGGAATGCATCTCAAGAGAAATTTGATCAGTTAGGTGTGGCAATTGAGTAAGCTGGTTATATAAAATCAGGAGTGAGGTGGTTGATGGAGGCTATATCCAAGTGGAGTAAAGAAGGCTGCCCTGCAGAAGTTGGGAGAAGGGAGGGGACTCAATCCACTTGGGAAGAATCCTCTTTCAAGGTGCTCACTGTTGTGGCTGGCAAGTTGGTGCCGACTACTGTTAGTTAGGAGGCCTTAGTTCCTTACTGCAGGACTTGTAGAGGAATGACAGATAGCTGACTCCCCCAACAGCAAGCAATCCAAGGGGCCAAGGAGGAAGCTGTCATGCTCTTCATGACCTTGTCTCTAGAGCCACATACCATTGCTTTCACTGTATTTGTCACCAGCCCATCTTGATTAGCTGTAGAAGGAGACCCTGGAAGGCCCAATTACCTGCCTAGACTAGGACTTTCAAATGGTCATATTGGAAATGGTGGCAGCAGCGAGGGCTGCCACTGAGCGGGGCAATATCAATCTTTCTCAAAGGGACAGGTGGGTATGTGTAAGGAGGAAAAGGGGAGAATGAGATTAACACCATACACCTGCTAAGAACTACTTTGGGCTAAGTAGTGTCATGATAGGGATGCCACATGCATCAGGCCAAAGAACCAGAGACACTACTCTGCATGGAATAAAAAGTTAATTTCCTTTGGTTCTGATATTCTGTTCGGTTTTGTTGGAACATGTGGAGTTTGGGGAGAGGTTTAAGGCAGACTGAACCCCTTTGGAGTAGTCCTAAATAGAACGAGAGTTCTAAAAAGTCCTCAGATTTAGAGTTTAAGACTAAAGACTTAAACCTAAACTTAAGATTCCTATGACCTTCTGACTTTTTTTGGATAGCTACTTTCCAGCATCATGGACACAGTGATACTCCACTCTCCGTGTTACATGTACAGTTTTTAGGTTGTAATTTGACAATAGGGTGTTTGAAATTAGAACTGTCATTGAAATCCTTACCCTTCTCTTGGATACATAAGGGTTCTTTCATGGTTTCATATACACAACAAAATAGCTATGGAGGAATAGAAGCAATTAATAGAATTTTAGACTTCTCAGGGATGGAGGTGTTCTAAAGCTAAACACATTTTTTTAGTTATTCATAGATCAAAACAAAACAAAACAAACAAAACGATAAACAGAAAACAACCCAAATAAACTCGAAAACAAAAAAAGAACCCTTCAGGATAGGTTTGAATTTTGTGTTTTGTTTTCCTGTCATATATTTAAACAAATATACAATATTTTATATTCATCACAATTCTTAGAGGTGAAAAAAATCTAATGTACTTAATTAGATAAAATAAATTCTCCTAAAGGACCCCAGAGTCAATGGAGATAAATGATCTCCAAGCACAGGAAAAATAAAGAAAATAAAGAAAAAGAAACAGAAGAAGAGACCTACATTTGCAGTAGGTTTTCTACGTGCATTTGGAAATCAATTCAGATAACATCTGGGTACCGAGAGGCTCTACATATTCTCAAACAGAAAATCAAGACAAAGTGGATGGGTGGATGTAACTAACCTTAAACTACAACATAGAGACTCGGATTTAGGGCACAATGTGACGATAGTGACCCCTGCTGGAGCTTTTTTTTTACTCAAAAAGCCAAATCAGGGCTGTGTAAAGATAAAAACAGTTTTCATAGAATAATTATATTTAAAAGCTAAGAGAGGCTTAGAGGATATGCAGCATTATCTCTTTAACTCATAATTGATGAAACAGCCTTTGGTCCAGAGAGGTTAAATGACTCACTTTAGGTCACAGAACTGGGATTACCAGGAAATAAAGACATCTGCCCAGTTCTTGAGCCTGTTTACACAGATGGAGTTTTATGTCACAACAAATAAAAGTGTCTATAACCCACAAAACAAAGAGGGCAAGCAAAACCTCAGGAACTTACACTGATTTTAAACTCTTCATTCGATTTGATCAGTGAGAACAATTTTGCTGAAAAGAAAAAAAAGTCTAATTGATGCTAACATGACATTTTTTTTCCTTTATCTCTGGCTTTTTTTTTTTTAAGTTTATATAACTTCATGTCAGACACAAATTTATTTTCAGAATGTAAAGTTTTCTGCCTTCACTAGGTTACCTGTGTTCCCCATCTCTGCTATTTTGATCTTTTTGAAATATTTCTTTGGGTTTGAGTATGCTTTTTATGTCCTTCCCTATTCTTTGCCTCTAAAAAACTCTTGATAATGTACTAAGAAAAAAGACAAAACAAAAATAACACAATGGTAATGGTTATCATACCAGGATTTTCTGGAAAGCCTGACTGGTTCCTACCCTTGGTGCACTGGGGTCACCCATTCCTGAGTGCCCTTTGCTGCTTTATTTTCCATCAATCAACATCTCTCTTTCTCTACTCTATAAACCAGAGTTCCCCAGAATATCATGACCATGGGGCTTGTGCTCCCATTCTCCTGTCACTGTACTAAAAGGCAAAATCCTGGTCCCCCTGGTTATATTTGGGCAGTTATAGAACTTCTGGCAAAGCCACTTTACTCGTTGTACATTTCAGTTGTGTCATCTTTAAAGTGTGTATCCTAGTATTAGCTATATTATATATATTTCAGTGAGGAGCAAATAAAATATTCAGAAGAGCTTTGAAAAACAAATAATTATGTGCAGAATCGTTGTTGAGATATTATTTTTATGATTTCTTTGTAATCTTTTTCCCTCTCCAACTATTCAAGCAGGTAGCCAAATTACTTTCCATTTCTGTGCTTCTGTAATCGTATGTATGTACGTATGTATGTACGTGTGTATGTATTTATGAGATAGAGTGTGTGCGAGTGGGGGGAGGAGGTGGAGAGGCAGAGAATCTCAAGCAGACTCTGTGCTGAGCACAGAGCACAACACAGTGCTCAGTCTCACAACCCTGAGATCAAGACCTGAGCTGAAACCAAGAGTCAGACACTTAACCTACAGAGCCACCCAGGTGCCCGGCTTCTGGAATTTTTTTGCACGGGGAAATCTTCAGCTGAGGTTTCAAAAATTCTTCTTATCTTTTATAGAAAAGATTATGTTAGGAGTCCTAGAGAAGGAAAGAAGAGGAGGGCTTCAAGGAAAGAGAACAGGATAGAAGAGGAGAAGTTTGAAGATAAAACAAGATAGAAGTTTGTCCCAATACGACCAGAAAGACTATAGAGGTTTATCAGTTTCATGACCAATGGGGACACTGTGGAGCCCTACTCTGCTCCTATGGAAGATGGCAAGACCTCAGGGTGGAAGACTTCATATTTGTGTTAAAACCTGATTGTCCACTTTGCTTTGCAGAGAGACAGAAGTAGAGAACTATGTTGATTCATGGGCAAGAGGCCATTTGGACAATGAGGCTTAAAAACACAGGGGCTTGAAAAAACAAGTCAGGGGTTTGAAAAACTAGGGTTGCAGACTGATTAAAAGGAGATCTGAGAAAGTTATATGGATGGGCCTCTCAGAGTAAGTAGAGTGAGGATATTTGTGTCCTATATAAATACTTAGTAAAAGACATCCACTGAATAAGATTCTCAGTAATCAAGTAAACAATATGACAAATCTTGTGGATGTCAGTTAGCCGTCTTCCTCAGCCGCCCTGGTGCTTATTCAATAATAGGCTCAGGAACATAATGGCAACAGTATGGGCTTAAGAACGTAGGCTTTTCTTCACCAAGGCCTTCACCAAGGCTGATCTGGCTACAATCACTGATGAGTGATATCAATGATGAGTATCTCACTTATATCAAAGATTAAATTCCTAAAATGGCACTAATCCCAGGACCTGCTGGCCCCAGTGGCAGGTGGGTTACACTTAACCTCTATCATCATAGAGGACAAGACACTCAACTTGGATATGGATTTAACTTCTTTGCCTATAATGGTTCGCTAGCACCACTATCCATGGACTTGGGGGACATGTTCACTGTCCTGGCATCCCATAAAATATTGCTTTTGACTAAGAAACTCCACTTAAAGAATTAGAGTTGGGAGTGCCTCGGTGGCTTAGTCAGTTAAGTGTCTGACTTGATTTTGGCTCAGATCATGATCTTGGGTTCCTGGGATCGAGCTTCTGCTTGAGGATTTCTCTCCCTCTCCCTTTCCCTCTGTCTCTCCCTCTCCTCATGTACTCTCTCTCTGTAAAATAAATACATAAATCTTAAGAAAAAAGAATTAGAACTGAAGACATAGGTCATGTCCTTATGAAGAAGCTAGTTTGATAAAATGGTTGAATGCTCTGTTGGCAACTTGCTCCATTGCCACATGTGGACTGGAGAGAAGTCACAACAGTTATACTGTATTTCCTAAGCCAGCAACCAGTATATAATGCTATTTCTTCCATAGCTATCATACTTAGCTTTAAGGACCAAAATGTAGAAGTAGTGGTGGCTTCTTCATTGTAATTCCTAATGACCTAACTCATGCTACTTTTGTTTCTATTTTCACAATGTTGTGTTTTCACTTTCCAAGGGAAGAATATTTTCCCTAAGAAATACCAGAAGGGCTCCATCGAATGGGATATGAGATGGCCACATTAACCTCTTTGGGTTCTTCATGTCACTGAAACAACAAGGAAAGAAGGGGGTTAATGTATTGGATGGGGCAACTGATTCTAAGTATAAAGTAGAAAAAGGGTTGGTACTGTACAGCAGAGAGGGAAGACTATGTATGGAAGTCCAGGGATTCTCTGGGCAACTCTTAATACCCCTGTGTCCATAGTAAAAGTTACTGGAAGATTAGAGCAACCCAAGCCAAGCAAGAACCATTAATGGTTCAGATCTTTCAGAAATGAAAGTGTAGGTCACTGTAACTGATAAATAATCACAACTAGCTAAAGTGTTAGCTGCCAGTGGAAACAGTATAAGGGTAGCAAAAAGAGGGAGTTGTAAATAGTAAATACCATATTGGCTGGGGCGACTGATCCTAATTATAAAGTAGAATCAACTATATAGAAATGAGGACTATAATCACGCATATTGTTTAGTTTTTCTCTTTTTATCTTCTTCCCTGAGGTATTCCAGGATTTGAATCTAATTATGAAATGGGCCTGGGTCTGGATGTAATGAGAAGTAGTGGGGATTGACCTTAAAGAGTTTCATCACCCTCGGGCAAATTGACTACCTCAGGTAATATACCACGTTATCAGGCAAAGAGAAAGATTATCAGACAGAGGAAGAAAGACTGCTTCTACTGACAGTTAAGACTCAGTGGGATTTGAGGACTCAAGGTAGCCAGATTAGAACTATCAGTAAGCACCATTAGAATCTACCCAAGTATTTCTGTTTTGGTGATCCCATGTTTCCAATGGGTGCTTAGAAAGTCTGCATTGTAGACTTTCTACAAAATCAAATGTAAGTTTGATTTTTGGTACCTCAGACCCACTGATACAAGAAATAAAACCTTTTTTTTTTAAGTTAGTCAAGGGAGCTTTCTGATTCTCTGACAGTGCCTTGAGATAATAATATAAATCCCTGAGTTTGTCATTTTCTTTATGTAAGCTTTCCAATGCAATCAGAACCACCCTCCGGCCCTTAAACTCATAATTTCCACCATGATATTTTACTCTAATTGTCACTTAGTTTCCTAAAGTCTTGTTATTGAAAGGCACCTGATTCCAGGAAACAATAAGTAACGATTTGAGGAAAATTTTGTTACTGCAGTGTATGGACCCCCAGTGTCTTGTTTTTCCACTGACAGTGAGGTCATTACTAATATCAGATCTAATCTATGAATGTGTTAATGTCTACTATATGTTTATACTATAGTATAGGTTGCTTGAGAAGAAAGACACAAATGAAGGAAAGAATTAGTCCTCAAGCTCAAGTATGTTGTGGACTTAAAATCAATAGCTAAGAGTTCTGCTAAACTCCAGAGAGCACACAGCATTCTTTGAGCTGCCTCATTCTCTTTTCATTAGATGAGCAGTGGGCTTTCTATTTGTCAAGCTGAGTCAGAGGAGAGAAGATATTTCTTAGAGTTCCAAGTAGTGATACCATAGTTCTCATAGAAACAGTCTTATAAAGGATGGTTATACTTCCATACTCATTCCTCAAAACCTCTTTGAAACAAAATTTACTGACATACAGTCCTATTTGAATATAAAATACAGTGCATTTCTGTATGATGAGTAGGTTTTATTTAAATAATCAAGAAACCTAATAATTATCCAGATATTGTTTCTATTACAAAATATATTTCAAGTCTAGTCTGAGACACTAAAAATATCCTTCCCTTTATGTTTAAAGGGAACATACCTCAACATAAAGGCCATATATGAAAAACCCATAGCTAACATCATGTTCAATGGTGAAAAGTTGACAGCTTTCCCCTAAGATCAAGAACAATATAAGGACAGTCACTCTCAGCACTTTTATCCAACATATTACTGGAAGATCTAGCCACAACTATCAGACAAGAAAAAGGAATAAAAGGAATCTAAATTGGCACAGAAAAAGTAAAACTCTCACTATTTGCAGATGCCATGATACATAGAAAACCCTAAAGACTCCACCAAAAAACTACTAGAACTGATAAATGATTTTAGTAAAGTTGCAGAATTAAAAAAAAAATCAATACAAAGAAATCCGTTGCATTTCTATAGACTAATAATAAAGTAGTAGAAACAGAATTACAAAAACAATCCCATTTACATTTGTACCAAAAATAAGAAAATACCTAGGAATAAACTTAACCAAGGAGGTTAAAGACCTGTACTCTAAAAACTATAAAACACTGATAAAAGAAATTAAAGATGGCACAAATGGAAAGGAATTCCATGCTAATGGATTGGGAGAACAAATATTGTTAAAATGTCCATCATTCTAGGGGTGTCTGGGTGTCTCAGTGGCTTAAAGCCTCTGCCTTCAGCTCGGGTCATGGTCTCAGGGTCCTGGGATCGAGCCCTGCATCAGGCTCTCTGCTCAACGGGGAACCTGCTTCGTCCTCTCTCTCTACCTGCCTCTCTGCCTACTTGATTTCTCCCTATCTCTGTGTCAAATAAATAAATAAAAATTTTTAAAATTTCCATCATCCTAAAGCAATCTATAGTCAATGCAATCCCCATCAAAAAAATCTAAGAGCATTCTTTACAGAACTGGAATAATCCTAAAATCTAAATGAAACCACAAAGACTCCAAGTTGCCAAAGAATCTTGAAAAAGTAGAACAAAACTGAAGGTATCACAATCCCAGATTTCAAGATATACCACAAAGTTGTAGTAATCAAAACGGTATGGTACTGGTCCAAAAATAGACACTTAGATCAATGGAACAGAATAGAGAGCCCAGAAATAAACCCACATTTACATGGTCAATTAATCTATGACAAAGGAAATGAGAATATGCAACAGGAACAAGTCTCTTCAACAAATGGCATTGGGAAAACAGGTGATGGGTTATGAGCCCCAAGTAATGTATAGAATTGTTGGATGACTGTACTGTACATTTGAAACTAAATATGATACTGTACATTAATTATACAGAAACTTTACAAATACACGAATTAATTCTAAAAATAGATATCTTTCCACCTTCCCCCTCACCCACCCTGGCATTGGCTAAAATGGAATCATCCTCTCTTGATCACCTCCCACTGATGCCATGTGGTCTGGCCATAAAGGAATCACTCCTGAGTAGTTGTAAGAGAGCCCTGGTGGTTTGGGGGCATGTTCGGTATGGGGAAGCAGAAGCTGGGCTTTCTGGGAATGGCTGAAGGACACCTGTGGTGCCAACACTAAGCAGTCCTGGACTGAGCAGTGCCACTTCTTGGGATGCTCTCTCGGGAGCCCCTAATGCCTAGCCCTAACATTGAGACTCCAGAGTTTGAGGCCCAATGGGGACTCTTCCTGCAAAAGAAGAGATTGCTATTGTCACTCACCTCTGATGTATTCTGACAGTCTTTTAGGAGTACTCTCCCCCTACCTTCACCATTTTAGTTTCTTTGAAATTCTCACTCTTCCATGCGTCTCCCTTCTCTCTCCCCTGCCAGTATCATGTTAACAACTATCAGCTTTTCTGAGTGGGTTCCTGGCCCTTTCCCTCACCTCCACGTTTACCTGGTCTGTTTTATGGCAATTTGTCTCCTCATATCAGAACAGTCACTGTTTTTGCAAAATGTTGAGAATCAATGAAGTCAGTGGCCCTCAAAAAAAAGAAAAGAAAAGAGGTTGACTAGAAAACCTAAAGTGTTCCCAAGGCCTTTTCAATTTATTTTGTGTATAATAAGCTTCAGGAGGAGGGCATGCACCAAAAGCAGCATTCACTTCGTTTACTCCAAGTCAAGAATCCTCTTTGCAAGGACAGCTTTTACTTCTTTCACAATCAGTATTTTGCAGAATGCTGAGTAACTTGCCAAGGGTAAATCATTAAGAGAGGGTCGAAGTTAAGGTTCAAAGTCAGGTCATTCTTACCCTAAAGCCTATGTTGCTTCCTCTATGTTCTTCAGAACTTCCTACAAAAATGCAATCACTTTAAAAATAATCTCTAAGTGGCGTTTTCCACCAATTTACCATGCTAAATGAAACCGGGACTTACCTGAAGCTTCCCACTCACTTTAACTTTTGAGAGCCGTGGTCTGAAACCAGACAGTAAGTTATAATCACCTAGAGGATTTAAATCACCTGGGCTGTACTCCAGACCAATTAAATTAGACTCTCCAGGGGTAGGACTTTTTTTTTTTCCCCAAAGTTCCCAATTTGATTCCAAGGTACCCTAGGGAGGAGAACACTGTGTAGTATAATAGAAAGACAGCAGACTTCCAAGTCTCAGACCCAGACCTGAAGTCAAGATCTGTAATTTGCTTGCTGTGACTGCTAGCAAGGTACTCAATTGCTTTAAATGTTGCATGAAAGAAAATTCATGAGGATTAGAGGAAATGTATTTGAGCATCTCACACTGTGTCTTGCATAAGGTGGAAACACAGTAAGTGGTAGGATTCAGATGGGACAGTGCTAGAGAGGAAAGACAGTGGGGTGGGAGTTTGATAGACCTGGTTTTAAATTCTAGCGCTACCATTTTTAGTTTTAGGTAAGTTTAATGGTCTGTACCTTAGTTTCCTAATTTATACAATAGTTAAAATAATTCCTATGATATAGAATTGCTGTAAGAACTAAATAAATTGTGGATAAATTAAATAAATTCCTTCTATTATTTGTAACTGGGTTATGCCAGTAAAACTGCGATTGAAAACAATCGTAGAGGTGCCTGGGTGGCTCATTTGGTTAAGCTTCTGCCTTTGGCTCAGGTTGTGATCTCAGCGTCCAGGAATCAAGCCCTGCATTGGGCTCTCTGCTCAGCAGGGAGCCTGCTTCTCCCTTCTGCTCTGTCTACCGCTCTGCCTATTTGTGTGTTCTCTCTCTCTGTCAAATAAATAAAATTTTTAAAAAAGAAAGCAATTATTAAATGTTCCTTACATTTAGAAATGTTCTATTTTAGACATATTTATTTAGATATATTTTAGAAATATATAGGTTCTGTAATAAACATAAAAATTTGGTGGTTAGCTATGATAAAGGGACTTATTGAGGAGAGGGCAAGTTGAACCTACTGGATCATTGAGCTGGAACAGAAATGCAGGCATCTAGAGTCTTCCATTCTTGCTATGGGGATGAGCTGTTGCTTAGACCTGACCCAAGTGAAAATCAAAGTGACACCAAACACAGGGGGAAGCCAGGCTAGACTGTCACCACTGCCTTCATGAAACTGAGTCTAGAACAGTGATTAGCTGCTTACACCTGAGTGCTGTCAATACTGTTGCTGTAGGGGCTTGCAAACAAGATGAAATGTGTCAGCAGTGTTAAACAATCCTGCTCCATCTTGAGAGCAAGATCTATAAATAGTAGATCTGAACATGACTTACACCAGACCCTTGTGTAATTATCTGTCTTCACAGGATGTGCCTGGCACATAGGGCCGAAGAACCTGGAACAGTGCCTGACATATACAAGGTCCTCAATAAGTGTTCCTTAAATTGAACTGACCTGTGTCCTCTGCCTGGACACTTCCCCAACTGGAACTAGATGTTAACATTTATTGGGTCTTACCAAGTGCCTGGCCCTATACTAGGCACTTTATATAGAGATCATCTCATTCACCTGGCAAACTCTTGCCCATCCTTCAAGATCTAGCTCAAATGTCACCTATTCTGTAAACCTTCTTGACTCCCTCAGGCAGAGTCTGATGTGCTTTTGCACTGGCAGCTCTTTGCTCAATCCTCAGAAGAGTACTTACCACCTTCTACTTTAACATATCTGCTTACAAGTCTGTCTCCCCTACCGGAATGTAAGGTCATCAGGGGCATCGTGTTTTTATTAATTTCTTTGTTACTGGTACTTAGCACAGCACCTGATAGAATGAATTTTCAAAACCCTCTCGTGATTTTGCTAATAAGTCGTATAGATGCATTTATTAAAAAAAAACACTACATCTTTCTAAACATAAAGACAGCTAATATTTTTTATACAACTGAAAAAGAAGTAAAATTTTTATATAACTGAGGAAAAATGGATTCTGTACATAGAATTTGGACTAGTGAAGAACTGAGCATAGAAGGATCTATCTGCACATACCAGCTATAAGAATCAACACTTCACAGGAAGTACCTACTATGTTTCCACTGGCACCTACTTTGGGACCACACTGGTGTTCTTAGGATATCTATATTACCTGGCAACCATATTCTGGCAGGACCCATATGCTGCAACAAAGAGAAGCACAAGAGGACTTACACACACACACACACACACACACACACACCAGGTCCAAGCAAGCTCATTTTTCCCTAAAGCATTATCACCTGAAATTTTGAACTATAATAAATATTGAAATAAGCCTGGCCTTATAGAATTTTGTAAGGGTCAAATGAGATAATATGTATGTGAAATTGCTGTTATAGTGATTTAATTTATTGCTAGTTTTAAAAAATGGTAGCTATTTTATTGTCCCACAACCAGGAAATACTCTATTGAACTTCCAGCTTTCTGACTCCTTTATTACTACTGAATGGGGTGGAGTGGGGAGCTCAGTGAGAAAAATTCTTTGACTCCAAGGTGTTTTGACCTGAACGAGTGGTTGAATGGTGGTGCCATTGGCTGAAATGGGGAAGACCAAGTGGAGGAGAAAACTGGTAAATCAGGACATCTGCTTTGGCCATGTTAAATTGGAAATTCCTACTAACTCTCCAACAGGGATGTAAAGTAGACTGTTGAGTATGAGTCTGGAGCAAATATCAGCAAATGTTTGATATTAAAGGTCATGGAATTGGATGAAATATCTACGGGGAAAGCATACATATAATGAATATAACTTTATTTCATAGTTACAAAATCTATTCCATTCTAAAATTTGCTTTTTCTATTTAGTATATTACAGTCCTCTTTCTATGTCAGTATATATGTATAGCTCTGCTTAGAGATGGTATTATATATTTATGTTTAATTATTAGACATGTACATTACTTCCAACTTTTCAACACTATAAGCTTTACAAATATTTTTGAGTTTGTGCAAGTTCATCTGAGGGCAAATCCTAGAAAATAGAATTGCTGGGTCAAAAGGGGATAATGTGCTTAAAATTTTGAAAGAGAGTGCCAAATTACCCTGCAGAGTGAGTAAAAATTAAAATTTACACTCTCACTAAGAGGGAAGGAAGGGGCTGTTTTCCTGTGTTCATCCTAATACTTGAATGAGAAATGGTATTTCTCTGACATTTTAATTGTATTTTTACTTATACATGAGGTTCAACATCTTTTTTTAGGTTTACTAGAAATTGTTTTTTTTGTTATTTTCTATTTAAATTTTTTCTTATTCTTAAGAGTTCTGGATTGAAGGCAACAAGAAATTTAGCTTTTTCATCAAATGATGTCATCATTGTTTCATTTTCCCTTCATTATATTTGTCTTCTAAGGGACTACTACCTCAGGGCACATTTGATTATCTGGTACTGTACTTGCCTTCCTGCTGTAACAATGAGGTACATTTTGGATCACATGACAGAGAAGGGGAAGAGAGTACAATAATTTTGGTAAAGTGAGGAAACCGAAACTGGAGAGGCTGAGGACACTGGATATTGTGGGCCAGAATGCCAGAGAGCAGGGAGCGATGCAAGGAAAGATTCTGCAAGTCTGCACAGGGTTCTCGTGAATCTAAAATAGGCCATAAGTCAATAGAGTGACGCTTTAAGGGCAGGCAAAGACTACCTGTGGAGCTGTAAGTTGAACATTCTTCAAGATTACAAAGGGCTCTAAATTCTGACCAGCCAGAATGGAAAGACTGGTTGAATACTCAGGGCATTAAAAGGTCTAAGCCATACATACCTTAGTCACTGGACTAAACTAGGCCTGGTAAGAGGCTACTGTAGACCACACGACCATCTGCTGGGTTATAATACCAGCTTTAATGCATGCAAGAGGATTGAAATCATACAGAGTATGTTCTCTGATCAGAACAAAATTAAACTAGAAGTTAGTAACAAAAATAGAAAAATCTCTAAATATTTGGAAAGTAAACAACACATTTGTAAATAATAACTGATCACAGAAATAATCGCAAGAAAAATTAGAAAATATTTTGTATTGTGCATGAATTTTTGGGGGGTTTTCTTTGCCATGCTGAAGTTAAGAACTTTTACTGAGGCACATTTATCAAGCCTTACATAGAAAAGATTGATAAATGTGACCAGTTAATATTAAATTTCCATAATGGCAAAGAAAACATCAAATTCATGGGTACGGACATGTGTAGGCCATATGACACCCACTCTAAAATTTACATGATGGTATTAAAAAGCCACTCATATTTTCTTCACATGCTTTTCTGGTTTCATTTTTGAGATTTAAATTTTTGTCGTATATGAAATAATTGTCCCTGCTTTCATGGAGCTTACAGCCTAGTGGCCGGGGGTCAACATGACTTTTGGTCTGTTTCAATACTAATACATAATGCATCTTTTTAATGGCCTAACTTAAAAAAGACACTTGTGTCACTTACATAGTTTTCTTACATGCTGGGTTCTATTTTTCACTTTTTTTTTTTTCTGTGTCACTTCTCTACTTTTTTGTCTTCTGTCAATACATGCTATTTTCAATTAGCAGTCCTTAAAGTGTTTTCATATCCACGAATGTCAGTCCCTTCTCATTTCTCTACCTTATCAAAATTTACTTGGCTATTCTGAAACATTTCTTACATTTAAAAATTGATTGTTTTTTTAAGGGGAAATTACACTGCATTTATGGAGTAAGGAGAAGGGCATTTATACAACATTGAGTCTTCCTGTTCGTGAATAGGATGTGTTTTTCCATTTATTATGAGTTTTAATATTTTCTTCATTTGGGGCAGTAGTTCTTTATCCTACTATTTTACAATCACTTGGATGGGGAAAAAAATACAGATGTCTAGGCTTTACCACCAAAAGTTTAATTGGTTTTATGTGGAGCACACGAGGTGTGTACTTGTTAAGAACTTATTCCCAGTCAGGGTTAAGAACTACCGTGATAGAGCCACGTACTTAGCTGAGTTCTCCTTCGGTGTTTTTATTTGGTTTGGTTTCGTTTTGGCTGTTATTTTGAGTGACACCTTTTTTCATTATATTTTCTAGTTGATTACTTTTGGTGTAGAGAAAATCTGTGATTTCAGTGTATTTGTTTTGTAACATGCCACCTTACTAAATTTGATTAATATACTTTTTTCAGTTGATTCTTTAGATTTTTTTTCTTTTTTTTTTAGAGAGAGAGAGCATGAGTGGAGTGGCAGGCAGAGGGAGAGGGAGAGAGAGAGTCTTCAGCAGGCTCCATGCCTAGTGTGGAACCCAATGTAGGGCTTGATCTCATGACCCTGAGATCATGACCTGAGCTGAAATCAAGAGTTGGAGGCTTAACCAACTGAGCCACCCAGGTGCCCCTCTTCTTTAAATTTTTTGTTAACAGGCATTAAATTATGCCACCTGTAAAAATGACAATTTGCCTTTTATTGTTCTATATTTATGGTCTTTTTTTTTTCTTCCCTATATTTACACCTTTTATTCTGCAATCCTGTCTTCTTGTCTTGGCTAATAATTCCATAAAAATAACAAGTATTAGTTATGATTGAGGGTATCTTTAATGTATTTCTGATTTTAATGAGGATATGTATAGTGTTTTATCATTAAACATAATGCTGGTTTATCACTTCGACAAAATATATCTACTCATATTTCACTGAAGGTTTTTAATAAAGAATGGTCTTAAAAAAAAGAATGGTCTTAATTAAAAGACTTCTATTTAAATTCTGTCACATGCTTTATAGGAATCTATTAAGACAATCATGTTTTCCCCCTCCTTTTGCCTTTTAATATGTTGAAAGATAGTAATAGATTTCAGATATTGAACCACGTTTGCACTGCTGGAATGACTGGGCTTAGCTCCAGTATATTGTTCTTTCAAAGTGCTGCAGAATTCTACTTGCTAATATGTAACTTAAAATTTTGTGTCAATATTCTTTTCTGGCTTTACTTGCCAGATGTTAGCATCAGTATATTATGGTAGCTTAAAAATTTTTGTAAGCTTTCTGTATTCACTTATTTTCATTCTTTATTAAAATTCGAGAAGAGCGGCTTTCAGAGTGTTTTGATTGTGACTCACAGTAAGAAATACAACTTTCAAAGGAGACCTGGTATAAATATGTACATTGAACCAAGAGTTTCACAGAATAACACTTGCCCTCTACTATGAAAATATACCTTATATTACTACATATCAGTAAAAAAAAACACTTACCTCAAAACACTCTTTTGAAAAATACTATCTGTCCTTTGTAGATTTGGAAGAATCCTTTATAAACTGACACTTTTCAGAGACTAGTTCTCTGGTAATTATTCCATTTTCTTCCTCTGTTTTCTCTAGAAAAATCTTTATCATCTCAATTTCGCACAGGTCTTTACGTTTATTTGCTCTGCATTTATTTGCATAATACTTTTGCAATATACTCTTTTAGTTCTTTTAATACTCTCACTATGTCTGTAAAACTTTTTTTAAATCTAAAATATTTGTGATTTATATTGATTAGTTTAGCTAGTGCATTATTTTTTTTCTTCTTCAGGAAACAGGCCATAGTATTAATTCTACTGCTTGGCTATTTCTGACTCAACTTCTGATTACACCGTTTTATTTTTCTTCTGCTTTTAAAGATTTAATTTATAATCTATTTTGTAGTTAATTTTCTAGTTTTTTGAGTAAAATTGTTTGCTATTTTCATGTTTTCTAGTTTCATAATACTGTTTAAAGCTATAAATATCTGCTGAACACACTGGCAGTTGTATCCTATAGATCTTGGTATATAATGTTTGAATTATTATTTTGTACATAGTGTTTTAACTGTTATTTTGTACAGATTTTGCCATATCAGTTTTACTTCAATTTGTACCAAAGTTTCTTTTAATAATTTTTATTTCCAAGTAATGGAGATGTTGATTTTTATTTTGGTTATTCAATTTCGCTTAATTACATTATTATCAGAGAATGTGGTCTGGATTATTTTTAATTTTTGCAATTTACTGAGAGATTTTTTTGGGGTGGGGGCCAATATATTTAGTCAGTTGGTAAATGTCTCGTGGGTTTTTAAAAATAAGATTGATTTTCAGTTCACAGGAAATTGATTCCATTGATTCCATCCACCACACTTATTTTGTCAACCTTATTGGCTTCGTTGTTCAGGTATAACCTTACTAATTTGACAGATTGATCCATGAAGTGAATTAAAGTGGGCTACTACTATTTCATATCTGATCATTTTTCCTTGTAATTCTGCAGTTCTTTATGTATTTTTGTTACTATATTATTCAGTGCTTTAAGATTTATGAAAGGAATGTCCTTTTTTTTAAATGCTTTACCATCATAAAATCTCTGTATTTACCACCATAAAATTTCTGTATTTGTCCTGTTTTAAACTTTCTGCCTTAAATTCAGTCTGTTTATGATTAGTATCATAATCCCAGCTTTCTTTTTGTTAGCATTTACCTGGTTTGTTTTTTCCCCACTCTTTTCTTTCTAGTTTTTTAGTCACTTTGCTTTAGATCTTCCTCTTGTGTACATCATATCCAGCTGACCTTTAAACAACTAGGTTTGAATTGTGCAGGTCCATTTATACAGATTTTTTTTTTTTTTTGATAAAAACAGTGTAGTCCTGTAAATGAATTTTTCTCTTAAGGCTTTCTCAACATTTTCTTTTCTCTAGCTTCCTTTATTGAAGGAATACAGTATATAATACATTATTTGTATATAATAACATACAGAATATGTATTAACTAACTGTGTATGTTATTGGCAAGGCTTCTGGTCAACAGTAGGCTATTAGTGAGTTAAGTTTTGGGGGAGTCAAAAGTTATATGCAGATTTTTGACTACACAGGGGTTGGTACCTCTAACCCCTGCATTGTTCAAGAGTTAACTGTGTACTCATCTCTCACTTTACAAAATTTCAATTTATAAACTTTCAATTTTGCAAAGATTTCTAATACAAATTAACATTAATGATACATATGTATATATATGCACACATTATGAGGTACTACTGTTATTTTTGTTATTACATGTTGATGGTAAGTTTAATATTTAATGTTTATTAAGTACTTAGTTGGCATCAGACATTATTCTTGGCGCTTAACATTACCTCATTTTGTCCTTATAATATGACCAACATTTCCATTTTGTAGATTAGTAAGGAAATGAAGTTTCCCTAATTTGCCCAAAGTCAGAGAGCTTGTAGAGACTGTTTGGGCAAAAGTATTTATTTATTCATAGGTTTTGGAGAGGGGGTGTTTTATAATCTTGTTTCTAGTCTCCTGATTGTCCACCACCTCCAAGCCTATCTCCCATGTGCATAAATCATTCTGGCTACACCCAAGATACCTGGTTTGTCTCAGCCCATACTCCATTCCATGAATTGGCACTTGCTAAGGTGCTGTTTTATAACTATTACCCAGTGGGATCAGGCAATGTTTTGTATAAATATACTCAGTGCCTATCCACAACCTAACACTGGGTGTTCCATGAATATTTGATGAAATGAGATTCTAAGTAGAGTCTTTACCACATTTTTTCAAGTACTTAAACTTCACCTGTTCTCTCATCAGATTTCTACTCTGAGTTTGAGTGTAGATGAAAATTATTAGATTTCTTCATATTTAAAACTAAGGTAGAAAATTTGAATTACAGTGCATTTAAATTCAATGTGTCATGTAAAAATGTCCAATATTTAACACAGATTTTGAGTCTCAACAATAGTAAAGCATTTTCTTTTTTTATAAATTTTATTTAATACATTTCTGTATGTTCGAAAAAGAAAGAAGATATATAAAACTGAATTCAAGGTTTAAGTCCTTAGTGAGACCTTAGAAAAATTGGTAGTACAAATGATGTAGTTCTCAGAGTTCCCAGCAGGGGCCAGAATGTTCATGTTAAATCTAATTAAATGAAAATGTTTTTCCTATAATTAAAGGTGGTATCTAATTTTTAAGCCAATAAAAAAATCAGCTAGAACTTGCTATGGTTAAAATTATTAAAAACTACTGACTTATTAGTTTGAGATTTCAAGAATGGAAATATATAATTCAAAATATTGAAAATGAGTTTGACAGAAATAGTGACATCCTATAACAAAAGTTTGACCCCTAGTATCTAAGCAAATGAGCATTCAAAGTATGTTTAGTTAGTAGACTCTAAAACTCCTATACTAATTGCCAAATGCAGGTCATTGGGTCTTTCAGTTGCCAAGCCAGACCATGGACTGGTTCCAAGAACAAAGGGCACCACTGTGGCATTGACCCAGGAAATTGAGCACTGACCTTATTTGTTAATTTTAGAACATTAAAAAAACTCTTAACTCAATAGAAAAGTACTTGGTCCTTCAAATGTATTTCAATGCAAATTGCCTTTGTAAATCAAATCAGCTTTTTAAAATTTAATTCTAATTTAAGTCATGCAACCTTTCTCTGGGCCTCGGTTTCTCCATCTGTTCATAAATAGATTAGATGTAATAATCTTAAAATTTGTATGTTTCTAAAATTCAGAGTTTTATCCTTAGGCAAAAAGCCTCATTTTTTTTCTTGTTTCCAATCCTGGCATAGTACCTTTCATAAACCAGGTGCTAATAAGTGCTTAAAGAACAAATAAATGATAAAATGACCAAATGACTACATCTTTTTGAAGAGTTCTTTCTAGGAATTTACAAAAGAATTTGGAAATAGAATGCTTCTGAAAGCCAATACTCCATGAATTGTGAAAGACAGTGCTTTAGGCAATTTCAAAAAAATACAAAAACATTTTCTGAATACTCTTGGAAGGAACTGAATTTTTCTAAGGCTATCACTACTCCCAAGACAGTAACTGAGTAAAAAGGGAGCCAAAAGATTTTTAAAGTGTTTTAAGACTTTACATTTTAAAACCTAAATCTAAAAAAGTTAAAGAAATTATTTTATTTCCGGAAACATACTCTATTGAATTTATTATGGTTTCCAAAAGTTCCCCCCAAACAAAGCCCTAAATATTGCAAGATTTTCTCTCAGGAAGCGGTTGTTTACTAGAAAGCTTAACTTAATAATAAGGGTAAAGATTTTAAAACTAAAGATATGTCTTTGCCAGTTTAATCTATATTGTCACCTGCTCTGGAAACCATGTGTTTGTTCTAAAGTAACTCAAAACATCGTGAAGAAAAGCAGTTATCAAAAATAATGAAAATTAACTTCTTATATTTCTCATTTGTAAATTTTAGAAATGTGACTTCACTAAATTTTGCAGGCAGAAGTTTGCACCTTCTTAATCCAGGGATGTGGTCACATGTGGAAGTGTAGGCTGAAGGTGAGGGTGTGGGCTGTAGCAAACTGGAGAGAGTCCCCCTGAAGACTGGTATAACTTATGTCAAGTGGTCTGAAACTTTCCTACATGCTGTCTTACTGCATGTGCATTCAACATAAACAAAAAGAAAATTTACCTTCAGTAAAAAGGGATAAATTCGTGACTCACAGACTTTTTCCAAACTAAGCCACGGTCTTCAAGCAAAGAACTTAAGTAGATAAGCTTATTCGCTGTTGATAAAATAAGGGCGTTATTTGAGCCAGTTTCTCAAGCCTGAATACCTAAAGATAACTTTCAAAGAAAAAAAAAATTTTGAGAACTCCCATGAATAAAAGCTAACCCTTATCATGTTAGATAGCACTTGAAGCCAACTTGATTATGGTAAACAACAGCAAAAACAACCAAAAAACCCTCCTCAAGCTGTAAATACTGTATTTGCAGACTGTAGAAAATGAAGACATTGAAGTAGTACTCATATATAAGGTGGCTGGATGAGCTCGAATACCATAGAGAACTGAGTTTTACGAAATTATTTATAGAATTCACAGATGCCCCTGGGGGCTAAGGAACTTAATTTAAGAGAACGTTCTGGGAAATAGGTTGACTTCTGGCCCACTGTGGCTGTCTACTGAAAGAGTTATGCCTTCCTAGTTAAACTGAGGTGATAAACTCTATCCTAGTTTTGGGGGGAAGCTCCTTCCTGCTCATATGAAAAGAAAGGAGGTAGAGAAGGACCACGGAGACACTTAGTCCTTTATAGAAAAGAATGCAAAGGAGAAGGTGAAGACTATGGCACATATAATCAGTTTAGGTCAAGGCAAAAAAAGATTGTTCTGTCTTTGCCTTGCTTAAATACACACACACACACACACACACACACACACACACACACACACACTCTGCTTTTTTGAGATCTTTTTTCTCTTCTCTGACTGCCTTTGCTGCTCCTGAAAATCAATTTGATCTAAATATGACCTGCGTTGGGTAAGGGTCGTGGTCCTAAGGTCTTCTTCTTCTTCTTCTTTTTTTTTCCCCCAGTATTCTCCATGCCTGCCGAACACGGAGCTTGAAGTCACAACCCTGAGGTCAACACCTGAGCTGAGATCAGGACTCAGACACTTAACCAACTGAGCCCCCCAGGAGATCCTGTTCCTAAAGTCTTAAATAGTGTTGTTGGAACCAGCATGGCCACTCCCTAGGAAGGTCCTCGTTAAGTGTCTATGGGTAGCCTTAATCAAATGCAAAAGCTCCACTGGAATGTTCAAAATGCGCATTGCTCTACCAGACAACTACTAGAGGTGGCAAAGACACAAGGACCTGTAACACCAGTCTCCCCTACCAGTTTGTGCAAGAGGGACCCCAGGAGAAATACTACAAACCATAGTCAGAGCAAACTAAAAACACAACCAGAGTCACTTAGAAAGGCTGCACATAACTAATGATATCTTTTGAAAAATTAGGAAGTTGAAGTTTTTTGTATTTAAGGAGACATTCATTCATTTATTACTTTAATTATTAAGGCAATACGCTTTTTCCAACATAATTATGTGCTGGGTGTTGGACCAAGAGCTGAAGACACAAAAATGAACAAAATAATTCCCTCCCTTTAAAGAGCTCATAGTCAGTCTAGGGGATGGAGGAGTAGAGGCAGAAAGACAAGTAAGGGGAAAAAAGCAAGCAATTGAGAATTGTAATAATAGAGGTGGGTACAACCTATACAATGTTAGCACTAAGTCTTAGAGTCAAGCATCTCTTTTTCAATGGAAAAATGAGGAAGCTATATTATAGCTATTTTTGATTCTCTGTATTTAAACTCTATAATAAATAAACTGGAGTTCCTACTTTGGAAAGGAAAGGAGAGATTGCATTTTGAAGTTTTTCTTTTCTTTTTTTTTTTTTTTTAAAGATTTATTTATTCACTTTAGAGAGAGATAGAGAACAGGGGAAGGGCAGAGGGAGAGGGAGAGAGAGTCTCCTCAAGCAGACTCCTCACTGAGTGTGGAGCCCCATGCAGGACTCGATCCCAGGACCCTAAGAATATGACCCGGGCCAGCCGAAATCAAGAGCCAGCTGCCCAACCAACTGAGCCACTCAGGCACCCCATATTTTGAAGTTTTTTTGAGTTAATTCTACCTCTAAAGAACAATAGAATGCAGAAACTTTATTACCTGGGACATTATGATGAAGCATTGCCATAATATGAGTGTTATCATTTCAAGACTGACCTGAAGATCATCTACAAAACATCCCTCAAGACCACATATTTCAGCCTATACCCTAGTACTGACATATGTGAACATGTCCTCTTGATATCCTCAAGATGGTAGTTGGTGATTATAATAGAGTAATATTTATATTTCTGCTCTTGGCTATGTGTCAAAAAATAAATACACAAGGTTTAAAAATTACCATATTTTATTTCTCATTCAAAGCACAGATATAGGTTTAGGAGGAAGGGACTTCAAGTTATAGGGAAAAAAATACTCAGTCGAAATAGTGTAAACATTACTACTTGGGGCATGGTTCTCAAAGAGTGGTCTGGGAAGTTCTGGAGTGGAGACCTTTTCAGAAAGTCTATGAAGTAAAAACTATTTTCATAACAATGCTAAGATGCTTTTTGCTACTCTTGTTTTTCTTTTGTGTACAATGGGGTTTTCCAGAGGCTCCATGATGTGTGACAACATCATCACTCTCAGCAAATACAATATATGCTTGTGTGTGACTATATTCTAAAACTTCTCATTTTAAATTTGTAATATGTTAAATATTGATAAATATGACCAATACAAACAAAAGCTTTTGAAGATCCTATATAATATTTAAGAGTATAAAATAATCTTGAGAACAAAAACTTTGAGAATTACTGCATTAGGGAATAAACCTCCACTGAAAGGGCACACCTAATCAAATCTTATGATTTACATAAAGAAACTAAACTATAGGTTTCATAAAGGCAATATCAATCTCTGGAACACTGTTTTCTCCTCAGACTCTAGCACAGCAATGGCATATGTAAGCATTAGAACACTTCATAAAATAATAAATGAATTAATACATACATATATACCTATGTACATACATAGATTCATAAATGAAGGATTTGCTAATGGACTTATTCGAGGTCACACAAAGCTCAACAGCAATGCCAGACTATATTTCAGGTCTCCTATTTTCTATTTCTATACTGTTGGTCCCTAGCTCAAGACTTTTGTTTCTGTTAATTTTTGTTCCACTCTATTGAAAGCATGAGTAATTGGTATCACGTGGGACAAATACCTTCTTATGCTGCTGTGTGAGTTGAACTTATACAGTCTTTTTTTCTGGCCTTATGCAAAATTAGCATGAAGTGACACCAAAAGCCTGTCATTATAAGGAAATGACAAGAATGATCACAAAAAATATCTTTCTGGTTTTTTCCCCACAATGGAATTGAATTTTTCATGATCCATTCTAATTCCTAGTCTCTTCCTGCTTTCTCTGGCTACATCATTAAACTCTGGCAAGTCTTTCTATTAGTGTATTCAGTAGTTCCCAGACTACAAAGAGTAAAACCATAAACATTTTGGAGGAAATACACTTTGTACTCTCAAAGTTTTTCCGCAACACCCCCTGGTCTTTGTAACAGAGGTGAGAGAAGTTTGCTTACTACCTTACTCGCAGTCACAGAAATATAAGGCCCACCCAGTGCAAAGAACAGGGGAAAGAAAAATATGAGTCTTGTGAAGTACTGCATTAACCACCTAAATTCTGACTCCTATGAGAAACTGCTTTTAAAGATGGCCAACGTAAGGAAAAGCCAACAAGCTGGCTGACCAAGTTCTCCCAGTCACCCAAAAGGAATTCTTCTCTTCTCACTCATCCTCATTACACACTGTCTTGTGTCTTGACGGAAAGTGACCAAAGCCAGGCCTTCAGCTGTCAGACCACAGTGAAGGTTCCTACAGCTGGGGAACCTTTCTGCTTTGGGGCTTAGGAATATTGCAATCACTGCCACTGGAGAAGCGATATATGTTCTCGAAATTTCCTCAGTACCTCTTAACTCACTCAATACTGATCTCTAGAGAGGTTGGTTATATATAGTTGATTCTCATTCACAGTAGTTATTATGTCCTATGAAGTCACAGCCAGCATGAACCATTGCTCCTACAGGAAATACAAAGTTACATTCCTGTGAGCCTCTGGTCACAACATTTTAATCTATCAACATATATAACCTTGTTTATCTGTTTTAAAACATCTTATTTAATATATATTCATATATATGAATTCATTCATATGGATTCATTAACATTGAACTCACAACCAACAGACTCTAACTCAAGCCTGAGTAGAGCTCATCTAGCACATATATTTTTCCATAAGGAATTTTTTTTTTCTAAGACAATGCAACTTTCTTTAAAAAAAAAAAAAACCTCATAAAAAAAAAACACCTCTAAAACAAAACTCTAATAAACATATATAACATAAAATTGACCATTGAATCATTTTTAAGTATACAGTTCAGTGGCATTAAGTACATTTACATTTGGTGCAGCCATCATCATCTATATCCAGAACTTTTTTTATCTTCCCAAATTGAAACACTGTACCTATCAAATAGTAGCTCTCCCACCAACCAATCCTCAAAGCTCCCAGTAACCCCCAATCTACTTTCCATCCAGTCTTCTTGTACTTAGGAGCAATGCACTTCAGCACTATGCACTAGGGAACATTTTAAACAGAATTGCCCAAGAAAAGCCCATCCATCAAAAACGCAAAAAACATGGTACTAAATAGATTGTAAAAAGGGCACTTGTTTATATAGTATGAAAGCTGAACAAGGTGGAGTATTGTCTTGTCTGACCTTGGTTGGGAACCTGTGTGTTGGAAGATTCACATTTTTTTACCATTCTGTGCTTATGCATGAGTGACCACAAAATCATCCTGTGTACTGATTTTGGGGGTTAAAAATAAATTCTAGCAAGTAGGCAAATTTGTAAATATGGAATCCATGAATGATAAGCATTGGCTATATGTGGAAATGACAATCTTTATTTACTTTATTCTAGGTAGTAAGAATAAGGAGCTAACATTTGCCAGTAATAGGGCTAACTTAAGAAATTTTAGTCTCGGGCGCCTGGGTGGCGCACTTGGTTAAGCAACTGCCTTCGGCTCAGGTCATGATCCCGGAGTCCCAGGATCGAGTCCCACATAGGGCTCCCAGCTCCATGGGGAGTCCGCTTCTCACTCTGACCTTCTCCCTTCTCATGCTCTCTCTCACTCTCTCTCTTTAAAAAAAAAAAAAAAAAGAAATTTTAGTCTCTGTGAATTGATAACTGGCAGCTACCACCTAAAGTAGGTCTCGCTCATAGAAAGGATATATTTAAGCATGATCTCAAACCTCTCTGCAGGAAACAAAGACTAAGCACTCAAGTGACACTGATCAATCACTTACTATATGACAGGCACTATAGTCAGCAATTTACATGCATTATTAAATTACATCCCCCCAAAGTTCTATGAGGAAACTGAAGGTTAGAGAAGTTAAGGACTTCATCCATTATCACATAGTTAGAAGTGGCAACACTGGGACTTGAACTCAGGTCCACCTGATTCCAGAGCCCAAGTTTCCAAATGCTATGCAAATCTAATCAAGTTTTTTTTTTTTTTAAAGTTCATCTTACTCAGAAGTGTATAGGAGCATATGTTACAAAGATTATAGCAATACCAGGATTTATACACAGAAAAATAAATTTACCAAATAAAACTTTATAAGCCTGCTCTGATATTGTTCCACAATAAAAAGTATCTGAAATCCTTCAGGGCATCTGGTTTGTGTCTGGGTTTCCTTAATCTTTAATGATGGGCAAATCTAATGCATTATGTAAGGCCATTTTTTCTCAAGAGATGTAGATACCTCTTAAGAATTTGATGAAAATGCATTAACTTTTCAGGCTACTGAGTTGCATTTTAGTGCACTGAGGCAGTAAATTAGTGTACAATGTGCAAAAGTAGTAGTGACCTAAAAAATAAATATTTGATATGAGCCACTGCATTCTTGGGGGGGGGGGGTGGAATAATGGATTAACTCTTAGGAGACCTTAGCTTCCTAAAAAGGAGTAGGAAGAAGAAATCTCCTGTGGCTTAGAAATGGCTTGTTTCTCACTGGCTATGTTTGCTTAGCTCTTTTAACAGTTCATTTGATTAGATCTCATGGCTCCGAAAGCTAAGGTTGAGAGTTTGATCCCTACACAGGCCACTTAAATTTGGAGAACAAAAAGCTCCATTCTCTGCTCCCAGACCTTACCCCAAATCCCTGCCAGGTGTCTGCCCTCTGGTCAAAATGAGATACTGGCAAAGGGGTGCAAACCAATGGGGGACAAAAAAATGGACATCCCCTTATTATGGTGCTCTTTTACTTGAATGTGCTCACAGTATTTTGACATAATTTATGGAGAATATATACTACACTTTTTACTTTTATCAATGGAAATCTGAGGCAAACTGTAGTAAGTGCTGCATTGCCAGTCATAAACCCCATTTAATCTTCTTATTCTAAGTTCAGAGATTTTTCTACTAGCTGACATTATCCTCTTGGTAACAAAAAATGAAAAAACAGATTTTCTGAGTAATATTAATCTGCAACTTTAGAATAGGAAATAACTGAATAGCAATTGGCCAAAAAGTGACAATTTTTATATTAATAAAAAACATTAAATTATTTCCAAATAATCCCATGTGTAATAAAACATTATAATAAGTTGATTTTTAACACACCTAAGCATTCAATTAGGAAAACAAGTTTCTCAAATTATAGCTGAAAATCTTTTACTAGTAGCACAATCTTACCTTTTCTTTTAATTCAGGGCTACCTTATTTAAATTCATATTTCCCTAATTACAAAGTACAAATTATAATTTAATAAAATAAATAAAATTCTTTTTACTTCAAATGCTTGTCTGAATAATAGATAATCCTTTTAACTTTTGAGGAAACAACATTTCAACTTTTTAAGTATGAAGTGTAAAACTAAGATTTACCTTTTTAAATTACAGCTTGAGTTTCACATATAAAAACTAATGAGATTTAAGTGTACTTTCTATTATTGTTAACATAGACTTTAATTCTTCAAATGTCACATATATCTTTCATTATTTGTAGATTTATTTCTTTTATGAAGTAGTCGAATGAATCAGCTCACCCTTGACTGTAACAAAATACTGTTTGGTGACTTGTGACAGACAGGGTTTTAACCTCTGACAGCGAGATTCATTGTGGAGCAAGAGCCAATCATAGATCCTGACGACACTTGTCTCATCAAAGTTGGAATATAAAAAGCCACTTGGAATACAGTATAAAAGATTCACTGGTGTGGCAAGTTGTCTCTCAGACTGTACAGGCGTTAAACTTTTGCTTGCATTACTCAAAAGCAAAACAAAAGTAAAAGGAAGAAATAAGAACAAGGAAAAAGATTGTACTGATTTTAAAATCATGCAGAAACTGCAAATCTATGTTTATATTTACCTGTTCATGCTGATTGTCGCTGGTCCAGTGGATCTAAATGAGAACAGTGAGCAAAAAGAAAATGTGGAAAAAGAGGGGCTGTGTAATGCATGTACTTGGAGACAAAACACTAAATCTTCAAGAATAGAAGCCATAAAAATTCAAATCCTCAGTAAACTTCGTCTGGAAACAGCTCCTAACATCAGCAAAGATGCTATAAGACAACTTTTGCCCAAAGCTCCTCCACTCCGGGAACTGATTGATCAGTACGATGTCCAGAGAGATGACAGCAGTGATGGCTCTTTAGAAGATGATGATTACCACGCGACGACTGAAACGATCATTACCATGCCCACCGAGTGTGAGTAGCCCTCTTAGTGTATATCAACAATTCTGCTGACTGTGGTTCTAGTGTTTATGAGAAACAGATCTATTTTCAGGCTCTTTTAACAAGCTGTTGGCTTGTATGTAAGTAGGAAGGAAGAGTTTCTCTTTTTCAAGATTTCATGAGAAATATACTAATGAGACTGAAGTCTGCTGCATTATTTGTTTTGCTGGAGAGCTAAAAAGCCGAAAGGAAATAAAAGTTAAATGCTTGCATGGCACTCACGTTTAGTTTAATATAACAAATATAACATGCTTATGTTTTCACAGCTTAGTACCACCCAGGAAATGCTTGGGAGATACTACAAGCAATGTTAAAACCTTACATGAAATTTCATAATTGCATTTAGTTGCCTGAAATATGCATTTGTAATAACAAGGTTTTTTTTTTCCCTCTAATAATAGAGAAAGGTCTTCCTTTGAGCATTTGCTAAATGCCTAGAACTTCTGTTATTCAAAACTATTTCTCACGGTGTTATGTTCTTCACGAATTAAAATATTTAATCTTGAAAGCTATGACACTGGAGAGTAGAAAAAAATGTTTTTAAAAATTTGATGTATGAGGAAGACCAGTGATGAAGCAAACATAGCATAATGATAATCATGAGCTAAGTATCAGAAAATGCCTGGGAAATAATACATTTTAATTAAATAGGTCATGGCTCACAGAGTCCCACTTATACCTTGACTACAGCACTATTGTTGGGGGTCCCCAGTGTGCATAATTCCAGGCAGACACACTGCTTAATAACCCTCTAAAGTAGTTTTAGTCTTCATAAGAGGAAGGAAGCTATTACCTGTAGTATCTACCTTGCTTCTGAAAGATAACGTATTTCATACCATTCCTTTTGCAGTCACTTCAAAACCATGCTCAAGAAAAGCCAGACAGGCACCTTAACAGAGAAGGCAAGACCAGAAAGATTTTACGCCATGTGTCTGTGGACTTGCTTTAAACAGTGCTTTTTACACTTTAAACTGGACTGGAAACAGTTTCAAAATACCGTTTTCCTTATTAGGCAGCCACGTTATAATGCAACACATAATTTTCTGTTAAGACTCTACTATCAAACAGCCCTGGAGGAGATTTCCCTTATTTGTAAACAATCTTGGAAAAACAAAAGGAAAGAAACTGCTAGTGCTTCTGCTTACAATGACAACCTGGCTCTAAAGACAATATTTTCTAACTGTCGAGATAGCCTGAATGTAACATTCACATTTTTGTGCTAATTACCTGATTCGTTTGGTTCCTTTAGGCTTATTCCAGAGCCGAAACATAACAGATGTGCTATATTTTCTACTAATTCCCCAGGCTCGGTTAGTTGCTCAGTGTGTCTTGTCCCCAGGTAATTCAGGCCTGGGGGAAGGGTTCCTTCTTCCAGACTGATTGGTACAGCTGCTCAGTAAGTGTAACTACTCAGATTCCCAAAGAATTCTAAGTGGATGTTCCTCCACGGTGTCTCTTGTTCTCTCTAATCATCATCGTTTTAAAATTTCATCTACTCTTCATTCTTTCATAGAATTCTCTTAGTCCACAGTTCTCTGGAGAGGGAGTAGATTCCTCATAAACAGCTGAAAAATATATATATCTAAAAAATTCTGAAGAGCTGCAGTAATTATTTTCTTTGATCTTTCCCTGACTTATGAATGAAATTCTGCATGGTTTTTTACTTTAAAATACGCATTTACTATTCCAGTGGAAAAAAATGCTTAACAATTTATATAAAGGGACTTGTTCATCTTTTATGAGAAAAAATTTCAATAACTATTTTCTTCTTATTCATTTATAGCTGATCTTCTCATGCAAGTGGAAGGAAAACCCAAATGTTGCTTCTTTAAATTTAGCTCTAAAATACAATATAACAAAGTAATAAAGGCCCAACTGTGGATATATCTGAGACCCGTCAAGACTCCTACAACAGTGTTTGTGCAAATCCTGAGACTCATCAAACCCATGAAAGACGGTACAAGGTATACTGGAATCCGATCTCTGAAACTTGACATGAACCCAGGCACTGGTATTTGGCAGAGCATTGATGTGAAGACAGTGTTGCAAAATTGGCTCAAACAGCCTGAATCCAACTTAGGCATTGAAATCAAAGCTTTAGATGAGAATGGTCATGATCTTGCTGTAACCTTCCCAGGACCAGGAGAAGATGGGCTGGTAAGTGATAACCGAAAATAACATCTAACAACAAACATTGTTACATTTTTATTCATCATGTGAATGAATAATAGTGGAAAAAAATCACCACCTGTTTCCTATGCTTATAAGCTAGACAAAGGTATCTTACCCCAATGGTAGCCCTGTACCCAATAAAAGTAAGTGTCTAATTTGATATCCTGGGGAACACCCTCTTGATACTTTTATTTTGCATGAAGATTAAAAAAAAAAAAACAGTTATGCCATAGTCCTTAACTCCTGAGGGGGTTCTTTTGAATTGGAGATGAAATATAAAGTGCTTTTCATTGATATGTTACATGATTACATGAATAAAAATGTGAAATCTTCATAGTGGATTCTACTACATATCCAACAAATTAAAACTTTTTTTTCCTCATAAGAATCCCAAATGTGTTGATGTTTTTGATTTAAATAAGCAGAAAAAACAAACTTGAAAAATTATGGTGAAAGTAAATGCTTTTATTTATAGCAGTTAACTAAGTATGACATGTTTAGGCTTACATCTTATTAAATATACTATACTTAAGATCCTTCATGATAAATATGTTTATTATATTGCAGACTGACTGTTGATGCACTGATGTATATGTAGATAACTTTGTGAATTACCCCTAATAAAATTTAAATTTCCAGGTTAGTTAACCTTTATTACCTAGCCTATCTCTAAGCTGCCTTACCATTTTTGTGCAAGAGTTTACTTAGGTAATGCCAGCTAATTTAATCATATCATGCCATGCAGATGACAATACTTCACATATTATAAAAATTTATAAAAGCCATTTTAAACCCTAGTATAAATTTAGAGTTACTCACTCTTCTGGCTTACCTATGCTTTCCCAGACTTATTTAATAGGACCATACTTTTTATTTCCATCTATTGACTTAATCTGGAACAAAAGATTATACTTGCAAACAATAAATGCTACCTTTTAGTTTTTAAATGGTCTTGGTTGTAAAGAGTATATAATTAGTAAGTCAGTCTACTTTGAGTAAAAATATATTCTTTAGAAGATTATATAATTTTCCAAATGATTTATTTGTCTTTGAATATGCTACCTAAAATGTGATTGACTCACAAAATGATGCTATTTTTTATAATGTTAAATAATAATAATTACCAGGTCTATTTTGATTTTGATATAGGATAAAAACAATTGTTAATTATTTAAGAAAGTATTCCTTTTTACAGGTAGCATTTTAATGATCAAAGTTGGTAATGTGACAGAAGTTTTAAGTATTATTAAACAGACTATTATTAAACAAATTAAGCATAATTATTAATGACATATTCCTCATATTTTTCTATATAAAAGGAAAAGTCTCAAATGCATTAAAAGACTGGGGCAAGGGAGGAACTAGCAAATTAATATTTGAATTTATGAATAGAAACATTTTTCAGTGAAAGAATAAAGTGAAATCATATTGTATTTTCTGAATCTGTGCCTTGCTCTCTTAAGAGTTTTTCTTTCCAACCCAATATGCATACCACTACTCTCAGTACCCTACATTTCTTTTTCCTATTACAATCCATATAGTGCTGGGGGTATTAATAGCCAAGTTTCCCCAAGTAAAGATCTAGGAAACAGAGGATGGATGAATATACCTATTCCTCCAGGAGTCATCATACATGTTTAGCCAACATATTTAATCAGGAAGAGAGAAAACTAACCTCTTCCTTCCTCTGTCCTGTCTTCCCTTCTCTTCCCTTTCCTCCCTCTCTCCCTTTATTCCCATAAATATTGTCAGAACATCTATTATGTGCCAGGAAGCTGGGGAAAACAAAAATTAAAAAGACATAGATCTGACCACAGGGAATTAGAATTACTGTTAAATTCTTATGAGCCATAAGGAAGAATCAAGCCTAGTATAAATTAAAATTACTTAATGCTGTGTCTTTAAAAATAAATGTGGTATAAGCAAAATGATTTGTTTCTTCAATAATGACTTCTGGAGATAGGAAAGTATTTTGGAACCTCTTAATATTACTGATTGTTCTTTTCCTTTTCACACAGAATCCCTTTTTAGAAGTCAAGGTGACAGACACACCAAAAAGATCCAGAAGAGATTTTGGGCTTGATTGTGATGAGCACTCAACAGAATCTCGGTGCTGTCGTTACCCTCTAACTGTGGACTTTGAAGCTTTTGGATGGGATTGGATTATTGCACCCAAAAGATATAAGGCCAATTACTGCTCTGGAGAGTGTGAATTTGTGTTTTTACAAAAATATCCTCATACTCATCTTGTACACCAAGCAAACCCCAGAGGTTCAGCAGGCCCCTGCTGTACTCCTACAAAGATGTCTCCAATTAATATGCTATATTTTAATGGCAAAGAACAAATAATATATGGGAAAATTCCAGCCATGGTAGTAGATCGCTGTGGGTGCTCATGAGATTTATATTTGGTTCAGAACTTCCTAAATCATGGAAGGCCTTCCCCTCAACAATTTTGAAACTGTGAAATTATATACCACAGGCTCTAAGCCTAGAGTATGCTACACTCACTTAAGCACAAGCTCAGTATATGGACTAAAAGAGAGAATATATGCAATGGTTGCCATTTAACCATCAAAATAAATCATACAACAACAAGTCTTAATGATTTCCAGGGTTTTTGAACAAGGAGATCAAATTACGTTTATGTTCATATATATTACAACATAACCAGGTAAATGAAAGCAATTCTCCTTGTGTTCTGGTGAATTAAAGGAGTATGCTTCAAAGCCTATTTCTTTCCAGTATCGTTTAATATCTACAGAAAAATCTATATGTAGTATTGGTAAAATGCAGGATTGTTATATACCATCATTTGAATCATCCTTAAACACTTGAATTTATGTTGTATGATAGCATACGTGGTAAGATGAAATTCCACAAAAATAGGGATGCTACACAATTTGCAAGTCTCCATCCCTATTATGATCCATACAGTACATTAACAATCCATGCCAATGGTGCTAATATGATACGCTGAATGGCTGATACTATCAGGTTTATCAAATAAAAAACATTCAGTAAAATAATAAGTTTCTCCTTTCTTAAGGTGCATTTTTATACACCTCCAAATGGGGAATGGATTTTCTTTAATGAAAGAAGAATCATTTTTCTAGAGGTCAGCATTCAATTCTGTAGCATACTTGAAGAAACTGCATTATCTTAAAAGGCAGCCAAAAAGTATTCATTTTTAATCAGGATTTCAAAATTACAGGCTGCCTTTGCAACACTGCAGTTTTTGTGATAAAATAATGGAAACGACTGATTCTATCAATATTGTATAAAAAGACTTTGAAACAATTGCATTTATATGATATGTATACAAAATTGTTTTGTAAATAGGTGTCTCCTTTTTTATTTACTTTGGTATATTTTTATGGTAAGCACATTTCAAATTAAGTATTAAGGCACAAAGACATGTCATGTATCACAGAAAAGCAACTGCTTATATTTCAGAGCAAATTAGTAAATTAAATAGTGGTCTTAAAACTCCATATGCTAACGGTTAGATGGTTATATTACAATCATTTTATATTTTTTTACATTATTAACATTCACTTACAGATTCATGATGGCTGTATCATGTGAATGTGAAATTTCAATGGTTTACTGTCATTGTATTCAAATCTCAACGTTCCATTATTTTAATACTTATATTATTAAACATACCAAAAAGGTTTAACTCTATTATCTAAAATGCAAAATAATAAACTGATGATATCTTAACAAGAATTGTTAATTTTATTTTATAATTTGATAAGAAATATATTTCTGCATATATTTACTTCTATTTTGTAAATCAGGATTTTGTTAATCAAATTCATTGTACTTATGACTAAGTGAAATTATTTCCTACACCTAATGGGTAGAAACAATATAAATTTTATTAAAGTGTTTTCACCTTTTTTGAAAGACACAACAGTTTTATGTGATAATGACGAATTCTGGATTTCTGACTTCACTTTTAACATAAAAGTTTGGTTTGGAAATTTCAGGTCTGCTGCTGGAGTTCTCATGAGTGAAATTCTTGTTAAATTGGTTCTGGTCAAGTTGCTTTAAATATACAACAGCAAGGACTAGTTATACTTGTTTCATTTCTCTTTATCTTGACCTGAAAACTATTTATATGTTTTCATAGGTTCAATTTCCAAATGCATTGCAGTTGGCAAGGGTATATAGTCCTAGAGTTACAAGTTCTAACGAAATCACAGGGACACAGGGAAGCTGCATTTTTTTCTTAGCATTTAATGACACCGGCACATTTTATCTGAGCTTTGGGGGCATGAATTTTCAAATTAAACTGAAAAACAATTATAAAGTACCTATAAATCCTTAAGTGTAACATTGTATATAATGTCTTTGAAGTGGACTCTCTTCACTACCCCTCATCAGTTTAGTAACTTAGCTATAAAGCAGTCACTAAATCTAATGGAAGAAGTTATTAAAATTCTATCTAGTCCATGGTTCCTAAATAAGTAATTTATAATTAATATAAATGTAATATTTTAAAAATTTTTTTAGATTATTTATTTATTTATTTATTTGACAGAGAGAGATCACAAGCAGGCAGAGAGGCAGGCAGAGAGAGGGGGAGGCAGGCTCCCCACTGAGCAGAGAACCAGATGGGGGGCTCAGTCCCAGGACTCTGAGATCATGACATGAGCCAAAGGCAGAGGCTTTAACCCACTGAGCCACCCAGGCGCCCCTATAAATGTAATTTTTAACCATCGATAATATCACAGCAATTTACACTCATACAAACTAAGTGTAGTACTTTTTTTAGTTTTAATACTGAGACATTTAAGATTGACGAGTCTGGAATTGTAAGCGGGTTGCCCCTGTGAACGAAGGACCAACTATGGGGATGAGGTGAAAACACTCTGAATTATACACACTAGAAGCTACTTCTGGGGTCATGAATATACCTGATCCAAAAATCTGGGTCAATAGGCCCATTAATGTACCTTAGGCTCTGGAGGACAAATAACTGGGGACCTTGACCTCTTTGGTGTGAGGAGGGAACACCTTCATTTTCTAGACCCAGTTACAGAACTCCCTAGTCTTTATATTCTCTCTTCCCTTGCAGCCCCAGGATCCCATCACCAATTTCACCTGGACATTTCCTTTTCTATTTTGCCTAGGTCCCAGAAATGGCAAGGGTACTCATCACTTTCATTTAGGTACTCATCACTTTCATTTAGGTACCCCAAGAACATTCACTTATGATATCATACTAATCTCTGAGAGTTTCAGAAAACTTCACGTGAAGTTCAATGTAGTACATCAGTTTTAACATTCTATTTTGAATATTTCTCATACTTCCTACAAACCTATACTAGTTAAAAATACATACATAAATATAAAAACAAAAACACTCCCAAACTCCACACTTTTTAAAAAGATGTCTATTTATTTATTTGTTTGTTTGTTTGTTTGTTTGTTTATTCATTGGGGGGGGAGAGAGAGCACAAGCAGGGGGAGCAGCAGGCAGACAGAGAAGCAAGGTCCGCACTGAGCAGGCAGTCCAATGCCGGACTCGATCCCAGGACCCTAATATAATGATCTGAGCCAAAGGCAGGCACTGAACCAACTGAGCCACCCAGGCATCCCTACTCTATTCTTTTTGTATTCAATTTGGCTTTTGCATTTTTGTATAGAACTTTATTTTCTTTAAAAAAAGAAGGCAGTAATTTGATATTGACAGTAATTAAAAGAGAACTAAATTATTCTATCCCAAAAATGAGAACAAATTTATTTCACTTTAAACCATGACAGACACATTTTAGGATGTCAATGACCCTTTTGGAATCTGTTGAAAACTAAAGACAGTCTCATCAGAAAAAATAAAACTCACAACTTTGCATACAATTTCAGGGAATTTAGGGCCTCCCTAGAGCGCATTCATAGAACCTTTTACAAACTCTTGTATTTTTCTTCTTAAGACAAAAATTATTTTTCATGAAATAATACCATGTATTTATAATGACTACTTCCCAATTAATGAGCTTTATTCATTAAACAATTTGAGTGTTGCTAAAGGAAAATAAATTTCAAATCAGCCTGTATGTCTTAACATGGCTAAAAACCCTTACTATATACCAAAACATTTTGTTCTTAAAGATCATACAATCACCCAACTGGCAAACTCTGTGATAGATTAAACTAGACAACTAAATAAAAAGAACTTCAAAGTATGAAATCAGTTTTATGTGTCAAAAACAAAACCAGGCTATCATCAGGGTTACCGATGTGTGGGTGTCAGAATTAGGAGAGTATGAGATGATAATATTTATTGAGCACCCGAATTGTGCCAAACACTTTTGTGACATGCTCAGCATGCAAGAAATTGTTGTTCCCAGTTCACAGATGAGAATTTTGAGGAAATGTGACAATGGGAGGTATCTCAGTGTGCAGCCTGGATGTGAACTAGGAGAAGTTTGACATGATTCATTACTCTGGTTATAATTCTTCACCAAGCCCTCGTGGAAGAATGAAACTATATTTGTTAATGTTTATATTTTGTAATATATCCTGACTGGATTCTGCATTGGTTTCTGCAAAAGGTTGTGTGGCTACATTATAGTGGGGAAGGGTAAAGTTGGTATTAAAGAGGAGGACGAAGAGAGGATGACAACCAAAGAAGTAAAATGTGCACACCGAGATAGAAATGGGTCAGTGTCATAAGACATGAGACCTGGAACAGGCCTTAGAGACCATCTAATTTACATAAAATGGAATTGAGGTCTAGGGAGAGGGTTGCCCAAAGTTATAAAGAGAATTGGTTCAGGAACTGAGATAAAAGCTCTAAAATGCTAGACAAGAATTCATGGTGGCTAAGAGTGAGAAGAATGATTTCAAAGGACAAAATGCAAGAAAGCTAAAAGCAAAACCAAAAATGCTCTGAGTCAGTTGTTAGCTGGGGAAAGTCAATAGAAGACACTAAATAAATGTTCATAAGATTATCACAATTTACATCTATTTAAACAAATCTTTTATCAGCTTGGAGATTTTCTTGGACAGATAGACTCTAGTGGGAAATCTATGGTCATATGCACCTAAAACCATTACTTTATTGTATATAGTAATAAAAAGTTAAAATAATAATACATTAATAATTAAATTTTCAAAGTGCTTTCACATTAATGACGTAATTTGATCTTCATGATGCTGAAAATTCAGTATTATTATGGTCATATTCATTTCAAAAAAGGAACTGAGGTTAAAAAAAATTAAACTGCCCAAGGAAACACCATTTATATTTATATATTAATTACATAAGAAATAGAAATCCAGATCAGTTACATTTTTTTGATCATTCTTTCCAATATTACTTATTAAAAATGTAGCATGATAAAAATTCCTTTAAATATTGGATGCTTACTTTTTAAAATAAGACACACGAATACTGCCCTATAATATATTTAAGAAATTAAACCATAGTCTAAAATGGATATGCAATCATGACTTGCCTGGAATGTGATGAATAGTGTTGAAATTTCATTCCCATGGTCATTCAGTTCTAGTTTACACACTGGAAAACATATCAAAGTAAACTATACTCATTTTGATCATCCCTATGTAAGATGTCAAGCAATGCAAATGGTACTAAATTTAGTTCATTCATGTCCAGATGGAATTTTACAGAGAATGTCTTTGGAAAATGAATACATTTTAATTAGATAGCATGCATGGTTTACAGCAAAATTATCTTTGTTGCCATTTAAAACGCTAAATAGAGGGAATGTTTACATATATTTTACTAGATTACCTTCCAAAAATAACTCAATAAATACTATATTCTGTCAAGAACATAAGATTTTATACATGAAGATTTTATACATGAAGCTGCCTATTTTATCTGACAGGCATAAAATGTATATGTAATAATGACAAATAACTTCCCAACTTTTCTGCTATAAAAGTTGAATAGTTCACTTCAGGTATGGTTTACCATTACACTAAATATTCCTGATACAGAAATACATAGCCTGGCAATGAAGCAAAGATGTACATGTTTAGTTTTCATTGATTCCAGTTTTGGATTAATTATAAGATAGCAAAATTTTTAACAATGTAATGCTATTATTTCTGCTCCATAATAAAGGTAATTTTTAATTAAATACATACATATATGTTCTTTCTTAAAAAACTGACTTCGACTAAATATTATTTTATTAGCTCTACATATGCACTCTAGACAAAATACTATTCACTGAATTTAAATTCTAGAAATCTAAAACATATTTCTAGATTCTTATATTAAGGAGATCTGTTGAAAAGTTCTCCTGAGAAGGAACAACAGATAAATTCGTTTCAATCAATCATAAAGGTAACTTTAAACCAAAAAAATATAAATAGATTAAGCTACTAAATAACGTCTTTAATTTATTTTACTAACAACTCAAGATTATTCTATTAAGAAAGCCTTTTCCCAAAAAGTGTTATGCTTTTTTTTTTTTTTTCCTAATGTCTTATGAAGGACCCTATTCAGAACAAAATTTGATTATGCGGTTTTGGCCATGGATCCTCCACAAGACTTTCCCAGATCCGCTCCCACGGACACTAACTCCAACTAAGAAGCCAAACGTCTCTTGGCTCTATTCCCATGGAACTCAGAATTTTGGCATCCTCCACCAGCCAAAAACAAAACATGTCAATACAAGGACGTTTGCCTACATCATGACATCAGATCCTCATAATACTGAGACAGAATTCTGAAAGTAAAAATCAAGCATAAAACACCAATTTACTGAGCACACTGAAGTGACTGTGGGAGAAAATCCAAATTGTTAAATGGAAACAATCAGGCAGTCATTGAGGCAACTACTTGGCTTCAAACTCCAAGAATATCTTCCTGAAAAGCTTCATACTTCTCAGCAACTCAAGTAATGGCATGAGTTATGTGGCTGCCTGTACCCAAGTAAAGAATTCTAAGGAAACTCAGGTCATCTTGGGCTCTGAACCAAGCCAGGTGCCATGGGATAGAAATTATAGCAAAAAAAAAGTTGATGAGGGTAGTCCTCCCTACTTGTAGATGTGCCTTGGTCACCAGCAAAATTGTCCCAAAGACTAGAATCTACCAGGACCTGTGTCTTAGAACAAACTTAAGTTTTTTACAGGTCTAGAGTCAGACAGGATTCTGAGGATGTTGCATAAGACTGATGAAAATCTATTTAGGGCCCCATCTACTCACAGGTCAAGATGCATTCCTATGATTGAAATATTGAAAGTGGGACTCTCCTGGGAGAAACAGCCCTGCAACTGCAATGTGGACAGAACTCTCTTCCTTGCTGATAAATGTGGACAGACTATCAATGGTGAGCCTTACCTCGATCAGATGTTTGACCAAAGATTTCTGCTACTGGCCAAAGACAGCATGTCATTTCAGGGCAGAATGTATGCCCAAACCTCAAATTTGGCTTTATATCTGTTGACACAACATACACTGTGTTGACACAATACTAGTTGTATTGTGGACCAGGTGTATTACCTGGTTATATATTCTATTCAGCATGGAAAGAAATAAATCACCCAAGAAATAGAATCTTGGCCAAGAAACAGGAGCATTTATTTTTGAGAAGAAAGCATATTGTATAGACATTATTATGTCTGCTTTTAAAGTGAAGAATTTGGGTTCATAGATGCTCGTGACTAGTAAGAGACTAAGACAAATGTATACATGATGGAAGAAATACAAATGCAAATGTGGTGGTATAATTTTTTAATCATTAGTTCCGAAGTGAAAAAATACAACTTTCTAATTGTTGTAAAACTGTTGTCAGCTTTTAGCTCAAGTCCCCTTGTGCTTTATTGCCATTTCTGCTTTATAGAGGCAACATTGTAATGTCAACGGAAACTGTTCTAACAATGCTTATCAGCTCTCTGGACCTCACCCAGAGAGAAAGCTCTCTGGACCAATATCCCCCTACTCTCAAATCTCCAAACTTAGAGGAGAATTATAATGTGTCTCTCCTCTTCATGTCCAGCTCAGCCTAAGAGGTAGGACACCAAAAAGGACTAATGACTAAAGCTTCTCTCTTTTCATCAAATTCACTCCCATCATCCTCTCATGTGAGATCTTTATGTGAGAAGATATAGTAATGGGTTCTGGATGACTAAATCTATGTACTAATGCTTTCTATTTCATACCTGACCCCCTAGACTCTTGAATTTAAAATTTATTTTTTTATTTTTTTATTTTTATTTTTTTCCCCCAAATTTGTTTATTTTAATTTTTCAGTGTTACAAGATTGATTGTTCATGCACCACACCCAGTGCTCCATGCAGTACGTGCCCCTCTTGATACCCACCACCAGGCTCACCCCCCCACCCCCTCCCCTCCAAAACCCTCAGTTTGTTGCTCAGAGTCCACAGTCTCTCCTGGTTCAACACCCCCTCCAATTTCCCCCCATTCGGAATACTTGCTATCTTTTTTTTTCTTTTTTCTGATTCTGATCTGAAAAATACCCACTGGAAAATGTAACCTTTTAATAAACCACATTCTCACTAATAATTAAAATGTAAATTAAAATTACTTACTATCCTTCCATTTACAAATGCAGTACATTTTTATATTAATATCTAGTGTTATTAGTAAGGGCTATCAGAAATGAACACTACACATTACCTGATAAGTTGCCTTCCCATATTTAACAAAACCCTTAAAGATTCTATACACTGATTTTATTTCTAAAATTTTAGCCATAGAAAATTAAGGTATAAACATTTATGTAAAATCACAATCTTTTTATTTTAAAAAATTGGAAATAACATATGTTCCAACCGCAGGATATGGTTATATTGATTATGATAGATTTTGTAATAGCATACTCAAATTTAAAGACTATGTGTATAGATGTATACATGATATATGTATGTACACACACACTTATTCATTTAAAATGCTTTCAACTGTAAATAACAGAAACCCCAATTCAAATATGGCTGAGGCAGTAGAAAATGTATTCTCTTATATAACTCTAAGGGCAGGTATAAGGCAACTCTAGGTACAGTAAGATCAGTAGCTCAATAATGTCAATGAAGACTTAGATTCCTTCTACCTTTTCACTCTGTCAACCTCATAGAGTTTGCTGGGCCCTTAGGCTGTTACCCTTGTAATCCATCAGGGTTAGGAGGAGGCAGCAGCAGTTTGCATGACAATGTCCATGTAAACTAAAGGAAGGGAGCCTATCTCTGTGTGTTTGTGTGCGTGTGTGAGTGTGTGTATGTGAGTGTGTGTGGGCATGTGTATGAAAATCATATCCTTTGGCAGAGCCAAAGGATATGATTAGCCTTTATTTTAATAGCTATTACCCATTTGTACTCTATAGAGAGGTTGTACCAATTCATATTTCTGTTAACAATGTATGAGATTACCTATTTCCCCCGCACCTTCTGCATTCCTATTTCTAGTCTGGTAGGTGAAAAATGGTATCTGATCATGATTTTAATTGCATTTTTCTTATTTTGAGTAAGATTATTAATCTTTAATTATTAATGTTTAAGTAATGGACACTTATCCTGACCACATGGATCCTTAGATCCAAAAAGTTCTCTTCATAAAATTAAGCAATAACACAGGATGCCTAAGGGTCAAATCAGGAAACCTCTTGAAATCTAACCACAAGCAGTACAGATGAATGTTACCAACACTAGTTGGTAACAGTGTTTCTGTCCAGTCCATAAATGACCAGCTGCAGTCCTTCTCATACTCCATTTATTCCATCGATAATTTTAAGTCTTCTATTGTTGTATATTACTTCCTACTTCACTTTAGGTGTGGGATATTTAGCCCACAACACCCAAGTCCTTCCAGGATGGTGTCCCTTACCTCTACTGATGCCAAGCCAAGATCCCTTTCTCCCAGGACTCCAGAGGAAAAAAATTACACATTCCTCTCCCCCAAGGTCACAAAACTTCTCCTCAGTTATACAACCCAATATATCATTCAGCTTCCCAAAGGAGGAATGTTTTCCCCCAACTATTATGAGAAGAGGAGGCAATGAAAATAATTCAGAATGTCTTGGGTACTTCATCTCTGAGATAACATCAATTCCGTTCATATTTGTGTGATATCCTATTATTTTACCCATTCATTGAGTACTGGACTCTACTGCAGTAGCTGAGAGAGGAGAGAAGCAGCATAAATCATGTCTCTCACTCAAGGAACTCACAGTCTAGTGAAAGCAGAAAAGCAAACAGTCAAATTTAATAAAATGTGACAAATAGCTTACACAGGGTGTTGTGGGAGAGGACAGGAAAGTCACCTCAGCCATACTGGGAGTTCACTGAAGACTTAAAGGAGGAGATGATGTTAGCAATGTCTTTAATAATGAATAAAAGTTGGTGGGTGAGTAAGAAGGAATGAATGAGGAAGAAGAAGGAAGAAGGCACTCCAAAACAATCACCCCTCCCCCCACATACACAGAGGCAAATAAATGCAGTCATAAGAGAGCACAATACCTTCCAATTCCTGCAAGTATTCCAGAATGGTTGGAGGGATAGGGCCTTAGGCAGTGACAAGCACTGAGGCTCTAAGGGTAGATTGAGAGCTAGTACATTCCTTGTATATCTTCTTCTTTTTTTTTTTAAAGATTTTTATTTATTTATTAGAGAGCGAGAGACTGAGAATGAGAGGGGAGAAGGTCAGAGGGAGAAGCAGACTTCCTGCAGAGCCGGGAATCCGATATGGGACTCGATCCCGAGACTCCGGGATCATGACCTGAGCCGAAGGCAGTTGCTTAACCAACTGAGCCACCCAGGTGCCCTCCTTGTATATCTTCGTAAGCAGTTTGTACTTTGATATGAACAGTGATAAGAGCTAGCAAAAACACTTTAATCAGGAAGCAAAATGGTTAGATGTAAAAAATAAGGTGTTTAAATCTTTTTTTGTGCCAAGGTCCCCGTGATATCTGATGAAGCCTGTATGCCCCTCCTCAAATAATGTTTTAAGTTATAAACATATGTTAAATGTGATTTAATAAAACCTGATAGCATAAAAACTTAATAAAATAACAATATCCTAGTAGTAATTTAAATAACCATCAATTTAAAAGTAGTGATGAGCATAAATGATATGGGCAAAAACCACAATTTCTCATGAAATATTTGTGATTTCTGCTGGTGACATGGTAACAGATATTATGAATACTTTTGTGCTTTCAAGCCTACATGCAGAATGGGAAAAAATGTCAAATTTCAGTTAAATAGCAGCTAAACTAAAGATGTAGTTTCTCTCACATAAGTCTTACATCCTCTAAATTCTATATAGCAGTATAAATGAAGTCCAGAGGTAGAAATAGGGATAATGAGTTCAATTAGAAATCCATTTTATTAGTCTAGAGGAGAAGCAATGATGGTCTAAATATTAAGAGCTAATATTAATTGAGCAATTACTATATTGTAAGCACTGTTCAAAATACTGTTTATGATGATCTACAGAGTGAGGGCTATTATTAATCTATATTTAACAGGTAAAGAAACTGAAGCACAGAGAACTAAGGAACTTCATTCAGTTCACATAGCTGGTGAGTTAGCAGAACCAGATTTTGAGCTGAGGTAGTCTAACTCAGAACTTTACTCTTATCCACTATTGGGGCAGTAAAAATGGTAAAGAATGTATTAGAAGCACGTAAGAAATAGAATGAACAAGACATGCAGAAGCATGAAGAGAGAGAAATCTACAAAGAAGCCCAGATAAAGGGGATGTATTGTAAAAATATTTCCACCCAATTTTTTTCCATCTTAGTAATTCTTCCCCTCCTCTCCCAGTAGACTTTTGGTCAGTGAGGGCAAACCATGAGGCTCATTGTCCCCTGGGAAAGTAGAGAAAACACTAACTAGGAAATTGGGATTTAATATATATATATATTTTTCTGGGCAGAAGAAGGAGAGAGAAAGAAAGAAATTGAGAGAATATATCCAGGTATCCTTGCTCCCTTCTTGTGGTCAAAATTTGGTTGAGAGTAGTAAGTAGAGGAGAAAAATACAGACAAATCTAAGAGAATCAAAGAATCCTGGGGCTGGTGCCCTGATTCCTGTGTAGGAGGGCAAGTCAAAAACCTTTAAGAGCATCCTCTGCTTGAAGAGGGTCATATATGTAATGTGATGCCAGAGTGGTTGAGAAGCAATGATTGGGAAGGTGGCTACAACTAAGGGCATTTACATGGGATCCTGAACTCTCTGGTTTCTGAGAAAACATCTAAGAGCCACCAAGGTCTCCAAGGGGGAACAGCATGTTGAATGGGTTGCTGGGTGCAGATGAGGATGACAAAGTACAGCGACCTCATAACTGGAGGCAATAGTGTTGTTATTGAAAATTAGGTGAAACCAGCAACATCTCAGTGGCTACCAGACAGTGGATACTCAGTCCCAGGTAGCCCAGCTAAATTCAAGCTGATGCATCAGAGGAAATGATGATGCCCTTAGACAAAACAAACAAAGCATTTCAATAAGAAGCCTGAGAGGAAGGAGCAGAAAACTCTTCTCCAATGCCAGGAAGTTAGGTGACTTTTCTATTTCAGATTCATTTAGAAAAGCAAAATAGGGATAGGAGAGAAATATTCTGTTGTAACAAATGCTGAAAAAGTATAAGAGACACCCCCTCCCCAAGACCTAAATTCTTTTCGGTGAAGTCTAATTCATTTTTATTTTTTATACTGTGGTTAAAAAAAACGACATAAAATTTACTATCTTACCATTTTTAAGTGTACATTTTAGTAAGGTTAACTGTATTCACATTGTACAACAGGTCTCTACAACTTCTTCATTGTATAAAATTGAAACTGTGAACACATGGAACAATTCCCCCTTCCCCCCACCACTACCCACAGCAGCTCCAGGCCAACATCATTCTATTTGTGTTTCTGAGTTTGCTTACTTTATTTTATTTTTCAATTTTTTTTTAAGTAGGCTCCAGGCCCAGCAAGGAACCCAACATGGACCCTAAACTCAAGACCCTGAGATCAAGACCTGAGCTGAGATCAAGAGTTTGACAACCAACCGACTGAGCCACCCAGGCACCTCCTGAGTTTGATTACTTTTAGGTATCTCATATAAGTGGAATCATACAGTACTTGTCTAGAAAAAAAAATTTTAACTGGAAAACAGATAACTTTGATGAGCAAACTCAATAATTTTCCATCATTAGAAGGAAGCAAGATGAGATTGGTTTAAAGAAATTAAGTTAGATCTCTTCAGCCCCAGTCTGTGACTATTACAACTCAGCCCCACTAGATGTAGGGTCAGATCATGGACCCTAAGGGAAAAAGAGACTCCTCAGACTCCGGAACTTGACTCTCAGGCTCAAGAACAACAGGGTGTCAGCTGAACCCTGTCTCTTAGAAAGCCAGTTTAGCTTCACTATGATTTCTTGGTTCTTTAAAACTGTTCTTCACACCCACACTAATAGCTGCAGGCATTCCTTCTACTCTGGCTTTGGAGTCCATTCTCTAAATATGTCTGAGCTGTTTCTGCCTTCCCTTCCAAAAAGTCTCCATACTTTGAAAATTCAGAGCCTAAGCAAAGGGATATACTTTTCCAAACTTGGTATAGCATTTCTTTTTATTTTTCTTTCTACAGGTTTCTTGTCCTCACATCAGGCTGACTTGTATCTCCAATCTAAGATTTATAATCACTCTATGGTGCAGATATAAGCTGTGTCTAAAATCCTGGGCATCCTAGACAGGTTCTGAATGACTACAGCATTTGGTGCAAATAAATTACTGTGGGACTATGTCTAGCTTCCAGTATGGGTAGCTATGGCAAAGAATCATATCAAGTTGTAGAAATCCAAAAGAAATCAAGTCTGTTTACTTTGTGGGTAGACTTCAAGGCTGTTCGCTCCCTGGGGATTGAGTCATTTCAGGTCTCACTGGAACTTTCTCCCGATTCATGGAATCATCAATAACATCCTTATCAAGCAGCTATTTGGGCTTCTCTGAAAATAAAATGAGACCTTATGCTTTTTTGGTTGACAGTTTAACCGCTATGTTGTGCTATAAATTTCAAAGATACTTATATAATTTTTTTAATTGCCAAAATTTGTTTAATAGTGTAGAGTAATTCCTGTGCACTTATATCACATATTGGATAAATCTTGGACCTTGCTAAAGTTGTCCATGTACTTGGTCTTCTAGGAAACTGTTCCAGCAGTTTTAATCTGTTATGCTTAAAGAATGTACTAGATAGAGATCTAGTGTAGGGCCTTACCATTTGTGGCACTCAATTAATGGTAGCTGAAAATGAGATGTTCGGAATACTAACATATCTGAATCTATTCCATGCCATATCAAAGCAAGAATAAATAAAGTACCTTTAATTTTCTAATAAAATTGAAAATACATCATAGTCTTAAATCCAGGATTTTTCAAAACTCTGATGACTAAAAAAAAGGGCTGTCAAGAATCTGGAATACCTGACTTAAAGTATTTCACCAAGTCAAAAGATAATGTTCTAGGATGCCATTGTTTATACTTTCTTTCCAAAATACTTAAAGGCAATGATACTTTTTCTTTTCTTTTCTTTTCTTTTTTTTGTTGAGAGAGAGAGGATACTTTTTTCATTTTAAAAAGAACCCTATTTTAACCCTACTTCTAAGGTGTGTTTCTTCAGTGGCAGCTTCCTTTAATCAGAAAAAATGAATGTTCTGTAATCTGTAATCTTGTAAGATACAGCCTGAGTTAAGCCCCGACTTTGCTAAATCCAAACATACTGCAAAGATCAAGTCAGCTGTACTGCACCATGGCCCACAGCCACACTGTGATTTTGGGAGCACATGGTTGGCAGGGCTGTACCGTGGTCGGTCCAAGAGAACTCTAGCCAGGATCTTGCCAGCAGTAAGCAGCAAGATGTCTTGATAGTTGCCTCTGTGAGTCTTATTTCTTTGAGTAATAAAAATAACCAAGCACTTGAGATCAAAGATTTATTAGTAACAGAAATTTAAAACTCCAAAATTTGAAGAGTTTTCTTAGTTTGAAATTTCACACTGAAGTTCACTGAATTTTTCACTGAAACAGTGAGTCCACTTTGGAAAACAGTTTGGCTATTTCCTATAAAAATAAACATACCCACCCTATGACCTAGCAATTCCACACCTAGGTATTTACCCAAGAGAAATAAATACATATATCTACAGAAAAACCTGTATGCAAATGTTTAAAGTGGTTTCACTCATAATAGCCCAAAACAGGAAACAATCTAAAGTCCACCATCTGTTGAATAGACAAACTGTGATACATCCATAAAATAGAGAAAAACTGAACAATTATTGATACGTGCAACAGCATGAGTGAATTTCACAAGCTTTATATTAAATGGAAGAGGACTGACACAAAAGGCTCCATATTGTTTTAATCTATTTCTATGGACATTCTAGACAAAGGCAAAATTTTAGTTACAGAAACAAATCAGTGGTTGCCTGAAGGTGAGGATGGGTAAAGAAATCAAGTGGCATGAGAGTAAAGATTTTGTAATAGAAATGTTCTATATCTTGAACATGCACACACCGTGTATGTTTATTGCAGCTACTCAAGCTTTACATTTAAAAATGGTGAATTATATGTTATATCAGTAAGACCTCAGTAAGTCTGCCTTTAAGAAAATTTGGGGCAGGGAGAGTGGGTAGGGGAAGAGATGAAACCAGACTGTCCATGGCTAAAATGATGGAAGCTGGGTGATGAGTCACAGGGGATGCATTAAACCACTCTCTCTACTTCTGAAGATGTTTGAACTTTTCCATAATTAACAGTCAAAAATTTATTTTTGCACCATAGGTTGCTAGGTTTGTCCTTCATACAACCCTCCGACCATTTTGCACCACTTTTCCTTAAAGTATAAAGCTAATGGAACTTCACGCAACTGATTAAAGAAAAAAGTCTATTAGCTGTTTTGCAACATGCGTACACAAATTAACAATCATGAAAACTACCTGAAAAGCCATTGTCAGCAAAATCATAGTCAAGATTCTAAAAACTACGTTCATTAGAAGCAAAAATACTTAGAAATGCCTCTATAGATATTTCTCTGGCCTTGTAAAATTCTTCCAAGTACGAGACAAAACATTTATTTAAACATATGAAAAATGAAAAGAATAATGTAATTATTCGCTCAATTATTCATCACTAAACATCTCTAGGTATCTCCTACATGTTAAACACACCATAATCTCTCCTTTGAGGAGCCCACAGATATAAATACAATAGGCTACAACACAATTGCTAAGTGTGTGGAAAGAAAAATGAACACTCCTGCCGAGTGGAGAGTGGATATAGCTGGAGAGAGGGGTGGTGAGAAGACTAGAAAAGGATCTGCAGCTACTCTAATTCTAGAAAGATGAGCTAGAAGTTTACTCGGCCAGGAGAGAAATGTGGTTGTGAGAGGAGGGCAGGGAAGGAGGAAGGGAGAAGGAAAGGGAGCAGGTTCTAAGGCGATGGAACACCACAAGCAAAGATACAAAGGCAGAAGTACAAAGCATATTTGAGGACTGCCTGGAGTAACTGTACAAAGGTGGCAAAACAAAGCTGAATAATTCATCCATGATCAGCTCAATCCGTTACTGTCAAGTCTACGACTTGTGCAGTTTATAAGTATATAATGTTAATAAATTCATGAATTTATTCCACAAATAAATAAACCGGTTTTGTCCAATGGTCACAAGTTATGTCCATAACTCTGGTCAGCTCACCTGCAAAGCTATGCTGTTGACCTTCAGGTCAGACTCTGGACTATAGTTATATTTATTGCCTCTACTGAAAAGCCAATTTAAATTTCAGGCCACATTATTTTTGCCTATCCACCCACACATTTAAGATTCACTCTGTTTAGCCTTTTCTTAGCAACCTGGGAGGAGTTGTAGAAGGAGAGAATAATTTGCTAGTTAAATTGAGGACTCCACATAACCATTAACCAAGGAGCACTATGAAGCCACACAATCACATTCCTGCTAGAGAGTAGAAACTTGCAATTAACAAAATCATTAGATTATTGTTACAAGTCTGCTTCTTTGTTCAACCTGACTAAAAGCTTGTTGCTGGCGTGGTTCAGGCTAAACTCACATGTACAGACCTGCATATCGTTACGATCCTTTATTGAGGAAAAAGAAGTTGTTCTTATTGTACGATACTAGTGAGGATCAACACCTTTGTTTCTCCTCTCCTTAATCCATTACCAATTAGGGAGGGTTGAATGAGCTTCTTTTATTTATGACTCTTTAGTATATATAACAACGATCATTTATTTATTTATTTGAGAGAGAGAGAGAAAGTGTGCACATGTGAGCGGGGGAGGGGCAGAGGGAGGGAAAGAGTCTCAAGCTGACTCTGTGTTGAGCGTGGAGCAAGACGAAGGGCTCAGTCTCACAACCCTGAGATTATGACCTGAACCAAAACCAAGAGTCAGATGCTTAACCCACTGAGCCACCCAGGTGCCCCTAAAGCAATGATTTTTTTAATGACATGTTAACTACATTGATAAACAATCTCTTTGGTAGTATTTAATTTTTAGTGATGTAATTTCTTATACATTTAAGAGCATATTGATTGCTTCTAAATTAAATCCCAAGGAGAGAATAAATTAGAGGAATCCTTATGGATGATAAGTAGTAACAACTTAATGCTTTATATTATTTAATGACTCAAAAGATAGACAAAACATTTCACCAGGAAAAAAAAAACACTCAGATGTAATAATAAAGGAATCCACTTGGAAAAACAAAGATGGTCAATTTTAGGAGTAAAGTAATCTAGTCAAAGAGCAGGCTCAAACACACTTTTCTACCACACAAGCAGACTTGAGCCTGTTTAAAAAGGCATATTAGTAGGGGTGAAGGGAGTTCAGGTCAGTTAGTCCTTGGCACCTCAACCAAGATTGCCAGCGTAGTTATCAATTAATGTTGCAGTGGTTTCAGTAATGCATACACGTGTCAAGTAGGAACTATACTGAGTCTGCCACTTCATTTTACACACGATCCTGAACACCTGTCAGGTCGTGATGATTTTTCAGTCACTACTGACCAAGGATAAATTTTAACAGGTGACAGGCTTTGGATCAAATTACCAATTCCCTGAGGCATCCAGTCCTCCCAATCCTAAGTATTTTTGGCATGATTTATATGCTCTTTAGCTTCCTTTATAATGTAATTTAGAGTTAGGTCAATTCTAGAACTATTCCTGAAATGTGAGAAAGTACCTAGTGTTCAGTTTTCAAAATCTCCTTAACAGAAAACTATAAACAATAGAACATAAAGGAAAAATGTGTTTTATTACAACTTTAATGTTTTACTGTACAAAATAAAAGCAGGCAATTCTATGTTGGTCTCATAAATTAGATATGAAATTTTAGCAGTCTATGGATCTAAATGTCTGAGGACAGCTGATTTATAAGAAAAAGGTAAAAACTAATTAGCATGGAGTTTTAAAAAATATTTAATTTATTTATTTGACAGAGAGATAGCGAGAGAGCACAAGTTGACAGAGAGACAGGCAGTGAAAGAGGGAGAAGCAGGCTCTCCGGTGAGTAGGGACCCCAATGCGGGGCTAGATCGCAGGATCGTGGGATCATGACCTGAGCTGAAGGCAGCCACTTAATAGACTGAGCCACCCAGGCGCCCATAGCATGGAATTTAAGAACTTACACAATCAGGCGTTAGCTTACTTTCCCAGACTTCTCTATACTGACTCTATACAGACTTCTCTATACTGACCTTCTCTACTCCACACCTCATTCTATTAACTACTCGAGTATACACAATTTCCAACACTATTTACACACCTTCAAGCCTTCACTAATATTGCTCCTTCTGCTTGATACAGCCATGCCCCCTCTGCCTAGCAAAATCTTCAAACTTCTAACCCCTCATTTCTGTCTTAGCAGATTATGATAGCCTTCTATGTCATGGAGAAAAAAAGCCAGTATCCCCCATTTGCACATGCCAGAAAACTGAGTTATCTTTGGTGGACCCTCTTCTTCACCTTTCCAAACTAGTCCATCACTAAATCCTAGTGTTCTTAAAATCCCAGAAGCCATTACTTCTTTTCATTTCCACAGCAATCCAGCTAGTAAAAGCCACCATTATATTGTGCCTAGACAACTACAGGTGAGACTAATTGGTTTCTCTGCTTGTAGTCCTGTCTCCGAATACATATCCAGAAGGAACCAAAGTGCCTCTTCCAAAGCTGATTTTGGAAATCTAATTCATAATCTTGGCATATTGTGGTGAGACAGATGTTAAGCTGAAGTAGAAAATCTAAATTTGGCACATCTATAGTAGGAGCTTGATAGAAAGCTAAAGCTTACATGAGGTGCTTAGGGTAACTGGTTATTGTAAATAGGTGTGGGTTTGAATAAATTCTCAAAACAGAATTGGTGACCTGTCACTTACTTCTCATGAATGTTCAGATGAGTCCTCACATAGGGTTCACATTATTGGAACCCATAAGAATGCCAAAGGAAACAATGTAGCAAAAGGTGAGAACAAGTTCTGAAACTTGGAGACTCCTAGATTAGGAGAATAGGAAGAGAAACCAGAAAACTGGCAGTAACAGAAATAGGAGACCCAAGAAAGTACTGTGTGTGTGTGTGTGTGTGTGTGTGTGTGTGTGTGTGTATTTTTATTACAAAATTGGATTACTTCTGATTGATTCTAGAACATAGATAATAGAATTCTAGAGTTCAAAAAATACACTTAGATAAGTCTGGCAATGTGTCTGTACCAGGAAGAGGAAGCACTATTAAAAACTAGGGGCGAGACGCCTGGGTGGCTCAGTTGATTGAAAAGCTGCCTTTGGCTCAGGTCATGATCCCCGCGTCTTGGGATCGAGTCCCGCATCGGGCTCCTTGCTCCGCAGGGAGCCTGCTCCTCTCTCTGCATCTGCCTGCCTCTCTGCCTGCTTGTGTTCTCACTCTGTTAAGTGAATAAATAAAATCTTTAAAAAAAATTAAAAAATAAGAATTAAAAAAAACTAGGGGCAAGGATATCATTAAAGAAGCAAGTACAATAATGCAGGCATGAGGTGATTTTGTACCAAAGAAAAGCAAGAAAATTTAAATATTATGGTTATTTCATATTTACATATGTAACACGGAAGATCTTAAAAACAGAACTCCCAGGCATCTTATTCTATGAATCTATTTTGTTGCAGGGTAAAGTCTTTCCTTTCATGGAATAATAAATAATTTTTTTAAAAGATTTTATTTATTTGACAGAGAGAGAGAGATCACAAGTAGGCAGAAAGGCAGGCAGAGAGGGGGGAAGCAGGTTCCCCGCCGAGCAGAGAGCCGGATGCGGGGCTCGATCCCAGAATCCTGAGATCATGACCAGAGCCAAAGGCAGAGGTTTTAACCCACTGAGCCACCCAGGTGCCCCAATAAATAATTTTTTATGACTTTTTTGACCCCTATGAAAATCAAACAATACAGAAAATACAAACTAGTAAATAAAAGTCATCTAGAAATCCCCCTATACAGCCATGCTGTTAACATTCATGTGAACATTCCTCTAGAAATTTATATTCTTTCTACACACACACACACACACACACACACACACACACACACACACATACTGCTACATATATAGATAATATGGTCAGCAAGCTACAAGGTGGCTGCCTGTTTCTGTAAATAAAGATTTATTGGAACCATAACCATGCTCACTTGTTTACACATTGTCCATGGCTACTTTTGTACAACAGGAGAATTGTGTAGTATGCAGAGACTGTATGACCCACAAAACTTAAAATATTTACTACCTGGCCTTTTATAGTACAAGTTTTCCAACCTTGATAGGCAGAATCATATTACACATGCTATATTGTAACTTGGTTTTTCAGTCAACAGTAAGTCATTAAAATTTCTACAGATCAATAAATACAGATCATCATTTTAATGGACACATGGGATTCCGTCATATAAGGGAGCTATGGTTTAATTAATAAATTTCCATGGATGGATATCACAGTTCTAATTCTTCTATATTATAATCAATGTTGCTACAAACATCCTTACATAGACATTTTACCACACTTGATCATAGCCTTAAGATAAATTCATAGAGGGGTCCCTAAGCGGCTCAGTCGGTTGAATGGCTGCCTTCGGCTCAGGTCATGATCCTGGGGTCCTGAGATTAAGCCCCGTATTGAGCTCCCTGCCCAGCAGGGAGCCTGCTTCTCCCTCTCCCTCTGCCCCTCACCCTGGTCATTCTCTCTCTCTCTCTTAAATACATAAATAAATAAACAAATAAAGTCTTAATTTAAAAAAAAAGAGAGGCACCTGGGTAGCTCAGTTGGTTATATGTCTGCCTTCAGCTCAGGTCATGATACCTACTTCTCTCTCTCCCTCTGTCACTCCCCCTGCTTGTGCTCTCTCTCTCTCTCTCAAATAAATAAATAAAATCTTTTAAAAATAAATAAATAATTTAAAAAGATAAATTCTTAGAGCTAGAACATATATGGGTCAAAAACTCCATACATTTTACATTTTTTTAAAAGATTTTATTTATTTGAGAGAGAGCAGAGAGAGAGATAGAGTGGGAGAGGGAGAAGCAGACTCCCTGCTGAGCAGGAAGCCTGATGTGGGGCTCAATCCCAGAGCCCTGAGATCATGACCTGAGCTGAAGGCAGATGCTTAACCGAATGAGCCACCCAGGAGCCCCCATACATTTTACATTTGGTGCATATTTCCAAACTGGCTTCCAGAATAAATTGAAACAACTGTCACTTTTATCAAGAAGGTATGGAAGTGCACATTTTTCTCTAACCCCTTGCCAATCCTGAGGATAAGCAAATATTCTGAATCTTGAATGGAAAAGAGGGATATATCAGTCATTTCCATTTGTATTGCTTGATTCTTAAGGAAATAAAACATCTTTCATGATTATTGGCCATTTGTGTTTTTCTTTACGAAATAGTGGACTGCATTACTTCATATTTACATAAAAATGTACTTCACATACTTTGCCAATTTTTCTATTGGAGCATTTCTTAAACTGATTTGTAAGTGTGCCATATGTTGATTAATTCAATAGATGTTCAATATGATAAAAGAGGGGCTACAGCTATTTTCCACATCAAGAGGAACAAGTATGGTTCCTGCCTTCATAGTGACAATCTAGTAAAGAAAGGAGTTATCATTTTATCTGACATGTAAAATGCAAAGACTTTCCTAATATTCAGTGAATTGTTTCATAAACATCTCTTAGGAAGAGCAATATCATGACTAGTCAAATCAGTTCATTTGGAAATTTATCCAATCACAGGAAATTTGGCTTGCCTCTAAAGCCTGTATAGCGAGAATCCTCCTAATGAGGTTCTTAAATTTCCTAGCATGTTAATAGTAGCTTTTTATGACTGGAATAATCCTTTTTTCTAATGCTTATAAACCTCAAACAATAAATAAAAATAAAAAGGAAAAAATAAAAACCGCCTAAAACCATTCATATAAAGGGGTTTTTTTGTTTATTTTCACTTCTCCCCACTAATTATACATACCTGAGGCATATGTCAGGGAATTAGGATAATCAGAAAGCTAAGCAAAGAAAGGGAACTTACAACAATCAGAGAATAAAGGAAATTTGTGCAGACAGCAACAGATTATAATTGAAGAATCATTCTCTGCTCTTGAGATTTCTTAAAAAGCAGGCAGTTAAGAATTGAATTTCATACACAAAATTATATTTTAATACTTTTTTTTTAATGTTTTATTTATTTGACAGGGAGAGATCACAAGTAGACAGGCAGGCAGAGAAAGAGGAGGAAGAAGGCTCCCTGCCGAGCAGAGAGCCTGATGTGGGGCTCGATCCCAGGACCCTGAGATCACGACCCTGAGCCACCCAGGCGCCCCCACAAAATTATATTTTAAAGTTCTACAATGACTAGTCTGATCATTTGCTATAACTTTGCAAAATAAAACAAACAAGTAGCCTCACATTTAAATTTATGGATTCTGAACAAATATTGTTATGCAAGAAGGAATTTAAAGAAATTCTAACCATTTTTATTACCTATTATAAAACCTAATAGTAGGCTGCCATATGATTATAGTTCTTGCAAAATGTACAGGGGAAATTGATAATCGAACACCACTGATGACAGATATTTATATCAAATTCACATAACTATTCCTAGTTATAAATATAGATATGCATTCCAGGATTATCCACAAGTATGTACTCCTATGAATACTTATATGCACTTACATATGCACATTGAAAGGAGATATGCCCTTTCACCTTTCATGAACTACTCAGAAATATTAGAGCATCACCAGCTGCCCAAAAGGTCACACTGAATTTTGGGTGCTAATTGTGGCAGACTTATGTACATCACTTAATTTAAAAATAAAGATGCTTTAAATCTTAATTTTAATCTACTTCCTCTTGCTTAAATGGAACCCAAAAGTTAGTAAGTGACCATATTTATATGTACTCCTTCCTCTATGCAAAATGTGACTCATATAAAGTATGTGAAACCTGATAAATTGGTTAGTTGAAACCTCAAGTCAAGTTTGATCTCTAGTACATATAGCCACCACATGATTCCCATTGGCTTTATTAAGAGTAGAGCATTGTGCATGCATGTCTCAGGCTGGGATTTGGAACACAGTGTGGCATGTGGGGTGAGGGCAGGGGTTAGAGGGCAAGAAATATTACTCTTTTAACAAATGGTGTTGAGTATAAAGTTAATGTTAAGGTACATAATCTTTCCAAAGGCTGATTTAAGTACTTGTATTTTAGTACATGCAATAAGTTGTTCTCAAATTCTAATCATGGAAATTTGGACCTGGGTTACACTGAAGTCCATAACTGAGGTATACATAAAGAAAGGACTTAACAAAATTAGTGTGTTTTATGGAATAATAAAATTTATTATATTTTTCAAATCTTAAGTCCTTTAATATAAAAAAATTCATTAAGTTATAGCTACACTGTACTAACTCCCCCTAAATGCCATTTACTTTTGCATCTTGGTATCATGGCTCCTGTTTTCTCCTTTCCAAAGAATTTTCCCCAATCTCCTCTCAGTTTCAAAAGCCTTTTTAATCCCTAAGTTATATACCATTTCCACCAAGAAGCCATCCCCTTTCCATCCTCCAAGCTGATTTATTCTTTCCTTTGCCTTCTTTTAGCACTTTCCCTGTAATCTCTATTCACCAGCTATTTACATTATATCTCAAGGCATAGCTGGTTAGTTGTTTATACTTCAGTCTCTCTCACCAGACTGGTTTACAAGCAGTAGATTGTAAAACTACTTAAAGGCAAGAAGTAGTTTTTATTAATCTAGGCATTTTATGAAGTGTCTAGCAAACTAAATGATCACAATGTTCTTTCAATTTAATTCAATAAACTTTTTAAAAAATTCAAGTACAGTTAACATACAGGTTATATTAGTTTCAGATATAATATGATTCAAAAATTCTATATATTTCTCAGTGCTCATCAAGATAAGTGTACATTTAATCCCCTTTATCTGTTTCACACATCCCCTCCCACTAATTTATTCTTGGTATTTGAATCTGTTTTTTGGTCTGTCCTTTTTTTCCTTTGTTTGCTTGTTTTGTTTCTTAACTTCCACATACGAGTGAAATCATACAGTATTTTTCTTTCTCTGACTGACTTATTTCACTTCTAAATTAAAACCACAGTGAGATATAACTTTTCACCTGTCAGAGTGGCTAAAATAAAAAAACACAAGAAACAAGTGGTGGTGAGAAGGAAGAGGAGAAGGAATCCTAGTGCACTGTTGGTGAGAACGCAAAGTAGTGCAGCCACTGTGGAAGACAGCATAGAGGTTCCTCAAAAAAATTAAAAATAGAACTACCTTATGATCCAGTAATTCCACTACTGGGTGATTCGACAAACTTTTGTATAAATGCTTTATGCAAGACAGCATACCAGATATTTGCCACATATTTTTCATTGACACGTAATTCCCATACATTCACACTCCTGTGTTCATCCTTGAATCACTGGAAATAGTGGCTAGGAGCTTGAAAACTAGTGGCTTGAAAATGACATTTTCCAAAGTTCATTGCCAAAAGGATTCTGGTCAGATTCTGACATTTGGAGGCATTCATGAGACTAGAGGGCAGGAATTAGACAAAATCCATTCTTGCTTGTTCCTGGCAACCACAAAGCCTTCCAGATCTTATAAGGCCATTAAGAGTATGGACTCTGATTCTGGAAAACAGTATGGAGGTTCCTCAAAAAGTTGAAAATAGAGCTACCCTATGACCCAGCAATTGCACTAGTGGGTATTTACCCTAAAGATACAAAGGTAGTGATCCGCAGGGGCATGTGCACACCAGTGTTTATAGCAGCAATGTCCACAATAGCCAAACTATGGAAAGAGCCCAGATATCCATCAGCAGATGAATATATAAAGAAGATTTGGTGTATACACACACACACACACACACACACACACACACACACACACACACAATGACACACAATGGAATACTATGCAGCCATCAAAAAACCGAAATCTTGCCATTTGCAGCAACGTGAATGGAACTAGAACAAGAGGGTCTTTGCTAAGTGAAATAAGTCAATCAGAGAAAGACAATTATCATATGACCTCACTGATATGAGGAATTTGAGAATCAAGACAGGGGAAGGGAGGGGAAAATGAAACAAGATAAAACCAGAGAGGGAGACAAACCATAAGAGACTCTTAATCTCAGGAAACAAACAGGGTTGCTGGAGGGAAGGCTGGGGGGAAGGATGGGGTGGCTGGGTGAGGGACATTGGAGAGGGTATGTGCTATGGTGAGAAAAAAAATATTCATCTTTCCTGACTTAAAAAAAAAAAGTATGGGCTCTGGTCTCTGGTTGATATGATCTTCCCTCTATGTCCCACTCACTCTTCTACCCATTCTCTATATTAAAACCTTCTGTATTGAAATATCTAACTTGGTTTCTGTTTTCCTAACTGAACTCTAACTGATATAGATATACACTAGGGATGCAAAGATTTCACAGCCAAACAGAGTAGATGACAAGCTTTTTCTGTAAGAGCAACTTAGTAGATAGGTATTTAAGTTTCGAGGATACATATCTCAGCCACATATTCTTCCTCTCTTTCTTTTTTCTTTCGTTCTAACAACTTTTTAAAAGGTAAAGACAATTTAAAAAGATAATAAATTTTTCTAAAACAGACAAAAATGTAAAGCCATTCTTAGGATCAGGGTATACAAAAACAAGGGGGTAGGGGTTGTGGAATTTGGCCTGTTGGACATAGTTCACAGGCCACAATTTTCTGGTTGCATTGCAATATAGTAAGTAATATAGAAAAGATGATGCCTAACTCTGTCTAGAATAGTCATCTTATGTTGACGAGGAGTTCAAAATGAGTGGAAGTTTTAAAAATGTCTAGATATTCAACAGGTTAACAAGGCATTCCAAAAATAAAGAATGTTCAGGCACCTGGGTGGCTCGGTTGGTTGAGTAACTGCCTTCGGCTCAGGTCATGATCCTCGAGTTCCGGGATCGAGTCCCACATCGGGCTCCCAGCTCCATGGGAAGTCTGCTTCTTCCTCTAAGCTTCTCTCCTCTGATGCTCTCTCTCACGTTCTCTGTCTCTCAAATAAATAAATAAAATCTTTAAAAATAAAAAATAAAAAAAATAAAGAATGTTCAGTCATGAAGACATGAGAGGGTAGAGACAGAGACGGTCTTGCCTAGAGTAAACATAAATGGTTCAGAACCAATGATACACACAATAATATGAATGAGTTTTAAATATATTATGCTAAGTTAAAGAAAGCAAACTGAAAAGCTATATACTGTATGGCTCCATTTATATGACATCCTGGAAAAGGTAAAGCTGAGGGTACTGAGCACAGATCAGAGGTTACCAAGGTTTAGGGATAGAGACAGGGATAGGGATTGACTCCAAAGGGACAGTATGAAGTAATTTGTGGTGGTAATGAACCTTTTTTGTATCTCGATTAAATTTGTGGTTAAGTAACTATATACATTTGTAAAAATTTATAGAAATCTACACCAAAAATAGTGAATACAACTTACTATATCTATGTGTTTTAAAACTATATAAAAATAATCATCTATTGTGGACTTATGATATGGAAAGTAGGAAGAGGAGATAAGGATCTGAAGACAACCAGGGACTAGATTCTGAGGTATCTTCTGTGCCCTGCTAAAGATTTTGAATGTTATCCTGTACTAAATAATGTGTGGCTTAAAGAATTCAAATTTGCAAGTTGTCCAACTACTTTTAGAAAGAATCACTCATGTATTAATGTTGAATTAATTTAATCAATCCATCAATTAATTAATTAAAAAGAGATGAGACTAGAAGCAGGGAAATGAAGTATGAAGTTGTCATCCTGAACGGATACTTGGGCGATAAAACTAATAGATCTTAATGATCAATTGGATGTGAGAGCTAAAATGGAAAGAGGTATCTAAAAATACCATTGCCACCACCATTGGCAACTGGATAGTGATGCCCAATGTGAAGAAGATTAGAAATACAGGGGGGGAAAATAAGGTTTCACATATAAGATAAATTCTATTTTTGAAATGTTGAATAAGCAGTGAGCACAGAACAACCAGGATTATATACTCAATAGGAGATGAGAAATATAAGTCTAGTAAGATTGAGCTAGAGCTACAAATGTGGTAGGCACTGGTGTGCAGAGTATAGATGATGTACTAGGGGTGGATAAAAGAGAATCAAGTGTAAAATTTTAGGGAACTTCAAAACTTCCTTTAACAAGGAAAGGCAGAAGGAGGAGAAATCTTGGAGATTAGAAGAAGGCATGAAAGACAAAGAGAGAACTGACAGAGTAATATAAATTGAGAATAGAGATTTCATGAGAAAAGAAATGGTGGCTAGGGAAAATGGTAGTGAAAACTTCACTCACAAAACCTCCCCTCCGTAAAAACATGATAAAATGAACAGTAGCAAAAGAAAAATACACCAAAACTAAAACAACAAAAATAATAACCAAATCAGAATAAAATATATACTAGTAGCACTCAGACTAAGAATGATACAAAATCCCATACTATAAAATGGAAAAGTATTATCCAGATAAAGATGAAGAAGATCCTAATAATTAGCATTTGGCAACAAATCTCATTGCTGAACTTGGGGTGTAAGATGACAAGTTTGTCAACTCTGAAAAGTCTCACTAAGACTTCCTAATTTGAAAGGAAGCACATACAGAAGGTTGTTATACAACCCATGGAAATAGGAGAATGCTCCTTTTTCAATAGATGCCATTTCCCACTATCATGCATAAATAACACAGAAATAAGGGAAGAGTTAGGATTTGATGTTTTGGTGAAGTTTTTCTGTTTGTTTTCATGTCATTTTTTGATACGTGTGTGTGTGTGTGTGTGTGTGCGTGCATGCATGTGTGTGCAAGTCAATGCACACATGCTAGGACAAGAAATATAATAATGGCTGATAATCATCCAGAGTTAAATATCTCTAATAATAAAGAGTGATTTTTCCAGATAAAGAGATGAAGACAAGAAATACTAATGGGCATACCTTTGAAAAGTACCTTTCACCTGGTAGGATGGAAAACTGTATTAATAACATTTTAACCACAATCCTTAAGTTTTGCTCAACTCCAGGAAGGATTGTTCTGGTTAGAAGCAAAAGTTTAATATTTACCCTGAATAGGACATTACAAAATCCAAAGTATTTTTGTCTTGGTAAAGTGAAGTCAGGTACAGAATTATTGTTTAATTACAAAAATAGAGTAGAAAGTAAATAGTAGAGAGTAAATATCTAACTATCATGATTGCCTACAGATACAGCTAAGTATTCCCTGCCTACCCAAACTTCCACTTTGAACAACACACATGCAGAAAAGTAAATGTTTTCTTTCTTTTTTTTTTTTTTTTAAGAATTTATTTCTTTAACAGAGAGAGAATCGCAAGTAGGCAGAAAGGCAGGCAGAGAGAGAGGGGGAAGCAGGCTCCCCGCTGAGCAGAGAGCCTGATGCGGGGCTTGATCCCAGGACCCTGAGATCATGACCTGGGCCAAAGGCAGAGGCTTTAACCCACTGAGCCACCCAGGAGCCCCTAAATGTTTTATTTCTTAAACAAGTGATGAACATATGAATATTTAGTTGATTATTTCTAAAACCTCTTATTTCACATGATTTTTAAAGATGTAATAGGACATAAACCATAAAAAAAAAAAACCTGCCTTCAAACTAAAGCTCTAAGGGAATGATATAAACATGATCTTTTAAAGTGGGAGAGAATTGAGGGCTAAAAAGAGATAGCATGACTTCTAGAAATACACTACAGTATAAAGGAAAACTTATGGAAGGAGGGAGAGAAGGAGACAGAAAACATAGCATACAGTGAACAAATAAAGAATACATTCTGAAAGCAGACATCCCTCCAGGAAACAGAAGAAAATTTTCAACAAAGCTCTCATATTAAAAAGAGCATGAAATCTGTAGATCAAGAAAAACTTAAAAAGGTCATAGCTCAATGGAATGAGGTTAAAATGGAGAGTGACAAAAATATGAACTGAGAATGAAAACAATAATACTACAGAAGTAATAAAAAAGAAATGCTAAGATAGACAGTACTGAAAACCTAACTGTTAAGGAGGAAAGCCTTTAAAATTTGCCAAAGAATAAAGAAAAAGGCAGAGATTAAATCAATTATAGAGAAAAAACACACACACATAACAGGCCCTCAGTAAGTATTAAGTGAATGGGCAAAAAAAAAAAAAAATGGGTTGAGGTTTTATTACAGAGAATTTTAAATGCAGAGTATTAAGTCTGTCCTACATATTATATAGGAAATGAGGACACAATGAATCTTTTGAGTGTGTGTGGAAAGGGTAGATGTGATAGGGGGACAGTTAAAATTAATGTGATAAGAATATCATATTAAGAACAGTAATTTGGGGGACGCCTGGGTGGCTCAGTTGGTTGAGCAACTGCCTTTGGCTCAGGTCATGGTCCCGGCGTCTTGGGATCGAGTCCCGCATCGGGCTCCTTGCTCCGCAGGGAGCCTGCTCCTCTCTCTGCCTCTGCCTGCCTCTCTGCCTGCTTGTGTTCTCTCTCTGTTAAATGAATAAATAAAAAATCTTTAAAAAAAAAAAAAAAAGAACAGTAATTTGGCAGATGAATCAGAGAAAGCTGGAAGACCAATAAGCAGATGGTTGAATTTAATGAATTTGTGTGGTTTCAAAGAATAACTTTGCCTGGCTTTTATTCTCCCTTGCCCAGTAGATCCTATGTGCCCAGATATGGAACAATCTGGGCTAGTTTTCATCTTATCTATAATCTACATAAATGATTGCACCTGTGGAAAGGTATTTTCTGATAGCATCAGAATAAGTATTTAGATTACTAAATCTTACTTAGAAACTTAAAAAGTCCCCAACCAATCTCAACCTTGTTTTCCATAGTAGTAATATGTATAGACAAAAAAGATAAAAATAATAATACAAGAAAGAGTTGTGGGGAAGGTGATTATATTCAATGCAAACTAAGATGTTCAGCTCAAAAATAGGGATACGAAAAGGATTTTTAAATAATTGCTAATGGTGATTCCTTGGTTTGGAGACATAAATGTAATTCTTCTAGACATTAGTAATTTCAAGTGATTATAAATATATTTAGGGAATTTCCCTTACAAAAAGACAAAAAACATATACATGTGACACATCAATAGTCTAGGTTAGAAATAATGAATGATTGGATTATTAGGTGTAGGGATCAGAATGAGATATTTTAGAATATATGGAACCCTTTAGGTTGCTTTGGAAGTTCATAGTTGACCCTACAATCAACCTGAGTTAATTCAAGTATCCACTGGGAGCTCCTCAAGCCTAGAATAGACTGAACAAGTAATATGTGTGTACTAGTCTTCAATGACATAAGTTTGAATATATCTCAACATGCTTTCCCTTCAGACTTGCAGTCTAAATATACTTATTACAATTCAGCATTGCATAGGAATTGTGCCACTCTATAACTGTACAAAGTACATATAAACACAACTTTACTTTTCTATGTCCTTGTATATGGAGTGGAAAGAACTAGCCATTTTGATAAATGAATATATGCCAGTTGTGTAAATCTTATCATGGTTTCTCATTCAAAAAACTTTTAGGATTCCAGGGGCATATCAGCCAGCTAATTCTACAAAACCTACATTTCCTAGGATGCTGCTCAGTGACAAAAGCTCCCATTGGAGCTCCATGGTAGTCAGGATGGCTAACCTCCCATCTCTTTTCTTCCCCACACAGGTCATTTGTATTTGCATAAGATCAAAAACATTCACTATTGTATCTAGTGCCCCCTGGAGGACATCTTGAATTTTATAAGACAATGGTAGTATAGATTTACAGGTGTGGGGAAATCACTATAAGGAAAAATTGCTGTTTCTTCTTTGACAGAGTATTGGTGGTAACATGCAAAAATCATAACTGTAAGTTAGAAAATGTTATAACCTAACTAATATATCTTTACTTCAAACTACTTATATATGCACTGGTAATTTTTTATATATTACTTACAGCATAGTAAATATGATTTTTTGAGGCTCTGTTTATACTCCAACAGAAATCTAAGGAGCTTTTCTTTTTCCTTAAGTTTCTGGTAAGACAATCCTCTTAAAACTAAAGAGATTGTTTATAACAAGAAAAAAATTCATTTTAAAAGTTTGACATTTTAAAATAAAAACACTGGAATAAAAACAGAAGGATTTTTCTTCAGAATGATAAATCTCTGTAGTATTTCTCAAGCTTTCCCATCAAAGTATCTTTTTTCTTCAATTTTATTAAAATATAACTGGCATATAACATTATATTAATTTTAGGCACAAAACATGATTTGATACATGCATATATTATAAAATATCACAATAAATTTTAAGTAACACATTAGCAAATATAATATGGTATTGTTTCAAAAAAAATAATATTCTATCATCAAGTAAGTTTTAACTCCAAGAATACAAGGATGATATTATATAAAAAATCTGTTAACATACTTCCTACATCAACAATTAAAGGAAAAAAACTACATGATCATATCCGTAGATGCTAAGAGGCATTTGATAAAAGCCCAGCAGTCACTAATAAAAATCTAAGATGACTTAAACTTGATGAAGATTCTTTTCTAAAAATCATAGTAAATATTCTCTTAAATAAGATACAAGAATGATTTCAGTCAGTATCAGATATCAGAAAGCAATACACTATCTAGAAATTCCAAGAAACTATAAGAAAATTCTATTGGATATATAATACAAGAATCTACTAAGGTGATTAAATGTAATAAAATATATAAAATCAACAGCTTTTCTTTCTGTAATAGCATAAATATTGAGAAATATAAATGACAGAGCTATCTCTTTTACACAGAAATAAAATCTATAAAGTGTTTACAATCAGTATGGTATTGGCATAGAAATTCAATTATTAGGTATGTACCACAAAGAATTGAAATCAGGGACTCAAATAGATATTTATACACTCATGTTCATAGAAGTATTACTCATAATAGCCAAAAACATGACCCAAATGTCCATTGATGGATGAATGAATAAATAAAATGTGGTGTACATACAATGAAAAATTATTCAGCCTTAAAAATGAAGGAAATTCTGACACACACTACAACATTAATAAACATCAAAGACATTATGCCAAGTGAAATCAGCCAATCACAAAAGGATACATACTGTACAATTTCACCAATATGAAGTACCTAGACTAGCCAAATTCATAGACACAGAAAACAGAATGGGGAGAGTGGAGAGTTACCGTTTAATGAGTACAGAGTTTAAGTTGGGGATGACAAAAACATTCTGGAAATGCATGGTGGTGATGATTGCATAACAATGTGAATGTACTCAGCGCTGTTGAATTGTACACTTAAAAATGGTTAAAATGTTAAAAATCTTCTTTAGTTAAACAGAATAGATTTGAGTATAAATGACAAATGTAGTATCTCAAATAAGTGGGCAAAAGATGCTATATCTAATAAATGGTATTGACTCAATTGGCCAATCAACTGCAAAAAATAAATCTGGACCTTGATCTCGCATCACATATAAACTTAAATTCCAGGTTGATTATATACTTAAAAGTAAAAAGTATGACATTAAAGTATCAGTAGAAAAGTTTAAAAATTACACATAAACATGTTTGACCAAGTTATTGACCAATAAACAACATGTATGGCATAAGAGATTATAAATAAATTCAATAGTCTCTACACATTTAGGCAAAAAATATTTTCATTATGGAGTTTCCTCAAAAAGTCAAAAACAGAACTACCCTCAGATCAGTAATCACACCACTTCATATTTATTCCCCAAATACAAAAACATGAAATCAAAGGGATACATGAACCCTTATATTTATTGCAGCATTATTTCCAATGGCCAAATGATGAGAAAAGTCCTAGTGTCCATCAATCGATGAATGAATAAAGAAGAGGTGGTATATGCAATGGAATATAGAAGTATTCTATAAAAATAATGATATCTTGCCATTTGCAACAACATGGATGGAGCTAAAGAATATAATGCTAAGTAAAATTTGTCAGTCAGAGAAAGACAAATACCATGTTATTTTACTCATAAGTGGAATTTAAAAAACAAAACAAGGAAGCAAAGGGGGGGAAAGAGAGTGAGAGACAGATTCTTAATTATAGAAAACAAATTAATGGTTACCAGAAGGGGGTGAGAGGGTGAAATAGATTATGACAATTAAAGAGCACACTTATCATGATGAACACTGTGTAATGTATAAAATTGATGAATCACTATAGTGTACATGGGAAACTAACATAACACTGTATGTTAACAGTACCAGAATTAAAATTAAAAACTTAATATAAAATACTTTCATTGTAATTGGCAGATAATGGACTGACTTCTGTGATACAGCAAGAGCTCCTAAAATTTGCTAGAACAAGATAAACCAGAATTGAAATGGAAAATGGATCTGAATAGAAAATTAATTGAAGAACAAATCCAAATCTGTCTCTGCACAAACACGTCCCCTCACATCAAGAAGCAGAATCTAGGGGCCCCTGGGTGGCTCAGTAGGTTAAAGCCTGTGCCTTCGACTCAGGTCATGATGTCAGGGTCCTGCGATTGAGCCCTGCATGGGGCTCTCTGCTCAGCAGGAAGCCTGCTTCCACCTCTCTCTCTGCCTACTTGTGATCTCTCTCTCTGTGTCAAATAAATAAATAAAATCTTAAAAAAAAAAAGTAGAATCTATTTTTCCCCCTGAATCTGCACTAGCCTTGTATTTGTTTTGTAAAGTCATGTTAAATGTCCCAGTCACAATAAAGGTGACAGAAGTGATGTTCTAGGAGTTTCTGAGTTATTAAAAGGACTAGCATCTTTTCTTAAAATCCATCTGCCATATTATACAAAATCCAGGTTATACTAATGAATGATCCATGGGAAAGGGGTTTCCTAGGAAATGAGGGTTGATGATCATTCCTGCCCCACCCAAGATCTGGATTAGATGTTACAGCTTCAGTCACACTCTTAAATAACTGCAGCCCTATAAATGACAAATGCACCTGTAGTGAGGAAATGTAATTTAAAAAGTAGTGAGATGCATTTATACACCACATAGTCAGCCAAGACTTTTTATTGTTTATGTGATGAAAATATGTAGAAAATATGACTTGATGAGAGCTATATGGAAGATGATAACAATTGGCCCATAATATTTGAATAAGTGACTGTGACGTGATCTTATACACTTATGGGTTGTCCTCAAAGCAATCTAAAACCACTATCAGATTTGAAAACTGAATTTGCTTGAGCAAAGACCATACTGCCCATTATATGTTAATAAAAAATATCATACTGCCTTTGTTGTCTCCACATTTATTTAGGTCCACAAGCAGAGGTATGACTTAAAACAATAGTCTTTAAAATTCTGTCATTCCCCCAAAGAATTTTGAAAATCTAAATCTGCATATTCCTTTACATATTTTTAGTTGATGTCTAAAACTGTTCATCAGGAGTTGAAATAATTATACAGAATGTACATATATTGTAAGTATTGACATTTAGAAATAAAACTATAATTTTACTCTTTCAAACATATCCAAAGGAATCTTAATAGCATAATCATCTGATATATATCATCCCCCATTTTAAAAATACATGAACAAACTCTTCTCTAAATATTTCCTTTTTATCTTTGGTCTCAAATTTTCATTATACTTCCTTCTCAAATATTTATTTAGATGTTTATCTGAATGTAAATCTATTGGTACAAGTTTTTACTGATCACCTGCGGTAGACTGATTATATTAATGTTTCTAAATAATGTCCTCCCTGTGTCTATACCTTTTCTCCTATAATTTTATAGTCTCTTTTTCTCTAACTCTGGACATGGCCATACGACTTGCATTGGCCCATGATATGTCAGAAAATGTGATGCTCGTTCATTTCTGCTCTTTGTTCCTCTGCCTTCACCATCAGAACATGCCCAGGCTAGCTTGCTGGCAAAAGAAACACAGAATAGCAAGGTCAGCAAACTTGTCTAAGCCGAGGCCCCAGAGATGTGCATCTAGCAAAGATTAGTTAAGCCCCTAGAAGATTCAGTGCTGACTGTAGACATAGAATTTGACCCACTAAACGCGAATCAATTAAGAGAAATCATAGAACTGTAAACTAACGTAAATGTGTATTTTTGTATGCTGCTGACGTTTTGTGATTTTGTTGTTGTTATGCAGCTATACTGCTGGAATTAGGTGACTAATACATCACTCACCATATTTTCTGGACAATCACACTGACTTCAAATTCATGACTAATCCTCAAATATTTGTTGAATGAATCTGTAACAAAAACATGTATATAAACTGAAATTTAAGATTTTATTTTTTTCTTATGACCATATGACTCTAAATATTAAAAAAGTTCAAATTCATGACTAATCTTTTAATATTACCATCATGTGATATATCCTTAACTCATTTCCTTTTTGCTTTCCTTGATGATTTTCACATATCATCTCTTCTCAAATCATAGTACCTCCCTTCATTGTTATTCAAAGTAGATGACCTTACTTCCTACTTCTGCAAGAAAATTTAGGCAATTAGGAAAGAAATTCCACAACTATTATCTGTACCATATTTTCTCCTTTTCTGCCTATTACCACAGATGGATTATTCATACTCTGATATAAAGCAAAATTCACCATTTGCATACTGCACTCTATCCTCTCTCACTCAAGAATATAGATCCAAAAATACTTCCTTGTTTTTCCTAAATTTTCAGTTTGTCATTGTTCCCTACTTGATTGCTCCTACCAACATGTATACATGATGTTATTTCTCCCATCTTTCAAATAAGTGTTTCTTTGGTCTGACTTCCCCACTAGCTGCCATTTTTATTCTTTATTCATTTTTGCAACAAAAACTTGTTTCTCTCTCCTCCTTGAAACACTTTACTCACTTGATTTCTTCTCTTGGTTGTCCCAAGACCTTACTGGTCTCTACTTCTTACGCCCCTTTGCTAAGTCTTTCCTCTTCTTCCCAACCTCTTAATTTTGGTATACAGGACTCAGTCCTTGATCTGTTGTCTTCTCTGCCCACCCATATTGTGCATACTGTATTCAAGTCTCATAGCTTTCAATATCTCTTTGACAAGAGCTTCCAGATTAAAATCTCCAGCCTACACTTCTCTTCCAAATTCCAGACCTCATTATCTAACTGTCTACTTGATATCTCTCTTTGGATTTTATAAACATCTCAATGTCATCATAAATTAAATTCTTGATCTTCCCCTCCAAAACTGCTCCACTGAAGTCTTTCCCATCTCAGTTGATGGCAACTCCATTTTTCCTATTGCTCAGAACCAAAACCTTGGACTAGCTCCTCTCTTCCCTGCATATCCTTAAAAAATACATCCTAAATCCAATCATTTCTTGACATTTCCTCTTATTTCACTTCAGTCTGAGCCACTACCATATCTTAAGAGCTCCTAACAACTCATCGTATATTAGTTCTTACCTCCTATAGTTTATTCTCTACACAGAAGTCAAGAATGATAAAGCTATACCTCTGCTCAATATCCTCCAATGCCTCTCCATTTCACTCAAAGTAAGACACAAAGTGCTTTTAAAAGGCCTTACAAGGCCCTGCATGATCTGGCCTTTTCCCACCCCTATATTTCTCTGACTGCTCTGTTTCCTCCATTTGCTCTACCTGCAGTGGCTCTTAACTATTCCTCAAAATACTAAGCATCTTAGGGCCCTTGCACTGCAATTCTCTGCCTGGAACCCCAGGTGTCTATATGGCAAACTTCTACCCTCTTCGAATTTTGCTCCAATATCATATTTTCAACATAGTGTATCCCCACCTCCCTTTTTAAAATTAATTTCCTCAAACCACTACTATTACAAACCCCTACTTCCTAACCTCTAACTTTGCTGCTTGACTTACTCATTTTCCCAAAGCACTTATCACCTTCTAACGTAGTGTATAATTTGCTTACTTATACCCCATAATATATATGTGATCTCTTTGATTCACTGATATATCTCAAGAAACTAATAAAGTATCTGACCCAAAGGAGGTGCTCAATAAATACTTGTTGAAGGAATCTACAACAAAACCCAGTATATTAACTAGGATTTTAAATTTTATTTTTTATTTCTGATGATCATAAGGCTCTAAATATTAAATATTTTCTTTTGGATTAGGTTACCTGGAATCATTATTAGTATACAACTGATCAAATAATAGAAGTATATTTTAAACATTGATAATTGTTAAACAAATAAAATTTTTACTGATGAATACCTTATGAGATGAATCATGAACATTTTCCTCTTCATTTAATGAAAACAAAATGTATATACTGCTGTAAAGTAACTGATATAGGGGTTGTCCTTTTATTTTTTTAAAGGAAGTAGAAAATTCTTTAAAATTTTTCTAAGATGAAAAAAATTTTTAAATATCTAAGATGAAATTAAGTGATAATTGATTATAAGTGGGATAAATGATCAGATATACTTAATAAAATGGGTTTAAATACTTTGTTTAATATCATCAAATCTGAAGGAAACCTGAAAGTCTTACCAATGAGTTTTACCTAATATGTCTTGAAAAATTTGGTAGCATCAAAAAAAATGGGTGTGGTGCATGAACAATCACTCTTGTAACACTGAAAAATTAAAATAAACATATTTGGGGAGAAAAAAAATTTGGTTACATTTTAAAAAGCACCAGTAAACTTTACCTTTTTGGCTTTTCAAAGAAGCTTTTCTTTTCAGCAAAAGGCATGTCCTAGAGATAAGTATAGCTAAAAATAATTTTTAATGTTTCAATGATAAAGGGCTATTTTTAGCCTTCAATACTTCTTATTAGTGCTTTCTTTACTTTGCTTTTACAGTGCTCCCCTTATGTGCACATATTCATTGATAAAAGCTAGCAGCATGGAAGAGACACAGTCCTTAAATGAAAATTATCATCAGTCCCACTACCACCCCAATTTACTATATATACTGCATTCAGAACATCCCAGCATGGGTCAAAATACTACATTCCTAACTTATTTTTCACCATAACATAAATAGAGAAGATGGGGAAATTTCCTATGAGTTGTGGTGACTTGATTAATCATTAACTAAGGCCTCCTCTTCTTTTTTTTTTCTTCCCTCCCTCCACCTACCGATTTGGCTGCTAGTATGAGCAGGTGCCATTTAGTTTTAATTTCAAATTACCTGTAGATTTTTGGGATATCTGTCAATAAACTATATAAATAAGACATGAAAGTATAGAAGCCGGGGCCCCTGGGTGGCTCAGTTGGTTAGGCGTCTGCCTTCGGCTCATGATCCCAAGATCCTGGGATTGAGCCCCATGTAGGGCTCCCTGCTGGGCGGGGAGCCTGCTTTTTCCTCTCCCTCTGCCTGCTGCTCCCCTGCTTGTGCTCTCTCTGTCAAATAAATAAACTAAAAAAAAAAAAAGTATAGAAGCCACTTAGTGAATGTTATTTCAGAAACTGCTGGGCTTTAGCTTTGTCTTAGGAGAATCCCAGGCACATTTCTTAGGGAATACATTCTTGCTATGAAAGTCTTGCTCATGAATGTTAAGTCCTCTCTTTTGTTCAAAGCTCAGTGTGTGAATATGTAAGACCTTATATCATAAAGTGAAGGAAGAACTGTTAAGAATTCAGGTGAGTTCTCACTCAAATGAATTTTTGGAAAGAGTTATAAGTGGAGAATCTGGAAATTGATTCCTTTAAAGTGACCCATATTCTTATATCCTCTAGAAAGTTTTCACATCCTTAAAAGGTAGCCCAGCCCAACTCGAAGATTATTGATAAAGTGCATTGCTCTCCTATGATGAAATGTACACTGCTGTGGTTATCTGATATCCTATACTAAATTATTGGAATTTTTTGTAATTAGATCTTACTCAGAAGATCTACTTATCTAAGATAGGATCTCTTCATAATACATCATGCTGTTCCCTAGAATTCTGATTCCAACTAGCTTTTATGTAGAACTGCTCACTGAATCAACCACTTTTAGAAAGAATTTGTGGATCTCTGAGTTTGATATTTGACTGTGAATCTGAGGGAGACTTAGAGAAAGTCTATTACTCAGTTATGCTCCAGAAATGATGTCAAGGAATATCAACTTTATAATTGCAATTCTTGAATATTCTCCAGTCTTCTGACACAATCTTCTCATAGACCAATCACTAATTCATCTTATGAATAAGTGATAAGAACATAAAATATTATATATTTAGGGCTATATCTTTCTACTAGACACATTAGAATGTTTAAATGGTCATCTTTAGATACTTTTAGCGCTCTTTTGCACCTCCACTGGATAATAGAAATTTATATGTATTGAGCATCAGTATAATATATTGAATATTAAAAAGAAGGCAAAAGTACAAAAATTCAGATTAAAAACACTATTGGCCTCCCTTCTTCCCAACCCCAACTAAATTAGCCAAGGAAAAATGTAAAAATAATGAAAAGCTGAGTTAGTGTTTAAAGCTAGGGAAAATATGCCAAATGCTACAAATATTTTCAGAATATCGAAAATATTTAAATAGAGTTCTAAACTAAAGGAGGACACCTCAAGGAGGCTTGCCACTCACTTCCAGAAGAAAACAGCATTGCCTTTTGTGAATAAGAAAGGCAGACTCTAAATTCCATGGCTTTCTCTTTTAACTTAGGGAGAGAAAAAAGGAAAAACTATAAGACTAACAGGGAACATGCCACTGGGAAAACTCTGTCTTCCCTTCAGTGGCAAAATATAAAGGTTATGGCAGGACTCTATAGGTACCAGCATCTGGGATAAGTAGAAGTCCTATGGCAGTAGTGGAACATGACTGTGGCAAAGATGGAGTGGAAGAGGCTGAGGAAAAGGTGGTGAGATTACTCCCACAGTGGTAGACCTAAGGTCTTAAGCAATTGATCCTAGAGCACTATTCCTTGAGCCCACTAAAATATAAAAATCTTGAAGCTTAAAAGAAATCTTGGCGCTTCTCTCTCTCCGAAAGGTATACAAACTCAAAAGTTTATAGTAGAATGCTCTCCTCCCCACCCCACCACCATCCCTTCTGCCTCAACGTGCTCCTTGTGTATCTGCTGCTTTTGCTGCTGTTTCTTTGCTGATTCCTTCCGTTGTAAGGGGGCCTTGTAGAGTACAAGTGCCCTCCAACCCATGGTAAAATGATTATAATCATATGATATAATTATATAATCATATGATATAAGTAGAAAGTAGGTGATTATCTAGGGCAGAGATGTAAAAAACAGGTGTTTGTTGCTGTCAAAATAAAAGGATGAATAAACAAAATAAATGAGACAATATGATTTAAAAGAAAAGATATTTCTCGACACAAAATAAGGAGAATATTAGTACTTAAAAGGAAGGAAGGTTGGGGCACCTGGGTGACTCAGTGGGTTAAAGCCTCTGCCTTTGGCTCAGGTCATGATCTCAGGGTCCTGGGATCGAGCCCCGCATCGGGCTCTCTGCTCAGCAGGGAGCCTGCTTCCTCCTCTCTCTCTGCCTGCCTCTCTGCCTACTTGTGATCTCTCTCTCTTTGTCACATAAATAAATAAAATCTTAAAAAAAAAAAGGAAGGAAGGTATACTTTTGAAATAGATCTGCTGAGGAATAGTATTAAGTGATAAGGTAAGAGATAAAAAGGAGCACATCATAAAAGGCCTTATGAGTCATGGTATAAATTTTGACTTTTATTCCATATAGATTAAAACCAGGGGAGGATTTTGAGCAGAATACTAATATTATCTGATTTACATTTTCATATACTCACACTGGCTAAGTTGAATGTATTAACACACTGAGCATCAATTCTTCAACAAGAATGGAAACACAGAGATTGGTTATGTCATTGCAATAATCCATGCCTTCCCCCTACCTCCAGTTGATGACATCTTGGAACAGGTTAAATCAGTGACAACTGTGAGAAGTGGTCAGATTTTTGAAATTGTAAAGTAAAGTTAAGTTTTTGTGACAGAATAGATTGAGTAGGGGCGCCTAGGTGGCTCAGCGGATTAAAGCCTCTGCCTTCGGCTCAGGTCATGGTCTCAGGGTCCTGGGATCAAGCCCCCACATCCGGCTCTCTGCTCAGCAGAGAGCCTGATTCCTCCTCTCTCTCTCTCTGCCTACCTCTCTGCCTACTTGTAATCTCATTCTGTCAAATAAATAAATAAAATCTTTTAAAAAAAAAGGAATAGATTGAGTAATGAAAGAAAGTCAATTAAAATGTATTATAATTATTACTAATAGTAATATAATTACTACTAATAATAATAATTTTAAGTGGATCTATAACTTGCCTCAGTATGTCTATTTTTAAGAATTTAAAATGGAAATTTTCCTATAACCAAAGGATTTATATTTATAACAGAAAAAAATTGGAAATCATCTAAATGTCAAAAAAGAAACTTCAAATAAACTAATTCCATAACTTAAGGTAGAATGAGGTAAGTAAATAATATGCAAATAGTAACAAAAGAATTAGCTCTATAAGCACTGATATGGAAGGATATTCATGAAGTTTAAATTAGAAAAGGTGGAAGAAAAATATCGTTATCTATACAAATAGATAGTAGTCTTCCTGGAATATCCAAAATAAACTTTTAAAAATTATAAACTAAAAAGAGGTCAGTAAGAAATCCAGATGCAAGAGTAATCTGCAGAAGTTAATACAGTTCCTATCAAAAAATGTAATGATAAAAATAATTTTTCTGCCTTAATAGTAATATAAACCATAATTATATAGAAATAAACTAATAAGGAAAAAAGAAAAATAACGAGAAACATTAAATAGTTTTTAGGAAAAAAGAATTAGGAAACTTAATGAACAACATAAATGACCCAGTATTCTAGGACATTGACAGCAATGTGGCACCCATGGCACAGTTTGAATATTTCTGAATCCTCACATAAAAAAACAGAAGGAGCAACTAATTAAAAAAAAAAAAATCAAAATCCTACGGGCATTTAAAAGAAAACTGGGAGACAAAGTATTCCCAGAAAACCCAAAGACCAGACAGGAAGGACAGACCTTAAGACATAGAAGAATCTGGCAACTGTGAAAGTAAAGATGGAAGGAAAAATAAACCATCTGACGACCCTGATAACTAAAATAAACAGCAGGTACTCATTGGAAAGCTTTGAGTTTGCTTGAGAAAAGCAGATATGAAATCCAATAGTGGTTGAGTACAAGGGGTCCATAAAAGGGCTGAAGGTAACTAGCCTCCATGAATTCATAAAACTGAGCCACTAGGACTGCTTTCTACGATGGTTCCCCACACTGAAGAGAAACTAATGAGAGGGAAATAAAAATTCAACAGGATAAGAAAAATAGAAATGAAGAGAAAAGAAAGTCTAAATAAATGCAGAGAGCAGAGTTTCTGGCTATAGCATAGTGATGTGCTCAACAAACATTCTTCCAAAGAGTAACTATACACTGGGAAAATTCACAAAAATAACCATTTCAGCACTCTGGAAATCAAACAAAGCCATAAACGGTCCGAGAAGCATTTTAATGCTTGCAATACTACTGAACATCAGGTAAGAACAGTAGGAATGTGTGGTGTTCTGCTTTGAGTTTCTCCTACAACATCTGCCTTTGTCTATGTGGAGGTTCTACCAGATGGGCCAGCTGTGAGGATTGACAGCTTCTCTGCTATTTTCAAAAGGGGCTCACTTGATTTTGAATGGTGGATAAGACCCATGCCATGTGGTACTGCTGATGGAAGAGACTTCCCTAAGGTTGGCCAGTTGGGGAGGGCCAATAGCTTTACTCTACTTCCCCAAGATTGCAATCCTGGTTGGGGCAAGCATATTAACGACTGAGGCTGTATACATATACAATGGATAAGGAGTAGTCTTAAGCTACTCACACACTCCTAAGACTTTACTCATATGGAAGATAGGAGACTCAAAAGGACCCCATTGAAAGTAAAACCTGAGCCAGATATGGAAATGTCCTGAATGTGTTCCCTTGCCTACATATAGATCTATTTGTAGATCATAGAGCTTTATTGGCTCAAAATGTTTGAACACACTCTGTCAATCAATGGCACACTACTAAACTACGTAAATGAAGGGCAGCTCCTAGAAAGCCAAGTTAAAAAAAAAAAAAAGTTAAACAAATAAACAGAGACATCAGTAACGTCAGGTAACACTCCACAAGGGAGATTTCACAGAATAAACCCAGGCAAGTAACTAAACAAATGAACAAACAGAAACTCAGCACAATTTTGTGGGACTGAGGGGTGGGGGTTGGGGGGATGGGGAGAATGGCAGAGATTAAGCATTCAAAATGCTACAGTATATTATCTGAAATGTCCAGTTGCCAACAAAAAAATTATGGGATATGCTAAAAAATAAGAAAGTGAGATCCATACTTAAGAAAAAAAGCAGTCTGGACGCCTGGGTGGCTCAGTGGGTTAAGCCTCTGCCTTCCGCTCAGGTCATGATCTCAGGGACCTGGGATGGAGCCCCGCCTCAAGCTCTCTGCTCAGCAGGGGGCCTGCTTCCCCTCTCTCTGCCTGCCTCTCTGCCTACTTGTGATCTCTCTCTCTGTCAAATAAATAAATAAAATCTTAAAAAAAAAAAGAAAAAAAGCAGTCAATAGAAACTGTGCCTGAGTGTCTTCAGATGTTCCAGATGTTGTTATTTAGCAAAGATTTAAAGTAGCTACTACTAAAGAACTAAAAGAAACCATGTATAATGAATTAAAGTTTGATAACAAAGAATCAACAGAAGATTTTCAATAAGGATGCAGAAATTATTAAAAGAAGATCAAGAAACAAATATAAAATGTGGAGTTAAAGATTACAATAAATAAAGTAAAATTCACTATAAAGGTTCACCAGGCATGTTTGAGATGGCAGAAGAAGGAATTAGAGAAGTGACGATAGAGCAATTATAAATTATACAATCTGGAGAACAAAAAGAGTAAGGATTGAAGAAAAATTAATAGAGCCTAAGAGACCTGTGGAACATCAACTGTACCAGCACACATGTAATGGGAGTCTCCCCAAAAAGTAAGAGAAAAAAAAGAGACAGAAAAATATTAAAAGAAATAATGGCTAAAAAATTCCTGAATTTGAAGGGAAAAAAAATCTATAGATCCAAAAAGCTGAACAAACTCTAAGTAAGATAAATACAAAAAATTCCATAAGTAGACATTTTATAGTTAAAATGTTGAAAGATTAAATCTTGAAATCAACATGAAGAAAACAACTCATTATATATAAAGTAACATCAATACAATTAACAGTTGACTTTTCACCAAAAACAATGTAAATCAGAAGGCAGTAGGACAATACATTCCAAGTGCTGAAAGAAAAAATAGACAATTCCATATTTGAGAGAACTATCCCTCATAAATGAAGGTAAATCTCCAGAATAAAAAGAGTTCCTTTCTCACAATAGTTCCAAGAAATGTAGAAATGAAACTTCTCAGTTTGAATTGTCTTGGCTGGGGTCACATATATATGCCTGGACCTCCAGTCATACACAATGGATATAGAAAGGGATATCTAAGGAATAACAGGGTACTACTACCAAAAAAGGAAATAAATTCTAGGAAGGCCAAAATAACAAACTTTTGGGTCAGGTCACCTGTGATATGAGGAAAAGCCTGACAGGGTAAGTTTAGAGGATACTAGCTTAGCTTGGTTGTCCAGTGTCCCTCCTCCCTCTTTTGGTAATAGCAAAATTTTTATTTATAGAGATTATTTATTTCGTATGATTAGTGGAACTGCCAATCACAGGATTCTTACCACAAAGGTGGTCATGTTACCCAAGTTAGCTAATCTTTCCTGGGAAGTATAATTATTAGGTTTGAGGTACAAAGGTCAAAGGTGGTCATAACTGAGTTATACAATGGTATGACCATTGATATCTTTTTTTTTAAGATTTTATTTATTTATTTGACAGACAGAAAGGGATTACCAGTAGGCAGAGAGTCAGGCGGGGGGGAGGGGGAAAGCAGGCTCCCCGCTGAGCAGAAAGCCTGACTCAGGACTCAATCCCAGGACCCTGAGATCATGACCTGAGCCGAAGGCAGAGGTTTTAACCCACTGAGCCACCCAGGCGCCCCTGACCATTGATATCTTAAGGATATTAAAAGAGATGTCCCAAGATATCTGATTTCTATATCTCTAAAGATGAATTCCTGTAATTCTAGAATTCTAGCTACTTAACTCTTACTTTGATTCTGTGAGCAAATAAATATATAACCATAAACGTCCTTTTATTGCCTATGTTAAGAACAATTCCCATTGCAGGCAACCTCAAACCCTTAGACGTGGTCTGGTTTCATAGGCTCTCATAGGAGTCCATATTACCTCAGATGCCCAAGAACAAAGTTAGACTTTTGTCAAAATCTATGCCTGACCCTAAAATAGTAATAAACCAATAATAATACAGTCATAGAAGGAGGACTATGAGAGGCCACAGTCCACAAATGGTCAGTACACAGAGTTAAGATCCATGTCAAAAAAGAAAACTAACTAGTCAGATGCAGGAAAAAACAAATAAAATCAAATCAGATCAAATAAAATAATTTCCAGATAAACAAATATTAAGAGAAATCATTGCCAGTATACTTGCCTTACCAAAAAAAAGTACTAAAGAAAGTCCTCCAGGTTCAAGGAAAGTGACTAAAATCCATAGAGAGAAATTATGAGCACTATAAATGTTAAACTTGTTAACTAATAACTTGTTAACTAAAAGACTATAGAAATACATTTTTTCACCCAAAGTTATGGTCTCTAACCACAAAAGAATTCAATTTAAAATTGACAAAGAAAGAAATCTTTGAAATCCTGAAACATTTGTAAGTTAAGCACATTTCACAATAACCCAGAAGTCAAAGTAGAAATCACAAAGTAAATTAGAAAATATTATGAATGGAATGAAAACAAAAATACAATATATCAAAATTACTGGAAGAAACTATACCAGTGCTTATAGGTATACTGACAAAATAAAAAGAAGACGTAAATTATCAGAATTAGGAATAAAAGAAGGCACATCAATTCTGACATTGCAGAAATTAAAGAAATTAAATAAAGGAATATCATAAATTACTTTATACCAATGTATTAGATGACTTTAATGAAATGGAAAGGTTCCTAAAAAGATACAAATGATAAAAATTAACTAACCAAGTAGAAAAACCTGAATAGAATAGGGAAAGAGATGGAATTAATTATTTAAAAATTTCCTATGAAGAAAAGTTCAGGCCCAGATGCATTCACTAGTGAATCTATCAAATATTAAAGAAATAATATTAAATATTTATAAACTCAGAAAACAAAAGAGAAGAAACACCTTTCCACTTATTCTGTGAGCACAGTATTATCCTGATTGCAAACCCAGACTAAAACATCACAAGAAAAGAAGAGACAAATAGCCCTCATAAACAAGACACAAACATTCTTTAAAAATATTAGCAAGTGGAGCTGGATAACTGGTAGACCCACGTTCAGAGCAGCAGTATTCATAATAGCCAAAAGGTGAGAGGAGCCAAGTGTCCACCCAAGGATGAATGGGTAGGCAAAATGGGGTGTATCTACACCATGAGATATTATTCAGCTTTAAAAAGAAGGAAATGCATACCCTACAACATAGATGAAGCTGGAGGACAGGAAGCTAACTGAAATAAACCAACACTAAAGGACAAAAAAATATATTAGCAAGCAGAATCCAACAACATCTGAGAAGGATTATACACCATGACCAATAGGGATTTATCTCAGGAATGCAAGGTTAGTTTAATATGAAGATGAATTAGTGTAATACACTACATTAATAGAGTAAAAGACAAAACCCATCTGAACACTTGAATAGATCCATTCAAAACATTTGACAAAAACCAATGTCCATTCATGATTTCTAAAAAAGACTCTCAACATATCAGAAATAAGAAGCCATCCTAGATCTTACAAAGGATATTTATAAAACATTCATAGCCAATATCATATATAATGGTGAAAAACTTGTGCTTTTACCCTAAAATCCAAAACAAGGCAAAAAAGTCTGCTTTCACCACTTATATCAACAGTACAATGGAGGTTCTGAAAGCTAGTGTAATAAGGAACAAAAAATAAGTTAAAAGCACCCAGATTATAAAAGTAAAATTGTTTTCTTTTTCCAAATGCTTTGGTTATTCTTCGTCATTTGCATTTTTATATAAATTTTAGGATCAGCTCATCCATTTCTACAAAAAGAAAAAAGTTTGCTAGGATTTATGGGGATTGCATTGAATCAATTATTCAATTTAGACAGAAAGCCATATTGATAATACTGAGTTTTCCAATCCATAAATATGAAAAATCTCTCTACTGATATAGATCTTTAATTTCTCCTAGCAATGTTTTGGTTTTTAGTATACAGGTCTTGTGCTTCTTTTATTAAACTTACTTGAGCCATCTTGCTCAATTTGTTTAGCAGGGAGCCTGCTTCCCCCTCTCTCTCTGCCAGCCTCTCTGCCTACTTGTGATCTCTCTCTCTCTCTGTCAAATAAATAAATAAAATCTTTAAAAATAATAATAAAATAAAGTCTCTTCAAAAAAGAGTTATAATAAATTATTTTAGGATTCCTTGAGAATTTCTACATCCAGAATAAAAGATATGCTGTTCCAGATAGGGCTGAACCTCTCAAAATAATTCTCATGTATATCATGGCTGTATTATTACAGGAATACAATTTCAGAATTATGATATCTTCCTGCAGAATTGAAATTTGTATAGAGTGACTCTATCACTAATGCTGTTTTGTGTGTCAGAGTTTGTCTAATAGATATATAACTACCTCAATGCTATTTTGAGTATTTTTCCAGTATATATTTTTTTCTGTTCTTTACTTTTAATCTTTCTATATTCTTAAGACTCTTAATTGATGAGTTCAGTTGATTACATTTATTGAGATGACTTACATTTCTAGGCTTGTTTCTATAATTGTACTTTGTTATTTGTCTTGCTTTTCTTCTTTGTTTCTACTTCTTCCTGGTCTATTTTTGGGGTACAGGGGGTGAAAATTAAGATTTTTATACTAGAAGTTATGTACTCTATTTCTATTCTTTTAGTGGTTACCTTTGAGATTCTTTCATGCGTGCTTAACAAAGTCTAATCTAAGACACTGTCTTAGCTCTCTGAATTAACTAGGGAAAAGGCTAAGATACTCAAAGATATAATGGCTTAACAAAAAATTTACTTCTCTTTCATACAACAGTCCTGAAGCAAGCAGTCCAGGTTAATACAGTGGCTCTGCTCTATGAGATAATTCAGGGCCCTAGCCTGCCACCAAGTCATTGAACTGTCATCTTCTAGGATGTTGTCCCCATCTGCATGGTCGAAGCTGAATTGCTGCCACATCTGTAATCCACAGGAAGAAGAAAAAGAGAAAATCCAGTGCAGGCAATTTTATTTTAAAGAAATAAGGCCAGAAGCTGCACACAGCACTTCTGTCCAACAGCAAGAAGTTAGTCATATGGCAATATCTTGCTGCCAGTCAGAATGGGAAATGTCATCTCCTGATGGTAAGACCATGTACCTAGCAAGAAGGAGAGAATAGATCTTTCAGGGACAACTGGCAGTTTGGCCATCTAAATATTTAGATGTACTTTCTTCCTATGCAAAGAAAAGATTTACTCTCTTTATTGAATATAATTTGAATAGATTCCATCTAGTCCAAAATCCGAGCTATCTAAGTGCTGCAAAATTCTCTCCATTCAGTGCATATGAGGCTCCTCATAGTCCTGTGAACAATGTAGTAATGGACAAGTCATATCTACCTGAACCCTAATATGCAATGATGGAAAACCTTTTGGTTAAAGGAAGAATGGGAAGTACAAGTAGTCACTGTTCCAGTAAACAGGAGGAAATCATGCTGGGCAGGAGTTATAAAGAACCTCCTGGCCTAGTAGTCAAGAAGGTTCCTTGGTTACATGCTGGTTCTGATCATTAAGAAAAATTTCCCTATCATCTATGAACTTTGTTTTTCCCTTCTAGATGTTCTTCGTTATTCCTAAATCTGTGGCCACACCTGATTTCGGGAAGAATGTAGGTAAGGTGGAGTGGAAATGGAAGAGTGTACTGTTGTAATAGCCCACTTAGTAACTAGAGTATGTTTGGGATCCTGAGGTTGCTTTAAAGATTGAACCAATCATAGTCTTTCACAGGATCCTACTTTTAGACTTGTCGGTGGTATAATTCTCAAAACAACTTAGTAGCCTTCAGTTCTGTTTATTTCCTATTCGTTTATATGCCAGTAATCACATCAAAAATTTTTTTTTTTTCGGGACAAAACTTCCAAGCCAGTCTTTTCCTTACTTGGCTCCCTTTCTCCCTCTTTCTCATTTTAATTATAGCTACTTTGAGGCTATCTCAACAGTAGGTTTAGGTTGGAAGGCAACACACTTAAACCGATCTTTGTCAAAGGGTTGCATCTCTTTCTTTGAGGAAGCTTAGGGGAAATTTTTCAGTTGTAGTTTTATCTCATGCTAAGTCTTATAATTCATTATAAGAGCAATAAGGAATATGTGTTGGCTGCTCTTGCTGATTTTAGCAAGGTATTATAAGAAAAAGATGAGCTAAGACAAGAATATGCCAATTTGCAAGCAGAGAAGGAAGGGGATAGAGAATCCAGAAATTTGAGCCTCACAAGCTCAAAAAAGCCAACTGCTTCTGTACCCCAAACACAAGATCCACTGCCTCAGTGCTAAGCCCTAAATTTCGCTAAGCCAAGTGCTCCGTAGTTAAGGTTTCCGTGATTGTTGCATTTGTTTCAGGGACTGATTTAGTCAGCTTAAGGTTAAGTTACTTTAAGAAAGAACTCTTAAAATACAGTTAAATAATGTAAATTTCTACCTCAAGTAATGGTCCTACGATACAGTCAGATTAGCAGTATGATTCTGCTTTTAGTCAGAGACTCAGATGATTCCATTTTATTGTTCCACTATTCCCTACAGTCTGTTTGTATGGTCAAAGCTAGGTCTCTATATTGTCCATGTTCCAACCATCAAAAAGGGAAAGATAAGTCCAGGACAAGTGATTTTCTTTCAAGCAAATAAGGTGAAAGGTGCACACATGACTCCAACTCACATTTTATTGGTCAGAACTTGACATATGGCCATAGGTTGCAAGAATGCAAGGAACTGATTGAATGGGTATCTGCCCAGGAAGGAGGGAAGATCAGATCCTAAATCTTAATTTAGGAGGGACAGCACACCTACAAGTTCCTGCCTCCAAATATAAATATCTTAGAATACTTTATGGTCAACCCCTTTCAATTTATATGACTTTGCTCAAAATTTTATTTTTGTTTCTTTTGGAGACCACTCAAAATAGATGTTATTTTTATATGGATGTTTATTTTTAGACTTACTTACATGTTTACTGATTTCTGTATACCACTTTTTTCATTGTATTAATTTTTTTTTGCTGCATAATAAATTACCAGGAGCTTAGCAGCTTAAAACCACACCTGCTTGTTAGCTTACAGTTCTGTATGTCAGAAGTCTGGCAAGGCAAGGTGGGGTTCTCTGCTAAGAGTGTCACAGGCTGATATCAAGCTGTCAGCTAGATTATGTTCTCATCAGGAGGCCTTGGGGAAAAAATCCTCTTCCAAGCTCATTCTTTTTCTTGGCAGAATTTGTTCCTTGGGGTTATATGACTGAGGTCCTCTTTTCTTGCTAGTAATCATCCATTGGACCATCTCAGCTCATTCACAGCATGGATATATGCTTTCAGGGCCATCCAGGGAGTGTTACTTTGACTTCCTCTTCTGCACTAGCTAAGGATAAATATATATTAGCATATGCATATGCTAGCTTCTCGACTTCCCTTTGAATTAGTCACATCATCTTACTGAGTCAAATAAAATCTTTGATACTTGTTCATTCTTATTCGTATGAGTTATGTTTTTTAAACATGTTTGAAAGTTATATATTTAAATAGTGGTAGCCAATAAAAAAATCCAGGTAGCCAGAGTTGCCCTATAATAAAAACTTCTAGTCATTCAAGACCCATAGAAGAATAAGGGTCTGTAAACCAGCCTTTTAGTGCCTCACTATTAAATATGAACAATGAATTTTACCCTCTGATATATGAAAATACAGCAAAAAGAAGAAATCAAATTAAGAGGAAACTAAGAGAATGCCGGGGGCAGAAGAAAACTCTAAGGAAATAACATTTAAGTCTTTAAAAGAAAACCCTCAGTTCTGGGCAAGATGGGGTAAACATATGCAACCCCATTTCTCTTGCTGATCACAATGAAAACCCCATGGACAAAATGTATAAGGCAATTATCAGAAGACTCTGAAAGACGGGGAAAAGACAGACTTTCTAGGGACCATGGAAACTGAGAAATGATCTGTGTGAGTATGCTGTTTTGTTTTGTTTTGTTTGTCTCCTATGTATGCGATGGGCACAGACAAAAACAAAACAGAAAAAAACTCCCAAAAAGCTCCAAAGAAAACCCTACCCAAAGTTCTGGGAAGAAGGTGACTCCGCAGAATAAAAATTCTTCTTAATATACCCTCCCAAGTTCAGGTAAATATAATGAAAGGTGCAGTGCCCCTTTCCTTCCATACCAGACAAAGGGGATGGAGCCCTGTTGATAATTCCCACCCTGTACTAAGCAAAAGAGCAAAGAGCAGCATCTTGCCCCCTCCCAAATTAGAGAGTGGGAGAAGAATTAGAAAGAGGGGAGAAAAGACACTCAACCTCACTAACCATCAGGGAAATGGAAATAAATAAAAATCACAATGAGATCACTTCACACCTATTAAGATGACCATTATTAAAAAAAACACAAAAAAATAACAATTACTAGTGAGAATGTTGAGAAATTGAAAATCCTTTTATACTGTTGCTGGGAATGTAAAATGGTGCAGCTTCTATGTAGAATAGTATGCTGATTCCTCGAAAACAAAACAAAAACAAAACTACCATATGATCCAGCATACTGGATACTTTTGGGTTATTCATCTAAACAAATTTAAATCAGAATCTCAAAGAGATATCTGTACTCCCATGTTCATTGCAGCATTGTTCATAATAGCCAAGAGGTGGAAAAAACCCAAATACCCATTATAAATAAATAAAGAAAATGTGGTATATACACACAAAGGAGTATTATTTAGCCATAAAAAGAACAAAATTCTGTAATATGCTACAGCATGGATGAAACCTGAGGACATTATGCTAAGTAAAGTAAGCAAGTCACAGAAGGACAAATACTGCATGATTTTACTTTTCTGAGGCTTCTAAAGTCGTCAGGTTAATCAAAACACAAAATAGGATGGAGGTTGCCAGAGGCTGAGGGGAGGAGTAAATGGAGAGTTCCTGTTCAAAGATACAGTGTCAGTTATGCAAGATGAAAAAGTTCTAGAGCTCTGCCATACAACATTGTTGTAACAGTAAATAATGCTATATTTAATACATAAAAGCTTGTTAGGACAGTAAAACTTATGTGATTTTCAACACATTTTTTTTAAAAAAGTGGTCCAACATTTTTAAAATGTTAAAAAAAAATGCTAAAAAAAAAAAAAAAAAAAAACCCTGTAACTCAGAATTGAATAGCAAGTGAAAGGTGCAAAGCAATTCAATAGGGAAAGGATAATACTGGAACAATCCGACAATTGCCTGTGAGTAAATTTCTACAGGGAGGAGAGAGACAGAGAGAAAGAGAGAGAGACTGAGATTGAGAAACTCAACCTAAACCTCTTCATTAAAAGCCCTTTACTGGGGCATCTGGGTGGCTCAGTCAGTTAAGCATTGGCCTTGACTTGGGTCCTGAGCCCAGTGTCCTGGGATGGAGCTCTGCATCAGGCTCCCTGCTCAGCAGGGAGTCTGCTTCTCCCTCTCCCTCTGCCTGTGGTTCCCCCTGCTTATCCTCCCTCTCTCTGTCAAATAAATAAATAAAATCTTTAAAAGTAAACAAACAAACAAAACCACTTTACTAAACTTCACTGCTTATACAAAAAGTAACTCAGTATGGATCATGGATCTAAACGTAAAATGTGTAACAATAAATTTTTAAAGGAAAATCATGATGACTTAGGCAAAGAGTTCTTAGACATGATATCAAAAACACATTCACCAAAGGAAAAAACCAATTAATTAGATTCATCAAAATGAAAAACTTTGGTGTAATACATTCTTCAGAGAATGGTAATACAAGCTAGAGACAGAAGGAAAATATTTACAAAACACATATAGGCCATAGGAGAGAAAAAAATTAGACAATGAAAGAAACCTTTTGGGTGGTCAATCATCTAAAAGAAATTTCAGAAAAAGAGGAGATATTAAATTGGGAAGAGAGTATCAAAGAAATACTACAAGAAAATTTCCCAAAACTAAAGAACATAAATCTCAAGCCTGAAATTAGCCAGTGAATACCCAGTAAAATGAAAGAAATCCAGAACAAGATACATTACCATAAAATTTTAGAAAAGTGGAAATACAGAAAAAGTCTTAAGAGATTCCACTGAGAAACAATCAGTAACATGCCAGAGATCAGGAATACGAATGGTATTGGACTTCTCATCAAAAACAATAGTTTCCCATTACAGTTAGGATAAATTAAAAACAAAAACCATTACAAGGCCTAAAGGCTGTGCATGGTCCTAGACCTGCCCAGCTCTCAAGTCTCATACCATTTCCCCTTTTATTTCTCTTTAATTCAGTTACACTGGCTTATTTTCCTTCCTTTCACCTGCAAAGCATTTATACCTGTTTTTCCCTTCATATAGAAGACTCCTCTCACTTCAACTAGTTTATTTTACTCTTTCTTCACATCTCAGTTCAACTGTCCTTCCTATATATTTCAGTAGTTATAATGTTTTTAGGGAAGTCATTGACGCAAATTCTCCTCTTATATGCTCACACAGTCCTATATGCCACCCCCACGTATTACTTACCTAAGCCATGATTTCATTTTCTAGTATACTTTTATTAATCTTCAGATGTCATCTTATTTGAAATATCAGCAGCAGTTGATATTTTAACCACTCTGTCCTCTTTGAAAATTGCCTTTGTTAAGCTTGCAGAATCCCACATCTTCCTTTTTCCCCTTAAGTTACTGGATACATATAGAAGAATTAAATAAATAAATCTGACCTAACCACTTAGTATATTGTTGAAGACTACATACTAAAGTGGAATGCATAATAATTCATGAAGAAAGAAAACCAAATTGCCAATAAATATATAAAAATATGACCAACCTAAAAAGAAAAATAAAGATGATCAACCTCAGGCCACCTGAGTGGCTCAGTTGGTTAAGCATCTGACTGCTGATTTTGGCTTAGGTCATGATCTCAAGGTTGTGAGAACGAGCCCCGCATCAGATTCTATATATATTGATATATATTGTTGCTCTCCAATATTTTATCTTTTTTATCATTAAATGTCATTACTTTTTTAGACAATGCTTCTTTGTTCGTACATCCGGGATCACTTCACCTCTGAATAAAGTACATCCATGAGAATTTCTTTCAGTCAAGTTCTGCTCATTACAATCTCTATTCTATTGTGGTAGTTCTCTTATTTCACTCTTGATTTTGAAGAATCTATGCCTTTAAATAAGGTATAGAATTCCAAATGGTGCCTGTTCTCTTTTAGCCCATTAAAGATAACATTCTAAAGTCTGTTTCTGTTAATAACAGTAGCTCTTCTAAAAGTAGTTTATCTTTGTTTTTCTTTTTTGTTTTCTGCAGTTACACGCTGATCTATCTCGGTGTATTGTCAGTTCAGGGAAGTACTAGTTGTATAACAGGAAAATTAAACATACAGTAGTTCAATATGATAGGTAATAATCTAGGCTGCCTATTCCAGGTTGATACGTGGGCTCCCCCCACATTGTTTTTCAGGAACCCAGATTCCTTCCATCTAGTTTCCTGCCATTCCATGGTCAAAATCAGGTTATAGGCATATTCTTGCTCTGGTTTACAGGAAGTTGGAAAGAAAATGGAGGTAGCCTGTTTATTTCTTAAGGTCCCCAGCTGAAAGTATATAGGTAAGAAATTAGGCAATAAGTCACACTAACCATAAGGGAGACTGGAAGATACAGAGTAGTTGAAAAGTCATGACTCTGGCACTTCCATTACTAAGTAAGAAAGGCAAACTGCAAATTGGTAAATACCTAGCTGTTCTTACCAGTCTACCTGCAGATTCCCTTTACTTATTTTCCATGGTATTATCTGAACTACTTAATCTGCGGATTTTTTTATATAATTTCTGTGAAATTCGTAACTATCCTTTGTCGTCATAGAAATTTTTAAGATTATAAATTCATGTGAAATCTTAACGAATAACCCAGCAAGATTCCATGGACCTTTACCCAGTTTCCATTAATGGTAACATCTCGCAATAAAAATGCATGAATTACAGCTTCCTGCAATAACTTGGATGAATCTCAGGAATACAGTGTTGAACAAAGTAAGTGTCAAAGAATATTTATAGTATTGTTTCATTTACATAAAATTTAGAATATTCAATAGTGAACAATAGTTGATCAAGGAGTCAACCTTATGTGGTACCCCCTAAAGAGAAGCAAGACAATTAAATAGACAAAATTCAGGAAAGTGTTTACGTCTGCGGGACAGCTCTAGCTCTAGCTCTATATTTGGAGTTTCAGATACAAGATCATCTAATAATAAGATAGATTTGGATTTTTCCACTTGCAGTTGTCTCTTATATGTATATTCTTCCTCAGAAATCTTACAAGGATGAGTAGTTTACCCAAACAAGATTTAGACACCTGGGACTCTTGAGCTAATGCCTAAGAGCAGGTGTTCAGTAAATAATTATTACCAGTTAATGATCAAACATATAGTATGTTCCAAAGTTAGAAATTAATATAAGATCAGTTTTGAATGAGTTCTTCCAAGGCAAGTTGAGCTCTGGCTGAATAAAAAAACATTTGCATTTTTAAAAATTCTTTTTGATGCCTATCGGCAGAAGTGGCTCAGTAGTGTTTTCGTGTGAAAAGAATGTGAGAAAAAATCTACACAAATGTTACATTAAAATTCTTTTCATTTTATGAAGAGACCACTGAATATAATAAATAATGATACCACAAATATTTCTGGGTATGTATTTTTTTATTTCAAACGAATATAACATTATCTACTCCCTCCAATAAAGAAATTATAAATGGATTTTTAAGCTAATGAATCATGAAATATTTTTGTTGAGTTATAAGTGAACCAAATGGTCATATTTATTTTAACACCTGGAAGAAGTCAGGATATGCACAGCTGGCTGTGAGCTTGTCACACATTCCTAAGTTTACAATTACTACTAGTGTTCTCAAAGTCACTGACAAACAGTTGCAGGTGGCCAAGATGTTTTTGTGTAGAAACAGCTTTACTCAGCAAAATCTAATAATGTATCGATAATAGCATTTACTTTGGAAACTATCAGTATTTAAGAATGACAATTTTCAAATATTTTCTTAAAATTATTTAAGACATGCTTGGAACTGCTAATGAGAAATTTATAAATATTGCTCTAATTTTTAAAAAAATTTAATAAATAAAAGAACATTTAAGAATACTGTCAAAGGAAAAATAAGAATACTGTCAAAGAAAAAGTTAACCTGTTAAATAAAGTCTATTTGATATATTTCTTACAGTGGAAATAGCCACATCCTTATACTATAAAGGGTTACCTATATAATTTATTTCCTAGAGCATTATTTCTATATGAAACACAATTAGCATTCTAGAAAACGGGAATACATTATCATTTTATAGAAGGATCATTTTCAAGTTTTTAGATGATATTAAAAAGCTAAATTTCTATATTAATTTAAAATGTTTTAATTTAAATTGTTTCATATAATTATTTTAAAACTTCCATTAAATATTGATAGGAAATATTTACAAAGTATATAACATGTAATGAATAACAAGACAAATATTTACATACCACCTCTCAGTTTAAGAAAATAACATTACCATTGCAGTTCTTTGTGCCTTTTTCTGAACTCATTTCCCTTCCTTTTGCCCCTCAGATGTAAACACTTTCCTGAATTTTGTCTATTTAATTGTCTTGCTTCTCTTTAGGGGGAACCACATAAGGTTGGCTCCTTAATCAACTATTGTTTACTATTGAATATTCCAAATTTTATGTCAATGAAATAAAACTGTAAGTATTCTTTGACACTTAGTTTGTTCAACACTGTATACCTGAGATTCATCCAAGTTATTGCAGGAAGCTGTAATTCATGAATTTTTATTGCTGTGTATAAAGACATCTTATAAAAGTACCACAGTATTCATTCATTCTATTATTGATGGACATTGGGCATATTCCCAGTTTTTGCTATTACCTAGTGTTACTAAAAACAATTTTACACAACTTTCTTGGTTCATGCATCCAAGAGTTTCTAATGTATATGTATATAGAGATATACACACACACATATTTATAAATGTCAAATTTATATTTAATATACATATTACTTTATTATTATGTCAAATTATTCCCTAATTGATTTTTACCAACTCATACTTTTACCAGCAGTAAATAAGTATTCCAGCTGTTTTACATCCTTGACAATACTTGATATTCTCAGACTTTAAATTTAAGCCAACCTGGTAAGTTTATAGCAGTATTTATTTAATTTGTACTCCTTCAGTTTTAATTTGAAACTTCTTTGTGGTTTTAATTTGTACTTCTTCAATTCCACTGAGGTTCAGAAACTTTTTGATTGTTTAATGGCCATACTAATAACCTCTCATGAAGTGTTTCTTCAAGTCTCTTGTTCATTTTCCTTTGGAATTGCTTGTCTTTTTCTCAGCTGAACAGGGAAGAGTTATTTATGAATTCTAAACATTAATCCTTTGTCAATTATATGTTACAAATATCATTTCTCAATGGATTATCTTTTTACTTTTTATGTCTTTGGATGAACAGTTCCTAATTTTAACATAGAACTATTTAACCATCTTTTCCTTGTTCAAAACCATTTTCATGCCATTATCACATATGAAAAAGTCTTCAAGGGCACGTATTGCATGGAGCACAGGGTGTGGTACATGAACAATGAATCTTGGAACACTGAAAAAATAAAATAATAATAAAAAAAGAAAAAATCTTCAGAAGCTAAATACCTATACTATAGAAATTGAGAAAATGTCACAGTTGTTCTAGCATATATTTTAAAAATTAAACAACAGATATTCATATGAAAAATTGTGGCTCAGACAAATGGCTAGATGATTGGGTTTTGGGGGAGATTGGTGGCAGTTGATATATTAACAAATTAGTTTATTTGCTGATAAATCTGGAGCTACAAAGAAACCCACACAGGTTTCTGAAAAGTTTTCTACAACTTATCATTTAACTGCAATAAAATACTAGTGAATATTAGTTGCAAAGTTGTTAGTTGTTAACCAATTGGTTGTTAACACCGGAATTAATAGTGGAGAAGATACCATTTGTAATGGGAGTTTAGGGTGGTGAAAAGAAGGATTTTTTTTTTACTTTTCACATCCAATCTTTCTGTAGTATCTGAACATTATAATGTAAGCATGAATTACCTTTATAACTAAAAACATGTCTGATATTCTTCAAGCTGAATTTAAATTTATTATAAAAATATTAAAGTGACAATGATGTGAAATTTATGATCTTATTATAGTGCAACACAGACTAATTTTGTCATGTTTCTGTAAGATTTGAGTTTTCTAACAAAATTATACTAAGGAAAAAAGTTCAAAAATGTTGAAATATTATCATTTGAAAATGTACCATTATTTTAAAGAATTTTTGGAAAGATCTCTAGATAGACTGTGGATTTTATTATTTCCAAAATGGAGAGGTAGAATATATTAGCACTAGAAGTCATTTGTGAACATAGCTTATATCCAAACTTAGAAGAACACAAAAATTACAATTTTTGGCAAGAAAATAAAGCAAATGGCTAGCCATGATATTCAGATATCTATCTGGTATTAAGTTAGGTCTATGTTAATTTTCTGAGTTACCTTAATTTTTAAGATGTTTGCATTGGATTAAGTTTTTAAAAGATCCTCAGTGAGAAAACTGAATTGTAAGAAATCACAGAGGGAGACAAACCATGAGAGACTCTGGACTCTGGGAAACAAACTGAGGGTTACAGAAGGGAGGTGAGTTGGTGGGACGTGGGAGCCGGGTGATGGGTATTAGGGAGGGCACATGTTGTGATGAGTACTGGGTGTTATATACAACTAATGAATCGTTGAACACTACGTCAAAAACTAATGATGTACTATATGTTGGCTAACTGAATATAGTAAAATAAACAAACAAACAAACAAATAAATAAATAACCCTCAGTGGGATGATTCAGCAGGTAAGAACTCTAAAGTTTCTCTTTTTGGTGCCTGGGTGTCTTAGTTAAGCGTCTGCCTTCAACTCACATCATGATCCCAGGGACCTAGAATCGAGTCCCACGTTGGGCTCCCTGATCTGCTGGGAGTCTTCTTCTCCCTCTGCCCCACCCCACACTCATTCTCTCAATCTCTCAAATAAATAAAATATCTTTAAAAACTCAAAGTTTCTCTTCCTGTTTTGTCACATAGTGGTGTTTCTGATTAATTTTGCGTTCTTAAATCACATCCCAGGAAGAATTTGCTAGATGAATAAGTTAAAGAGAAACCTTCTAGAGGCCAAAAATACTGGTATTTCATACATCAGTAATAAATATACACAGAAATGTAGAACTTCATCATCTAATTCTGATTAAGGATTCAGAGATCATTTCTTCTTGATAATGTTTGAATATTAGAAAAGTCACTGATGGTCAATAAAACTGTAATATTCCAAATCAATTAATATGAGATATGCCAACAGATGTGTGCAGAAAATAATTATTAAGTGAACTGAATTAGTCACTATGATAAAAATGATGCAAAGGTGTGTTATTTATAAAAGAGTTAAAACAATACTTATTTAATAATCAAATACAATATAATTTAATGTTTATATATTTCTAAAGTTTCTCACATAAATACATCACCAAACCAGAAGTTTGGTCAAACCATGTTACTGATGTTTCAATTTGTAAAATAAAATTTGATGAAGTATGTGTATCTCTTAGCAGCTCATACCAAGAAGGTAAGGAAAAAAGGACTTGGCAGAATATTCCTTTTGCTTCTAGAAATACCTGACCTGGAATATCTCTTTTGTCTTTCTCTTGCCTTCCCCCTAACCTAGATCCCCAACCTTGATGATTTTGCTGCTGTATCTTTACCCAACCTCTCTCTGTCAACATACATTTCCAACTTTTTCAACAATCACTTTGAATTTCTAACCCTCCAACAATATTTTCATTTTGGTAATGCACTTGTGTACTTCATTCATACATTCAACATCAAAAAACGAAAGGTACAGCTTAGTGGTTAAGAGCTGGACTCTGAACCCAAATGCTCATTTGTATCTTGGTTCTGGCAGTTATTTATTAGCCATAAGACCTTTGGGAAAGTCACCTAACTTCTGTGCATGTTTCCCTATCTGTAAAAATGAGGGTGTCAACAATACCTTATAGGTCATTATGAGGAATGAATGAATCAATAATATAAAAGTCTCATAAAGTATAGTAAGAATTATATAAATGTCAGTTGTTTTTATTAATATTATTGTTGTTATTTGAGCATTTATGTCCCAAGCACTATTACATATTCAGATTATATTGGTAAACTAGATAGACAAGACCCTTCGGAAAGTCTTTTTAGGTGCAAACTATCCCCCATTTCCCTACCTCAGAGTCATAAGTGGACCCAAGACAGAAAGTCTTTGGCGAGGGATGCTGTCGTATTAGTGGGCACCAAAAATGTGAAACTATCAAGAAAAGATACAATTCTTAGGACTGGCGCAGATAAAAAAAAAAGCCACTTGACCACTTATTTCTCATTTGTGTTGTTATTATTACATTCTTGTCCTCTGTTTTGACATAAATTTTAGCTCATGTTTTCCTCCTTTCCATCACTACAGCCTATCATTTATTTTCAAGGCAAAAGTTCTTTAAAAGATACATGCCTGTAATTATCCTACAGCTGCACATCCTAAGTAAGTGAAACTATCCTGCTTCAAAAGGATCATAAAAATAACTGTAATAGGTTGGTTTTAGATACTAAAAGGCTGCTCTTCCCATTCTCTATTGTTAACCTTCATTTACCCATTTCTTTTCATTTATAAATTTTGTCCTCAGGAACTATTGCAGATTTAAAAAAAAAAAAAGCTAATTTATTGGCTTAGAATTCTAAAATAGAATCTTCATAGTATGGTTTTATTTCTAAGATCTTGGTACTCGCTCAAGGAGAAATACTGTTTTATTTTAATTCCCAATGGCAACTGATTTGTAAGATCAGAAGCTCAAGCTCTGAGGATGTATCCTTAGGGCAGGGGAAGAAATAAGGGGCCAACCTAAGCCCATTTCTTGTTTTAAGTAAATGTTATATTAAAAACAAGATGATTCTCTAACCTTAGACTTTTAGGCCTTGAAAGGGCATTTGGGGAAATATTTCCAGACACTGAAATGTAGGCCATAGCTATTTGGCTTACCTATAGATGTACTTCCCTACTGTGTGGTTTTGGCTTTCAAAGTACCTAAAACATTTACCAAAGGATTAAAGAATTAAATGTAAAAATGAAACCATAAAAGAACTAGCAAAAATATAAACCAATACTAAAATAATAATAATCTTGGGGTGAAAAAGATGTTTCTAAATTTAACACTGAAAGTATACTAAAAGAAAATTTTTTTATCTTTTTACTGAATAAAAATTTAAAATTCATATGACAGTAAAAATATCATAAATTAATATTGTTGCAGTACTTTGTTATGTATATGCTATATATATGTTAACATACTATATATGTTTTATATGGAAGAACACTTAAACTAAAAATAAAGGCCTTAATAGAAAAAGTCAAAGGGCAATATAAGGCATTTAATAATTAAAATGACATTATAAATTTCATATATTAACTTGGAAAGATATGTTCCTAGGAGGTTTCTTAGAGTGGATATATGAATGTGTCGGTATATGTATACATATATGTGTGTACATACACCGGTGTATGTACACATATAAAAATATGTATATGAATACATTTTTAAAAAGTAGAGCCCATAAAAGTAGCCTCATATTCATAGTGGGTATTGCTGGGGAGTAGATCTACATGTACTTTTTATTTTGTTCTCTGCATTAAAGTTTCTTTTTTTGGGGGGTAGAGTACATATTAATGTAGCAATAAGAAAAATACTCACTTTAAAGAGTTAAATGTACAAAATTAAACTTCAAAGGAAAATAGAGATATACAGAAAGCCCTATGTCCTCTGAGCTGAAGCAGAGACAAAGTAATAATTCTTCTTCTGATGTGAATCTCATTTTCCCAATGTGTGAAAACTAAGACTTGGTAAAAAATATTTTGTAAGTTGTGAATTAATTTCTTCCTCTGTTAACTTTCAGGATTTCATTTGCAGGTACACAGGGAAGTCAAGAATGCTAAGCACTTTTAATTTTCCCAACTTACAGCAATTAATATTAACAAATTAATATTTACATACTGCCTACAATGTATTTACCACTGTGGTAAGTTCCACTAGAAGTAAACAAAGGCACTTACTATATGTTAAATATTTAATAATCCAAGCTTTCTACCAAATCTGTCTGGTATGACCCAACAAATAATTATTTGGTAAACTTCTTAGTCAAGAATCTCTGCATCATAAACTTACTATTTCAGATTTCCATGTAACATGCCATCTTTGATAAAAATACTATTGGTCCACCATCAACAAAACGCACTTTTGAATAATGGTAAAAGATATATTCTTCACACAAATTTGAAAGCTCTGGTTAGAATCAGAAATCACTAACAATGAGTTAACTTAATCTATATAGGGTTAAATCTGTAATAGTCATTTAATAATGATGATGCTGTATAGCTAACATTTTTTGAGTGCTTAATACTCTCCAGGTACTAAGCTAAGCACTTAATCATTATCATTATTTAACTTCTTGAAAAACTTGGGTTCAGACATTATGCAGCTTGCCAAAGGTCACATAGCCAGCATGAGGACTCCAACCTACTGCTGTCTGGCTAGAAAGGGCCACATTGCATCTTCATTAAATATTTTATACATTTAGCTACTAAGCAATACTAGACTAAATGACAATGATTTAAGTACTAGTAAAATAGTTTAAACCATATACTTATAAAAATATATGAATACTTAATAATCCACTCTTGAAAACTATTCAGAGCCAACAAAATGCAAAAAATACAGACAACAGTCACACATCAAGCCAAAGCAAATGCAGATGGATCGGATGAAATTTAAAGGATCAAACTAACCTTTTTTTCTGTTACTAGTTCTTCATATATGGCAAAACAAAGATTCAACTGTTAGACCTAATAATTGGTATATTGTTAAATTTGTTAACTTTGGGGAACAAAAGAAAATAATTTCTCACTCGTAGGTATTTTTGTTATGCTTGATCACTTAATCCTTAACTAATCAGAAATTTCATGACCTAGGTATCATTCCTCCATTTTAAAAAAAGAAAATAAACTGGGGCTCAGAAAGTCTGAACAATTTATATATAACTGATAAATGACACAGTTATTTGCTTCTAGGTCTAAATTACCCCAAAGTTGCACTAGGCATAGGTTAATGCCAATGTAGGAAAGCACAACTAGTAAATTAATGAGCTACCCTTTAAAATAATGTTTATGTATGTTGATCACAGATTAGTACACTTATATAACTAAATTACAGATCAAGCTAGCTTTCTGGCATGACATGCAAGACTCAGATATGAAAACATTTGCAAAAGTGTAAAATCATTTGCTTTAAATTCTCTATTTGAAGATTTAAGAAAGAAAGAACTCCTTGATCATAAATCATGCACCCATTTTCTATGACTAAAAATCTAGTAATATGAGATAAAATTCAGATTATTTAAGAATTTTGGACTGAAAAGATTTTATAAGCTAAAAGGAAAAACAGGATGTTTAAGATAAATATCTGAAAATAGACATTTAATTTCTACTTTTTGGCATCACAACATACCATATTCCAACAAAGTCAATACTTTCAGGTTGTTAAATCAAAATCTTTTCTTTTAAATACTTTTAAAAAGTAGGAATTTAGAAAAGCATCACAGTGAACAATCTTGGAAGGTTCATATCACCTATAATCATTTCATATAAAATCAGAAATAGAAGCATTTTTAATGCTATCTTTATTCTGTTTTTATGCTACATAGTATATTCTCATCATCCTTTAAAGTTCCTACTTCTTAGAATCATAGATTTTAAAGTTATTTAAGACCACCTAGTCTAATAACTTCATTTTCATAAAGGAGGAAATTAAGACCCAGAGAAATTTGACTAATTTCCCCATGCTTGGAGAAATTAAATCTCCAATTTATCACATGATTGTTTTGTGACTTAGTGCTGGAGTGGGGAATGAACACTAGATTTCCTGATACAGAGTCCAAAACTTACTACATTACACCACCATACCACCTTCATTTCTATTTTGGATAGTGTCAAGTAGTAACTACAGCATAACAAAATCCTCAGGCCCCAAGCAAACATTTCAGAAGTCCCCACTCTCCTACTGAGGGAAGTTAAACAGAATCTTAAAGTGGGCAACTACGTTCATCCTAAAAGTATACTGGTCAGGTATAACTTCTGAATGAACAGTTTCCTGATAAAAGGGGTGCAGATTATTAGTGGCCCCACCTACAATGTAAAGTACTCTTATACAGTACTTAAAACAGTAATAACATATTTGGATACTGATTTACAATTTATAATGTCATTTCACATATTATCTTAGCCAAAGACTCTCAACTAAGTTTGTTTTTAAGAATCTATATTATTGAAGTATAACTTAAATACCATGAACCAAGGAAAAATCCATTTAAAGTGCTTGGGTTGAGGTTTTTCTGTTGTAGTTTACTAGCAGTCTATGTGAATAGGTATTTGGGAGTGCTTAGTTGGGTGCTTCTGGCTTCAACTCTCTTACAAAGTCGCAGTTAGGTTGTCAGCCACGGTATAGAGTTATCTGAAGGTTTGAGTGGGGCTGGGGGATATGCTTCTAGGATGGCTCACTCACTTGGCTCTTGGAAATAGGCCTTAGTTCTTCTAAACACACAGACCTTTCCACTGGGATGCTCCAATGTCCTCACAAAATGTCAGCTGGATTCTCCAAGTTCAATGAGTTTCGAAAAAGATATATCTGCATAACGACTTATAATCAAGATACAGAACATTTCTTTCAGCCAAACAGCTCTCTCAGGAACCCTGCCTCACTTCTGTCGCCAGCAGAGGTGTTGTTCCTTTGTTTTTGCATTACTTCCTGAAACCCATTGCATTTATAGACACAGCTACAAAAATATCCGTATTTTAGGTTACCATATAAACATTTCTTGCTACGCAGATTGTATATGAATAACTCTGCATTAGAAGGATGAAAGACCTTTAATATGCATGTGAGGAAAAGCAGGATGGAACATGAGTCTTCCCAACAAACTTGCTCTAAATGTAAGCTGCTTAGGAATGGTATTATTCTCCAGTTTAAAAATTTTTCTTTATCACTTTGTCGACGTGGAATTCCTGCTCCTGTTCAAGATGCTGTTCTAGTTTAGCTTTCTTCTGTTGCAAATGCATCAATTTTCTGGAAAGCTCATTAGTGAGGAACATTTCTTCCTTCTTGTAATTTACAAGGGTGTCTTTCTCCTTTTGCAAAGGAGAAACTTGGCTTTCTATCACTGTTGATTAGTTTGTATTTTCTAGAACTTTATGTAAATGGAATCACATAGAATATAACTTGTGTAGGGCCTCTTTCACTCAGCATGTTTTTGAGATTCATTCCTGTTGTATGTATTGTTAGATCATTCCTTTTTATTGCTGAAATGGAATGGAAATACCATGGAAATAATTATTACTATACTTTGAATTTTACCAATAAAACATTATTGGACATTTTTGTCTTGTCATGTGAACACCTACACAATATCCTTATTGTGCAAAGTCTAAAATATTTGCTTTAGACCCTTAAAGAAAAAGTTTGAGGACCTCAAACTAGCTGAATGGTTATGAGCTGAGAGCTTGATAGAAATGCAGAATCATCAGCCATAACCTAGGACTACTGAATCAGAAACGGGATTTTAGCAAGATCTCCAAATAACTCATATACAAAGTCTGAGAAGCCCTGCTGTTTTCTTTTTCTTATAATTCTAACAAGAAACAACACATATTATATATGTAAAAGTGTGTAAGCCTGTGCATATGTGCATGTGTGCATTGTTAAGCCTAGAATCATTCATGTCTATGACTTTCAGAAAATTATTACTGGTATCTAAAATAAACTCATAAAAATATGGAGATAAATGCAGGTTGAAAAGTCTTATTTTAAAAACTCTTTTTTAGATATGAAATGATCATTATTTTACAATCTTAAGAGTATAAAATAATCTTAAAAAACTCCTTGTTAAAGCAATTTCCAAAAGAGCAAAGGTAGCACAAATAAAAACTGTTCCATCTTCTGTACAAGGATGTACCAGTGATTAGTAGAGATTAACAGATGATCATCTTCATGCATGTGATCAACAAGACCAAAAGGTCAACAGGGTTTTAGTTTACCATATGCTGCAAAATTCATGCTGCAAACCTACTTGGCATGTGCTTTCATTATATATCCCTTTTAATCAACAAATTAGAAGTTAGAAATCATTCACTTACTTTCCTATTAACATTTGTCCAATAAGTACTGGAATATGAAGATTTTTCTCTTCTGTATGCAAAATAGCATGACAAAGATATTTTCAAAACCAGAGAAAACTAATTTATATGTAATTATTTTAAATTTGCTAGATGCAGTAACAAATAACATTTTATTACTAAACTCAGATGTTCATTTTGTAATCATCTCTGTAACAAAGAGCTGTAACTTTTTGGCTTTCTTAGTTAACATTAGAAACTAAATTATATTTATGTGACCACTATTTTAAATAAAGACTTTCATACTTTCACTGATTTAATTCCATCAATTCTAAGTTACTATTTGAGACTCAATAAAATTCTTCAAAATAAAGAAAACTTTAAATTTATTTTATATATTTATTTCACTAATGCTAGCCAGAAAATAACAATTTCTCCTTTTCAAACAATCTTTTCCAGAATTTCTTGATTCACTTTGTATCTTTTTGCACACATGTTAGTTCTAAATATATATCTGAACTCTAAATGACTTCTGTTCATATTAATAGTCCATAACAAGCTGTTAAATCTTCCTTACAACAAGCAACAATATGCCAAAACACTTGCTCTTTATTTTGGTACTTTCATGAGAAGAACCTATAATTCCCCCCAAAGTAATTATAAAACAATCATTCTTCCATTATATATATTGTTTTCTTTATTCCTATAACAAAATTCAGCAATAGTCAGAAACTGTCAAAGAAAAATTATTCAAAGGCCAGGAGTTTTGGGGTTTATTTCATCTCATTTGAATATGTAAAGGTATTATGCTTATAACAAGATTATTTGGTCTCTTTAGGTCATTCAGTTATTCACTTTAATTAGTCCCACTTTGGAATGTGAAAGTTGTTTCCATGTTATTGTTAAAATCTTATCAGAAAACAAGTTAACACAACTTGTTTCTGTTTAGCATTCTACTCATATTTATCTCTCAGTCTTCAGATAAATTTGAATTCATGAAAAAACATAAAATAGATAAATTACATACTATAATATCTAGTTTAGAAACAAGAACTTATTAATGGTAAGAAAAATATAATAAAAAGGGTACATTTAAAACTGTGTGCTTCTCTGAGAAATACAAAAATAAGATGAGAAAGACTGTGTAAAGAGAAATTCAAGCAAAAGCATAAAAAAGGGCAGCTAAAATGAAATTCTAGGTTTAAATATAGGTGTTTCGAGTATACATAGGTTATAATGTAATAAGCCTTGATTTTAAAAAGTCATATTCTTCACTCTGAAAAAATCCTTTCATATTTGTATGGTAATATATGGAGAAAAATAGAAATCATTAATGATGCATGAGTCAGAACGTTAGTTTAGAGTAAAAGCCAATTACAATTATGGAATCTGCATCTGTTCATTACAACTTTGTCAGTTTTCCAGAATATGAGGCTAGGCAGTTTTTACAAATGACGTAAATGGAAACGTGTTTAGAAACGGCTAAACAATTTGGGCAACATGTAAAAAATGTGATGTTACAGCTAAAAAGGAATTCACTCTTCACATTACTATTTATATAGACTCCTCTTGGTTCTAGTTCTATGGACTTTTTTCTTACTCTGTGCAATTTTGCCATTAAGAGACTGACTCTACATTCCATGAATGTTTAAAATTTTGATGATGTTTTCTATTAGAATACAAAACATCTCCTACCCATCATTTACAAAGAATCTAAATGACTTTGAAATTTTGCATTAAATTGTCTGATGAGTTTGTGATGAATGTTTAGATGTATAATCTTCCTAAAGGCATCTGTAATACATGGGCTCTGCTTTCTGGAAAATCAGTGGACTTCATAAAACATGTCATTTAGCTGGAAAGAGGATGTGTGGATTAGTAAGAAAGAAAATACATTTTGGGCATATCAAGTGGACCAAAAATGACATGATACCAAAAACAAAAAAAAACAAACAAAAAAGGAATTAGTGTAAAGAAAGTTAAGCAGAACTTTGGAGATCAGATAAGCATTCCCTGAAGTGTGTTCTATGATACCATGGTCTCCAACAAACTAAGAAAATGGGTTTTATCATTAAATAAGCTTATACAATAACAGTGTATAAAAGAATCTGTGAGCAAAGATCTGGAAAAAATATCAACCTGATTTTTGTGCATGAAATTCCCATCCCTTTTTGAAAATTTCAAAGCACATATTTTCCCACAGAAGACAATTTGTGAATATTTTAATAGATAATTATACATATTTAGGCAGAAAAATATGGCCCACATATGAAAAACTATTAAATTTAAAAAATGATCTGAGGGGAATTTAAGATAAAAAAAAAGCAGCAAGTTGAACTCTTCTTTCAGCCATTTTTCAACCTTTCTTTCAGCCATTATTCATTCATTCAACAAATATTTACAGAGCACTACCTTAAGTGCCAAATAATGCTAGGCACTGGGTATAGTTTGACTTTCTAAGAAGTTGCTCCCACCTCACCTTCATATTTTCCCCCAAAAAACTAGGAATCTTTTTGAGTGATACTTGAATAGACTGCCAATTTCAACTTGAATGTAATGATAACCTTGTTTCACAAGGACTGATATTAGTAAAGGTATTTAGCAATCAGGAAAGTAACTAAATGACAGGAAGGGCAAAAATAAACAAGTGGGACTACAACAGACTAAAAAGCTTCTGTACAGCAAAAGAAATCATCAAAAAGATGGGAGAAAATATTTTCAAATCATGTATCTGCTAAGGGGTTAAAATCCAAAATCTATAAGGTACTCAATGACAAAAAAAAAATCCAATTTAAAAATGGACAGAGTATCTGAAGATATTTTTTCAAAGAAGATATACAGATGCTCACATATATGAAAAGATGCTCAACATCATTAATCATCAGAGAAATGAAAATCAAAACCACAGTGAGATATCACCTCACACTTGTTAGAAAGGTTATTACCAAAAAAGAACCCCACAAGAAATAACAAGTATTAGAGAAGATATAGAGAAAAGGGAACCCTCTTGCACTGTTGGTGGGAATGTAAATTGGTACAACCACTACAAAAAACTGTATGAAAGCTCCTCAAAAAATTAAAAATGTAACTACCATCTGATTCAACAATTCCATTTCTAGGTATTTATCCAAAGAAAATGAAAACACTAACTTAAAAAGAGATGTTCACTGAAGCATTATTTATAATAGCCAAGACATTGGCTATTATAAGCAATTACAAGCAATCTAAGTATCTATTGATGGATGAACAGATAAGGAAATTGTGGTGTATGTGTATACACACACACACACACGAATATTATTCAGCCATAAAAAAGAATAAAATCCTGTCATTGTCAACAATGTGGATGGACCTCAAGGGCACTAAGTGAAATAGTTAGACAAAGACAAGTACTATATGTTCTCTCCTATAATATGGAATCTAATATATAGAGAACAGACTGGTGGCTGGCAGAGTCAGGGGTGGAGGATGGGAGAAATGGGTGAACTGTCTTTTTTGACTGAGTTTAAATAAATTGAATAATAATAAAATCCCAGGGCATTTCTTTTAAGCAGAAGAATCTGAAGTTACATCACTTTTGCTCACATTCCATTGGTGAAATCTTTCTGTTACATAACCATGACTTTGCTGCAAGGGAGACTGGGAAATGTAGTCCCAGGCCAGGCAACCATATCTTAGTTATGGTTCTACTGTTATGGAGGAAGGAAGAATAAAATTTAGTGACTGTGTCTCCTCAAGGTCTATATAAATCTATAAACAAAAAAGACATTATCTGTTCCCATCCTACCCAATATCCAATGGTGATGTGGCAATAGGATAACCATAACGAAACTCCTATTTGGGAAAAGGAAGAATTAGAAACATTAACAGTCACTGATCCATATCATTTGTTAAGCCCACTTAGCAGGTAATCCAAAGACTCCTACCTCTGACAGATTAAATTCCTTGGCTAGACTGACTGCCCTGATTTTGCCAATGGTGAGAATTCCCATGACTACTAGCCCCTAGGGGCCTGTCTTTGCTCTCTGGGAGTTTCTTCTTTGTCTATTATTCCCCATGATCACATATAAAGAGGAAGTTGGGGAAATATTCTTCTTGGGAGCTATATCATTTTCATAACCTAGTTCTTGCTGTTCTTGCTGCTGCAGGTTTTTCCAAACATTATCATCCTTTGTGTCACCTAGACGGTTTCTAATGCTGCATTGGCTAATGCTCAATTATTGTCTCTGGGATTTCCCCAACCATTGGCATCCACTATGCAAGTTCTGATGCTGGCACTTCTTGATCCTACCAGAATTTAAAGCTTCACTAATACCAAATGTATGCCTTGCTGCTCTGGGCTTTTTGCAAATAGATATTTTTTTCCCATTTCAGTGGCAAATAATAGTATTATATTTTTGAAATCTTTTTTAACGGCAATGGAACATAACATATGTAGTATCAACAATGCATCTAATGGGATACCTTAGTGGCTTTGTTGGTTAAGTGTCTGCCTTCAGCTCAGGTCATGATTCCAGGTCCTGGGACTGAGCGCCACATTGGGCTCCTGCTTCTCCTCTGCCTGCCCCTCCCCCTGCTTGTGCACTCTCTCTGAGACAAATAAATAAATCTTAAATAACAACAACAACAAAAACCAAAGTGATGGCAATATGAATTACTTTGGCTAAACTCCTGTATGTTTCAACAATTACAAATGCATCAGAATAGATATTTGACAAACAGGGACTGTAATTGTAATTCACTATCAATTGTAAGATACTCTTGATTTCCAGAATCAAGAGTGTTAAAAAAAAAAGCATGTCTTAGAATTGATGATTTAAAGGGTATTTCCATGTTCTCTGCAGCATTATTTACAATAGCCAAGACATGGAAACAAATGAATGGAAAAAGAAGATGTAATATATATATTTAACAGTATAATACTCAGCCACAAAAAAGAGGGAAATTCTGCCATTTTTGACAACATGAATGGAACTTGAAGGCATTATGCTAGGTGAAATAAGTCAGAGAAAGACAAATACTGCATGGTTTCACTTATATATGGAATCTAAACAAACAAAAATCCCCCAAAACCCAAACTCATGAGATCAGATTTGTGGTCAGCAGGGGGTGGAAGCAGGGGAAGTATGGGAATTAGATGAAGGTGGGGATTAAAAGGCACAAACTAAGATAAATAAGTACTGGGGATGTACAACTTTACTATAATTAATACTGCTGCATAGTATATTTGAAAGTTACTAAGACAATAGATTTTAAGAGTTCTCATCATAAGGAAGAAATATTTTTTCTTTTTTTTTATATCTATACAAGATGATGGATGTTAACTAAATTTATTGGAGTAATAATTTCACAATATATAGAAGTCATTATGCTGCACACCTCAGTGCTGTATGTCAATTACATCTCAATAAAACTCAAAGAAAAAAAGAATTGATAGGAAATGGAAATAACTAAGTGTTAATTATATGAAAACTCTTCTCAAAACTAAAGAGTGAATAAATTAGTGAATGTTTGCCCACATTAAATAGTAACAAAGCATCCTAGTGAAAATATTTTGCTTTCAATAATGGGTGTGAGATACAGGATAATCCAGAGATGAGATACAGGGAATCATATGGTTAGTATTTGACTTTAATAGTATAATGATGTCAGATATTTTAAATAGGCTAAAGAAATTCAGCAGATAAGGAATGCCATAATCCATATAACTTTTATCAATACTGCAAAAACAACTCCATTTTTATTAGGTGACATAGTCAGTATGAATATAAGTCAGCCTGAAGGGCTCCCTCTCACTGGTCAAACCTGGGATAATTTGAGCATCAAATAACTAAAGATAGCAACCACAGAATGAAAGAATCCATGAGTTCCTAACAATAACTAGAAAGAGAAAATTCTCTCAAGATAGAATTCCAATTAATAAATGTGGTAGATCTGATAGAATTAGAAAAAAATCAATTTGTTATGAAATAAAGAGAAAGACTAAAGAATTACCTCAGAGTGGAGGAGACTAACAGAGACATGATAACTAAATGCAATAAGGGATCCTGGACCAAAGTAAGAGCAATAGGTACTTATTAAAATTTGGAACAACTCTTCCTTTTGCTATAAAAGGCATCAGTGGAACAATGGGCATGATTAGAATCTCTAGACCATTACTGTCTAATAGAACTTTAGGCAATGATTAAAATGGTCTATATCTACACTTTCCAGTACAATAGTCACTGAACTGCTAAATGCTTGAAATGTTAAGTAGTGTGACTGAGGAACTACATTTCTAATTAATTTAAGTAGCCACATGTGGCTAGTGATTGTCATATTGGACAGCACAGATATATAGACTAGACAATAATTATCAATGTTAATTTACTGATTTTTATAATTGCATTGACATGATATGACAATTGCATTGTCATACTGTCTTTAATTTTAGGAAATATATAGAGAAATTTTTAGAGGTTAAGGGGCATTATATGTGCAGCTCAAATATTTCAAAAAGTTTCAGAGAAACATGAGAACTAAATCAAATGTGGTTAAATGTTAATATTTGGAGTATTTGGGTAAAGGGTATAGAATTCATTGTATTATTTTTGCAACTTTTTTGTAAGTCTAACATTATTTCAAATAAAATGTTAGAAAGAGAAAAGAATAAAATAGCTGAATAAAACCAGTGTTATTCTCATTAGAACTTAACATAAATATAAAATTATTGAGTTCCCATTCATCTCTGTATTTTTCACTTATTTTTGAAATTTAAGTATTCAACTAATTTGGTTTTCATAAAAAAAAACCTCTTCCAACATTCTAAAATAAAATATTCACTCTTGACCCAAAGTGTGTATGTTTAGTTATTCTAAACTTTTATAGTTAGTAGAGAAGAAAAGAAAGCTCAGATTCTGGCCAGAGTATTGAATGTTAAAAGCAGCAAAGGTATTGAAAAGTTAAGGTCATTCAGGAGAGCACAGATAACATTTTGAGCATCTCTCTGAAGATGTGGAACATATATAGTCATTCCTACAGAGTAAAACGGAGAGGCCTGAAAAGAGTAAGATTTAGTGGATTCATCCTTGGGAAGATAATCAAGAAAAAAAGGCTATATGTCTCACCTATATGTGATCAATAATATGTCAATGACAAATAATGCAAAAGTTGCTGAATGGAAAATCTAGAAAATAGAAAGTTATCTAATTTTAAATAAGTTATCTAATTTAAAAGTTAAATTAGAAAAGTTATCTAATTTTAAATAAGATTTCTTTTTTCTACATACTACTTAATCCAGTACAATCAAGTTTTCACCATTACTACACTAAAACTATTTTCAGCAAGATCATTTATGTACATTTGACTAAATCCAATGAATAATTTTTGGTTCTTAACATCTGGATAATGTATGATCATACAGACTATGCCTTTTTCTTCAAACATTCTTTTCTCCTGACTTTAATGATGTGTATTTTCCTGATTTTCTTTTCTTTTATTAAAGATTTTATTTATTTGACAGAGAGAGAGAAAGATCAGAAGCAGGTAGAGAGGCAGGCAGAAAGAGGGGGGAAGCAGGCTCCCTGCTGAGTAGAGAGCCTGATGTGGGTCTCGATCCCAGGACCCTGAGATCATGACCTGAGCCGAAGGCAGAGGCTTTAACCCACTGAACCACCCAGGCACCCCTTTTTCTGATTTTCTTAGCTCTCTACATCTTGCTTCCAATATCCTTTTCATGCATGCTTCTCTTCCTTTACTTATTTATTAACTATTGACATTTCTCCAGATTCTGTTCTAGAACATCTTTTCTCATTATACACACCGTCCCTGAGTAATTTCATCCCATATTTCCGGCTTAGAAAACTATATACTCCATATGTAGGAATGAATCCAAAGAGCACCCAATTCTAAATCATTCCAAAGGTCATGCCCACAAATGGACTCATGAACAAATCCAGTTGAATGTCTTTCAGGAACCTATAACTCAAAAATCAAACATTACTTCTGGTTCCTATGGCTACTGCCTCCCCATAAACTGCTCTTCCTTCATTCTTGCTCTTCAAAAATGGCATCATCATTTATTTGTTCATGATAGATCTGAGTTATTTTTTATTTTTCCCTCTCCGCTTCTTCTCTTTAAAGGATCATCAAGTTTTGTACATTCTACCATTTAGAGCAGATTCTCATAATTTGCAGTAGTTATGCTCTACTAAAAGTATAAAGTAAGTGTTAATGACTTAGGGTCTTTTTTTTTTTTTTATAATGTAGCATTTATAGCTCCCAGTAGTTTCTAATACTTAAGAAAACGAAAGCCAAAGCAGCAGCAAGGCCTGAAATAAAAGACCAGAGCTTTTAATTTTAAAACCTATGTCTAGTTGAGATTTTTGGCAATGATTACTTATACACGAGACAAACTGGAATCAGCTAAACTAAAAGCCTAAGATTTGAGGTAATTTTTTTTTTGAAAAGTCACATATGGCACTTATAAAAGTGTCTATTTAACCCCTAAAGAAAATAATGGGTTCCCAAAAATGCAACAGCAGAATAAGTTTAAGTTGTACATCCCACAAGAGAGCATATTCTTTAATGTACACTTTAAATGTGGCTATAAACAAAAGCCTTCTAACAGAAAACCCAGGGATCACAGAAGACGATGGAAAAAAAGATTCCTACCAACAAACGAACTGGGGAGAAAGGAAGAGATAAGTGATGTTATACTGTATGTAGGAAGTAGTTATGGCTATTTGGGTGGTCTTTCAGTTATCTATTGCAGTATAATAAATTACCACAAATTTAGCAACTTAAAACTATGTACATTTATTATCTCAGTTTCTGAGTACAAGGAATCCAAACATTGCTCAGGTGTGTCCCTTGCAAGGCTACAATCCACATGTTGGCTAGGCCTGGGTCTCATCTGAAGGCAGCATTCTATTCCTTAAGATTATAGTCCTGAGCATTATATACCTGCCCTACTCAAGTAAAATATCACAGAAAAGCTGTGGCCATACCCTTACCCCAAAGCCTGATAGATTTCCACTACGACCAGGATATAATAAGGTAACCCTTAACTCTGCAGAGCTGGAGTCAAAGAAGACCAGTAGCGAACCAGACATTCATCCCCACTGGCTAATAAAATGACCTACTCCTGGAATGTCAGTGGAGGCCTTGTGAGGAGATGGATATTGCACACCTACCCAGCTGTCATGAGAAGCTCCTCTCCAAAATCTCCCTTGGGAATCAACAGAAGACAATTGGGAAACCTAACATTTCTATCTCCACATGGCAGTAATTGAGCCTCCTTCTCCTGCTGGACAGATGTCAGAGAAAATCAGCTAAAGTAACAGGTTTAAATAATATTTGGAGTCTCATACTGTAATTCTGGACAAAATAAAAATGAGATTTTGACTGAAAGTTACTCATCATACAAAGAACCAGGAAGATCTTAAACTGAATGAAAAAGACATTCAAAAGAGGTCAAAGACCAGATAACAGAGATGTTAGAATTCTCTGATAGATTTTAAAGTGGCTATTTATGCTTCAGGGAGCAACTAAAAACACACTTTAAACAAAAAAAATTAGAAAACTCAGCAAAGAAATAAGAGATATGGAAATTTTAGAAATGAAAAATATATAACCTGACTAAAAAACTCAATGGATAGGATCAACAACAGAAGGAAGGAATCAGAAGAAATAATTAGTATACCAGAAGATAAAACAAGAGAAATTTTACAGTAATAGACAGTGGAAAAATAGGCTTAAAAATTGAACAGAACTTTAGGAACCTGAGGACCTATAACAAAAAAATCTGACACTCATATCATCAGAGTCCTGAAAGAAGAGGAGAAGGAGTGTGGAGCTGAAAAAGTACTCAAACAGGGACGCCTGGGTGGCTCAGTTGGTTGAGCAGCTGCCTTTGGCTCGGGTCATGATCCCGGCGTCTTGGGATCGAGTCCCGCATTGGGCTTCTTGCTCCACGGGGAGCCTGCTCCTCTCTCTGCCTCTGCCTGCCTCTCTGCCTGCTTGTGTTCTCTCTCTGTTAAATAAATAAATAAAATCTTTAAAAAATAAAAATGAAAAAGTACTCAAACAAAAAAAGGCTAAAAATTCCCCAAATCTAGAAAAGACATAAATTTACAGATTCAAGAAGGTAAGCCCCCAAACATAAACCCAAATAAATTTCTTCCAATACATATTACAGTCAGACATCTGAAACTAATGACAAAGAAAAAGATTTGAAAGCAGCAAGAAACAATCTGGATGACAGATTTTTCATCAGAAACCACAGAACCTACAAGGAAGTGGGATAACATTTTTCAAGAGCTAAAAGAAAAGAGAGGTTAACCCAGAATCCTATATCCATTAAAATTCCATCAGGAATGACAGATTAATGAAGACATTTCTTGATGAAGAAAAACTAACAGAATTTGTCACCAGCAGACACAGTGTAAAAAAAAAAAAAAAGGCACAGGAAAGCCTCTAAACAGAGAAGGAATAATTAAAGAAAAAAAATATGGGCAAATACAGTATGCTTCACTTCTCTTCTCCAGTTTTCTAAATTATATTTGATGGCTGAAGTAAAAATGTTCAACTGACCCATAGAAAAGCGGAAAAAATAAAAATGAAAAATACATCAAACAGAAAATAAGAGGCAGACTTAAATCCAATATAGTCACAATTACATTAACTATAAATGGTCTTAGTACACTAATTAAAAGACAGAGATTGGCAGATTTGGATGAAAAACACAACCCAAGTATATGCTGTCTATAAGAAATTCAACTTCAAAAATAATAATATAATCAGGTTGGAAATAAAGGAATAGAAAAAAATATACCATGCAAACACAAATCAAGAGAAAGCAGGTGTGGCTGTATTTAGTAGACCTCAGAAAATTACTAAATACAGACAGTGACATTATATAATGATAAAAAGTCAGTCCATTAAGACAATATAGCAATCTGAAATGTGTACACACCAAAGAGCAGAGTTGCAATATTTGAAGTAAAAACTGGTAAAACTAAAAGGAGAAATAGATAGTCCATAATTACAGTTGCAAACTTCAACACCACTTTCTCAACAACTGATAGAACTAGACAGAAAATCAGGAAGGATGTAAAATCTGAACAACATAATCAACAAATAGGATCTAATAAATCTATATAGAGTACTTCATTCCTAACAGCAGATAGATCATATCTTGGGCTGTAAAACAAACTTCAATAAATTTAAAATAATTTAAATATAATAGAGTACGTTCTCTGGCCACCATGGAGTCTAACTAGAAATCAAATATCAGAAGGAAAATGGGAATATCTTCAAACACCTAGAAACTTTGTCAAAGACAAAGTCTCAACATAAATTTAAAAAAATATACTGAATTGAATGAAGTGAGAATAAAACATCAAAATATGCATGACTCAGAAAAAAAATTATACTCATTAAGTGTATTCATAGGAAAAGTCTCTTATCAATAATCTGTTTTCACCTCAAGATCCCATAAAAAATCAAAATAAATCCAAAGCAAGTTGAAGGAAGAATATAATAAACATAAGAGAAAAAAAAATCAATGATATTAAAAGCTGAAAAACCTATAGAGAAAAAAATTAAAGAAATTACAAGTTGGCTTTTCAGAAAGAGCAATAAAACAGACCTCTCACATAAGTGACAAAGCAAAAAACAGATAAGACACATACTACCAATATCAAAAATGAATTAGTGATATCATAATAGACCTGCAGGGATCAAAAGGATAATAAGAAAATATTACAAAGAAGCCTGCACACATAAACCTGACAACTTGGATAAAATGGTACTATATTTTGAAAAGCACAAACTACCATAACTCATCCACTATGAAACAGATAATATCCAACATAATCATAATTACTTTAGAGTGAATAACCCACCATCTAAAAAACTCCCAATGTAATAAATCTTCAGGCACAGGAGTCTACCAAATGTTTAAAGAAGAACTGACACAAATACTGTAGTCTTTTCCAGAAAACAGAAGAGGAGGGAACACTTTGCAATTCATTTTATGAAGTTAGTAATACTCTGATGCCAAAAAAAAAAAAAAAGGATATAAAAGAAAACTACAGACCAATACCCCTCATAAGTATAGATGCAAACATCCTTAACAAAATATTAACAAATAGAATTCAACAATATACAAAAAGGTTTTTTCACTATGATCAATCAACGGGGTTTATTCCAGGGATGCAAGGCTGGTTCAATATTTGAAAATCAATATATTCCTTCATTATTAACAAGATAAAGAAAAATCACATGATCATAATGATCAATGCATAAAAATATCTGACAAAATTCAATACCCATTTTATAATTTTAAAAAATTAACTCAGAAAAATGAGAATAGAGGGAACTTCTTTAACTTGACAGAGTATCTACAAAAACCTATAGCGAACATTATGGTTAATGGTAAAATTGAAGGGAGAAACTTAGAAAGAAATCTCAAGATAGGAAACAAGTAAAGGAATGTCTTCTCTAAACTACTTCTATTTAATATAGTGCTGGAAGTTATACGTAGGGGAATGGTAGAAAAAAGAAATGCATAGAAACTGAAAAGAAAGAAAACTGTTCCTATTTACAGATGACATGACCGTCTACATAGAAAATCCCAAGGAGGGATGTCTGGGTAGCTCAGTAGGTTAAGCGTCTGCCTTTGGTTCAGGTCATGGTCTCAGAGTCCCATATCGGGTTCTTTGCTCAGCAGGGAACCTGCTTCTCTCTCAGCCTGCCACTCCCTCTGCTTATTCTCTCTCACTCTCTGACAAAAAAATCTTACAAAATGAAAGGAAGGAAGGAGGGAAGGAAGGAAGAAAGAGAAAGTCCTGAGGAATCCACAAAAAACTCCCAGAACTAATGAGTTCAACAAGGTTGCAGGATATAAGATAAAAATATATTAGCAATGACCACATAGACACAAAGTGTGAAAATACCCTTTATAACCATTCAAGAAAAATGAATTATGTAGGTATAAATCTAACAAAACATACAGTACTTGGATGCTGAAAATACAAAACAATGATAAAAGAGATAAAAATCCTAAATAAATGGAGAAAAATACTGTATTCATGGATTAGAAGACTCAATATAGTTAAGATCTCAACAATCTCCACATTGATATTCAAACTTCATTCAATTCCTATCAAAATCACAGCAAGAATTTTTGTAGATATAGGTGAGATTATTCTAAAATTTATATGAAGGATAAAGAAGCTAGAAAAGCTAAAACAATTTTGAAAAAAAACAAAGTGAGAGGAATAGAGTCCATTTTCAAGGCATGACATAGATGTACTAATCAAGACTTTATGATATTAGTGGAGGGTACACATATAGATCAACGGAACACAAATAAGAATCAAGAAACACATCTATACAAATGTGGCCAACTGATTTTTGACTAAAGTGCAAAAACAATTCAATGAAGCAAAGATAGCTCTTTCAATGGTACTGGACCAATTTGGTGTCCATTATCTCCCCCTGACTCCCACCAAAAAGAATCTACCTAAGACTTAAGTATAAAATATAAAACTAGGGCGCCTGGGTGGCTCAGTTGGTTAAGCAACTGCCTTCAGCTCAGGTCATGATCCCGGAGACTGGAGATCGAGTCCCACATCCGGCTCCCAGCTTCATGGGGAGTCCACTTCTCACTCTGACCTTCTCCCTTCTCATGCTCTCTCTCACTCTCTCTCTTTCTCTAATAAATAAATAAATAAATAAAATCTTAAAAAAAAATAAAATAAAATATAAAACTATAAAACTTTAGTACCATTGAAAAAACCGGATTTTACAATGTTTTGGAAACAACACAGAAGTCTTTCAATGGGTGAATGGGTAAAAAAACACAGTGGCACCTCCATACTACAGAATAATACTAGTCAGCCATAAAAAAATAACAAACTACAGACAACATGCAACAACTCTCTGGATGAATCTCTAGAGAGTTATGCTGAGTAGAAAAAAGGCCATTCCCAAATGGTTACATACTGTATGATTTCATTTATATAACATTCTTTAAATGACCAAATTATATAAATGGACAATAGATTAGTTGTTGTCAGGGTTAAGGGAAAGCAATGAGAAAGGAAGTAGATGTGGCTTTGTAAGGTTAACACAGGGATCCCTGCAATGATGGAAATGTCCTGTATCTTGACTTTTAACCTCAGTGTCCTAGCTGGGATATTGTACTATGGAGTTTTGTAATATGTCATCATTAAAGGGAACCGGGTAAAAGGTACACTGTCTGTAGTAGTATTATTACTTAAAATTGCATGTAAATCTACTATTATCTTAAAATAAATGCTCACTTCAGAAGTCTTCAAAAAGTATGAAAAAAAAAAGACTACAAAGTACTTCTGCCTAAGAAATCTCTGTATTATATATAATGATAATATTGTTTATCTCATATTCTCTGTGTTGGGTAATTAATTTTGATGGAGACACAAATAATCTGAATAAAATAGCAATGTTGAATATAGCATAGGTTTTAAATTTAGCAAAATATGTAATATCTTTATTCATTTAAAATTGATAACATGAAATATAACATTTCATACTCCCATATGCAAAGATATGTCTAATTTTCTTCTGATATTTCAGATAACTTTCACGCAAGAACATTTTGCCCCTAAAAAACCACCTTAAAATGAGCTTCTATATTAAGTTTCTTCTAGCAATACCTCATGACGTTGTTGATCCTAGTTAATCTTATAAGCATTCTCATCAGTGTCAAGGGAAACTACATTGAAGTAACCATCTGTTAGAGATGGAAATCTTAAAGCTCTCTACAAAATAATTAGCTGGATACTTTTAGACTTCTAGATTTTTTTTTAAATCAAATGTATACAAACATCATTCGCTAGCTGTGATCTTGACAGATTTATTTAATACCTCTGAGATTGCATATTTCCTACAGCAAATGACAAAATAAATTATAAGTATGGAAGTAGTAATGATATCTGGCAGTGAACAGTCATATAATAAATTTCAATAATAATTGATATTTCTAGGTTAAGGCATAAATAATATAACATAGGTATAAATTACATCATGCTGCTCTTTAAAAATCTCTTGACCCAAAGAAAGTTTCCTTTTTGGAAAGGGGAACAGCTTGTTGAAGCTGTCTCCATAAAGCAGCACAATTAGAGTAAAATCATAAGGAAGGATTTCAAAATCTCTGCTAGTGTAGGCTATTTCACAATACCTGTAACACCTCTGGTGATGTTGAAGAGCATTGATACAGTTATCATGTGGTAAGATAACAAGAACTGAAACTCTTCATCTTTCTATGCATGTTTTAGTTGTGTTTTTTATTTAGATAAAAGAACTAAACGAGGTAATTGTCACTTGGGGTGCACAGAATGGCTTCAAAAAAAGGACACAAAGTTCGCTTTGCACATAATTTCCCTTCTATATAATGTTAGTATTAGATGCTAATGGAAGGCAAAATGCAAAGTTATTAAGAACAAGAGGTTTGGGGTGCCTGTGTGGCTCAGTCAGGTAAGTATCTGCCTTGGGTTCATTCAGGACATGATCTCAGAGTCCTGGGATCAAGCCCCTGGACTCCCTTCTCATCAGGGAGGCTGCTTCACCCCCTTCCTCTGCTTGTGCTCTCTCTCTCAAATAAATAAATAAAATCTTAAAAAAAAAAAAAAAGAACAAGTAGCTTAAGAGTGAAAATGTCTGGGTTTAAATTTAGTCTCCACCACTTCCCAGCAGTAAGACCTTGGTCCATTTACATCCCATCTCTAAAGTTGAACAAATTCATCTACAAAAAGGAGGGAGAATATTATAATACATGTAAAGTTCTTTGCATAAATCCTTTCAGATATTAAGAGCACAATAAATGTTAGCTATTAATAGTAACAATAATCTCACCTAACATAGTTGCTCAAGTATAAAAGTGATAATTATTGACATCACATCTAAAATATCTTTTCTGACAACGCATGATGTAAGGATTAAAACACAATTAAACTGGAAAAGGTCTACTAGAACTGAAATAAAATTTGCAGGGTGATTTTGCCTGAATGTGTTCATTAGGTTAAGAAAGTATTATGCACTCTGCACCATTAATATTTCATAAAAGAACCATAATTTCCTTTTTAGCTCGCTGATGGCATTTTCAAGCATAAAGTTAAATAAAATTGTTACATTTAATAATCATCTTCATATTCATAAGCAAATATATTCTAAAAATACTTTTACAAATTATTTATGCCAATGTAGAGAAATAATAGAGTTTTATAAACATATAAATCTGTCTCCTTAACAGAAATCAAATTGTAATAAACGAACTACATTATGAACACTTTAAGATTAGAAATTAGATCTCATTTGGGCCTGGGAAGAGGAAATTAACTAAGAAATTCTATAATTGTAAGTAACAGCTGCACAGTCAATATTTAATCACTATATTGTGAGACAGTTCAGTAGTGGAAGACAGGATTAACATATTGCTTTAAAACATTCCATTACTTTCTGCATCTGTTTACTGATAATAAAAGACACAGCTGTTCTAAACGAAACACACTAACAGGTGTAAAGTGCCAATTTGGCATTTTACACAAAAGTTACTCCTCATTTCCTTTTGGAATACTCTAAAATTATACTCTAAGCACAGCTACCAATAACTTAAAGAATTTTTTATACTAACTTGGATGATTCTAGTCATTGAGGAAAAGATATGCTTCTTTCTCCATAAATTCAGGATTATTTTTAAACAGTACACATCCTAAACTAATTATAATTACCCCAGATGTTTTTCATAAAAATGGTCACACATTTGAACAGTTTCTTTAGCAACTGTTCTATATCAAATTTACTGCAAAACAGCATCAAAATTATGAAGTAACACTATATCAGATTTGTTATGTTTAACCTACAAATGATAATGAAGCTTGAGCTTGTAATTTATTTTGACAAGTATTCCAGCTAATCTGTACTGTATGTATTTAATCCAAGGCACCATAAGGAAAGTCAATATTTTTATAATAAATTCTCAATAATCACTTACCCAAAGCAAGTCAAAGTAACCAAAATTTGTGAATTCCATAAATATAACTATATAATTTTGGCTTTTTTTGTTTGCTTGTTTTTAAAACATAATATACCACAATCAACTTAAAATATCCCAAATAAAAGAACTCCATTCGGGTAATTTAATGAACCTGGATAACTACTTTTTAAATTTTTAAAATACATTATGAGACAATACAAAATCAATGTCAATAAAAATCTAATGTATTGGTGATAAGAAAGAACACTGAAATATTTTAATTTGGCCATCATATTTACTTTAATATATAAAACTTGGAGAGGAAAGGTTAAGGTAGAATATCAAAGGAGTCCAAAGCGTTCCAGTCTCTTTCTTTTCTTTTCCTAAAATAAATACATTTGTCAAATTAGCTTTAAAAAAAGAGATTTACTAACATTTAAAAATACTTAGAGTCCTTGAGACTATGTCTATATTTTGAGATATACCACCTGAGGAAAACATATAAAATATATACATTTTAATTATCTAAGATTATATAAAGCATTCAGATCTTCTCCCAATAGTTCCTTTTCCTTCTTAGCTCAGCTACTAATTCAAATAAAATACTCTACAGCTTTACAGTAAAGTGTCCTCCGCAAGGTCATTTAGTTACTGCGGCTTTTCTGGTCTTTCCAGAAACATGTTATGATCAATGAAAACTCTATTAGTTTGCTGCTTCAGCTTTGTGAAGAAACACAGGAAGCAATTTTTTACATCAAAGAATACAGAATACATCAATTTTACTGTGGAATCTAATAAAGCTTAACTCTGCCTATAATGTGGTAAAATTATGTTACCTAGAAACATAACCATGGGATTTTCTGATTTGTAAAATAGGTCAAAGTATATAGCCAGTAATCCAAATCATATGATAATGAAATCTGTGAGTTGTTTATATAGATTTCATAAGGCTCTCAGTCTTCATAAATTTAATTACTACATGTAATGATTTATCTAAGCTATGTTAATCTTTATCATATTTAATTATCAAGAAGGGGGTTTATTACTTGGAATTGCATGAAAGTACATGCTGTGGTGTATCAACTACAAAAGTACGATGCACACCTTAAAGGATTTTTAAATTCCTTTCCCATACAAGATTATACTTAATTATTTAATCTTTGCTGTAACTGGATATACATACATTCTAGTAATTACACATTTATTTTGCATTCTTTTCTGTTCTTGAAGAAAGGTGGATCAACCAATTTGTATTATTAAAAGAAACTGTTGAGGTAGATATAAAAGAAAAACTAGGGGTAGAAAGAAAAACAGAGTCTCTCTTAGAAAACAGATTGTAAAACACTTGCTAGAGCAGTTAATTCCATTAATTCAGGAGAAAACAAAATAAAATGGCAATCTAGAGACAAAACGACTTGTCAATTCATTAAAGATAGTAGGAATCACAGTTTAATGCCTTAAAAAGAATCAGCCTTTAAAGGAATTACAGGATGAGTGCTTCTAACAATGAAAAACTACTGAATTTTAAAAACCCATATTGTATAAATTTAGTTAAATTTCTATATTAAACTCTTGATTCTCTTTCCAGTATATATAAGAATGGTTAGAATCATGAGATACTGGCATAGGGTTTTACATTACACAGGGCTTGAGTAGCAAAGGCACTTCATCTAACAATCAAGAAATGAGTTACAGCTGTGGTTTGAAATCTTTTAGGATGGTAAATTGATAAATTCTCTAAATCTTTTTTATAAATCAATAATCTTACTGCATGTATCTCCTGGATCAATCTTAAAAACTGATATATTTCCTCCAAAACTAGTAACAAATATATAATTAGAATCCTATGTTTAAATGGGTTTTAATAAAATGGTATGTTAAGACTAGCAAACTCAGCTTTTTGTTCTATAAAATTACATTTAGAAATCTTTAAGTATTGATTCTAATTCCTACAACCATGACATAGTTATCCATCTGGTAAATTCTGAGGGCATTAATTATTCAGTCTAACTAGTGTGCTTTCCTTCCACCTTCTACCATGCAATTTTTCTTCAGATGAAGTAAAATTCTTCCAATTCATTCTGTTTTTCAAAAATTCAAATAAAAGTTTGCACCAACATGTAAATACATGTAGAGTAATACATAGGAGACTTCATTTAGAAAGGGTATATTAGAAGCTCAACTTAAATCCATGGAATAAATTCTGTCTTTCATTTGCTTGAGATGTGAACAGGGCTTAAAAAGGACAGAGATTGAGGCATGTATAGTTTATATCAGATTACCTCCAATCTCTAGTGAAAAAAATAAGTTACGAAAGAGCGTTTATAAATCCTTTTTTAAAAGTTGCATGTTACATATCACCATTTTATACCCCCAAAACAAAAGCTGTGTCTTTGCTTTCCCTGAAAATTTAAATAGCTTTATTGCTACCATATTAGCAATTTAGTTTCTGATTTCACTATTGAAATTATTCAGTATTGATTAACTTAAATACTGATTAACAGTAAAGAAAATTTGATTATGCTTCAATTGTTACGACTGAATAAAACAAGACATTCATAAATATAATTATAGACTACTAATGCATATTAATCCACACTACTAATGCATATTAGTTAAGCATAGAAAGCTATTTTAAGAGGTAAATAAGTGAATTTTATAGAACTGGAATTTCATTGTTAGGTACATAGTATCCGAATAGGTCAAACTACTACTTGTTAAAAATCAAAAGGGATTTTCAAATTGTTCTATGACTGTGTGGTTTGAATATTTCCAGGTTTTAAAAAATCAGTTAAAAATACAAACTCCGATCTTATATATGACATGTTTACACAAACTGGAAGATTGTCAATGTATTAGTTTGGGTGTCAATGAAGAAAGATTAAGAGAGATTGAGAGAGATGGGGAGAGAACAGACACAGACCTTGGGGTAAACTTTTTTTGTTTGGTCATTTCTGCATACATTCTAAATTCTTATGATAGTACAATTTAGGAAAATACAGTTTGGTATGGAGCTGCTGGCTTAAATTCAGATGGCCAGCCCAGGTCCATTTTCAGGGAAGTATTCAGATGAGTGTAACAATACTGTGAATCAAGACTTTTGTGATATGATAAAGCCAAAACAAAGACCAATAAAGAAATACACTGCAACTAGTGCTAATATAGGGCTGCAATTGTTACCTTTACCTTTGTTACATTAGTTCCTAAAAACAAGTCTCTTGTTCTCATTTTTATATAAAAAGCAAATATTATAAATTAATATGACTTTTATGTAATCAATGCTTTTAATGATTGTTCTAAAGTTACTAAAATATCTATCACTTGTATAATAATTTATTTAGCAAAATTTCATAATTCAAAGGTAAATGTCCTATCCATTTCAAATGGTAAGTTCTTAAATGAATAAATTTGGGTCATAAAGCTAAATTCAGAATATGCCCATTTTCACAATAATATATTCTTAGGGGGCTAATTCAAGCACAGAACTAAAGCTAAACATATTTATTTTAGACATTGGACTTGTGGTATAGAGACCATTTTTATACTTGAAAAAACACCCTTGATACAATTCTAAAAGTGAAATCTTTTAACTATCACTACTGAAATCAGTAATTATTCATAAAGCATTTGAAGTACATATAAAACATAATAACCGTTAATATCAATAATTTTTGTTCATACATATTATAGCTTACCATGTCGATATTGACTTCTTTGCCTAAATAAAAGATAATTCAGATATCAAATGATATTAAATATTGTCACATAATAGGTTCAATTTTAAAAACTGAGAGAAAAACATCAATATTTACAGGAACAATCTAAGCAGTTCCTTATGGTAGCTACCATTACTAAATATCTACTACATATGCTAAGTACTGTGTATATAACTCTATGTGGATTATTTGTAACTTTTAAAAAATCTCTCCAAAAAAAAAAAATCTCTCCAAGACTGGCATTTTCCAAATTTATAAATAAGTTGACCATGTGATTTACTGATAAAACTGGTACATTTCCGAGAATAAAGGCAGAAGACATTATTAATAATTATGCTAAGAGGACAGCTGTAAAACATGACTGTTTTAGGAAAACGACAATACATGGTCACTTTACCAATGAGGAAACTGCCTTAGACAGATTCATTCAAAATGTATTCAATGAAAATTTATTTAACAAATTTTGCACTGTATGTTAATGGCGATGGCACTCTGAATTTGCAGAACAGGTAACTGTCATATTCGCTTTCAAAGCTTTATCTCTAACCACTATATATACTACCCTACAATTTGTAAATAATCTGAATCTCTAAAGCTTTATGTTTTTCAAAACATTTCCATATTCATATACCCTTTGATTTTAAAGGTATACTTATATATTACCTATCCGTTTCAACCAATAACTCCTACTATTCACACGTGTTCACTGAACTTAAAAAATGCTTTTAGGGACGCCTGGGTGGCTCAGTTGGTTAAGCAGCTGCCTTCGGCTCAGGACATGATCCCAGGATCGAGTCCCACATGGGGCTCCTTGCTCATCAGGGAGCCTGCTTCTCCCTCTGCCTCTGCCTGCCACTCTGCCAGCTTGTGCTCTCTCTCTCTCTCTTTCTCTTTCTGACAAATAAATAAATAAAATCTTTAAAAAAAAATGCTTTTAGAAGCTTGATATGCATTTTTATTTTCTACTAGTTTTGCTCTAATTTGACATTATATATATAAAATTTAATATACCTCTTACTTTGAAACATATTATGAGATAGGACTCTAAGGTTTTTTTTTTCTTAAAGATTTATTTATTTATTTATTTATTTAGGCAGAGAGATCACAAGTAGGCAGAGAGGCAGGCCGAGAGAAGGAGAAGCAGGCTCCCCACTGAGCGGAGAGCCCAATGTGGGGCTCGATTCCAGGACCCTGAGATCACAACCTGAGCCGAAGGCAGTGGCTTTAACCCACTGAGCCACCCAGGCACCCCAGGACTCTAAGTTTTTTTTCGGTCAAAATTAATAATGTAATGCCTGAATATAGTTCTGAATAATCCATTACTTGGCCACTGATTTATAGCATTTGTTTTTTCATTCTCACAGGTTAAATCTGAGTCACCAATTTATTCTATTGATATCTGCTTAATTGCATGTTATTAATACACTATCTTATTTACTGAAACTATATAATTATTACTTGACCCTACCACTCCTTCTATACTTGCTATTGTTGCCTATCTATTTTTGCAGATTCCAGTTTGAATCAAGATAATCAAATTCTAAGGAAAAAAAATTGAGAAAAAAGAATTCAGAAAGAAAAAGACAGTTGTGAGAATCAATGGTAATACAGAAACTGGTAAGATTTTGGTTAACAACTTACATAACAATTCTGTTTTGTGTTAAAATATTAAAACAAATTCTAGGTAATTTTAACAAGAAATTGCCTTGGGAGCTCTATGGGTAAAGTTAAATTTGTCTTATTCAGGGGGAAAAGAGATGCTAACTAATTTTGCTAAAAAATATTTACAGTTAAGAATATGTTTTAGGATGACTCTCCAAGATGGTGTAGGAGACCTTAGTTTTGTCTGGTCCAAGGAAATCAGCTAGATAGCCATCAATTCATTCTAAATACATGTGAACTCAACTGGAGATCTAAGAAAAGAATTGCTGCAATTCTACAAATAGAAAAGCTACCATTTTCTGCAAGGTAGAAGGTGCAGAGAAGTGAATCTGAGGTGATATTTCTGAAGATAAATTGTGGTGGTGGGGAGGGGGGGAAGGAGCCTTCATAAGTTGGCTATTGGAAAGTGATATAGCAGTGGAGTGCAAAATCAAAACTTTAAGAAGTCTGTTCCAGTGAGGGATGTCCCTGCCTGAAAGGCTCTCAGGTGGCAAAGCAGAGTGGGATCCTAGGTGGGAGAGTGTGGTCTCAGGATCCCAGGGTAGGGGGGTGGGTCACAGAAAGAATAGGGGTGCCTAAGTGTGGCAGAGTTCCCAGGGATCAGAGTGGGGAAGTCAGCTGCAATCACGAGCTCAGAAGTGGGCTTTCAGCTCAGTGTTACCATAAAGCACAAACCACAGAAGAGTCGGGCAACTGCTCTCCAAGCAGGGGCCGAGCAAGTGGCAAAACCATGGGGAGACCCTCCCATCTCTGGGAGGAGTGGCACAGCTGTGCACTGCAGGAGTCTGCAGGGTTTGGAGACTCAAAGCAGGGTCACATCCCTGAGATAGAAGTGCATGGTCACAGGCTAGGTGAGCACAGAGTGTAGGTGGACGCCAGGGAGAGAGGAGTGTTTGACTGCTTTGCTCTGAGGGCACACAGAAAAGTGGGGGAGGGGGGCAATAAGATTTTGGCTCTGGGGCTGGAGACTGGGAGGCCGCTATTTTCATTCTCATCCTCTAAAAAGGCTTAGAAAGCCTTGGGAATAAAAGCCACATGCGGCAATCCAGAGCCACTTAGCCTGGCTGCCTGGCATGGGCAGTGCAATTCTGCCCCAGACAAAGACACCTGAGAATCAGTACACAGGCCCATCCCCCAGAAGATCAACAAGAACATCCAACTAAAAACAAATGTACCAATCACACAGAACTGCAAACCTCCAGCACTAGGGGAAAATAGTATATAGAATTTACAGTTGTTTTCTTATGAATCTTTAGTCTTTCATTTTTAATTTTTTTCTTTTTCCTTTCAACCAACTTCTTATTTTATCAACTTTTTTTTAATCTTCTTTATTTTCATATTTACAGCTATACTCTGTCCTTTCATTGTATTTAATTTTATTTTTGTATATATATAAGTTTTTCTTTCTTACAATTTTGGGGTGTAGTTTCCTTTAACAAAGAGACCAAAATACACCCAGAATCTAGTGTATTGCTCTATTCTCTTCACCTGATTATATTCTCTCTTTTTTAAGTCTTTTTTGATTTTCATCTTTATAGTTACATTTTATCCTTTCATTGTATTTAATTTTATTTTTGTACACATAAATTTTTCTTTCTTTACAATTTTGGGATGTAGATTTCTAGCAAAATGACAAAAATACACACAGAATCCAGTGTATTACTCTGTTCACCTGTATGATTATATTCCCTCTCTCTCTTTTTCGGTTTTGGGTCTCTTCTGACTTTAGTGTATATTTCTCTGGGGTTGTTGTCGCCATTTTAGTATTTTGTTCTCATTCATCTATTCTATTCTGCACAGAATGACAAGATGGAAAAACTCACCTCAAAAAAAGAGAACAAAAGGCAGTACTGACTGCCAGGGATGCAATCAGTATGAATATAAGGAAGATGTCAGAAATAGAGAACACAATACCAATTATAAAGATACTAGCTGGGCTTGAAAAAAGCAGAAAGGACACTAGAGAATCTCATTCTGAAGAAATAAAAGAACTAAAATCTAATCAAATCAAAATAAAAAAGGCTAGTAATGAGGCTCTGCCAAATACTGTACAAGGGAAGAAAAGGAACCCTGTATCATACTGAAAGGGTCTATCCAACAAGAAGATCTAACAGTTATAAATATTTATGCTCCTAACTGGGGAGCAGCCAATTATATAAACCAATTAATAACAAAATTACAGAAACACATTGATTATAATATAATAATAGTAGGTAACGTTAACACCCCACTCACAGCAATGGGCAGATCACCTAAGTAAAAGATCAACAATGAAACAAGAGCTCTGAATGACACACCGGACCAAATGGACTTCACAGATATATACAGAGCATTCCATCCTAAAGCAACAGAATACACACTCTTATTGAGTGCACATGGAACATTCTTGAGATTAGATCACATACTGGGTCACGAATCAGGTCTCAAAGAGACTGGAATTATTCCCTGCATATTTTCAGACCACAGTACTTTGAAACGTGAACTCAATCAAAAGAAGAAATTTGGAAGGAACTAAATTCTAAATACATGGAGGCTAAAGAGCATCCTACTAAAGAATGAATGGGTCAATCAGGAAATTAAAGAAGAATTTTTAAAATTCATGGAAATAAATGAAAATGGCACATATTACATGGAGCACTGGGTGTGGTATATAAAGAGCAAATTTTGGAACACTAAAAAATTTAAAAAAAAAAGAAACAAATGAAAATGAAAACACAACCCTTCAAAATCTTTAGGATGCAGCAAAGGCAGTCCTAAGAGGGAAGTACTTAGCAATACAAGCCTCTCTCAAGAAATAGAAAAGCCTCAAATACACGAGCTCACCTTATACCTAATAGAGCTGGAGAAAGAAGAGCAAATGAAGCCTAAGTCCAGCAGGAGAAGAGAAATAATAAAGATTAGAGCAGAAATCACTGAAATAGAAACCAAAAGAACAGTAGAACAGATCAACAAAACTAGGAGTTGGTTCTTTGAAAGAATTAATAAGATTGATAAATCCCTAGTCTGACTTACCAAAAAAAAAAAAAAAAGGACCCAAATAAATAAAATCATAGAAGAGATTATGACCAACACCAAAAAAATACAAACAATTATAAGAACATATTATGAGCAACTATATGCCAACAAATTAGGCAATCTGGAAGAAATGGCTGCATTCCCAGAGACATATAAACTACCAAAACTGAAACAGGAAGAAACAGGAAACCTGAACAAACCCATGACCAGCAAGGAAATTGATATGGTAATAAAAACCTCCCAAAAAACAAGAGTCCAGGGATGGATGGCTTCCCAGCATAATTCTACCAGACATTTAAAGGAGAATTAATACCTACTCTTGGAAGTTTTTGAAAAATAGAAATGGAAGGAAATTTTCCAAACTCTATGAGGCCAGCATTACTTTGATCCCAAATCCAGACCAAGACCCCACCAAAAAGGAGAATTACAAATATCTCTGATGAACATGGAGGCAAAAATTGTCATCAAGATACTAACCAATAGGATCCAACAGTACATTAAAAGGATTATTCACCACGAGCAAGTGGGATTTATTCCTGGGCTGCAAGGGGGTTGGTTCAACATCTATCTGCAAATCATATACAAAATAATAAAAGAAAGGACAAGAATCATATAGTCCTCTCAGTAGATGCAGAAAAAGCATTTAATTAAATAAAAGAAAGGACAAGAACCATATGATCCTCTCAATAGATGCAGAAAAAGCATTTGACAAAGTAGAGCAAACTTTCTTGATTAAAACTCTTCACAGTGTAGGGATAGAGGAAACATACTTCAATATCATAAAAGCCATCTATGAAATGCCCATAGTGAATATTATTCTCAAAGGGGAAAACCTGAAAGCTTTTCCCCTAAGGTGAGGAACATAGCGGAATGTCCACTATCACCACTGTTCTTCAACAGAGTACTAGAAGTCCTAGCCTCCTCAATCAGATAACAAAAAGAAATAAAAGGCATCCAAATCAGCAAAGAAGTCAAACTCTGACTCTTCACAGGTGACATGATACTATAAGTGGAAAACCCAAAAGATTCTACCCCAAAATTGCTAGAACTCATACAGGGATTCAGCAAAGTAAGAGGATATAAAATCAATGCACAGAAATCAGTTGCATTTCTATACACTAACATGAAACAGATGAAAGAGAAATTAAGGAGTCAATCCCATTTACAATTGCATCCAAAACCATAAGGTACTTAGGAATAAACCTCACCAAAGAAGTAAAAGATCTGTACAGAGAAAACTATAGAACATTCATGAAAGAAACTGTGGAAGACACAAAGAAACATTTCATGTTCATGGATTGGAAGAACAAATATTGCTAAAATGTTCATGCTACCTTGAGCAATCTATACATTCAATACAATCCTATTTCAAAATACCATCAACTTTTTTCACAGAACTGGAACAAATAATCCTAAAATTTGTATGGAAACAGAAAAGACACCAAATAGCCAAAGGAATGTTTAAAAAGACGACCAAAGTTGATGGCATCACAATTCTGGATGTAAAGCTGTATTATAAAGCTGTAATCATCAAAACAGTAAGGTACTATCACAAAAACAGACACATTAGTCAATGGAACAGAATAGAGAACACAGAAATAGACTCTAAACTCTATGGTCAACTACTCTTTGACAAGGCAGGAAAGAATATCCAATGGAAAAAAGACAGTCTCTTCAACAAATGGTTTCGGAAAAATTGTAATGAAACTGGACCATTTTCTTACACCATACACAAAAATAGACTCAAAATAGATGAAAGGCCTAAATGTGAGACAGGAATCCATCAAAATCCTAGAGGAGAACAACAGGCAGCAACCTCTGTGACCTTGGCCACAGCAACTTCTTGACAGGTCTCCAAAAGAAAGGGAAACTAAGGCAAAAATGAACTATTGAGACTTGGTCAAGAAAAAAAATCTTTTGTACAGCAAAAGGGTCAGTTAAAAAAACCAAAAGACAACCTACAGAATGGGAGATATTTGTAAATATCTTATCAGATGAAGGGCTACTATCCAAAATCTATAAAGAACTTATCAAACATAAGACCCAAAGAATAAATAATCCAATCACAAAAATGGGGAGAAGACATGAACAGGCATTTTTCTATAGAGGACATACAAATGGCCAACAGACACATGAAAAAATGCTCAACATCACTCGGCATCAGGGAAATACAAATCAAAACCACAATGAGAAACCACTTCACACTGGTCAGAATGATTAAAATTAACAAGTCTGGAAACAACAGATTTCGGCAAGAATGCAGAGAAAGACGAACCCTTTACCCTAATGACACAGCAATTGCACTACTAGGGATTTACCCCAAAGATACAAATGTAGTGATCTGAAGGGGCACTTGAGCCCCAATATTTATAGTAGCAATGCCCACAAGAGCCAAACTGTGGAAAGAGCCCAGATGGCCATTGACAGATGAATGAATAATGAAGATGTGGTGTTTATATACAATGGAATACTATTCAACCATCAAAAAAGAAGTCTTGCCATTTGCAAAGACATGGATGGAACTAGAGGGTATTATGCTAAGCAAAATCAGTCAATCAGAGAAAGACAATATCATATGATATCACCTATATGTGGGATTTAAGAAACAAAACAGAGGCTCCTATGGGAAGAGAGGAAAAAATAAAATAAGACAACATGAGAGAGGGAGACAAACCATAAGAGACTCTTAATCATAGGAAACAAACTGTGGGTTGCTAGAGGGGAGGGAGGTGGGAAGATGGCATAGTTAGGTGATGGACATTAAGGAGGGCACATAATATAATTAGAACTGGGATATAAGACTGATGAATCTCTGAAATCTACCTCTGAAACTATTAATACATTATATGTTAATTGAATTTAAATACAAAGAAACTAAAATTAAAATGACATTGAGTGTTTAAAAAAAGAATATATTCTAAACATTTAAGAGTAAGCATTAAAAATAAAAAGCAACAAAGACCAAGAACAACAAACAAACAAAAAATAGAAATAAAACCCGCTACTTCCAAGCCAAGGGAGACTAAAAAAGGGAAAATAAATTTTATTTTTTCAAAGAGAAAGCATTAAATCAGGGACACATACACACACACATACACACACATACATGCACGTGCGTGCAAAAACAAAACAAAAAAAACAACAAAATAAGATGGCAGTATGTCCAAATAGACCAGTAATCCCAATAAATTCAATGGTTTAAATTCACCCACTAGTTAACAATATCATATTGTCAAGGAGATGAACAAAACTATATCCCCAATTCTGTTAAAGGACTAGAGGTAGAGAGAAGCCATGCTGCCATCTGGTTTTAATCTTCTATATAAAACAGACTGGCAATTTAAATGTAGGCTGGTACAGACTCTCTTCTAAAATATTATTCTCCCTTCTTTCCCCACCAAAACACTGATCACTCATACTTATTACAAAGATCTCCCAGCCTCACTGGGTTTCCAAAATGCTGGTAGTCAGGGTTATCCTTTTTGAAAGAAATTGAAATATTCTTCCCTTGGGAATAGGACCAACCCAAAGAAAAGACCTGAAATCTAGCCTGGTTCTCCAAAAAAGCAGTCCTCAGACAACCATTTAAGGAAGACTTCAACAAACAAACCTACCCAACTAGCTATTTAATTTCGCTTGTTCTTAGTATAAACAGGCAGTCAAGGATCAGAAAACATCTGAGAAAAGCCACTAACATAAAAAACTGAACTGAAAAACTGAAAGAGAGACTTGGAAGGAACAAAGGAATATGAAACCTTCAAAAGAACTCATATTGCATATTGAGAAAGAAGCACACTAATATATCATTAGTGGCAGTGCAAAATGGTACAATCTCTATCAAAAAGAGTTTGGCTAATGTATTTACCCTTTGACCCAGAGTTCCTATTTCAAGGATCCATCCTGAATATATATCTCTACCAGTAAGAAACAACATATTCACAAAGTTATTCATTGAAGCATTACTTATAATAACAAAAACCACAAAAACACAAATAATATTAAGTTACTAGCTGAATAAACTGTAAAATATTCATATAATAGTATGCAGTCATAAAAAAAGAGCGAGGAAGCTCTCTATGTACTGATTTCAAATGATCTCCAAGATACATTGTTAAATGAAAAAGCCAAGATGCTACAGAAGCTCTTTCAAGAAACAAGAAAAAGCTCAAATAAATAACCTAATCTTATACGTAACAGAGCTAGAAAAACAAACAAACAAACAGAGCCCAAAGCTAGTAGAAGGAAGGAAATAATATTAGAGCAGAAGTAAATGAAACTGGGTTGCCTGGGTGGTTCAGTTGGTTAAATGTCAACTTGTGATTTTGGCTCAGGTCGTCATCTCATGGACTGTGAGATTGAGCCCTATGGTCGTAGGTTCCATCCTCAATGGGGAGTTGGCTTGAGAGTTTCTCTCTTTGCCTCACCCCCCACCAACCATTTGCACATGTGCACTCTCTCTAAGATAGATAGATAAATAAATAAATACCTTTTAAAAAAAGAAATAAATGAAACAAGACTAAAAAAAAATAGAAAAGTTAAATGAAACAAAAAGCTGTTTCTTTCAAAAGATAAAATTGATAAACCTTTAATCTGACCCATCAAGAAAAAAAGATAACTCAAATAAAATCAGAAATGAAGCAGTAAGAACCAACATCACAGAAATAAAGGGTTATAAAAGAATAGTATAGAAAATTAATTGCCAACAAATTGGACAACCTGAAAGAAATGGCTGAATTCCTGGAAACAAATAACCTTCCAAAACTGAAACAGGAAGAAATAGGAAATTTGAACAGATTGAATACAAGAAATGAAATTGAACTGGTAAAAACAAAAGCAAAACCTCCATACAAACAAAAATCCAGGACGAGATGGCTTCACAGGTGAATTCCACCAAAGAGTTATTACCTACTCTTCTCAAACTATTCCAAAAATAGAGGAAGAAGAAAAACTTCCAAATTAATTCTACAAAGCCAGCATTACCCTAATACCAGGACCAGAAAAAGCGAATATGAAAAAGGAACACTATAGGCTGTTATCTCTGATGAACAGATGCAAACCCCTCAACCCCCCAAATACTAGCAAACTAAATCCAACAATACATTAAAAAAAATCATTCACCATAATCAATTTAGATTTATTCCAGGGGCATGAATACTGAACCCCTTTGTGCAAAGGGGTTCAGTATTCACAAATCAATGTGATATGTCACATTAACAAGGGAAAGGATAAAAACCATATGATCATCTAAATAGAGACAGAAAAAATATTTGGCAAAATACAACATCCATTCATGATAAAAAATCCTCAATAAAGTGGGTGTAGAGGGAACATACCTTAACATAATAAAGGTCATATATGAAAACCCCACAGCTAACATCATACTCAGTGGGGAAAAACTGAAAGCATTTCCTCTAAGATCATAAACAAAATATGAACGTCCACTCTCACCACTTTTATTCAACTTAGTACTGGAAGTCACAGCTGCAGCAGACATGAAAAAGAAATGAAAATACTCCATATTAATAATGAATAAGTAAAACAGTATTTGCCAATGACTTGATATTATACATAGAAAATCCTAACGACCATTAAGCTATTAGAACTAATAAATGAATTCAGTAAAGTCATAGGATACAAAATTAATGTACAGAATTTTGTTGCATTCCTATACACTAATCATGAAGTAGCAGAAAGAGAAATTAAGAAAACAACCCATGGAGGCTAAAGAGCATCCTACTAAAGAATGAGTGGGTTAACCAGGAAATTAAAGAAGAATTAAAAAAATTCATGGAAACCAATGAAAATGAAAACACAACTGTTCAGAATCTCTGGGACACAGCAAAGGCGGTCCTGAGAGGAAAATATAGAGCAATACAAGCCTTTCTCAAGAAACAAGAAAGATCTCAAATACACAACTTAACCCTACACCTAAAAGAGCTGGAGAAAGAACAACAGATAAAACCTAAACCCAGCAGAAGAAGAGAAATAATAAAGATCAGAGCAGAAAGCAACGAAATAGAAACCAAAAGAACAGTGGAACAAATCAACGAAACTAGGAGCTGGTTCTTTGAAAGAATTAATAAAATTGATAAACCCTTGGCCAGACTTGTCAAAATGAAAAGAGAAAGGACCCAAATTAATAAAATCATGAATGAAAAAGGCGAAATCACAACCAACACAAAGAGACACAATTATAAGAACATATTATGAGCAGCTATACGCCAGCAAATTAGACAATCTGGAAGAAATGGATGCATTCCTAGAAACACACAAACTACCAAAACTGAACCAGGAAGAGATAGAAAACCTGAATAGACCCATAACGAGTAAGGAGATTGAAACAGTCATCAAAAATCTCCCAATAAACAAGAGCCCAGGGCCAGATGGCTTCCCAGGGGAATTCTACCAAACATTTAAAGAAGAATTAATACCTATACTCCTGAAATTGTTCCAAAAAATAGAAATGGAAGGGAAACTTCCAAACTCATTTTATAAGGCCAACATTACCTTGATCCCAAAACCAAAGACCCCATCAAAAAGGAGAATTACAGACCAATA